>CAWUFW010000428.1:0-1200000 GCA_963921515.1 Calotriton arnoldi
TGTACTCCCCATGCTATGTGTGGGAGTAGTGTTGCCATCAACAGGGTGAACAGTCTGTGCACAAAGGCGAAAATCCAGAACAGGTTCAGGCTTCCTGGGAGTTGCGCTTGGCCATCAGCCTCTCACTTTCCCCTCCTCGGACGACCCCTCTTCTTGGGGGGGGCCCTCAAGTGCAGGCTGCTGCAGTGCAGGGGACTCTCCGCCAGAGTCCTCCTCCCTCCCTGTGGCAGTTGCAGTTTGTTCGGTACCAGATGTTGTTGGCACACAGGGAGGTGTGGACTGGTTGCTGTTCATCTGGCGGAGGCATTGTAAAATGTCCCTGTGCACCGCCGTCATCTCATGTAGTACATCCCACTTGGACTCCACGCGGGTCATGTGGGAGTCCACACGTGACATGTGGGAGTCCACACGTGACATGTGTGACTCGACGTGGGACATGTGGGAGTCCAAGCGGGCATGATGGGCAGCCTGCTGCTGTTTGATGTCTCTGAGGAGCCCCACTACCTGGCTGAGCTCTCCGGTGCTGGACTGGTACGCATCAGCTATGCGTACCAGTTGTGGGTCTTCATGCACACCAGCAACGTCTGCAAGCAGCGACCTCTGTCTCCCACCCCTCCCACCACCCCTGCTGACATGTGCAGTGTGTGCAGTTGCACGCACAGATAACCCTGGTCCACCTTGGGGGTTGGTGGTGGTGGTGGTGTCCATGGCCCCAGGTTGGTCCAGGGTCACTGCGCTGGTGTTGTTCCTTATTCTGTCCATGTCGGCAGGGATGGTATTCGTGGTGACAGTCGTTGGAGGGGTGGGTGCAGGGGGTGCAGCTGGTGGACCTGCTGGTGCTGCAGCTGGTGGTCCTGCTGGTGCAGCATGTTGACTTGCACCGGATGTGCCAGGTTGTTCTTCATCGTCCGAGGAGGACAGAGGCTGTACGACGCCAGTGAGCTCGGCATCCTCTTGAGCCTGGGACTGGGACTCCTCAGCGTCTGCTGCTGTGTCCCTATCATCACCTGTTTTTGGGAGACACAAACAATGTATGTCATGTTTCTGCAGGCATCAGTGGTTGACACACCTGACAGTTGTGACTGTGCCTCGGGGTGCGGGCCTGTACATTGTATTGTCCTAAGTCGTCACAGTCAGGGGTTGATATTGGTGTGGCACATTGTCCTGCATTATTTGGGCATTTCTATGTATTCTCTGGGGTGTGAACATGGTCTGCATTGATTGTGTTTGGTTGACAGCCAGACCTCCTTCCCACCCACCCACCCACCCACCCAGTCAGTTATCCCACCATGGAACGTGCTTGCATTGCAGGGAGTGTAAGTTGTCTCTCAGGATGTCAGTCAGTGGTGTCCTGCTGTTTGTTGGTGCACAGTTGGCAGCAGGGCCTTGTGCTCCCCACAGCAGTAGCCAGTGTCAGCCATCTTGTGAGTCCTTCTCCACTCCCTGTGATGTGAGCATGGTTCAGGGTGGTGTTGATGGGCCAGTTGTGAGGCTGAGCAATGTCTGTGACTACGACTCCCATCATGCTATTGCCTCCACCCCCTTCACAGCATGCCCATGCTTCCTTCCTTTTGACTCTGCTTCCCTGTGGGGTGGGCTGGCTGTGCTGACAGGATGGCTGGGAGTGTTGTCCTGGCAGTTGTTTGGCTAAGAGTCCCAAGAGTGTCCCTGTGCTTCACACAACATAACCCAGGGTGGTGGTGCTTTGTGGGATCTTGTGTTAGGATGGAGGGCATTGCATTCTACCAGGTGGGTACTGTGGAGTTTGTGTTGGGGGGGTGTGAGGGGAGGTGCTGGTGACTATGGTCAGTGCTGCAAGTCCCCCTTCCCACCCAGCCAGCCAGATATCCCACCATGGAACGTGCTTGCATTGCAGGGAGTGTAAGTTGTCTCTCAGGATGTCAGTCAGTGGTGTCCTGCTGTTTGTTGGTGCACAGTTGGCAGCAGGGCCTTGTGCTCCCCACAGCAGTAGCCAGTGTCAGCCATCTTGTGAGTCCTTCTCCACTCCCTGTGATGTGAGCATGGTTCAGGGTGGTGTTGATGGGACAGTTGTGGGGGTGAGCTATGTCTGTGACTGTGACTCCCATCATGCTATTGCCTCCACCCCACTTCCCAGCATTCCCATACTTACTTGCTTTTGTGGGGAGTTCAGTGTGTGTGGGTGTGAGGGCAATGGCAAGATGGCTGACAGTGGTGTCCTGCTGTTTGTTGGTGTGCAGTTCCCAGCATGCCCTTGTGCTCCCCACAGCAGTAGCCAGTGTCAGCCATCTTGTGAGTCCTTCTCCACTCCCTGTGATGTGCGCATGGTTCATGGTGGTGTTGATGGGACAGTTGGGGGGGGGGGGCAATATGTGTGACTGCGACTCCCATGATGCTATTGGCTACACTGACTTGGCCAGCATACACAGAATTCCTTCCTTTGAGTGGTCTTCACTGTGTGTTGGTGTTGTTGTGGTGGCTACATGTGTGGATGTGTGTGTTAGTTCTATTTGTGCCACTGCCTAGCTGTAGTTGTGGTTGTGTTTGTACATGTGTTGGCACAGTTGGATGTGACTTTTTTGATGGCATGTGTTGTGTTTATCTGACTGACATACACATTTTGGGATGATTCTGTTCTAGTTGCTGTGTAATTGCTATGAGTGCATGGTTTGACTCTCCCCTTGACAGTGATGTGTGTGTTTTGTGGCAGTTTATTGTGTACATTTGTTGTGTACTCACCAGGCTCTGGGATGTTCTCTAGTCCATATACGCTCACTGGCGGAAGGATGGCCCGCACCTTCTCCTCCCAGGGCCTGAGGTATATTGGCTTGGCAGGAGGGCCACTGCCGGTGTGTTGGCTGTTGATGTAGTCTATCTTCAGCAGGTCCCGTACCCTCCTGCGCACGTCATACCACCTGTTCTGGATGTCCGTCTTTGTGCGCCGACATGGTGATTGGGCGTTCACCCTGTTGATGATCCTCTCCCACATCTTGGTTTTCTGCGACATGGGGGTCTGTTGGACCAATGTGCCAAACAGCTGTGGCTCCACCCTGAGGATCTCGTCTACCAGGACTTCCAATTCACAATCTAGAAACTTGGGATTCTTCTTGGGGGGCATGGTGATGGTTGGTGATGGTGGGTGATGTGTGTGTTGGTGTGCAGGTGAGGGTGTGTGGGTGTGTGTTGTGCTGGGTGTATGTGAGGTAGGTATTTGTTGGTGTGCTGCTGGTGTGTGGCTTGTGTGAGGGATGAGCTGTGGGTGTGTGGTTGCTTTCTCTTGGGTGCTGGTAGTGGAATGGCATTTGCAAAGGCTCATGGTAGTGATTTGTGTCCTTTATATAGGTGGAGTTGTGGGTGTGTCTTTGTTCTCTGTCCCCACCCCCCAGTATTTATTGGCTTGGTAATTGCTTGTTTGGCCTTTTTTTGGTTGATTTTTCCTTTGTGTTGTTTGTGTATGTTGGAAACGTTCTTGTGACCGAGTCGGACCGTGCATTGGTCTCGTACGGTGTTTTCCGTTTCGTTCACGCTGTGTTTGTGCAGTTTTGTATGCTGCGTACGCGTCGGTCGCGGTGTATTATGTTGCTTCGGCTCGGTTTTGTATGCGTGTCGGTCGTACGGCTTGTCCTCCGTCCGACTCGGTCGTGTTTTTCGCGCCTTGCATCGTACTTTGCGGGTTGGAGTTGGCGAGTACGATTCGGTCGGATTTGTTCCGGGTGCGTGTCGGTCGGTTGGATTCGCGTGTTTTTCCGGCCGGATTGCTATTTTCCGAGCGGCTCGGTCGGTCGGCTTGGTTTCCTGACGTGTCGGTCGGATTTATCGCGGCTTGCATCGTACTTGGCGTGTCGGGCGCCACTGGTACGTGTCGGTCGGTATTTTTACCGGATCCGAGTCGGTCGGTGCTTTTTCCGGCCCGAATCGGAATCGGCCCCTTAGGCTGTGATAAAGTGCAGTTAATTCGGCGATAGCTCCTTGTGAATATGCCCCATAGTGCGCCCGATTGCCTTTGTAAAAGAAATACTGACAAGAAAGGAACAGAATTGCCAACAATTCAGGAGCCGAAACTGTGGTGTTATATCGGGTAGAAAAAAGAAACCAGTTCAAAAACCTAACAAGATGGCTCATCTTCATTTTGGAGAAAACCCAAAATGGAGGACACCAAGCAGTTGGACTCAATTTGAATACATGACTGAAATAAAGTACATTTTTTTGCCCTGAAATTCCTGACACATTTCTACAAGAAGTTTTTAAACCAAAAATATAAATTTCCATCAATTCCTAAAAATAGTGGAATAGTATTAAAACCCTTGAAGTGATGAAGGCAAATAGCCAATTAAAAAGAATACAGTCACAGGGAAGAATGCTCTCTCCAGTGATTCTTTCAGCATAGAGGCCAGCTGGCCACGCCCACTTTCCCTATTCCATATCATGCAATAGCAACGAGGACTGAGTGTGGTAGAAAGAAGTTTGAAGGAGGAGGCAGCTACAGTAGCGGCTAGCATCTACCGGGTGGGGGGGGTGGACGCGAGCGAGCAGGCACAAATAAAATAAATAAATAAATAATACAAAATAAACACTTACATTGACGCACCAGACCTCTTCCTTTCTCTTATTTCTTCAACGCCAGCCCAGCCACCAGGAAACTCACTTGTCCAATCCTGAGGGCGCTGCTCTCATACCATGAGAGCAGCGCTAGGATTGGTGGGAGCAGCCTTACTCAGCGCTCCACAGCGCTCTGGAGGCTTTGGCTTGCTCTACAGCTGGGTTAGGGAGGTTTAAAGTACGCATGTGTGGCTGGCCTTCGCAAGACGGCCGTCCAAAAAGGCATGCACACTTTAAACAGTGCTTTGCCAGCCCACCCTCCTCTCTGCTCAGTGACATGCTGCTATAACGCAGATGCAGCCCTACCCCCATCCTGACGCTCTGTTTGGGACTGGGCGTGTTAAATAAAATGGTAATGACTTACCATTTTATTTTTCATCACTGGGGCTTTGGGAATAATTTAACTGAGGTGGCGCTCCTCTGCTCCAACGGAGAAGCCGCCCATGGGCATCTATCCTCTTCATCAGGCTGGTGCTACATGAGGAGGGGGGCAGAGGGAGCTAGCAACATCAACAGTAGAAGACACTGAAAGACGCTATTATTGAAATATCTTCCTCAATGCAAAGCGGCAGGAGGTTGGCATGCTTTTGCCTGTACCAAGGGCTGATCAAACCACGTAAGTGCCTAGCCTGGCCCACCTGTGGAGGTGGAGGGGCTCATGCTAAACCGCTAACCAAGATTCGAGCGGTGTACTCTATGCGGCTGGCACAGATTTGGCTTGTCTTTTCAAATCTCGTTGAAAAACTCAATATTGCTGCCAATGCCAGAAAAAAATATTTAAACGGCTCCAAAACACTGAGAAATATACAAGATTGTCTGGCCGTCTCCCAAGAATGCTATAATCCGCTATTAACCAACTGTTCAGTTGGCAAGTATGACATCTGGCGTCCACCTTTAACTTAAATGGGGGAGGTTCCTTCCATAGGGAGGTGTTTATGACATAATGTGGCCATCCCTAACACCTGGTGCTCACTCCAGCTATAACAGGGCATCGCTCGCATGAGGTGAGCATCCTTACCCTAAGGTGATTGATTAGCGGTATTTGGATGGGAACTCTGGTATGCTGTGAGGATCTCTGACATCATGTGACCATAAATGATATGTGTGGCAATGCCTGGCATAAGATGAACATTAAAGGCAAAAGGGTAGGTTCTCCTGAAACTTGTTGGCAGCCCACACCATAAAATGTAACACCTACTGGGCACTTCTAAAACTGATGGGCATTTCTTGCATCTGGTGTTGGTGCATGAGTATGAGACTAGTTCTAGCCACATGGGATAATATCAAACATGGGTTCTTATTGAAAATGAATTTATTCATATAAATTGAAAAAGTGCCATATGGGAGCAAATAGTGTCTATTTATCTAAAATGAAAAGCTGATGTTTGAAGACAAATTAGGTGAATATCCAACCTGTAGATAAAGCAGTGCATGGCTATTAATTCACACTGGGGAGACATCTACTGCTGATGCTCTGCTTCAGTAGGAAGCCTGTAACATTAACAACCAGATCAAAATCTTGTTATTCACTGCAATGACATCACAACAATGGGTAAACATAGTGGTTAACCACTCTTGTGATGTCAATAGGGGAAGCACTTGTTTCACCTTTGTTCCGCTGCCTTACTTGGGTTTCCAGAGACCCGACAGCAGCGTCGGTGGTCTCACCTGCCTTATTCTGCCTCTCCTCGTTCTGCTGCCACCAATCACCTTCTCCCCCGTCAACATGTCTCTATAGACCTGTCCTGAAGAGAAATCAACCTGTGCTGGCAAGCTCCTCTCACAGAGCTGCTGTCAATACAGCAGCAGCTCTCTGCTCTCGGAGTGAGAGGGTATATGTCGAAGATGGTGAGGGTGGGTGGCAGAAGGTTGGGTGACCAGATGTCCCGGTGTCCCGACGCTTTCCTTAATTACAAATACATGTCCCAGTTTTTGGGACAAAGGTCAAGGCAGCCTGCAAAGGACAATGAAAAGGTATACTATTATTAAGTAATTTCTCTGTTTCTTTCAGATAGCGCAGGAGGAAGTCAGCTGCATGCTCCCGGTATAGGGGAGGAGGTCAGGAATTTAGGTAACATTAGCTATGATAGGACCTCTACCCTAAGACCTCCTGCCTTTCTCCCCACTCTGTCGTTCCTCTGCTGGAAGCATGCAGCCAACTTCCCCCTGCACTGCGTGAAAGAAACAATTACTTAAGGATAGTGTATATCTACTTAAAGAGGAGATACACACACACACACTGACACCCACTCCTACACCCCTCCCCCATGCAAGAATCGGGACAGGCCGGACATGAAAGTAACAAAAATCAGGACAGGCCGGACATGAAAGTAAGGCTAAATGCTTTAGTCCTACTTTTATGTCTGGCCTGCCCCGGTTTTTACTTCTTAAAATCTGGTCACCCTACAGAAGGCCAGTTTTTTAAACATTGTTTACATAATATTTATGGCTCCCCCGTTATTGCTCTGCTCCTAAATACATGTTGGAAGCAGAAGCAAATGATTTGGTGGTGGAATATACAACTGGGTGACATCATAGACAACTTGAGCTTTGCTCACGTTGCCTATTTAATGCCACTCAGAACCCTGTGATGATAAACATCCTTGCTAATCAGCTACCCATCTGTTATTCTATATCCTATTTGTTTGTTTTCAGAGGACATTTCTCTGGATGTGATTCTGGGCCAGCACATTTTCCAAACAAAAAACTGGAACATACCACGCAGACTGAAAAGGGGCTACAGTTTGCCAGTCACCTTACAGAGTTAAGGACCAGACAGGAGAGAAAGACTTGACTAGGCTCAGCAGGTAGTGGGTAAAACCTGAAGGCAGGAGTGAAATGGGATCTGAAGTCTGGATGGGAACTGGGTAATGTGTGTAGCAGATGAAGCTAGACGCGTAAATAGTGCAAGATTCAATTGGAAGGAGAATGGCGAAGACAGTAGGAATTTAACAACAGATTAACCACCCTTAACAATAATCTGTATACTATGTGAATAATTACTCATCTGTAACTATAACTGATCACAAAAAGGCATGTAACGGTTATACTCAGAGAGCCTTATATTGTACCTTGAAGCCCTTATGAATGAAGATCAAATAAAGCGAGTCTCTGTGCATAAGGCACCAAGCCTGAGAACTCTCTCTCTTATAATAATAAGTTTTGAACATGAACACAAGCTGGACAAAGTGGAACAGAATACAGAAATTGAGCTCACGGCAAAGCAGGGCCAGATTCTAAGAAACAGGAAATGGTGCAAGATGAGAGAATACAGAGGAAGCAAACAGATCAAAACTAACTGTGAATCCAAGACAGGCATTTCAAACTAGTATACAGGATAAGCAAGAATCTCTGTAATGCAGTACAGAATCTGTCCCTTCCTAAACCTAAGAGAGCAGGCTGTCTGGAGGAACCCTTATACTTCTTATATCAAGACACTCAAATGTGGGGTGCCAGAAGGATCTGCTCTGACTCTGACCTTGTCCAATATATATATGCCCCCGCTTGCCTTATTAGTTGAATCTTTTGGCATTAAAATCATCTAATATGCGGATGACACTCAGTTATTGCTTTCTTACGAGGGTGATTCTGCATCAGCAAAGGAGGCTTTCTTTGCTTGTATGGGGGCAGTTATGAGTTGGTTGAGAATAAATAATTTACAGTGCAACCCAGATAAGACAGAAGTTCTGTTATGTGGCCCCAACCCATTGCCAGGATGGATCGGGAATTGGCCAAGATTATGTCTGGTGCCTCCTCCACCAACTCAGGTTGCTAGAAATTTGTGGATGTTGTTTGATTATCACCTCTCTTTCAAGGCTCAGGTCTTTTCAGTGGTGAAGTCTTGTATTTGGATAATGAAAGTGCTGAAAAAGTTCCTGGCTTTTCTCCCTTGGGAAGCACACAGATCAGTTGTCCAAGCTCTGTTCATCTCCTGAATTGACTATTCAAATGTACTTTACCAAGTCACCTGATTCAGCGTATGCAAGATGTGCAGAATATGGCAGCCCGTCTTCTATTTAAACTTTTCAGATGGCCCTCCACTTCTTTTAAAAAGACTATATTGGCTCTCCTTTGGAAAGAGAATTGTGTTTAAATCTCTGGTGGTAGCTCACCAAGCATTTTATGTCACGGGCCACAATATCTCATGGCCAGGTTGCGGCAATACTTTCCATCCCGGGCTGTGCACTCTTGTGACGCCCGGTGCTGGTGATTACTCGTTTTAAACTGATGAGAAGAGGAGGATCTTCTTTTTCTGTCTGGGCTGCTTTGATTTGGAATCATCTTCCTTTTTTATCTCAGGAATATGCCTAATGAGGACTGTTTTCATAAAACTTGTTTTATGCAATGATTGCACTTGTTTAGCTCGCAATGATTTTGTCCCTTGATTTGCTTCTGCCTGTAGCGCCGGGACACTCTCAGAGTAGCCGTACGCTCAGACTGGACATTCATTCATTCATTCAAAAAGCACGCAAGTAAAGAAGCGTTTGTGCATTAATCAAGAACGTGCATTATTGACAATGTGCAGAATATGATTTTGCACTTGATTCTACACGCATATGTTATTGTGATACTATTGCCATTGAAACGATTTTGCTATGACCTGTTAAAGAGTGATTACACTGGCTTATGTTTACTAGGCCTCAGTTAGGTCTTGAATCCATCTTGTTAAAAAATATTGTCTCATCACGTTCATGCTTTGTTTATGATCCTGCTGTACATAGATCAGCAAGACCTGTTTTGTATATTTCTGAATGACAATGTTCTTGAAAAAGGCTCTCTAGAATGGGCTCACTATTGTAACATTTACAAAGATCTTCAGTTTGCATGCAGCATTAAATTTATTCGTAATTGTCCATTGTTTATGTATCTAGTTTGTTCTGACGTCTCCGAATGACATTAGGTCAGAAGGTTCGGATCAATATTCATGTAGTGAGTTAGTGCTTAGGTGGTAGGGCTTTATGACGCTTTTAAAATCTGTATTCTGATTTGTTGAAAATTTGCAATTTCCATTCTCTTCTATCGGGAAATTTGATCTATAATCCTCACATTTGAGGGTGAGCAAGAGACCCTTTCTATGCTACTAGGGATGCTATCCGTTTTTGCTGGTTTTGATGCACTTTTTAAACTCAGCCAATTTCTGATTTTGCTCATTATTCTGAGTTGTCCTATTACTGAGAGTCTTCATGGTAATGAATGTATGCATTAAAATGAGACCTGCTGCATCTGCATTTACTATCTCTATATTGTACCTTTTGAATTTTTTTCATAAACGTTCACGTTTTTCTAAATTCCGCTCTAGAACTCTTTTATTGAACAAGTTTTTCCTTAGCTTACTTTATTTTGATATGCCAATTTGTACCTTGTCTGTGGGGATCATTGCCTCATGAAATTGAGGTTAACACTATCCCCGATCACTCCAACCAATGGGCGTGCTTTTGATGTGTAGGAATTTAAGGGTACGCCCACACAAGCAAAGGAACAGAAACCAAAAATTAGTGTAGGATTTGAGAAACAGAAGTAGCAATAGCACCAATAACAGGGCTCAGAAAAAGAAGGAACTATCGCACCACAAAACGATTCAAGAAAGGTGCAGCTATAGCAGCAAAACGGGAGCCACGAATATCAATCCTCCAAAGCATGGCTTTTAACCAGACCATCAAGCAAGCCAAGTTCAAGCAGCGTCTCAGGAGGGCAGTCATCCATCAGAACCAATCACTGTGTTTTAACTTTTGTCCCACAAAACTTCACTCTACATGAGATTTCAAGTTTAACTGCCATCTTGAGTCCTATTCTGTAAGAGGCAATTCCCCAGAACGTCTGGAGCTCAAGACTAGAAGACCAGCCCTAAAACATTGCTGTCGGAACTCAGAAAACGTAATTTCTAGCCAGACTGTACCAAGTTCGATTGTTGGGAGTGTTCAAATTTACATTTTTGTCAGCAAATATTTGTGAAGATGAGACACTTTGCAATTCTCCAAGGTTGCACAACTTCACAAAGGAGTTAAGTCTGTCATCATTGTGAAACTTCCAACATAATTTGTTGTGATAGATCTTTCTCCAAAAATCATCTTTTTCTAAAAAGTAGAGCTTGCTTATTTCTTTAGCTCATGAAAGTTGTTTTCTTTAAGATTGTTCACCCACTATGTTTCTAAAATATCGCAAGTTTTGCTTAAGTCAGTGGTAAAAAAACTACGAGATGGTGGCAAAAGCCAACTTTGCAAATTTCACACACACCACAGATGTATTTGTAGGAAATGTTTGACTACAAGTCTAGGTACATGCCCTTCTGTGTTAGCAACACTGCAGTGCCTATCCTCCCCCAGCCCAATTAGAGTGCATTCAAAATGCAGTATTGATGGGAGCGGCCGCCTTATCAGAGAGTTGTCAGCTCAGGAACCTTCCCACATCAGGCCCTCCATACAACACTCCCCCTAATCTGCAGACATTAAAGCCATGTAAGTAACTGAGCTAGCCTCCTGTCAATCTAGGGAGATCAATGCACAATTAATTACTATCATCAAGTACTCTGCTCAAGCACACTTATATTTATCAATTGCTAATTAGGAGCTTGTGCTATGGTAGTGACTGCAAGCTCTGCTGTTCAAGTAGGCCCTTTGTTTTATTCAGTGATGAGCGCATAAAATGGAGCATGATAACTTTGCTAATATTTTAGATTTATCCATTTCCGTTTTTCTCTAAATTGAAGGTCAAACGTAAAGGAGACTTCTAATCTCCCAATGCAGCAAAATTAACTTTCAAGGAGCCCAGTTTATAAAGCAGATGTCCTTCACCTTCAAGAATTGCTTTCAATTCCGTCCTGACATTTTTATTGAAATGGCCGCCGTGATTGCATTTGAGCAATACGAGCCGACGTGATGTGCTTTGCCGCCCTCCTCGCACATTCCGCGCATGTCAGGAATGCGGCAGCCCGAACATTCCAACCAGCAGACAGCCTACATTGGCGCCTCAGCACATTGTGACACTGGCAGACACAGTACACTTTTACAATTGTAATCAACTTAGGTATCGATTTCGTGTCATCTAAAAACATAATCGTGAAAAAATAAGAGGTTCTGGATGTTTTTTTGTTGAATTTATTGAGATGTTCATTAGAGTTGCTTTTAGGACTTTATACCGTAGAGGAGAAATTGCCTTGTAGTGTTTGACTTTGATTTATTTATTTCAGGTCGGAGGAATGAGTTTGTTGGTTAAAAGTTTGTCCTCGAGGTTGAACAGGATAATACATAATGATGCTGAGTTCCATAATTTGCCTTTTAGCATGCCTTTATCATTTCCTGGTAGTCCATATATGATTCTATTTGATCTATTTTGATCCTTTCTCTAACGACTTTGTTTAAAGCAAGACATTTAATTAAGGATTCTTGCCACAATGTTGTCTGTATCACACGGTCTTTGGTCTATTGTTTTACTGCATCGCTCTATGCCTGTGGGATCTGTGCTGAAGGGACAATACCCAGTTGCAAAGTTAGGGAAAATAACTTCCCTTATTTTGTTGTCATGTAAAAATTGTTTTCTTGTTAAGCAATGCATTTCCATGCAACCCCTGATGGGGTGTCAGCAGCAATTGCTTTCTTACACTACACAGGTTACACCTGTGTGGCAAGTAAGGCATGGTCTTTGCAAATGTTCATGAGTATCCCTCAATTTACAACTTTTCTGTGTTCATCTCTTTTGCAACGCCCACACTGATAAGAATATCAATGTAATTGTGCATTTATTTGATTGTTTTGTACACACTTGTGCGTTGTATAGTTGTTTAAGAACACTTGGCTCAACTAGATTGAAGAAATACAGAAAAAAATTGAAGCCAGCTGGAATTCAGTCGGATACAAAGAACATTCTTCAAATGCTGCCTTATGGTTAGAACTCCAGTGCAATGATTGTCCGAACAATTCTGTTTTGTGTAGTTTCTTGAACCAAATATAGGGGGTCATTACGATGGAGGGCGGATCGCCACCGCCCGCATAGCGGTGGCGATCCGCCCTCCATTTCCCTCCGCCCGCCACCCATTTACCCCCGCCATATTAGCATGGCTGGGGGGTCAGCGGCGGATGTAAATACCGCCCGCCGCGTTACCGCTTGTCGATTTGTCGACCGTGCGGTAAACGGCCTTAATATGGTGGCGGTGTCTGTGAGACACCGCCATCCATATTAGGATGTAGGCGGAGAGGTGCCTTTTCATGGCGGCATTACCGCCATGAAAAGGCTGGCGGTATTCGCATTTGGGGGCCCGTTGCGGGCCCCCAGAATGTTGGGGGGGTGGGGGGTGCACATGGGGGGTACCTATGGTTCCCCCCTGCATTTGCATGCACAAGGTGGCAGGCACCGCGCGGTGCCTGTCACGTTGTGCATGTAAAAGCACAACATGCATTTTGTACCTTGCGGCGGGTGCTGCTAGCAGCACCGCCCGCCGCAATGTAAACTATGCGGGATGCGCCCGCCAGTGTGGCGGGCGCATCGTAATGTGCCGGGCGGGACCGCCGCGACGTCAGCGGGTGGTCCCTGGCTCCGTTGCGGTGGCGGGCGGACAAAGTCCGCCCGCCATCGTAATGGGCCCCATAGTTTGGATCTACACTCTAGCATGGGCCCATGGTAATCCAGACCCTGGCACAAATAAAGTAATAAAGTGCTTCACAAAATATTACAGTGAGACACATTAACAATGTAAAGTACTGTAGATAGGAGAGACATTCAGGAAATACTTATGGATAGAGAAAATGTAGACGATGGATGGTCATATTTAAGCATTGGATGAATTTCTTGTAAAATCTTTATGAAAGTGTAGTGAGAGATAGACCGCAGAGGATGGAGATAGACAGCCCTGTCTGATTTTCACTGGGGGACATTCCATATATTTGGTATGTGTCCAGAGAAGGATTGTTTGATGGTACAAGTTTTTTTCCTAAATATAGGGGGGTTCTAGTTTTAGAAGAGAACGCCTTCTTAAGATTATGTTTCTGCTGGAGACTCTGAGTTTTTGTAACAGGTATCACCTCTTTGTCCAACTCCTCCATCCAGTTTTACTTTAAGAGCATAGTTCATTTCCTCAGACAGACCCCATTGTCTTATTTCCTTTTCACAACCTCAAAGAAAAATCCTCCCACTATAACATGTGGATAAAAGAGCTGCCCATCCAGAAGGTATTCGGTTTTTTGTCTGTCTTCTGGACAGCCTTCCTTGGTCTGGACTATAGGATTGCGGTCTCTTTTATTTTTGAATTTAATGTATCTTGTTTTTTTGTGTTTCTTGTAAGGAGGTGCAGTTTGTTACCGAGCACGGGTCCGGACCGACTAGGTAATCTTTTTGAAATTGTCAATGAACGGGTCAGCTCCAGCAAGCCCAACAGGCTCACGAACACCTCAAGAGAGAACTGTGAATCAGTTGCATCCTTTTTGAAGACAAATTATAGAAAATTGAAAGATCAGTAACCATTGACAACAAAAGGCAAAGGGTTTCAAACAGCAACGTACAACCCTGTCATACGCAGACTACTATATCTTGTAGTACTCAGGTTTCCTTACATCATAGCAAATGGGTTTCCTTACATCCTCGCAAACCTAAAATTCCAAAAGATCCTAAAGACCCAGTCCCCTCGACACTCATAAAAGAGATCAACTAACTTGTCTCCCGGGCTTGGACAAAAATCATAAACGCATTGCTAACACAAGGCACTAATCGTGCAAGTGATGCTTCACTTGAAAAACATGATGCAGATCGGTCAGATCGAAATAATATTTGTCTGGTGTCTAACATCCCTTACTGGCAAAAATGCTAGTGAAATGTGATCACAATCAATTCGGTCAACATATTGAATAATTCAACCTACTTGATTAGTTCCAATCGGGTTTTAGTCCTGAACACAGCACAGAATCGGCCATCTTATACATCATTTAAGATGCACTAAAAATAATGGAACAGAACAACTCATATCTTTTCATCCTCCTAGACCTATCCACGGTATTCAACATCATCAATCATGATTGCCTTCTGGAGATACTTGAATTCAGATTGGGGCTTTTGGGCAACATTCTCAGTTGGTTCACCTCTTTTCTACACAATTTTCAGACTATGTATAGAACCACTATTGGAAATGCTTACTCAGTCGAACCTCGTGTACCACATATACGCAGACGACACACAGCTGTTCTTAAAGATCTCCTCCCAGCGTGATATCACATGACTCAATGAGATTCTGGTGAAAACCCAAATGTGGTTGTCACATAACCAGCTACTATTCTCCGCTCCCGGTAGTATCCTACCAATCCAAAAATGGCTGAGTCACCTAGACGCCTCCAGTTGCAAACCCACCACTGTTGAATCTACAAAATTTCATGGAATAACACTAGATACAAAGTTTAACATGCAAGCACACAACAGTGCATCTACATGCAGTGCGGCCCACCAACTCAACCTCCTAAAAAAGGGTAAACATTTTTTACCACTACAAGATCGTGGGTCAATCCCTGGTAGTGTCAAGACTACACGACGGGATTGCAACCTTATCTGGTCTACTAAAATCACACACAGCATCACTAAAGGCAACCATGTGTGACAGCAAGATTAATAACAGGTACATGGCACTTCAACCACATCACACCCTCTCTAAAGTACCTACATTAACTCCCAATTGAAGCCAGGATTCAATTGAAGATAGTGTGTCTGACGCACAAAGCCCTGAACCATGAGGCACCCAGGTAAGCTTAATATCTCAGGCGGCTGTGGCTCTCTTCAGAGCATGAAATCCCTACTGCTGGAACCTCCCATATTCAGAAACAAGAAGACCTACGCAGGCACCTTCTCCAGATATGCCCAGAGAATATGGAACTCTCTCCCATCGGAGATCAGGTCTAATCCATCGACAGCCATCTTCCAGAAAGAGATCAAAGGGATTTTAGAAGACAGATCCCTAACTCAATGTTCTAGACTATGCTCTATCTACCCTTCTTGGAGAAACTCAGCCATCTCATCATGAGCACTCTATCACGATGACAGAAGTGAGGATGGGGAAATGTTGTGCCTACCCTTATAGATTGATTTCTAATCTTGCATTTTATTTGAATGTCATGTTACAGGCTACTTGTGATTCTGATGATGAATGCCATGAAATAGGATAAGGTTGTTTATGTACTGCAATCTGATATCCTTGGGTCATGTTTGCGCTTTATAAAATTCTCTAAATAAATAAATAAAATTTGGAGAACAAATAAATATTTAGAGAGGTTTATACCTTGCTTTCTGCGTGGCTGGGAGAGTCTATGCCACAGGTGGTGGAAAGTTTGTGTCGGGAAATAATAGCACTGGGAACAATGAGGGGCAGGAGGACAATGGGAATGCAAAGCAGGACTGCGTTTCCCAGGCCTCCATTTTTGGGCATGCACAACAGAGAGAAAAGGCAGTGAAGTGTCAGAATGAGTTATCTTATCCATTCCAATCTGCGAGCCAGTAACAGTTATGGAAATAACTTTCACCTCTTGCTAAAGAAGAATAAAGTTTTGAAATGTATGTGGCTCAGTACTTAAAAAAAGAAGAAGGTATATTTCTAGAAAAAAGTTTTTAGGGGATTGTGATTGGGTAATGAGAAATGTCAAATGGTATGAGCTATTAATAAGGAAGCAGATTTCTATATTTTGTTTAACTTAGTGAGTATTTTGCTCACTTTGGTGGTAGTAAGATGGGGGGCAAGAGAGCGACCAAGTGACAGCATTGTTAAGTCAATTATTTTAAAAAGGAGCTGGAAGGATGTAGAAACAGATACAGCTATTTTACCTCTAGTAGTAGTCTGGGTAGGTGCAAAGCACAGGCATCCAACAGGCTTTGGCCAGAGCCTTGACACCTGAGAGAGAGAGGGAGAAGAAGTATGAGCATCATAATAAAAGGGTTTGTTCATGTTCCCCTTCCTCCTCACCAGAGGAAGCTAGGACCGTTTCGAGGAGAAAATATGCATGTAGAGAGGGGGATGAACAGATCCATGTTCATTTAAGGTCAATTTGAGTTTCCTTTCAGCAAAAGCAGACAAAAAAGAATTAATCTAGCCTTTTTCCACAATGTAAGAAACCCTTGGGCCAGCTCTTCTATTACACGATGAATTACATTTCTTAAGTCCCAGATAATGGAAGGATTTCAAACATTTGTCGCAGTAAATGCACATGCTGGAGGAAGCAGATTCAGTCCTCCCTCATTCAATTTAAGTGGATTTCATGTTGATCACATTAGCAGAGCTGATAACAATGTATCCAAAAGACTGCATTCCATCAGATGAAGTGATCAAGAAAATAGAAGCAGCTTTAAAGAAGGCCTATGCATGTTGCAGTTTGGCTCTTAGTGCAATTGCTAATGCTGCATACTCAACGTAATTTCTAGTTAAAGACTTTGATACAGTGAAAGCAGCCATGCAGGTTGAGGAGGACTGCTTGCAGTCATAAGCAACTATGGAGCAGCAGGCAAGGTTCCTGTCAGATATTGCATGGGCTCAGTCCTTTTGCAATGGCAGTTGTCTGCACTGTTTAGGGCCCATCATCAAATTTGTTTGAGATACTGAAAGGCTGAAAGTTCTGAGAAGTCAATTTTACTAAAGATCCCATTTTCTGGTCTGAAACTGTTTAGGGATCAGTTAGATGCCATGGTTAATAATGCATTTAAAGACAGAAAGCATGACCTTCCCTATAAGGGGAAAGGGTCTTTTAATTCTTGGGCTACTACCCAGGATAGCCACAAACATTCTAGAAGGAGAAAGAAATTCCAGCCATGTCAGTCTTCAAAGATCCTTCATCTAACCAGAAATCATCTGGTCAGTAGACGAGTGCTCCTGAGTCTTTTGGTATAGTAGAGTCTTGTGGTATAGTGGATAGCAGACTGTATCCAAGAAGTAGATGTCTAGGATCTTTGGGTGCTGAATTTTATTCTGCATGATTATATTATCGACTTCTCAAGCAAACCTCCAGATTCTGTGTTTATCCTTACTCCTGTTTTCAAGTGCAACGGAAAGCAGAAGCACTGTGGAAATGCCTAAAAGATCTGGTCCACAAGAGGGCAATAATGCTAGTTTATGTTGAGGAGAGGTGTCAAGAATGTGTTCCATTCCTTTTCTGGGGGAAAAGGCTTCAGGAGGATATCATCCAGTTCTGGGTCTGAAGAAGGTGAATAGAAGGGTGTTGACAATCCATTTAAAAAATGATTTCTTGCAGAAGATAATTCCTCTAATCCATCCTCAGGAGTTCTTGGCCAGTGTCAGTGTGCAAGATGCATAGCTTCATATCCCAATTCACAGACTCACCAGAAATATCTCAGATTTGCCACTCAAGATTAGGACTTCCAGGGGCATATTCTCAAGGAGCTATCACCGAGTTAATGGCACGTTAACGCAGCCAAAGTCGCGATAAATTCATCGCCCCATTCACAAGCTGGTGCTAACAGCTGATATCACCACTTTACCCGCAATAGCACCCGCAAAAAACATCGCTACAGATGATCCCGGCAACTAACGCTAATGATATGCAGAGTAGGCGTACCCGTGCAAAAAGCCACGACAACACCACTCCACAACATTCTCAACGACCAGCCAGATCTGCGATAAGATCACAAAACATGCGATAAGGCGCGTTAGCAGCAGGAAATTAACACCTGCTCTTACCTGGTGTAAAGTCGGACGACAACCGGCACCAGACAAGGGAGCACAGCCCATAGCCACACATGAAGATGGCCAAAATGGTGGCCCAGAGACAGTAAATGTAAATGTTTCATCTAACTGGGTAGGATGGCCCCCCAGGATTTTGCAGCTTTGGGTCCCACGAGAGCCCCGACAGCATAAGCCCGTAGCGACTGTCACTGAAAGAATAAGGGGAAGCTATATGCAAGCTACTGCTGAGCTCCGCAGCGCCTGACCACAAAATGGCCGCCCAGAGACAGAAGCAGTGAAGGAGACCCGGCATGGTCGGCGGACTACACGCAACTTGTAGACACCCCACAGTGGACCCACGAGAGTCCCGACAGCCCAGGCCCATAGCGACCACTTAACTGACACGGGGGGATCTTTAGAAAGCTGACTGCGAGCTACTACAGAGCTCTGCAGCGCCTGTCCCTAAGATGGCCACCCCGACGTCGAACTGGCAAAGGTAACCCTTCACATCCCTAGATGCCCATGCGACGTTCTCCACGGCTATGCAGAACCAGGACCGAACCCTGAGTCAAATAGCCACTGGGAAAGCAGACAAATAACCACTGGGCAATCTGCTCATGAGTTACCGATGGTCTCAGAAACGCCCGAAACACCTGACCTCAAGATGGCCGCACAGAAGTAGGACTTCTCACCGACGAGCAGACTGCACCGGTGAGTCCCCTCCACCCTAAATGCTCCCCAGACACCCTGTACCTGCTGGCCCGAACAAGATAAGCAACGAAGGCCCCCACATCGCAGAGCCTGCCACCCCCTCAATCCAATTGCACACAGGGCCTGACCCTAAGATGGCCGCCAAGAAGGCTCTTACATCATAGAGACTGCAAGGACCCCCGCTACATAGAGACCGCAACCTCAACTAACCTCATGTCCGTAACCAATGATGGTCACCAAGAACTAACCCTGGGGATTTTGCACAGGGGAGGCCCAGACCAACGCTAAAGAAGTGGACGGGTCGCCCTACAACTCGCCTTGCCTCGCTGACCCCAGTAATAAACAATCCTGACCCAGTCAGCTAGGCCCACCTCTGTTGCTCTCCACCGGCCACACTACTGACCCCCAGCTGTTGCTCCCCTCCGGCCGGGACTGGCGAGTACCGACCTCCACACTAAAAGGGGCCTGACCACCACAACTCCGCGCCCTGACTCGCCAAGCATTTAATGCGACGCTGGCCATCTCCACGACCAGACCCACCGGTCACTAAAAGACAGTGACGTTGGCCCACCACATCCCTGTCTTGCTGCACCTTTCTACATTCCGGACCAACTCTGCCTGACCACCCGGTGGCCACCCGAAAAGAACTCTGGTGGGTTACTGAACTCCAAATCTACGACAAGACAACAGCAACAACCCGCCCCATATCAGAAACGAAGGGACACGTTTACCCCAACGCTCCCACCGCTCGTACACTCTTACACTCTTCCTGCCCCCGGGACCCGACCACGTGTTGGCAGCCAACCAACCTACCCCTAAAGATGCGGCTTAACCACGCTGCCAGTCTCATCCACCACTACAACCCACCGACCCCTGTGGTATCGTGACACACCTAGCCTTAAAGGAACCAGCCCCACTCCCAACTTAGACAAAATGCCTTCGATCACACCAACCCACGCCAACCCCCTCACACCGAACTACTTAAAACCGCACGGCCCGAACTCCTTCTCGATTAATTTCCCCCCCCAACCTCTCACCCACAGCGAAAAAAAACCTCAAACATAAACTGATCCGACAATACCCAGAATCACTTTTTGCTGACATATATCACTGCTCCTCCAAAGGCCAAGTAAAAATGGATCTCATTTTTCACACGGAAAGACCCGAAAAATGGAATTCCATCCTCAGATCACAACTCCACATCACCAAAACTACCAAAACCCCCATAGCTGCAAACTATCATTCTCTATCCCTAACCGCAGGACGCGGAGCGGGAACACCTCTGTGACCATCTACTCCAACGGCACAGTCCTGATCCAAGCTAACAACGACAACCTTGAGGCATTTGACTCCCTCTTCCCCTCACTTCGGACTGCCTCCTCTCACACACATCTCCCCCGCCCAACCCACCCCTTCCACCCGGACAACCGGACCCCCCAGCTGAACACGCACACCATTCCTGCGCCCTCTATCATAAACTCCTGCTCCCCACCACGAAACACCACCCGCACCTCTGGAACCAAGAACATGGCTCCCCCTCCCCCGTCGAATCGGCCCATCGAACAGCCCCCCGCTCACAACCCCCTCCAAACAACACCGATCAACCACAATACACAGGCTAAGACTTCCAACCACCTTCCTAGACCCACCTGCAAAAGAATGCAGTTGACACAACATGACCCCCCTCACCTCACGCCCTCGACCCATCTCAAAGCCATCACGGACAACACAATAACCACTAGACGACAGCACAACATCGTCAGGCCTTCCCCCCCTCGGGAGGACCCCACCCAGAACCCACCCACCCCCACCCCAGAAGAAACGGGGCAACGCCTCTCCCTGCTCGAAAGCCAATTAGCTGCTATAATACAGGGCTTTACCGAAATCCTAACCAACCTCGCTACACTTCGCAGGCCCTCCAAAAATCCCTACTGTACTCCCACCGTCTCCAACCCCACACACCAAAGGCTCCCCAAGGCTACACGACCTAGCTGGATCTCATCCCCCCTCCCGAGTCATACACTGAGACCCAAAAGAACCATGGAGGCTATGTCTGTGGATGAAGCTGTAGAACTGGCCTCCTCGTACGACACCCCCTCTACGGCCATCCCTCAATCCACGATCCAGGTGATCACCGGATTCAGAAGAGATCACTCCATTCCGAAACACCCTAGACCCCCAGCCTCCCTCACCAACATCCCCATGGCTCCAAGAAAGAAACCAAAAAAAGAGACACCCCCTACCAACTGCATGCTCATAAACTGCAGATCAGCCACCAAACATGCCACAGAGCTAGCAGAATCCATCCTCACCCATAGCATAGACATAGCCTTCATCACCGAGACCTGGCTTAACGACAGCTCGCCTCCAATCATGGATACTCTCGTACCCCCAGGCTTTACCATCATTAACAAAGACCGAAAAGACCAAAGAGGCAGAGGTTTAGCGATCATTCACAACAATAACATGTCCGTGACCGAAATAGATACCTTCAACTATAACACCTTTGAATGCCTAACCGCCAACATTAACACAAGCGACAGCAAGACACTACACTGCCATCTCCTATACCATCCCCCAGGCAACACCACCACATTCACGGAACACCTGTCAGACCTGGTTGCTCACTGCTCACTCCGAGACACCGACAACCTAATTCTGGGCAACCTCAACCTACACTGGAACGTAAAAAACAGCTCACTAATACAAAATCTGAATGAGCTATTACACAACATCCTTACCCAGCACTGCTCAGAAGAAACCCACAACAAAGGAGCAATCCTGGATGCCATCATCGCCCAACGCGACACAATCACAATAGACCACATTTTACCGGTTGACTGGTCAGACCACAACCTAATCCTATTCCACATTACGCATCCGATCATGTACCAACAACCTCCCATCCAAGACCCCCCCACATGGACGAGAAACCGAACTCAGATCAACATGGTCGACCTAGAAGAAAAGATAAGCACGCTTTTGCCCATCTCCTCAGACGGTCTCTCCACAACAGAACTCACGTCTCACTACAACTCAACTATGACGTCCATCCTAGGCCAACTAGCCCCCCGGAAACTAAAAAAAAACAGGAACATTCCTTCCAGATCCTGGTTCAACACGGACATTAACGCTGAAAGGAGACAACTTAGAGCGACAGAACGTCTATGGAGAAACAATCCCTCTACAAACCTTCGCGAGCAACTCAAAGTAGCCCGAAGAAAATACAAAAAGCATATCAACAATGAAAAAAACACCTTTTTCTGCACCGCTCTGGACAACGCGAAAAACAGGCCCAAAGAACTCTTTAACATCATCAGACAACAGACCTCCAAGTCCTCTGCAACCCCAGTCCAGGCCTCCAAAGACCTGTGTGACAACTTTGCCAACTTCTTCAACGACAAAATCACCAATCAACCTCAATTCCTCCTGTAAAAACTCAACCCCAGCAATCGAAACCAACACACGCAAGCTCCCCACGATAGCCTGGAAATCCTTCGACCCCGTACTTGAAGCTGAGATTCTTAAACTGATCTCCTCCTCCAAGCCCGCGTCCCATGTTCTCGATCCTGTACCCACCCAATTGACCAAAAAGCTGAAACTCTCCCCTGCTCCAACCTGGTGCGAAATCATAAACAGCTCCCTGAAAACCGGCGTCATACCAGACTGCCTGAAGGTCGGCCAAGTCACACCACTACTGAAAAAGCCAGGCCTAGACACCAACGATCTGAACAACTTCAGACCTGTTTCCTATTTCCCCTTTCTATCCAAAATCCTTGAAAAGTGCATTCTCCTACAACTGACCCAGCACATGGACAGCATCAACCTGCTAGATCCCCACCAATCGGGCTTCAGAAAAGGCTGTAGCACCGAGACCGCAATCCTTAACATCGTGGATGACATCCACAAGTCTCTAGATACTGCTGCCTACTCATCCTCCTGGACCTATCGGCAGCCTTTGACACGGTTGATCACAATCTACTCATCAAGGCTCTCCAAGACAGAGTAGGTGCGGATGAGGTGGTCCTACAATGGTTCTCCTCCTTCTTACACAACCGCTCCCAAAGGGTAAAAATCAAAACCTTTACATCCGACCTACACCCCGTCAGCAGAGGTGTCCCCCAAAGGCTCAGTGCTCTCCCCCCAACTGTTCAACATATACATGGAACCCCTCACCACCCTACTCAAAAAAGCCAACATCCCCTTCCACCTATACGCTGATGACACCCAGATCTACTTGGAAACCTCCTCCATTAATGACATTCTAAGACTCAACAACACTCTTAGAGAAGTTCAACACTGGCTATCAACAAACCACCTCAAACTCAATCAAGACAAAACCGAAATCCTCCTCATCTCCAACAAAGAAGAAAACCCTCAAATCGTAGAGTGGCTAAAAGCAATCGATGCTCTCAACGGTAATCTCACCCTGGCGAACTTGGTAAAATCTCTAGGAATCACCCTAGACCCGAAACTGAACATGACCAAACACATTAAGATCTCCGCGAAGAGTGCCTTCCTCAATCTGAAGCTCCTAAACAAAATTAAGCCATTCATCCCGCCCAAGGACCTCAAACAAGACACCCAATCACTGGTGCTATCTAGACTCGAATATGGGAACGCAGTCCTCACCAGTACAACTCGATCCCACCTAGCTCCCCTCAAAACAACGCTCAACGCAGCTGCCAGAATGGTCACCGGAGTTAAGAAATATGACCCCCTATCACCCGCACTCAGAGAACTAAAATGTCTCCCAGTCGAAATGCCTACCAGCTTCAGAACTGCCTGCCTCACGCACAAAGCCTTGCACACAGGGAAACCGGAATACCTGGCCTCCAAACTCAAGAAAGCCGGCCAGACAAGAAACCTCAGGAGCTCCAACACCCTGCTACTCATCCCCATGAAAACACGCAAACAAAAAACCGCTGCACGATCCTTCGCTGGAAACGCACCAAAAATCTGGAACTCCATCCCAGCTGATATCAGGACTATCCCTTCCTTTATAAAATTCAAAAGACTCCTAAAAGACCTCTACCTCAACCGTGCCTTCCCGAACTGAGAGCAGCCGCCGAAACGCACAAGCCTGCACGCTGCAGCCCCTTGACAATGGTCCATCTCAACCTACCACTTCCTGCACTCTGCCGCCACGTGACAGTGTTCCACCACAACCTACCTCTTCCTGCACTTTACAGCCCCTTGACATTGCCCCACCTCTACCTACCTCTTCGCCTCTCCCCGACCCCCTCCTCGTTCCCTCCTCCCGGAATGAGGTTTAGCCCAAGACACCGTGCACTCATCGAGGCTATCTCAGGACTTCCCCACCTCAATGACGCTCAGCACACTGTGTCTTCTGAACATTTATGTTTATTTATGGATTCATACCTATGCCTTTTTATGGGATTTCTGCTTTAAATCTGTTGTAAAGCGCTCCGATACCCTCGGGTCTGGCCAGCGCTATATAAAACTTCTTAATAATAATAATAATGAAGAACAACAGATGCCATGGAGTCACCCACCATGCATCCCGGAGCCCCAAGAGGGCAACAACACCCACCGCCACCACACCCAGGCACCCCCCACCCACCCCCGGACAAAGAGATGGCACATCAACGTCACGAAACCATAAACAAAACAATGTGCCAGATGTCGCACAATCACAACACCCAACATACATGTGCCGTCAGACAAATGCGAATCAGACATTCATCTTAGATCTAGCAAATAATCCGCCCAATACAGAATAAACACAAAACAACTATTTTGAACAGTCATGGCGGGTCCCCCAGGACAGTCTGTAAGTCACAGCCTGCAAAACGAAATGACAGATAAGAAGGTGTGTCATGCGCTCACCAAAGGACAGAGAGAGCAAGCGAAAGAGAGAGACAGAGATAGAGAGAGAGAGGGAGAGGGAGTGAGAGAGAGAAAGAGAGAGAATGTACAAGGTGCGCAAGGCCAATTGGACTCCTGGCTCATACATGCCAAATGTTGTGTGTGTATCACCATTGGTGCACACCAAGTCAAAGGCCCGGCATCAATAGCAACGCGAAGGAAACATCACATCTCAAAAATGCAAGCAGTAGTCAGACCAACATTAGGAATGAAAGATCCTTTGTCTCAACACACAATGCCGAAGGACATCTGTACTCCCGACCTTGGTCATGAATGCGGCTGGCACTCCCTGCGAGAGATACCATACCAGATCCTGACGACTCCCACACCACGAACTGCGTGAATGAAAGACAAACGTGTCCACACCCCACACACACTTGTCCCTGCTTGGGGTACACCTGCCTTGGATGCCCCTGACACATAAGTAAGAAAAAACCCATACGCACAAACGTTGCACACAAATACGACTCATTGCTCCGAGCAGTGGCAGACCATCCACATAACTGCCGCCTGTCAGAAGAGTGCCGGTGCTACGAGACCAACAAAGGCAATGGCTGGCAATCCCGGGCACATGCACAACCCCTGTCACGTGGAACTGTACCGTGCACTAATGCTGCATCTGTTGGGATCACTGCCACTGGCAGTGTTGCGCATCAGTTACCGTCTGAGTTTCCGGCTTGCGTACGTCACCTGCGTCCAGCCCTGGTTCCACTGTCGAACATGCACATTAAAGTGGCCCATGGATGTCTGCCTATCCAACACAACGTTAGCTGAACTGGATTATGACTTGTGTGTGCGCCCCCTATTGGCCCACGAACAGGAGTGTAACCGTGATACCCGTGCATGGGATGCTTGACATTGGGCGTATGTGCAGGCAGCTGGGCATGGGAGATTGCACAACTCCTCGTGTGCAGTGACCACATCGAGGCGCTCCCCAATTGGGCTGTGTTGCCGATTGGTGAAACGGCGTGGACGGAGCACAGCTGCCCGGACCAGGAAATGGATTGGCTCGCCCTCGTGTACCTTGACCCCGACAACGAGGAACTCTCGGAACAGATTGCCCATGAAGCAGCGCTCGCATACATGGACGAGTAACTACATTCCTGCAGCCCACAGCACAGGTCGCCACACCTTGTAGCACCTTGGAGGAATGGCCACACATCCCACCACAACAGTGGACATGTCTGCCTTCGCCAGGACTCAGAATGCATGTGCGTGGACCTATACGTGTGTACACACACATGTGCAAGGTGATGCAGTCCCATGGGCGGGGCTGCACAGCCTCGTTTGGCAACGTCACAAAATCGGAGACACTGCTGGGGGGAGAGTACACACATGGCAACGTAGCACGACATGTGACCTTGTAGGATCCTTTCACCTGCTCACTGTCAGCAGAGCACACAGTCAGCGCAGTACGGCGCGACAGCACCATGCAGATTCCATGGGCTGTGAGTCGTTCCCCCTGACACGGGCCAATGAGCAGACGCCAAACATCACATGACTCGTCCAGCACGGCAAGGTGGTTCGGGACCGTTGACATCCGTGATGAGTGGTGTTTATTCCTGCAACCCCATTACTTGCACCTCAACATGTCCCTAAGCTGCCTGTAAGTGTCTTAAACATTGCTCTGCATGTTGTGGCCCTTGCCTTGCCCGTACTGACACGCAAATGCCAATAAAGCCCACGCCACTGCACCTGTGTACAACTGTGATGAGTGTTCATTATAATGACAAATCGTGTGCCCACATGTGCATTGTCCGTATACAGGGAGGGATTGACTGATGCTTGTGGACTGTGTGTGGGTCCCCATTGACAGCTCCACCTCTGTGGGCCAGACATTGTGTGCTGGCAGACCTCTGCTCTTACGTGTCACCAGCAATGTGCGTATGGTGTCCAACTACTTGCCATGTAGATCAAGGTCATCCATCAAAACAGACTGTGTCCACACAGATGTGTGTGAGTAGGAATGCGAAGAGACGTTCTTTTGTCACATGTGATGGGGGACACCACTTCCGGACTGCTACCGATCATGAGATTTCTACACACAGCCCGATTTGACACATGGACGTGGGGCTACGTTGGGGGGTAACGAGATTGTCGTTAATGTGCAATGAGGCCACAGCTAGTTCATACCTTCACAGTCATCTAACTGGCCATGTGGGTCAGGCTCAAACATGCACATTGAGGACATTTCCCAGGGTGTACCTTTTGGTGCAATCAATGTCCCTGCATTCATCCAAAACATCAATACGTGAGTGAACATAGACATGACATATCCGTGTGATTTGGAATGTTTTATTCACATTCTGGGGGGTGTCAGAGCAGGAGCAGTACATGGCCACTTCAAGCCCACATAACATGGTTGACCAGTGGTGGGCCAACCAGAGTCCTTGGGGGAATGCAAGGTGAATCTGAAGAGGTAGAGTTCAGTCCGCGCAGGATTGCTGTGTCATTGGTACCAGAGCAGATATGGCAGTCCATGTCGGGGTACAGGTGTATGTCGCAGAGAGTTTCGGAGGACGTTGGGAGGTGTTGTTCCAGGGCATGATGCAGAGAGCACAACCAGGCAGGGACAGGCCATGTGACGGGGACGGATGCTACTGCCTCCTTCCTCACACAGTCATTACCCTCGACATCTTACTCCTCTGAGACGTCTTCTGTGTCCGGTGTGTCAGGTGTGTGTGGTGGTGTTATGGCTGCGTCACTGTGTGCCACTGACACATCAGGGTGTGAAGGTGATAGGGCTGCATCACTGTGTGCCACTGACACATCAGGGGGCGGAGATGTGTGTGTCGAGCTTCCTGCAGCAGTCATCTGGTACAGGCTCAGTGGCAGCAATGGCAAGATGAGGATCCGCAAGGCATGGAAGATCGCAGCTACATCTCGCTGGTGTTCAGCAGTGGCAGCCATACTTCCAGCCTGCATCTGCTCCATGGTCTCCATTGTCTGCTGCATCTGTGCCAACTCTGTGCTGTCATCGCTGGAGCCTGTCTGCCTAGACAGTTCTCTTATCCGGGTAATGGACCCAGCGAGGTCAGCCAAGGATTGTTGTTGAGCATGGTGCGGACAGTGGGTGTCCGTTTGGGGCTGTAGGTGCTTCCTGATGGGACTCAGGCACCCACGTATGGCATCGAGTTTGGCTGCCATGAGGTCGAAACCCATCCGCAGCTGATCTGCCACCTTCTCCTGGCACCCTAACACACGGTGTTGGAATTCCATGTGTTGGTCGTGGGGGTCCTGGGAGCCAGCCGTGGTGGTGTGTGCTTCCTGCTGTGTGGGCTGTGCAGGTGGTGGGGTGACCGCGATGCAGCTGGGCTGCCCTGCTCCTGGAGGTGGGGTGCAGAGGCTGTCCACGAGCCGTTGGAGGGTGTCTGTGCAAATGTGCAGGGTGTCCTCTTCATCATCACTGAAGAGCTGTGTGGTCTGCTCTGCAGGAGGTGTTGATTGTCCTTCTGCAATGTAAAGGGGAGATGCAGGTTAACAGTGTGTTCCATGTATGTTGACGCATTGTAGATGTTTACATTCAGACTGCATGACGATGTACATTGTGACTGTTTTGGTGAAGCTGGCTATTTGATGGGAGACAGTGTAGATTTCGACTACATGATGGATGTGTGGTTGTACTCGTACATTGCCATCTCACAGTGTCATGCATTGCCGGATGTGATTGGCCAGTTTCTACGCACAGGCGGCACCATTTGTGTCCTCTGTCCTGTGGTGTGGGTGTTGCACTCTGTGCCACATTGTCGTCAGTGTTGAGGTACTGTGATTGCCATGTTTGTGTGCTGCATTGTTGCCTAATCGCCCCTGCAGCTCTGCTTTGGCGGACCCTTATCCCTTAGAGTCGGTGTGCATGTGACTTGTGTGCTTTTCGGGTGATGGGATGTTTGCGACTTGGGTCATTTGTGCGACTGGAGAAATTTTGTACTCTTGTGCATTGTGTGTCTGCTGATGTGTTTTTGACGTCATGGGTCGGAGGTGCACGTGGATGTGTCAGGGTGTGACCTGCTCCTTTACGGATGTGGTCCACACTCAGCCACCTCAATGTCGTGTTGTGCGCCATGTCATGTCTTGTGACTTCAGCCATGCTATTGGTCATGCAGTGTCACTTGCATTGTCAGTGTGGCTCACAGAGCCGCTGATTTTATGGATTCGGCACATGTGCATGGGTGGGGTGTGGCATTGGTGCTATGGAGGGTGGCCCATTTGTGCACATTGTGGACGGGGCCTACTTGGTGTTTCTATGTGTGCAGCGGTGTGCCAAGGGTATCAGGGACATGTTCCGCACTCATTGTGGGTGTGCAGTGTGCTGCACATGTTTGTGCATGTGTGCCATTGTGCCCATCTCTCCCCGTCACCCAAGTCCCTCGTCGTTACTCACCCTGTTGCTGTTGGGTCCGGTCATATCGCGCTGTGTCCAGACCCCCGACTCCTTGCACCGTCTCCACACTGATGACTGTGGACACCATTTCCTCCAGCTCATCCAGCTCCTCCTGTGGCGCCGGACTCCCACCTCCAGTCGCCTTTGCTGCCTTCATGTTGGCAGCGAGTTTCTGTTTGGTTTGGCTGTGCACTTCATGCCAGCGCCTCTTGACCTCCTCCATTGACCTCCTCGACACTCCGACTGCATTCACGTTGGTGACGATGAACTGCCATATTTCCGTTTGTGTTGCCAATGACGCAGTGGAGGTGACGAACAGTTGTTGGTAGTGTTCTATCACCTCCGTGACGGTGATCCGGTCTTCCTGCGGACTAATCCCCGTCTTCTTCTTCCTCTTCTCCTTGCCCTTCTCCTGGCACGGGGTTGCTGGCTGGTCCTCCGTGGGGCTCGTGGGGTTCGGGTTGTCCTCTGCACTCGGTCCGGGTGCATCCATGGTGCTACGCAGTTTGATTTGGTTTTGTCTTTTTGTTTTTGGGTTTGCTTTTATAGTGCTTTTTCACGCATGACGCGTGGGAATTTCCGGCCTGTAGCTGGTTGTCGCTGATTTTTGTAGCGCGTTTGGGGCATCGCAGGTTTTTTTGCGTTCGTGTTTCGCATTTTTTCTGCGTCGCGTTGATTTTTGGGCGGTCATTTGGCGCGTTATCCTGCTACTATAGCATGGTGCCGCCGGGTTGGGAATACCACGTTAACACGGTGTTAGTTTCACGCGATGGACTGCAATGTGAAGGGTTGCGTTAAGCAACTTTTGCGGAAGTTATCACACGTTCTTGTGAATATGCCCCCCAGTGTTGTGTCCTGCCATTTAGTGTGATAATACCCCACCGGTATTTATGAAAGTATTCACTCAGCTGTTGGGAATTCTTATAAGCATACATCCATAACTGATCCATTGGCTAGTTCACTCACCATTGAAAAGGTCAGACCATGAGCATCTTCAGATGGTCATCAGGCTTCTTCAGACACATGAGTTTCCGATCACCTGGAAGAAGCCCAATCTGATTCCAGTAGAGGACCTGGAGCTAATAGGGGTCAGGTTTCAGAAAAACAAAAGTATGATAATTCTTCTGGAGAGCAAAGTCTTTAAGATACAGAGACATATGTTGTGTTTAATGGCGAAGGATTCTCCAAGGGCCAACTTGTGGTATAAGGTCCAGGGGGATTTGTCAGCAACAGTAATGAGATTTGTGCACCAGCTGCTGCCATCTTGGAATCCAGTCTCTTTGAATCTCATAGACTGATTCTATTGAGGCCTAGTTTCAGTGTTGGCTTCATTCAATGCATCCGAGGGCAGGGGCTCCCCAGTGCATGCCCGTTCAGCAGATCATTACAACAGTCACCTGCAATTATGGATGGGTAGCCGCATTAGATTCTTTTGCCCTCCAGCACAAGTGCTTCTACTTGGACAGAATGCACTAATTGAACTGGAAAGAATTGGGAGGCAATCAGGAGGGCTCTTCTAAGGTTTGCAGCTCAGATTCAAGGATCTACAGAATTAATAAGGACATACATGATAACTGGCAAAGCCTGTGGAAATAGGCAATGGGGGACTCGATACATGCACCTGGTTCTCAGGGCATATTTCATTTTCCTTTGGACAAAGCACCATCTTTTTTTCCTAACATCAATTCATATTAAGGGACTAGACAATACTGTAGCAGACACTCTCAACAGCATTCTTCTATCCTCCCAGGATTATTGTCTGTGTTCTAAGTTTAAGGAAGGAAGAAATGGATGCAAGAAATTGGGTCGCCCTTTGATAGATCTGTTTGCCAGCAAGGAGAATTCTCTCATTCCTAGGTTTTGCTCTAGGACCAGACAAGAGGGTGCATGGGCAATAGAAGCTGAGGACCTAATATTTTCATAAATCTTTCTCTTTTTATTAACAATTGTGAATCTGTTTTTATACCTACTTAATGCACTAAGGGCCAGATGTACGACACGCCAATTAGCGAATCACAAATTGCGTCGCATTTGCGACTCGCAATTTGCGACTCGCTAATTGGGATGCACAACAGTGTCTCAGACACTGTTTGCGATTCCCAATGGGGTTGCAAAATGCATGCCTCATGCATATTAATGAGGCTGTCGCAATTTGTGACCCCATTGGGAATGGCTGGCACTCCCAGGGATGGTGGCCTGCTGGGGTCAGCAGACCTCCATGTCTGGGACTGCTTTTAAATAAAGCAGTTTTTTTTAAAAAGGAAAACGGGATGCATTTAAAAAATAAAAATTAAACTTTTCAGGTTCATTTTTTAAGGGCAGGCAGTGGTCCCTGGGACCACTGCCTGCCCTTGAAAAATATTTGCGGATGCAATTACAAATGGGATGGGGTCTCCTGGGGACCCCTTCCCGTTTGCGAGTGCTTTACACCACCCTTCTGAGAAGGGTGGTAAACTGCGAGTGTTTTGCGACCGCAATTACGGTCGCAAAACATTCTTACATAGCTTAAGGAGTCGCTATTAGGAAGGGACGCCGTTGGAACGCCCCTTCCTAATAGCGAGTCGCTAATCCTATTTTGCGAGTTGCAAAATGGGATTAGTACATAGGCCACAGGTTTTTTGCGGGCGCAAACGGGTCTAAAACCCATTTGCACACGCAAAAAACCTTTGTACATCTGGCCCTAAAGCCTTAGCATTATTGGACCATACAAATATCTGAAATTCTCCTTCAAGGACTTTTTGCAATCTTCCCATGAGAAGAGCCGGGCACCTGCTTATTAGTGTCTTACAGTAATTTCAGTTGCATCACGTGTTTTTCCCTCCATTCAATTGTGTTGGGAAAAAGTGTATAAATATAGCACTGAAATATATGGATTTAGCATTACATGTTTCAACTGATGGCCGGGTCGGGGAGTTATGGTCCATTGAAATGGCAATCTGCACTTTTTTGATGCTTCTTGGCTATTTTTGCATTAAACGTTTTATATGCCTGTGAGCTTTCCTGATTGTCTGTTTTCTTTTACAATGCTCTGACATGTCAGTGGCTGCAGTGCCTTCTCTACATCTTTACTGATTTTATTCTGATTCCTCTGATTCCAAGGGTTCTTGTGAAAGTCAAGATAGAGAAGTCGAACGTAGCGGATTACCGAGGGTTCGAAGAAAAAATAGGCCCCCACTTGCACATAAAATATCACTAAAATCCAAAGTAGAAAGATAAAGTTGAAAGGGCTGGTGATTATGGCATACAAGAAGATGGCTAGTAGGGCAGAGAAGTTAGGATTCTAGTTTTTACACAACAGGTTATTATGGCTTGGGCTACTCCCTGTATCACAGATGCCTAATGTCTGGGTCAGGGGTGGACCAGCAGCACACAAGAGCAAAGAAGACATTCCTCCGGGACTTGGCACCTGTGCATATTGCTACGGTCCTTCCCTGACACTAAAGTTCATGACACAGTCTCTCTGTTCCTCACGTTTGTTATGTTTCTCTTTTCCATCAGCTCCCTCATGTTTCAGATCCTTTGCTTTTAGAGGGTTAGATTTTGTCTTTTCTGTGTTTGTACCTCATCTTCCGCAGAGTCAGAGAGGAGTCTGCGGCCTCTCCTCTTTCCTGGTCATAGGGAAGGCTCCCTGGTATTCCACCACAATTACCAAAGCACCACAGGAGGGAGGACTGGTAAGTCACAGGTAACAGGTGCTCTATTTTAACTATGATTTTTTTTTATGTTATCAAAATATTACTGGTTTTCTGCTTCCATATTATTCTAGAGGTAGTTGGGCTTTCGCATGTATACACCTACCTTCCTGGTTCCTTCGGTGTCTCAACACTTCATCATCCTGAATCACTTAGTATTAGCACCCAGCATTGGACAAACCCCATACTGGGTCTGCATTGTGTTTCTTTCTTCCCTATTCCATATTTTCCCATACCTGTTGTAGTGCTCTACTGAATATGTGGCAACACCTACACTGCAGAAAGGAGGGCAAGTATTCAAGTTGGATTCAACATCAGTGGAAAACCTGACACTTTGCTAGGTCATCCATTAATCTAAATATAAATCCATCACAAGTCTTGGCCTTCTCTTATGTACAGGATGAGCTGGAAAAGTACATCAGTTACAATCCTTTTTGCGACAGCCTTGATGGGCCCTCAGGTAAATACATCAACAAGCATAGTTACACCTGAAGGAGCCCACATGGGTCAGAGTATACCACCAGGGGGCAGTGATGTTGTGGATTCAGGTGCCCTACATTATTCTTTAGCACATTCTGACAGGTATAAAATGCAGCCTTTTGCCAACCAAAGGTGACATTCACCTAACTTTACATCCCATGTCAACAAGAAACTTAACTTCAGTTTATTGTGGAGACAGACACTTCCTCCATAACAGTTCGGGACCTTGTTGTCACAACGGCATGCAGTAACTGCAGCTCCACATCCAGTGGCCTCCTTATCAAAAATTCTCACACTAATAGAGTAGAATGATGCCACCTATAACAACGAAATGCTTTCCATAAAAGATGCTTTGACACAGTGGAAACCCTAATTGGAAGTGCTATTCATTCTATTTTAGTACGGACTTACCATAACTGTAGTTCCTTGTCTCAACAGAACTGGGCCTCTCCAGGAGCCTTAATCACTTCACTTATGACCGGAACAAAATGAGGCCTTGGGTCGCGTTCCTAGTCTAGCGATCATATGCCAGCACTGCATATGGCTGGCTGGCATGGAATACCTACACAGCACACTCCACTGTGGGAGGGGAAGTGGCTGCAACACACAGTCCACCTTAGAGGGATTCAAAAATTGGGATAGAATCAGAATTACCAATCTGTGTGATGTCTGGCAAGGTGCATGCATGAAATCATCTGTGCCCTGATTCATGGGTGGCATGACATCCAAGACAACGCAAGACTAAGAGCGTAGTTGAAATTTCTGGTACCAAAACCTTGCCAAGACTGTGAAAGCTTATGTGCAAAGATCTGTTATCTGTGCACAGGTAAAGACATCTCACTAAAGACCAGAACCTTTCTTCAGCCACTGGCCACACCAGACTACCTCGACACTTGATCTCCATGGAATTTCTTGTGGACCTACCTAACTCTCAAGGATATAATACTATTTTAGTGGCTGTTGATTATCTAACTAACGTTGGCATTTCATTGCTTTGAAACATCTGTCAACAGCTCCAGCTTTAGCTAAAATATTTGTAAATGAAATTTTGTTTTTAATTTGACTTCACATAGGGAATATTTCTGATCAAGGAAGTCAATTTGTATCTAGTTTTTGGAATGAATGAATTAAATCTGTGGGGACCCTATGGCACCTGTCTGTCTTTTGTCTGCGAGCTATCACCCTCAAACAGTTGGGCAGACTGAAAGGTTGAACCAGTCATTGAAACAGTTCCTAAGTTGTGTTCTTATGCTCAACAGCAGGATTGGGTCCAGTGATTAGCGTTAGCAGAATTCATCTATAACAACTCCCTTTGGGTTCTCACCCTTCTATTGTCTGTAAAGACTAATGACTTCCTTACTTAATTGCTATATTAATGAATATCTGCCTCCATGATATTTAAGAGGTGATTGTGCTTTCACATGCATATACCTACTGTATATTTGATTTTTAGAGGACCATGTATTGCATAGTTATAATTAATTTACAATGAACTTTGTCTGTCTGTCTACCTTACTGGTTCCTTCAGTGACTGCATCTCCTCCTCTTTCTTTATGAAAGCTTATGAAAGGCTATTCCTCCAAGATCATCAAAGCAACACCAGAGAGAGGAGTTGTAAGTCACAGATACCAAGTGTAATATTTTAGCTGGGACTGCTTAGATTATTGCAGTACTACTGAATCTCTGCTCACATGTCATTCTAGAGGTGGTTCAGCTTTCACATGAAATACCTTCCTTCCTGGCTCCTTCAGTGACTCAAGGCTTCCCATCCTGAACCTTCAAGTACTGGGTGCTGAGCCATAGACAGAAGACCATACTGTGCCTGCAGTTTGTTAGTCTCTTTCCCCTACTTGTAGTGATCTACTGTATATTTGCAGCTCTTACGATGGAGAACGGATTCAACCAGGTGGAAACCTGAGAAAAGAAACTCATGTAATCGTGGTTGTGCAGTTTTGGCCACACTTTTCTTGGTTTCCTCTTCTTTGTCAGATAGGTCCAGACTGGATGTCTTTGATTCATCCTTCACTCTGAGTCAGGGAGTTCTGTCATGTCTACACTTGGTGGCCTGAAGGTTGCTCATCACTGTTCATCTTTCCAGAAATGGTTTAATAATGAAGGGAGGGGATTCAGTCTCATGTGAAGAAGTATGCATTATTTCCTTTTTCCAGTATGGGTTTTCTTTGGGATTTGCTGAGGGCCCTCTCAGAGTCCAATGGTCAGCCATACAGAAAAAAGAATAGAGAGCCTGGGTAGGGGGTTTGTTTTTTGGCACTTTATGTTATCAGACTGGCAAATAATTTTTGCCTGTCTCGTCCTGCAGTGAAAATGTTGGTGCCTAGTTAGTGCCTAGTTTGGTTCTTTCTTCTCTTCAGTCTCATTCTTTGAGCCATTGTAGACAGTTCTTCTTCAATGTCTTACCTGGAAAGCATATTTAGGTTGAGCATTCAAGACCTCTTGCATATACTTTATTATATACTTATATATATACTTATTAGTGGGCTTACAGCCCCCCCACTGCTTTCATTTGTCTGTTTCAGCGTCCTTTAAAAATACTTGCTTGCTAAGGGTCACTCCTTCCTCTTGTCCCTCCTTTTTCTTTTGTTTCCTTCCACAGGAGCAGGGACTAACTACTGTATAGTTATGCTCATTTAAGGGGCTATATTATTTCTTTGTTTCCCGCTCTCCTGTCTCTCACCCATCCCGCCACTCTCCCACCTCCTCCCATGTGCTGCATGCCTGCCCCTACCTACCCCAGCATCGCTGTGTGTTTAGTCCATAAAATTAATATTCATTTGCCGTTCTCCTCGTCTCCCTGCGGCTCCACGTCTTTTCACACAGTCACATAAATCAAATACTGTTCCACTGAATTCAGGGACATGTAGTTCTTTTTGCCTTTAAAATGCTCTAAGCGCGCCAAGAGCACGAGTTGCAGGCACTACATGTCCCATCATGCCAAGCGCTTTCTCACCGCGTTGATGTCACCACCATCCCAGAGGTGCATGTCAGCATTTTCAGTGAGCCCTAGCGTTGTTGTTGGCACTATATACTGGTGCCACTGCGGAGGATCACAGAGGAGGGGGCTGGGGCCCAGGAGCAGCAGCAGCAGGTGGCAGCCCAACACGGGCTCGGCTGACCTGTTTTCAGCAGCTGCTTCCTCCCTCCTCCTCCTGCTGCCTACGCTGCTCTTCCCAACCTCCTCCTCCCTCCGCTCCCGGAGTTCTCACCGCTCCACCATGGGCACCAAAATATCGGGCTCCCGGCTGGAGCTCAAGATCGAGCGATGCCGCTGCAAGTGCCAGTGGGACTCTTGTCTCAATAAAAGTAAATATTCTTGAAGGAAAACAGTATGCATTTAAAAAACAAATGAAAAGTTTTAGCCATGCCATGGGTCCACCTCCTACTCTTAAACAATGTTTTTGTCAACATTCACAAAGGAGATGGGGTCTCATTTGCAAATGCGTTACCACATGTTTGTAGTCAGTAAGGCATTAATGTTTTGCGGCCTGTTTTCGGAACCATTCCGAATCAGTATTTGAAAGGGACACAATAAAAATGCTCCTTCCAAATACCGGGCTGGTATTTGGTGGCAAACCCAAGTTGAGAATCACAGTTTGGATTTCATACATCACAAAAAGGCTTTTTGCAGGTGCAAACGGCCAGATTCCACGAATCGGACCTTTTGCAATCTCAAAAATGCTTTATAAATCTGCCACTAAGTTCACTGTCTTGTTAACCCTCGTTTTTGAGAATCTTTTTTGATTGATTAGTTCTCTGATTAGGTCTTGCTTTCACCCCTAATGCTTAATTTCCTTTCAGGCTAGATCAATATGTTATCCTGTCAGAATTCATGCCTAATCCTTCCACTCCAGAGCAGGAGACTTTGCATTGTCTTGATGTCAAAAAGGCTGTTCTGATTTATTTGTCGAGAGGAGCCTTTTTTTTAGGAAGGTAGATTCTTTGTTTGTCAACTATGGACCTGTGAGACAAGGTTTATCCATCCTTAAGCTGTTGGGTTCGCTCAACAATTGCTATTGCTTATAAGGAGAACCATATGCATTGTCCATAAGGGGTTAAAGGGAGCTCAGCACAGCCATGTGCAGGGACGTTTTAAGGCCTGGGCAAAGTGGCCCTAGCCCAGGACCTCAACCTTTCAGGGGGCCCCCTGATAGAGCTAACTGTGTTCTGCAGAGAGTCGTGCCCTGGTGACCATGAATGCTTCTTAAACAGATTGCTGTAAATACCATTTTCCTATAAAAAAAACATTTATGTGGGTGATGTATGGGAGTCTATTACAGACGTTTTGCAGAGAAATGTTTGTTTTTCAACAACATGCAACAGTCATAAAAAAGTTTCTTTTAGATCAAAGCAGTACCTCACATATGAGAAATCGGAGGGCATCACAAAGATTATTTGAAATAATATTAGTGAGCTGCTGCAGTATTATAATATTGAAAACACACAGGACTACCCCTGAATATTAGATACAAATATATTTAGAATTTGGACCAGTGTGCCTGTGCACTGCCAGTGACTTGGCCAAAGAGGGCAGAATTCAAAGCTGTTCTGAACAGGGACCCCCAAATTATGTTTGGCCCAGGGCCCCCGAAATCATTAAAATGTTGTCCCTGGCCATGTGTTCATCATGGGCGGAGAATCAGGGTGCATCAGTGCTGGAGGTTTGCAGGACTGCTCTTCGACGGTCCACTGAACAGTTGGAAATTATTATAATATCCAGTATGATGATTTGGAATACTGTGATTTTGGTTTAAAGAATATTTTATCTAGAACTTAAAGACTATTGATTTTAATTAGTTCAGAATTTTAATATTGTAATAAAGTTTATAGGCTGGCATTATTGAATGTCAATATGATAATTCTTGATGCATTTTTGGCCCGCATTGCTTTTTGCTTGGGTATTTCTTATAGAACAAGTAACTGGACAAAGAGGTAATGTTTCAATTACTTACTTTTCATTCGTTGCACTGAGTCTATTATTTCTCCTTCCAGTCATTAAGCCCCACCCAAGTGGGTGGCAAAGTCAGGGCATATTCTGGGTAGGCAGGTCTTTTAGCAAATCACTATACTGGGAGACATTTATTTTGAGGGTGTGAAAGAGAAATAGGACAACAGTGTCTGTCTGAGCAGTTGGACTCTCCTCATAGATTAATGTTAGGATCAAAGAATAATGGATTCAGAGTAATAAAATTACCAGTAAGCAATTGAGACATTCAGGTTTTTTCAAGTGGGTTTTCTTGTCGGTAATATGTGCAATGCTGTATGCTAAGTGACATTCTAGGAAAAGCTCTGCTAGAGGTAGGGCAGGTAGGGACAGGTTTAATGCTCTGAATTCTATTTGTATTTGAGACACAGCGAGCTGCCCCTTAGAAGACCCCTTTGATGTGAATTTACATCCTGGCAGGCCATTTCCATAGTCTTTACCGGAAATTACTATGGCCTGAATGGCTAACTTCAGGTCTTGTTTTGGAAGGAAAGGTGAATAGAGACTACACAGATGTTTTAATTGGAAGAGTGGATTTCTGGCCATCTCTTAGATATGTAGATCAAAGTTGGTTGGTTAGTCAAGTTTGAAGCCAAGGGATTTTGCAGAGGTGATCGTTTCAGATGTAAAGCCTGTGTCCTTAAGTTGATTTGTCCAGACAAGGGAAGCTCCTGCCTTTTTTGGGGAGAACAGGCAAAATTCTGTCTCCCATGGATTGAACTTAAGTTCCATCTTAATAAACCCTTTTTGAATTTGCTTAAGGGTGGACATTAAGTTGTTGACACTGTTTGAGCATTTGATCTTAAGAAAAAGTTAGGTATCATTTACATATTATAGCAAGTACTGGCAAAGCCAATAAGCCTGACTCGCATTTTCCAGACCGATTGAATTTGTCAATGCTTGCTATATTAGCTGTATGCTCTATGTTTTTTTAGATGCACAAACACAAAACATGCTTAAAGGTATCCATATGTGTACAGACAATACTTAGATGCACAAAATCACTAACTGATATGCATTAACCCAGATGTGCATTTTTACCTTTTGACCGTCAATGTTTGAGAAGCAAACATATGTTACATGGACTCTGGCTTCCCCTTTGCTTCAAAGAAATTAGTTTGGTCTTACTTCATGAAATTTCAAAAGGTCTGAAAGTATTAAAGAAGCATGCTGCCGTACTGCTATTTATTTCCAAATAGATATTTAGGATGTGGTAGAAGCATAGCACCAAGCGATGCAGTCACGCATGGAGTTGCTTTTCAGGGAGATGCAACGCCAACACACAGAATGGGATTTGGGCCCAAAGATGTACAAAGCCATTTTGCAATTGCAAAACCCTGCGATTTGCAAAATCACAGGGTTTGCAATTGCAAACGGTGTTTTGCCATTTACTAAATCCATTTTGAGAGTCAGAAAAGCCTTGTGGACTTGCAAAATGGGTTTGCAATCTATTCCCAATCACAATTAGAAGAGCACATGAAATGGACGCCCCTTCCTAATCGATAGTGGGAATAGTATGTATCAATAGTTTGCAACCACATCTCCAGTTGCAGACCATTGATCGCTTAATGACACCTCAAATCAGGTCGTAAATGATTGGCAAAGGGGACACCTTCCCCTGTTAGGTGACTTGTAAGGAGCAGGAAGTGTTCCAGCCAATCACTGGCTGTTCCTCTTTAAAACCGTTTTTAAAGTACCTGGGGTGCTTTAAAAAAATAATTTCTGTTTAAGAATGCAGCACAAGGATGGGGATCTGCTGTTCCCTGCAGGCCACCATCCCTGTGTTTGTAGGCAATCACAGGAGGTGATAAATAGCAACCTGCCTGATTAATATTCATTAGACAGGAAGTTCTGGGACCCCTTGTAACTGGAAATTTTGAGAAGTGACCTATTAGCAAATAGGCTCCATCACAAAATCAGAGACAGGCCACAAAACGTCAGTGCACAGTTTGAAAGCACTTTTTGCGACCTATCTATTAGTAGATAGGTCCCTAAATTCGTTCCACTTTGATTCTCTTTCTAAGCGCACCTGGGTGACAAGTTTGGAATTTACATGGATGCTTGCAGAATGTCAAAATGGGCCAATAAACTATGTGTAATAGTTAAGTAGTGTTTACAGAGCTCGCAAATCAATTTTTTTTATGAAAAGTATGATTTACTAGAACCCAAGCAACATTGTTAAAATATGTATCAGAATACATATAAACTGCCTGAGACTGTGTCTTCCATTATCAAAAAAATCACTAGAGGCTGTTTTGTCCATACTTAAACTTTGGGTGTTTTTTCTCACCCTGAACAAAGAATGTTTATTATAAAAAATATTAAATGGACTTATGTTGAACCGTTATGGCTGTGTGGACATGATCCACTGAGGCTCCGTGCCCAACACTGCAGGCCCACTGCCTATCGGTCTGCTAGGCCGATCATTCCCAACCACGTTGAGTTACTGGTCAGAAGAATGCCTATAGCTGTCGGTGACACGTTTTCTACAGCGCTACTACTAGCGCAACATTAAGTTTTTCCCTGAGGCCTTGCCAGCGCGACGTCAACATGGTGGCCCGAGACGGACCTATTGCTGTGGACACAAAAGGGGCAACTCTAGAGGCCCCGCAACAAGGGAGGCCCACCTGTGACCTGCAGACACTAAGGAGGTGATCCAGCAGCACCGCAGGGACTGCAGATACTGCCCGGCTGCCCATCAACTGGACCAATGCCTGACGACAGCGCAAAATGACTCTCACCTACATCAGCAGCACTTGAGCGAACATTCTTCAGAGAGCATGAGCAGGTGAGAAGCAGCTCTCTATAGACTGACTCTGGGCCCTTGGGTGCCTGGAGGACGCGTTCCCCTGCAAGCTTATGGGTCCATTGCACCCTTCGGCTGCTCGCCCCTGGATCTAATCTCCCAAACTGGGTTCCCTGAAATCTACTGGCACCCAGCTGCTTCCACGTGAATGACTAGATGCCTCATTCATGCCCTCGGGAGGACCTCAAATGCCCAGATTAAGGACAGACAGCCACTTCTGATGCGAGGGTCGAGCAGCCTGGGGGGAGGCAGAGTCCCCCTGTTTATATAAGAAGCAGATCTTTTTCGCCTCTTCCTGGGTTTCTCCTTATCACTGGGAACACGGCACCACGAGCAGAGACCCCCCCCCCCCTGTCTTGGCATTACAACACTCTGTGAGTTTGTGGTCATCGCGGAACAGCCCAGAATGATCCTTTTGACTGCCAGGTTCCCTTCTCATCTCTATTGGTGGCTTCGCCCCACTTGGATAGAGTGATGGTGTGCCTGTTTGGCCTGCAACTTATCAGCTTCCTGCCTACACCGCCCTCATAGCCTGAATTCCACCGACTGTCATCGTGGGAATGGCCCTACATCCCCTCTCTTCCTGGAGAGGCCTTCCAGCTGGATGTTTTCTGGTCTACCAGTTGATGGCCCTCTGCTCAGGAGCCCTCAGCCTGATACTACTGGCAGCCTACATACCACCAAAGAGAACACAATCCAATTTGGTGGCAATTTACTTTTCCCCAGCAGCATCTAAAGATTTGAGTGAAACTCCACACTCTGGCGAGACCATGAACTTGACCAAGGATGACCTATTGTCCTCTCTTTGTGACTTCAGGAAGAAACTGAGGGCAAATTTAACTTACTTTCTGGAGAATCTTAGGGCAGACATCAAGGCTAGGCTTTCCTCACTACAAGCGGATATCGACTCAGTAGGAGCACTCACACTCAACCTTGAATCAAAACTATCCAAGAGATGGACCAGACAGTGTCCCCAAAGATGACAGAGACGGAACTAATTTGTACGCAATTGCAAACGGCCCTCCTCAGGTGTGAAGACCTGGAAAATCGATCCAGGTGGGACAACATCCGCATCCTCGGTCAAGAGAAAGGGGCAGAGTGACTGGACCTGGAGGCTTTTGTGGTAGGTCTGTTCTCAGAACTCTGGGGGGATGACCATGAAGAAGTGAAACTGAAGAGAGTCCATAGGGTAGGGGCACCAACGCCTCGTGAAAGGAAATGCCCTAGAGACATTCTTGCCCAGCTGCACTCCTTCAAGACTAAAGAGCTGATTCTCCAGTCGGCCTGAAAGCACAACCCGGTTGCATTCCAGGACGCCACATACTCTCTTTTTCAGGTTATCTCCCCAGCCACGCTAGCGAGATGCCTTCAACTCAAACCTATAACAAAGAGCATGTTAAATATCGCTGGACTTACCCCTTTGGCATTGCCTTTGAATGCCAGAACAAACAGCACCATTTCACTGACCTGGAGGGCACGGCAGCCCACTGGGCCTACCCACAACAACATCCCGGGGCACTGAGGGCTTAGCGGTTGACAACCATGCAGAACAAAGGCAGACAAAAAGCAGTGGACACTGGCAGACACAGCATAATGGACAGCAAACCAGCAAATGACACACCTTCGTGAGGTCCCCAAATGCCAGTGCGGTGGACCCTCGGGGGGGTTCCCCGGGAGTGGTGTTCCTGTATTCAGACGCTATCCCAATACATTCAACACCCTGTAGCATGCACCTAGGCCTGCTCTTTACACAAACCAAGGAATTGGCCCAAAGGAGACTCTCTGGAGTTGTCTCCCCTCGAGGCCCATCTGAGTGAGATGGCTCCAATAGCACTAAGCCAAAAACTTAGGCCACTTAAAAGAAACCTACAGAGTGTGGCTGCGGACATGGACCAAGGATCCCAGATCTTATGCGGTTTGAGATTAGATTTTCCTATATTAGGAGTATAGACTCCCAAGTTTTTATAGTTTTTTTTTCTTGTTGCATGTCAAGGGACAAGTGGGGATCGAGTGGGAAGGACCAGAGAGGGGGCTGTAACTATTGAAATTGGTGGCGTTTGGCAGGATGCACTCAATCAATCAATCAGGGGTTTGTTAAGCGCAATACTCACCCATTAGGGTCTGAAGGCGCTGGAGGGGGGGGGGGTGTATGCAGCTTTGTTGGGGTTATTCGAAAAGCCAGGTCTTGAGGTCTTTCCTGAATTGGTGCAGTGTCAGTCTTCGCCAGAGGTGAAGGGGGAGGTTGTTTCAGGTCTTGGCTGCGAGGTAGAAGACGGGCCTTCTACCCGTTCTGTTCATGTAGAAGCGTGGGACGGTGGCTAGGGCGAGGTCAGCTGAGCAGAGGTTTCTCTTGGGGGTATGGAAGGAGAGGCGGATGCTGAGGCATTGTGGTCCGATGTTGTGGAGGGCCTTGTAGGAGGGCCATGTAGGCGTGCATGAGCAGCTTGAAAGTTAGTCTTCTTTTGATGGGGAGCCAGTGAAGGTCACGGAGGTGTTGGGTGATGTGGTTGTGCTGTGAGATGTTGAGAATTAGTCTGGCTGCGGCGTTGTGGACGGTCTGGAGTTTGTGGAAGAGTTTTTTGTTGATTCCTGTGTAGAGGGCGTTGCCGTAGTTGAGTCTGCTGGTGATGAGGGCGTGGGTGATCATTTTCCTAGAGTTGGAGGGTATCCATTTGAATGTTTTACGTAGTATGCAGGTGTTGAAGCATGCAGAGGAGAGGGTGTTGATCTGGAGATTCATAGTGAGCGATGAGTCCGAGGTTACATGCATGGTCTGTCGGGGTGTGTGGGTTTCGGAGGGTGGGGGGCCACCAGCTGTTGTCCCATGCGGAGGGGGTGGAGCCGAGGATGAGGACTTCTGTTTTCTCAGAGTTGAGTTTCAGGCAGCTGTTCTTCATCCAGGTTGCGACGTCTTTCATCCCTTCTTGGAAGTTGTGCCTGGTGACGTCGGGTTCCTTGGTGAGGGAGAGGATGAGTTGGGTGTCATCGGCGTAGGAGACGATGTTGAGCCCATGGTTTCTGATGATGGTTGCAAGGGGGGCCATGTAGAAGTTGAAGAGGGTGGGTTTGAGGGAGGATCCTTGGGGTACTCCGCATCTGGTCTCTGTCGGTTCTGAGAAGAAGGGCGGGAGTCTTATTCTCTGGGTTCTGCCCATGAGGAGTGAGCGTATCCAGTCTAGGGCCTTTCTTTGGATGCCAGTGTCGTGGAGTCTGGTGGTTAGTGTGCGGTGGGAGATGGTGTTGAAGGCTGCTGGTAGGTCCAGGAGGATGAGGGTTGCCATTTGGCCTTGGATGAGGAGGGCACGTATGTCGTCTGTGGCGGTGAGGAGGGGGGTCTCGGTGCTGTGGTTGCTGCGGAATCCAGATTGGGGGGTGTCTAGGATGTTGTTGGCTTCAATGAAGTATGCTAGCTGGGTGTTGACAGCGTTTTCGATGACCTTGGCTGTGAAAGGAAGCAGCGAGATAGGCCTGAAGTTCCTGAGGTCCGCCAGGTCTGCGGAGGGTTTCTTTAGGAGGGGGTTGACTTCGGCGCTCTTCCAGTTGTTGGGGAATGTGGTGGTCTCGAGGGAGCAGTTGATGGTTTGACGTAGCTCGGGTGCGATGGCTGTGGTGGCCCTGTGGAAAATGTGTGGCGGGCAGGGGTCTGAAGGTGCTCCGGAGTGGATGCTCTTTATGGTCTTCAGGGTGTCTTCTGTCATGAGTGGGGTCCAAGTAAGTAGGGTCTGTTAGGTGGGGTCACTGGGGGTGGGAGTTGAGGTGGTTCAGAGGCCTTGGTCGTTGAAGTTATCGTAGAGTGTCTTGATCATGAGGTTAAAGAAGGAACCAAGTCTGTTGCAGAGGTCTTGGGAGGGAGGGATGTCTATTGTTTTGCTGTTGGGTTTGGCAAATTCCTGTATGATGGAGAAGAGTTCCTTGGAGTTGTGGGCATTGGAGGGGATTCTGTCTTGGAGGAAATTCTTCTTTGTAGATTTGATGGTGTGCCGTGGTGGCTGTTTTGTAGGCGGTGTGTGTTTCAGGAGTTTTGCTGTTTCTCCACATCTTTTCCAGTCAATGGAAGGAGCGCTTGGATTCTTGGAGTGCCGTGGTGAACCAGTTTGCTTTTTTGTTGTGTCGTCCTATAGTCTTCTGGAGGGGGCAAGTGTGATGGTGCAGTTGGCGATCCATTGGTGGAGGTTGCTTGCCGCGGTGTTGGCGTTTGTCGTAGTTGGGGCTGGGGCTGGAGTGCAGGTGAGGGTGGAGGTGAGGTGTTCTTATGAGACTTTGTTCCAGTTTCTGCGTGGGAGGCGGCGTGCGTGCTTGTGTGCAGTGGGTTTTCTAAAGGAGAAGTGGATGCAGTGGTGGTTCGTCCAGAGCAGTTCCGTGGTGTGGCTGAAGGAGATGCTGTTTCCTACTGCGAAGACGCACTGGCATCGTGATTGGTGCCTCTATTGCCCAGTAACCCAAGCACGACACATGTCCAGTTAGTCCCTTTGGCTCGGACCACTGTCTCCTGAAACATTAAATGCCTTAATTCCCCGGCCAAATGCCACAAATTGTGGAAATATTTGCTAGACAGACACCCTGCAGGAAATCCACCTTAGGGGCAGGGAGGACCGTAGGCTAGAACACAAGCCTTACCCACTGATCAATAGGTCCTCTGCAATTACTAAATATAATGGGGTGGCCTAGCTTTTTCACTCATCCGTGAAATTTCAATTTATGGGCATAAAGTCTGATAAGGAGGGGATGATACTCATGGTTAAGGGCTTCATCAGGGTCCTTAAATGTACTATAGCCACGATTTACGACCCAAACTCGGTCTAGGCGGATTTTCTCCTCTCCTTTCTCTCTCTAATGGGGGCTTAATGGAGAGTGATGTGATGGTACTGGGTGATTTTAATATCATTTGGGACCCCAACCTCAATAGTACTCCCCCCATCAAACACACACAGGCACCTTTACAAAACCTACCAAGCAAGAGCTTGGGAAACTTGGCCTGCTAGACGCCTGGAGATCGCTTCACCCAGTGACATGGGACTGCACATTCTTCTCGCATTCCCACCGTACTTATTCTAGCTGCTACAAATTCATGCCATCACCATCTCAGACAATGCACTAGTTGAGATCACCCTAGACTGGCAAGCCCAGAAACCTTCATTCCACAGAAGGTTCTTCCCAAACCCCTTTATGAGCGATTGACTCTTTAGAGACGAAATTCGTAAGTCCATCGGAAAATACTTTAAAATGAATGCCTTCGAGACACTAGCCACTCTATGAACTGGGATGCCTTTAACGAGGTAATACAAGGGAAGTATATCTTGCTAATGACTACTCTTACCCAGCAGAAAGTCTGGGAGAGGCTGGAATTAGAGAGGGAGTTCTTTCAGACTGAACATGCACATAAAGACAAACCCACTCTGTCTCTCCAGCAAAAGACGATGGCTCTGCGAGGGAAGGTTAACACTATATGCACCAATAGGGCGGAATTTACCTTATTGCGTCTCAAGCGTACAACATATGAAAGGGGTAACAAGGTAGGCACTCAGTTAGCTTGGCAGCTTTGGCCCAGACAGCAACGGAAATATATAGGCCCAATTTAGGGAATGAATGGGGAACTGGTTCAAACAGAAGATGGAAAGGCTGGAGTGTTCCGAACATATTACAAAACCCTTTACACTTCCGACACCATGGACACCCCTAAACAATTGCAGTATGTAGGGGATGTAACTCTGCCTAAAGTTACGCCCACTCGCCATGAACTTCTAGAAGAACCCATTAGTTACGAAAAGGTCCAAATGATGATAAATTCCCTCAGACTGCACAAATCCCAGGACCTGACGGGTTTACTCCTTAGTTCTACAAGACTTTTAATTCCAATCTAGTCTAGCATTTGACTACCTTGTTTAACTATATAGCCGAAGCACAAGCAGTGACCCACCCTCTATGGGAGAAGCCCTGATATCTGTCATCCCTAAACCGGGGAAAGATCCCAGCCAGGGTGCGTCCTTCTGACCGATTGCACTACTCAACTTTGATGCAAAACTATACAGCTGGAGGATATCATGCCAGATTTGATCCACCCGGATCAATCTGGCTTCATTAAAGGGAGGCAGACCCATGATAATTTAAGAAGGGTGATCCACTTGGTAGAAAAAGCAACTAAGAAACAGATACTAACTGTGTTAATGGATTTAGACACCGAGAAAGCATTCGACCGTGTAGATTGGGACTTCCTCTTCCATACCCTCCGCCACTTCGGATTTGGGGATAAATTCATAGGTATGGTCAGGGCCAATTATGCCTAGCCCAATCCTGAGTCCTTGTGAATGGGACTGCTTCTGATTACTTTCCACTAGAACAAGGCACCAGACAGGGGTGTCTCCTCTCCCACTTGTTATTTGCACTCAGCATTGAGCCCCTAGCCACTAGAATACAGCCCTCCCCCCTAGTACAGAGTTTTCCCTTCGAGTTGGATATACATAAAATATCCTTGTTTGCTGATGACGTCCTAATGATGCTTACCTCTTCCCAAGAGTCACTAGCGGCCCTGCAAGCAGAACTCCAAGCATTTGAGTACATCACTGGTTTTAAGGTTAACCTTCATAAATCATTTTTACCTAACCTTACTGTCCCACCGAGAGAAATGGAGGTGTTGGTCTCCTCCACCGCCTTCCTATGGATCAAAAAGGAAATCAAGTATCTGGGCATACAAATCAATCCCATGGTGACCTATCTCTATAAAACAAATTATTCACCACTTCTGAGACAACTAATGTAAGACCTTAAGAACTAGGCCCATTATATCTACGTTTATTCTTTTGGGGTTACGCGGCCCATCCCTTAAATACCAAACAGCAGCAGATCGCTCTATCTTGTGGCTGGCCTTGGGTGTGGCTAAGATGGCTCTGGCAGCTGCCTGGAAGAAGCCTGAGGCACCTGTTATATCCTCAGGATTACATTTACATGTAATCAGCCTAGGTCCTCCTAGCTGCTCAGCCAGAGAGATGGTAACGGAATGTTGATGTGACTGTGATGAATGGAATGCCTGGGTGCCTGTGTGGATGAGTGGTGACAGTTAGAGATGGGCTGAGCAGCTAGGCAGGCTGCTCCTGGTGGGGCTGGTACATGGCTAGTACTTGACCAGAGCTGGCTGGACAGAGATTGATGCTACCTTGACATGGAACCAATAAAGAAGACTTGGAAAATACTACATGGTTACCAGTGTCTCTATGTACAGGGTACAACATTATTTTGGCGACGAGCGGACTTACTCATGCGTCTTTCCTGGTTCTGTGGTAAAGCATCAAAGAGAAAAGACAAGAAACATAGTAACTACAAGAAACTACAGTAACCAGCGAAACTAGAAGAAAATAAAGCAACAAGAAGAAGCAGAATGGAGTTCCAGGCAAGCCAGCCCCACCAGTGTCCTTGTCAACGGACAGCCCCACCGACCAGTGTCCTAACCAATGGACACTACAGCCTGGAAATACTCCTCTGGATAAGGAACAGTGAGTTGGAGGTGTAGTTAAACTACGGCCACATGTAGGTGTTCCAGCCACAGCGTTTTCAACAAAAAGGATTCAGTGAGTTGGAGGTGCAGTTAAACTACGGCCACATGTAGGTGTTCCAGCCACATCAATGTACAAGGATTACAGTGACTTCAAAGAAAAAGCATCTCTTGATATACTTTTTACGTCCTGCCTCTTTGTTTTCTAGAAGTCACAACTATCTGAAGGTTGTAATTTGAACCAACGTGAGTACATCCTTCTACGTGTTGCCTCCTTTGTGTGGACAGTGCTGGGTGCCTGTCAGGAACTTGTAGTAGTTTAAGTACGTTCAAGGGGGCCACACAGAACTTTTTATCTCATCAGTGATGTATTTTTGATGAGAAACTACCAGTATTCTGCATTATTCCCACTTGCCAGCTTACATGTCTGGTTTATTTTTAATGTTGTCAAGTGTGTGCCAGTGGCTGGTGTCGACATTCTCGCTACCTAAAGCTTAACTACATGTGAACTGTTATCTTCAGCGTCCAACTGTCAAGTGCAGCCTGCCTCAGCACTCGTATGCACTTCTGGGCTTAATTTTTCATGAGGATATCATCGTAAAGCGTTTGTGTGGTGAGTCAAATTTTGTCCATGGTTTGGGAGCCCTGTTGAGACTTGACGACTGCAAGCATTATTCAACCGTCGTCAGGCTGTTTGAAAATTTTGGCACGAGCCAAGCAACTCGCGTGCCTACCTTTTTCCAGCTTGTTAGTTGCATGTAGTCCCTCCGGTGATGTGCCCTGCGTCATCTGTATTCTGACGTGCAGGGCTGCCTCAGCTCTGGCGATGCTCCTGGGCTACAAGGACGTTTTGGTGCATGGACGCACCGAAAGCCACACTGCAAGCACGTAAGACAGCGTGCCGCCATCTTGAGGTTGTCTGCCAACCATGTTGCCAACCACGCTGCGTTTGCTAGCTGCTTCAAAGTTGAGCATAACCTGTTGAAGTATGGGTTCAACGCGGCGTTTATGAAGACAATATTAGGTCTACAAATCGTCGTCGTGGTGGCATTTAGTGAGACACTCCGTTTCATGTTTGTCGGAGTCAATTTCATTTGGAGTAGCCTGCCGTTGTTTTTTTTATGAATAAAACAAGTAGAGACGTTTTTCGAAGGATTCATCATCGACACTATCAAGTTGGTAAAAATGCTCGGAGTTGACAAACATCAAACGGCATCTTTGAAGCGTCCAGTATGGCGCGGGAGTGCTTTTGACTGTGTTTCCGCTTTGCACTACACCTATAGTGCTTTGCAGATACTGTGGTTAGGGGTCTCTTTTGTCCATTTTTTGTTACGCCATTTGGGGGGCCCTGCAGCTAAGGTTTTATACCGTTCAGTGTGGCAGACTATTTCCAGAACAAAGAAAAGGTACATTCATTTCCACAATGTTTCATGCTGATTTAAGAGCCAAGGAAAAACATAACTGAGACATCTTTAGTGTTTTTACTTGTTTTAGCGCTTATATTCGGGGTTTCTAGTAATTTCTTACGTGTTTTGGAATACCTAACTATTACATTATTTATTTGTTTGGTTTAACAAGTTTCTGGTGGGGGGCACTAGTTTAGTGGGTCTCAGAGTAGTTGTATTCGGGTGAGAGATCACTCACCGGTGTGGGGCACAGTTTTCTAGTATTCTACAGTAATTGGATTTGTATGTGTACTTTCTTTGCAATAGTTTAGTATGTAGTGATGCCACAGTTGAGGGATGGGTTTGGGCTATAGTACAGTCCCATCACAGTTGTATCCCTTTTGACAGGGATTGAGTTGGGTTTAAGTCCCAGTTAGTGACCTCTACATGAGGTTTGGGTCATGGGTTAGTTCCCATACATAATCGTTATTTAGTATAACCCTTACACAGGGTTAGGACATGGGTCTTCCCCTTTTACATGTTGCGCGCTGTACTAAGGTACAACCCTACTTTGGGTGTGTGTCATGGGCGCTAGCCCCTCACACAGTTTCATGGGTCGCTGTCTCATATCTTGTTAGTTCCCTTGCAGTTGGGATTGGTGTCGCGGGGTGTTTTACCCTTTGCGTCACTCCACATATCTTCTTTGGGATTGGTTGTGGGGTGTGTTATCCTATGTTACAAAGTATTACAATTTGTACTTGAATTTCCTCAAGTTTACGCTTCATAATATTTTGATAATTTTTCATGGGGGATATTGATGCTCATATTTCTTGATGTCGTATTTTGCCCATCTTTTCTTGATTGATTTGTACTGTTCATTCTCTCGTGATGTTTTGCTTTAAGTTGCATCCCTGAGTTCCGAACATTACCGCTTTCTTGTGTATAGTTCTCTCCTTTAGAATTGTAATTTTTGTTTTTATTTAAAGGGAAGGGATAATGTTATATCCTCAGGATTACATTTACATGTAATCAGCCTAGGCCCTCCAAGCTGCTCAGCCAGAGTGAGAGATGGTAACGGAATGTTGGTGTGACTGTGATGAATGGAATGCCTGGGTGCCTGTGTGGATGAGTGGTGACAGTTAGAGATGGGCTGAGCAGCTAGGCAGGCTGCTCCTGGTGGGGCTGGTACATGGCTAGTACTTCACCAGAGCTGGCTGGACAGAGATTGATGCTACCTTGACATGGAACCAATAAAGAAGACTTGGAAAATACTACATGGCTACCAGTGTCTCTATGTACAGGGTACAACATTACCCTCACTCTCGCAGTGGCATTCTCACCTCTGGCAGGGCCTTACAATGGAATGGATGACTGATATTCTCACAGAGCCCCGAAAAAGCTTTGACTACTTATGGAGCCCCTTGGTGAAACTTCTTTTTGTGGGCCTCCCTCTCTCCTCCTGCCTAACGGTGGGCGGTTCACTCCACTCCGTTTGGAGTGTGAAGTTTTCAAAAACTCGGCACTTGAAGCGGATCGGAGTTTACCGGTGCCAGGGAGGAGTGAGTCTAGAGACTTACCTCCCGAATGGTGGCTGGCCGGCAGTCTCCTAGCTTCCTGCTGCTGGGCTGGCTGCACTCGTGACTCCGCTTTGAAGAAGCCTGAGCCTCCGCTGCTCTGGTTCGCGGGAGGAAATCCAATTAAGGCGTGACTCGGAGCCTCAGCCACCTTAGTGCAGCGGCTAAGCTAATCCGTCCCCAACTCAGACGACAAGAACTGCAGTGCGCATGGCGTATTGCACGCGCAATACGCCATGCGCACTGCAGTTCTTCTTGTCTGAGCAAGCACTGATCCCATAATGAATTCAGTCTCCTCCTGGCTGCTACCATGTATAAGATGAAGCTCAGGACACAGTGGGGAGAAGTGGTGGCCTCACGGCTAGGGTGTTCGACTTCAAAGCTGAGGAACCGTGTTTGAGTTTCGGCAGGGACACTCAACATCCTGTGATTCTGGGCAGATCACTTAATTTCGCTGTGTCTAACAAAAAAAGGAATGTGTCCGTCTGTAGCATAACAGGTGCTCATGTAAAGCACTCTGATACCTTTGGGTCTAGTTCGTACTCTATAAAACTAAAAAAAAAAAAACAGTACTGCAAGAAACGCACTTTCAGTTTCACAGGAAAACTGAGCACACAGCAACCCAAAAACCAAACAGCTATTGGTTTAAATTGTCCTGGATGTAGACTTCTGTTGTTGCGATGGGCTACCAGTTTCTGCCTGACATGAAGGACTCTGCTCTTGCAACTCAGCCCCAGCCACCACCTGTCAGCTCTTGCACATTCTCCATGCCTTGCTCTTAGTCTTTTCTTGTGAGTTCTTATTGTTTTTCCGAGGGTTTACTCTGACTTTGAGTGTTATACCGATAAGTTATGACATAGGTTTGTCTTGGTTATCAGCGAGTGATTACTGTTATTACATTCAGGTGGTTTTGATTAAATATCAAAATCAAATATTGCATTTTGTAGCTTAACTATTGTGTCTAAGAAGTGGACCAATTTGGGTTCAGCCATGAATGTGAATTTGATGATGTCATGTGTCCGGCCTGTGTTTAAGTAGCCAGGAAACAGAAAAACAGGAAGAAGGCGGGAATTATCTGGGCGATAGTGAACTGGTTCTAAAGACATAGTGCTCCTCACTCATCCCTGTACAGCCATTCACAAGGAAAGGGGAAGAGACATGAGATTGGAATGCCAGAGATTGGGAAGAGATTGGGATGCCAGAGATTGGGAAGAGGTTGGGATGCCAGAGGTGCCTCGTCAGAGGAGCCTTCTTATGACTAAGAAACAACAAGTCTGTAGAGGTGGTTCATGAATTAATCTAAACCTGCTTGACTGGACACTGTGCCAAACTTCACATTTTTTACTGTATTACATAACTGGCATTTGAAGCAAGAATTGATAAGTTACATATTGCAAGGCATGTGACCACCTTCTTCCAAGCCCTTGTGTGATAATGTGATGCAGTGAAACTGTGATGTCACGTAGAATGATGAGGGGAGAAAGTTCTGTGGTGAAAGGAAAAGGTTTTTCAAGGGATTACAGGGCAGTTAAAATTTGGAATGGAAAGAAGGACATAGCACAATATGCGAGCTCTAATAAATACATTGCAGTTACTTTCTACGATTCCTGAGCATGATCTTCTTTGTTTCAATGGCGATGAAGAGAAGAACTTACGTTCAAAACTTACAATGAGCTGGAAAATGAAGAGCAAATCGCCGAGCTTGATGTAATGAAGAGTTACCTGAGGCTGTCACATCAGCTCCAAAGAAGATTTTGGAAACTGCTAAGTAAACAACGGTGCGTGGAAAAAAAAGGGGAAGAAAACAAGCGGTGAATGGCAGACACAGTCGGTGTTGAAGAGAAAGGCAGCTGTGTATTGCACGCATGCGCGAAAAGCAATGCGGACATTTTGTGCGCCATTTTGCAGTCAGGCAGTTTCCAAAGAGCGCATGAAAATCGGAAGCAAATAAAATAAGTGGGCGAAGCAAATATAAACGGCGGGAAAGCGTTAATAAAAGTGTGCAACTGACAGTGTGCATCTGGGTGATTAATTTGATAGAAAGCACACTAAGTGTAAAATAGATAGATTAACAAATCTCTAAAAAGCATGTAACATTGCAAGAGTTTGCCCAAATCTCAGTGGCCATCCTAAAATCAGGCATACATCTGGACATTATAATAAAAAGTATAAAAAAGGCCATTTTAAAGTTAGGCAAAAAAGGAAATCAGACTCGGAAATGTTAAATTGGTTAATAAATTGAATACATAGATAAAAGAAACATATAATAGGGAAATGTAAGAGTCATGTCGATAGAAGATACAAGCAGTGAAGTGACAGTAAACTTGAATTCAGAGATATGTAATGAAGAAGATATTACCGGGAAGGTTTCAAATACAATTTTTAGGAGACCATTACCTTTTGACTTATCGACTCAACAAAATGTTGCTCAAAGGTGGGAAAAATGGAGGAGAAGATTTGGGTACTTTCTAAAAGCAACATATAAAAAATACACTGATGAACAGGCAAAAGATGTGTTGCTTAATCTTGTGGGAGATGATGTGGAAGACTTGATAATTACGTTTCCTGAACAAGAATGAAATACATATAAAGGGCATATCAAATGCTTGAATGATAAATTTGATCCATAATGTAATCTAGATTTTGAAAGGTATAATTTTAATATGACATTTCAACTGGAAAATTAAACAATGGTTGTCACAAGGTTAAAAAAAAATGAAACTTTTTGTGAGTTTAACAGATTAAGCAATGAAGAGACAATAAGATTGAGAGTGATACAAGGTTGTAACTCTGTGAAGTTTAGGAAAAAGTTTCTAGAAAAAACATATGACTTACAAGAGATTCTACGCATGGCTAGAACAGAAATACAAGCTCAGAAACATGCTACGAACATGGAAGAAGGAAGAATGAAAACTATAAAAACAAGTAAGACAGATGTCAAGGAAAATGAATAGTGGAGAAAGAATGGAACCACAAAACAAAGAGAAGATTGTGTTACAGGTATGGTTTTCAATTTCCACATCAGCAAACCTGTCCAGTGATAGGACAACAATGTAAGGAATGTGGATAGCAGAATCATTTTCCAAGTGTATGCAGGTTTAAGAAAGAAAAGAAAGAAATCTGGACAAAAAGGAAAACTGGAATAAGCAAGCTACTTTAGCTGCATCAGGGTCTGTGTTTATATGAGGATTCATAATACAGTCATTGAGAGAGAAAGATATCCAGGTCCTCATTTTAAAGGATATGATTAGTAACATCAATGGTGCTGTTGTTTTTTCTAAACTTGATCTATGGAAAGGATATCATCAATTAGAAATTGATAATCAGTCGAGATACACCACAACTATCTCTATGCATCTAAGACTATTTAGGTACAAACGATAAAAAAATGTAATATGTTCAGCTGCTGAGATTTTCCAAGAAATTATAAAAAATGTCATAAGGCCAGTACAAAATAGCATGAACTATAGTGATGGCATTTTAGTTTTAGGGAAAACACAGGAGGAACTTGACCAGGCGTTAAATGTTGTATGTCAATAGATTCAGAAAGCTGGGATGGCGCTCAATATAAAAAAAAAAGTGAAATAAATAAACCAGAGTTGACATTCTTTGGACATATATTTTCTCGTGAAGGAATGAGGCCAGATCCTTTCAAAGTAGTAGCACAATATGCGAGCTCTATTAAATACATTGTAGTTACTTTCTACGATTCCTGAGCTTGATCTTCTTTGTTACACCTTGATTCTATTTTTCTCAATCTCTCCTCCCCATTAAACTAGTAGTCCATGAAAACAAAGCACATTCTTGGCTTTGCGTTACTCATTAATATCCAGGTTCACTTCTTCTTAATGCTATTTATAAGGCATGAAGTATCAGGAAGAAGTAATTTTCTAACTCAGGTCAATTTGACGATCTCTTATCTCAGAACAAACTCTTAGTAATCTCACTCAGCGTCATGAGAGCTGTCGCCTGGTGGCACTCTTGCAAATAGATGTCAATAAATAACTAATAATCACATTACCATTAACATTTACATTAGGAGGAAGTTTCTACCGTCATGGGTGCTTATCAAGAAGAATATAGATTTTTATGAACGTCTGGCAGGAAAATGGTGACATGGTCCAATAAGGGCGTTCTAATGTAGTGTTTTCACTCAAGTTAGAATGCCCTGGGCAGGGGGGTGTGCCTCCTTGGAAGTTTCCCCAGACTTAAACCCAAAAGGTAGGCATTAGATTCATTGACTTACCGATTGATCTTAGCCAGAAGAGTGATCAAGGGTGGCTAGAATGTACGTAGGGTGGTGGGCGGGTGGGACAAAAATAAAAGTAAATAAATAAGTAAAAAAATAATTCCACTTACCTTCCTGGAGCGACGTCCTCCTCTCTTGGGTCTTCTCCAGGCAGGCAGGCTCCAACGAGGGACCCAGGAAACTGCACTAACCAATCCTGGCGCTGCTCTCATGCAGCATGAGAAAAGCGCCAGGATTGGAGGGAGCGGCCTCCTTCGTCGCTCCCGAGGACACTGGAGCCCTATGCTTTCTCTAACCCAGCTGTCTTAGACAGCTGGGTTAGAGAGGTTTAAAATGTGCATGTCTGGCTGGCCGTCACAAGACAGCCAGCCATAGAGACATGTGCACTTTAAACTTAAATTGCCCTGCTCATCACTGCTCTCTGCTGCAGCGCTGCTGCCAGTCAGCAGTGTCCACGTCCTGACACTCCACTCGGGACGGGGTGTTGAAAAATAAAATGGTAATGAGTGAACTTTATTACCATTTTATTTTTCATCTCTGGGGGCATTTAGTTAGTGAGGCGACGCTCCTCCGCCTTAATAGAGGGCCGCCCCTGAGACTGATCGCTATTTATTGTAACACTGCAGGTGGGCCTTTGTACGGCCAGTGAAGGAGGGACGTGGTGCAATGGGCACGGGCTGAGGAAGCCCTACGTGGGGAAGAGGGAGGTGGTATGCGTACGCGCCCAATAGCTGATCTCCGGTGGAGTGTAGCTTTGCAGGCTTTTGAAGAAAACGACAATTAAAAAAAAAAAGACAGCCTGGAGTTGAGAAAACTTGGAAGACTGCCCCTAAAGATGGAGGTTGCATCCCTCTTTCATTTCTCTGTATAGGAACAGGTTCAGTTAAATGTAGTGTTTTGCTGCTGAATGTTCCTGCCCTTGTTGATTACCCTGAGATTAAATTAACACACTTAGAAATTCATACCGACAGGTGTTATACGGCTCTGGTCTATCTTGCTAATGTTTGTTTGGATAAGTTTTCATTTAATTCAAGCCTCACCCTGTCGTATTGGATAGATTCTTACTGCTTGATACTGTGAAACAGATATATACGGAAAAAGAACAGGAACATGTGTGTTCTTATGATATACAGATGGCTTCTGAATGATGAATAGTTTAAATAAAAAGATATTATAAATCAGAAGTTGAAATGAATGACCTCTGTGACCATTCAGATGTTCTTCAAGATGCTGACGTCTGCATGATAGCGAGAAGACCACCGTTATTTCATCTCTCCTCATTAGTGGACCTTTCCTCTATGTTGGTCTGCTCAGAAATTAGTTGCACCATGAGCAGATGGTGTAGATGGTCATTGCGAGGCTCAATTGTATCCAAGGGATGTATTCATAAGGGTTCTCTATATTGCTTTCAATGGGCCTAGGATATTCCCCCTACTTTATCCATAGGGCCACCGCTAAACAGCCTTCTCCGTGGTACGGGCTATGCTCATCACAGTCTGTAATGCTTGCCTTTCTTAAATTCCAGCACATAAGGTTTGATGACGGTGATCTGACATATTTAACCTATAAACTTTGAACTGGGCTTTCACTTGTTCTACGGATCTTATCAAACAATCTTTTTTGCAAGCATCACAAGTGGATTTTTATCCTACAACATTTTGGGCTCTTTCCTTCCTCTGCTGTTGCATGTCTATAATTAGCACCTTCCTGCCAGGGCAAGGAAGCCCTCTGGGACAGCAGGTTGTTCTTTATGACTAAAAAAAAAAAAACTCAAAGTTACCTGTGGAAGAAGCGGACTTGCTAAAGATCTAACCTGGTTATTTAACTAAAATAGATACAGAGATGGGTTGTGCCTGTGTAGCATATTCTTGACTCATCCCTTCTTATAATTGATATAGTTCACAATGACCTGGCAACACAACCTCTGTGTGGTACTGGTTTCGTGCTTTATATAAGAAGTATAATACTTGTTACTGAGGTCCTATGGTGCCCTATGGGCCCTCACTTGGCATCCTTTTCCAGGGTACCAGAGGCCAACGTTGGGTGAAAAGCTCACTGTCAAAAAGGCCCTAGAACCACTGCAAAACTATGCTGTCAATAGAACTGTGGGCCACTGACCCTAGCACCAGTGAACCCCAGTATGAAAAAACACGAGGCCCTCGGGCGCTGTCAGCAGTGCAGAACGTACTGTCAATAACAACAACCCCAAACCAAGGCACCAGTGCGGAACCCCAATGTCAGCAAACCTAAGGTCACCAGTGCAGGACCCCAATGTCAATAAGCCTGAGGGCACCAGTACACCCACCACAGGTAATAAAACCAAGGACCCCAGACCCTTGCACCAGTGCAGAACATACTGTAAGTAAATCCATGGAACCCGAGACCGCAGCACCAGTGCAGAACATATTGTAAGTAAAATCCAAGACCCCAGACCCTGGCACCAGTGCAGAACATACTGTAAGTAAAACAAAGGACACGAAAACCTGGCTCCAGTGCGGAACCCCACTGTTAATGAAATAGAGGGTACCAGACCCTGATACCAGTGCAGAACCCCACAGTGGAAAGAACCGAGGCCCACAGATGCTGGCACCAGTGCAGAACCTACTGTCAATAACAAAAACCCCAAACCAAGGCACCAGTGCATAACCCCAATGTCAATAAACATGAGGGCACCAGACCATGGCAACAGTGCAGGACCCCAAAGTCAATAAGCCGAAGGGCCCCAGTGCAGAACCCCAGTGTCAATAAACCTAAGGGCACCAGAACAAACCACCACAGATAATAAAATTGAGGACTCCAGACCCTGGCACCAGTGCAGAAAATTCTGTACATAAAACTAAAGTACCAGAACCTGGCACCAGTGCAGAACCCCTCTGTTGAACCCCTCTGTTCATTCGCCACAGACCCTGGCACCAGTGTAGAACCCCAGTGTGAATAAAACCCAGGCCCACAGACGCTGGCACCAATGCAGACCATACTATCAATAACAACAACCCCAAACCAAGGCACCAGTGCAGAACCCCAATGTCAATGAACCTGAGGGCACCAGTGCAGAACCCCAATGTCAATGAACCTGAGGGCACCAGTGCAGAACCCCAATGTCAATGAACCTGAGGGCACCAGTGCAGAACCCCAATGTCAATGAACCTGAGGGCACCAGTGCACCACACCACAGATAATAAAATTGAGGACTCCAGACCCTAGTGCCAGTTCAGAGCATATTGCAAATAACACTAATGACACCAGAACCTGGCTCCAGTGCCGAACCCCACTGTTAATAAAACTGAGGGCCCCAAACCATGGCACCAGTGTAGAACCCCACAGTGGATAGAACCATTCGCCACAGACCCTGGCACCAGCGTAGAACCCCACTGTTAATAAAACTGAGGCCACCAACCATGGTACCAGTGCAGAATCCCACAGTGGATAGAACCGTGGGCCACAGACCCTGGCACCAGTGTAGAACCCCACTGTTAATAAAACTGAGGACACCAACCATGGTACCAGTGCAGAACCCCACAGTGGATAGAACCGTGGGCCACAGACCCTGGCACCAGTGTAGAACCCCAGTGTGAATAAAACTGAGGACACCAACCATGGTACCAGTGCAGAATCCCACAGTGGATAGAACCGTGGGCCACAGACCCTGGCACCAGTGTAGAACCACACTGTTAATAAAACTGAGGACACCAACCATGGTACCAGTGCAGAATCCCACAGTGGATAGAACCGTGGGCCACAGACCCTGGCACCAGTGTAGAACCCCACTGTTAATAAAACTGAAGGCACCTGACTCTTGCTCCACTGCAGAACCCCACTGTGGGTAAAACTGAGGTCCACCGACCCCGGCACTAGTGCAGAATACTACAGTCATTCATTAACAGGTACGTGGTGAACCCGCCCCCGTTTTAGCAGATCAGCTACATTGGGGGTGGAGTTCTACATGGGCCTCTGCTGCCTGCAACTCGGCAGACAAAAGTTCATAATGAACACTAAAAGAAGAAAGAAAGTTGAGATGATAGAAAGGGGAAAAGAGGATGTGAGGAAGGAAAAGTGAAAGTACGGAAGGGTGAAAGATTGGTGGTGGGAAGGAGGGATGGATGAGTAGGTGAAAGGACAGGGGGTGTAAGGATGGGTCAATGGGTAGGTGGGTGAAGAGGTGAAACGGTTACAGAGTAAATGGAAATAAGAGTGTGGATGGGTGGAAGGAGGGATGAAGGATGGATGGATGGATGGATGGATGGATGGATGGATGGATGGGCGGACGGAGGGACTGACGCACGGGCGGATGGATGGATGGACCGCTGGATGGATGGCTGTACGGATGGATGCATGCTTAGATGATGGATGATGGATGTGCGAATGGTCGATGCATTGAATGGCAAAAGACTGAATGATGGATGAAAGAATGAATTGATGACAGAATCTAAAAATGAAATGATGAATTTTAGCAGGCGGATAGAAGGGTGAAAGCATGAATGGATAGATGCCTGGATGGAAGAGACAAGCAAGCTATTCTGGGAAGTGTTGGGATCACTTGCTTCGCTTGCTTGGTACCATCAGAGCTTAGGTTCAAAGTGGGGGTATTTCAATCTTTTGGCTACTGCCTTGGTTATTAAAACTGAGGGCAGAGCTCTGGTTCTTGAATTCCTCCAGGACTGGCACAAATATCAGGTGCCCCTCATCATAAATGTGTTGGTGCCACTCTTAGCATATTATGTCTTGAGCTGGTGTAATGTGTCTAATCTTTGCAATGGGTACACGTGGAGCAAGCACATTTCAATACATATGTGGTGTTCCTGACCGTGGGACAATCCCATCGAGAAACATGCCCCCCCTCCTTTAACATTCTCCGGACGCAGCTGACTGCCCTCCCTGTGTTATCACTCCAATTGTACATTAAGCACAAATACGCACTTGCGGTGATGGCGCACTTACGTTTCACGTTATCACGACAAAAGGAGGGCGTTCGGAGCCTTTACTAGTCTTTTAGAAGAAAAGGTGCGTTTGCATGCCAGGACACAACAGAGCTTGGCACGAACGTTGAAAAAAGAAGAAAGGGTTTAAGAGACTCCCGGGTAATCTGCGTGCTCCCACGTCCTGATACCTGAAGTGTGAACATTAATTAAAGGTCACGAGGAGAGCTTCAGTACATTATCACCGGCTGACCTTCCTGCGCCCGGCCCGCGGGCTCCAGGGCACGTAGATAATTGATTGTGGCAGTCACTGCGCGTCCATGCCAGGCTACTAATCCGCAGGGCTCTTGTTGACTCAGACATAAATCAACACGTTATCGTCGCCGCGCTCTTATCTCGGCTGCGGACAATGGGCTAACACAGGGCCCTGACTACCACTCCCCGCGACTCCTGGGAGGCAAGGTAAGTCATTACTTGTAATTAACATTATCAAGTAAATGAAAGCGGTAAATCAATCAGCCGTGGCTAATAAATAAATCTTCAATCTGCCACTATCTACTTGACGAGTAGCCATGAGTTTTTTAACGCCTGCCACGCCCCCCCGCACACCACCCCCCCATCACCTGACCCATGCTGAATAGTCACTAACGCAAGCCAGGTATGTCCACCCTTTAATAATGTCTGTGGCAATAAGTGACTGTTTGATGGGCATGCCAGCCCACGGTTCACCCCTACTTGTGACCATGTTAGCTGTTCATGCCAATGATTTGAGTTCCCTCTATTGCTATGCTGTTGTTTCACTTTACAATTCATACGGCATCGCCCCCCCCTCGCACCTGTAATACACCCCTCCCACCGCCCCCCCCCACCTGGAGCAGGTAACATTCATTCTCGTGCACACACTCCTTCAATGCACAAGTATAGTCTCCATCCCCCTCGATGCATCATTTTGTTGTCGCTACCAGCCTTGCATGTGGCTCCGAACTATGAACACGTCTTGTAGAAAGCCTCAGTCTGAGTCCAGCGTTCAGCACAACTTACATCACTGGCTTTCTACCAACCAATGACTGTTGCCTAAACTGCATCACTCCCCTCGCCCCAACCCAGCTACCTACTACCCAAAACCCTCACTTTAAATCATCCATCTCCCACACCCTCCACATCCCACTAGGCCAGCACATGCTCACATGTCTGCAACTAGTCAGCCCAGGTCCCTGCTGCTAACACTGTCCTTCCCTATCTTCAACCAAGACTCCCCAAACACTTCTCCCCAGCCCACAATTACGTAAACATGTTCCCCTCACTTCCACACAAACCCCACATACCCTCCCTCTGGAGACCACATTCCAGCTGCTTGACATGCAGACACCACCTATTGTATCAATCAAATTCCCCACTTTCCAACACTTGCCCCACTCTTATGATCCCATTTCACCAATTCCATATCAGCACTGCTGCACCTAATGCTTACCCCTCTAAACCTCACATCGTAATACCCCTTATTCACACGCCAGCCTTCTGTTTCCACCTAACACTAATTCATACTCACCATAACACTGAAACTCTCCTTAGCTCCGAGGCTTGACAACCATCACTCCTTACTTGCTGTAGCCTCAGATTCAATGATGCACACCAACTCTCTCCTAGCCATAGTCACCCCAATTCACACCTAACCATAGTCACGCCAACTCTCACCCAACCATAGCCACACCAATTCACACCTAACTATAGTCACACCAACTCCCACACAATCATAGTCACACCAACTCTCGCCTAACCATAGTCACACCAATTCACACTTACCCCATAGTCACACTAACTTTCATCCAACCATAGTCACACAAACTCTCGCCTAACCATAGTCACACCAGCTCTCGCCTAGTCATAGTCACACCAACTCTTACCTAACCAAAGCAGCATCCATTCACATCTAACCATAGTCACACTAATTCTCACCCAACCATAGTCACACTAACTCTCGCCTAACCATAGTCACACCAACTCTCGCCTAACCATAGTCACCCTAACTCTCATCTAACATTAGTCACACCAACTCTCACCTAGCCATAGTCACACCAATTCACACCAACTCTTGCCTAGCCATAGTCACACCAACTCTCACCTAACCACAGCCGCACCCATTCACATCTAACCATAGTCACACTAATTCTCACCCAACCATAGTCACACTAACTCTCATCTAACATTAGTCACACCAACTCTCTCCTAACCATAGTAACACCTACTCTCGCCTAACCATAGTCACCCTAAATCTCACCTAACATTAGTCACAGCAACTCTCACAAACTCTCACCTATTGACCTAACCATAGTCACACAAACTCACCTAACCATATTCACACCAACATTCACCTAACCATAGTCACACCAACTCTTGCCTACTCATAGCGAAAGCCCACTCTATACAGAATCTGATGACCATGACCAGTTGCACTGCAGGAAGCTTTGGCTGCTCTGTCTAGAGCCACTGCTGCTTCTTGGTCCAGAGATGTGTATTATGGTCCTCGAACCCCAAAGGACCATTCGCGTAATGCATTCCAAACCCTGCATCGACCACGTCTTCCGTCTTCTTAAACAGCTCAATAGCACCCAGCCAGGATCAGGGCTCTCATCACCATCACCTCAACCCCGACTATTCTGAAACCTAAATATCCTTCACCCAAAAACCTCAGTCACAGCCACGACCCACACAGCTAGGTTCAAACCCAGCTGTAAATACGGTTTATCCGATACAAGAAATAATGAAAAAATTAAGACATAACAACAACATCCAAACTCCATTAGCTTTTTACTGAAAATCATATTCTATTTTGAAACATAGCAAACATCTACCACTTGCTTTTCCACACGAAGATTGACATGCTGTGGCAGAAGCAACCTACCTCTCAGAGACTATGCTGTCATCGACCACCAACATAGCAGTGCTGAAGAACAGTCACAACAAAAATGCAGATGAACGAGCACTTACCCACGAGACATCTCAAACAGATACCCAAACTTCTTTCTACATCAATGTGAAAAACCTCTCCTAAAGAGATCAATTTCAAATAACACCTTCATCTACTTCCTCCCCTTTGTTCCACCCCTACCGAAAGTACATGTGTGTAAACCACTTTACTGATTCATTAGTTAGCATCATACGTGACCACCCACACATCACAATGCTTGGGAACTTCAGCACATTGGTTCTAGCTCCTCAATAATAAAAGGCCATGCACTTTGACCCCCAGCACTGAAACAACAACAGTGGTAATTAATGAAAGGCTGCACACACTCATGATCTAATCTTTAGCACAGACAAGCTATGAATTGTTGCACACTGCTCCCCCTATCAGGGGAGGACCATTAGGCATTCCTTGCCATTTAATTTGGTTTCAGTCATGAACATGGACTTAACCTGACTTCCACTGCTCATTAACTAGGAGCCTTTGTGTCTGGAAAAAGCATGCGGCTGAGCACTCCTCCCCCGGCAACCCTTCTTGATCATTCTGGCCCTGAATCATGGATCTAAAGTCTTCCAGAAAATCCTAAAAATGATCTTAGATAATGGCACCGCTTAAGAGCCACCTGATTTGCACTTACAATGAGAGTCACTCTAAATGGATTACCACATTGTTTGCAGACCTGATGATGTTAAAGTACATCTTTGTGCAGAAATGGTGCTCTCCTTCTCACACATAGCACAACAAATCTAGACTTTGCAAAGTGCCAGTGCACAATGCCCAAAACTCACTACACTAACAGGTATACATTCCTCACCCCTCTGAGAGTTGCACCAAATTGTATGCTTGTTGTCCCTGCATCCCTGAGAACGGTACCCATTTAAATGGTTGATGACCCTGTACCCCAGAGATTCTTGCCCAATTCGATGTTTGCTGCACCCTAGAACTGTACTCTGTCGAAACTTAAAGCAATGCAGTCCCAGAGTATTCAGATACAATGAAGGCTTAATGACCCTGCACCTGGGAAAATCCACAGTCTTGTGTAACTCTTCATTGCACACAAATAACTGACGCACCTGCACACCAGTAGCATTGTAACTGTTCGAGACTATGTTATCCAAACTTCCTTGGTGATCAGTGTACCCACACTAGCAGTCTCACCATTGTTTAGAGTAATTGGAGGCCCCATATCACAAGGACACCCTAACTATAGTATCATACTGTGCCCCAATCCTCAAGTGAATGGTGCTCTATCCCACACAACTCTGTGACATGTCTCTTCAGTCTTCTCCTTCAAGTAAAGAAAACTTCAAATCATCGGCAACCCATATTTCCTATGACTACTATTCTCCTCCCATTCCTATTCCTATCACTCCTCAAACTCTCTTGGTTCTTCTGTCACTCTCTCTTCCAGTCAACATACCTGACCACCAGTTGCTTACCACAACCATGCCCACAAACTTCACAGTAAGTCCCTCACAAATCATTATCCTACCCCATCACTTCAGTACCTAGTATACACAAACAATGCAATGAATTAAACTATCAACCCACACTCTTTTGTTGTTTCTGGAATTTCAATCAACTGACCAAGGGTCAGAGATCCATCCCTGGGAAGGTGAATCGGAGCAGCTCCAACTGGCCCAGGTCTTGCACCCCATTTCACAAGATCACCTTCCTGGAAGAACTCTGCTGGAATCTCTAGATTCTCCTTAGCACCTGAACTGTGGAATTAGTTACCCACCATATCCTCTTCACATATGATCACTTAACCTATTTAACCTTTAAAAAAGCCTTCAAAGCATGGCTGTTCACTGAACTGACCAATCAACGGCCTACTCCAGTCAGGCGGCAGATTAGCAATATATGCTGCCATTGATGGGACAGGAAGACCTAGGCTCCTGGACTGACAGACGGGGACACCACCACAGAGAGAGGCAAGCTGTGGACTAGTAGGCACAGACAGCTTAGAACTTCAGAAAAATGGACACCTAGGGAAACAGAACCACTGGAAAAATGAGTCATGGACATTGGTGCAGGTCACCGCATCGCTATGACAGAGAGCTACAGAGTGAGCAACAGGGAGATGAGATCCTTATTGGGATAAGGAGACTGTGACACATGAGATACAGAAACTGGGACATTGGGACTTGGGTGCTGTGATACAGAGATATGGACACCGCAACTTGGAGTCATTGCATTGTGATATGGTGACAGACTCCAGCAGATGAAGATATTGACAGGGACAAATTGTCATGGACAGATATCCTATGATAAGGAAAAGAGAACAGTGATGGACTAAGGGCCTGATTATGGATGGGTCGGTTAATTCCAGCCCACGTGCAAACCTCTGTTTACTCATGGGTCGGATTTACGAGTTTGAAGGTATTTAAGGCATCCGATAATTATCATATGCGTTAAACAATGGAACCTTTAGTAAATTTCTAGCAGGTTAAACCTGCCAAATTTTAACAAGGAAAAATCATACGGTATTTACAGTATCATGCCGATTTTGGTGTGTTAAATTCCCCACAAACTCCTAATAGGTGTTATTTATTGCACCAGATAAATAACGTACCCTGCGGTATCATTATTTATCAGGTGTGCTAAATAACTCCTAAACTTGTACTCAGGCCCTATGAGGGTGAGGAATGGACATCAATGTATCTCTTGTCCAAGCCTGTGAGACTAAAATGCAGTTCAATAACAGTAACTTCAGATATATAGTCAGACGTTACTGTTGATGCCATAAACTATTAACATTACTAGGCATATTAGCTTGATGATAAACGTTATATATTATAGAAAGAAAAACATTACTTCAAAATTCTGTTTATTTTAGCCAATACCTATGCAACCAAATGTTCATATTCTACACCACACCATCTGCCAAGAGTAAGACTATGCAACCTTGCTACACACTGGAAGGTAAAGTCTACAAAGGAGGTAAATCAGTGAGGTCGTAGTAGTACATGGTACCCATATTTCCAAGACAGCATCAATACTTGTTATAAGCACAAGCCTCTAGGCAGGGGCCTTATTACCCCCCACCCCCTGCGTCATTGACTCCCCTCACCCCCGCCCCGCTTCAGCAGCTTCAGTGGGTGGGGGTGTCACTGGACAATTCAATGCAACAAATAGCATTTAAGTTGTGTTTTTATGGCCCCTTTAAATTCGATTGGAGACTCTTGTCTCCAAGAAAATCATAAAAAGAGGGCCTCTTGCAGTGGGAGGAGGAAGGGAGGAAGAGGTGGAGAAATGAAGAGAGGATGAATGGATGTATGCAGAGATAGAGAGATGGAAAGATTGATGGTAAAATGGATGGATGTACAGATAGATGGAGAGAGGGATGGGGACGCTAAGATGGGTGAGTAAATCTGGGATTCACGCTACTGTTGTAGAGACCCAATGTAGGGATGGCACATGCCTCACAAATGGCTACAGACAAAAGCCATTGAAAAAGAGATAATTTGAGTTGTGGTTGGAGGTCTGTGCCCCTTAATCTTAATATCATTAACGGAATAATAATTTCCAAGAGTTATGTATTGTAGTTCTCATTAGGCAGCAGTTGCCATTTTTTTATTGTTTCTTTTCGACATTGATATCACACGAAAAAAGCAACAACAGCCGACACGTGTTTCACCCGATGGCCAGTTGTCCGAGGGCTTTCTCAAGGCGAGGTTTCAGAAATGTGATCCTATAGATTCAATCAGTAGTCTGAACGACGTGGTCTCTGCGGTCTCGGGAACAAAGTGATGGAGAGAGGGATAGATGGAGAGAAGGATGAATGATGGATGGAGAGAAAATGAATGTAGAGACGAATAGATGGAAAGAAAAGATAGAATGACAGATGAAAATAATGAAGGAACATAAGATGTATGGATGTGTATATGGCAAGAGAAAAGGAAGGATGAATGATGGATGAAAAGGAAGGAAGGATAAAGACAGAAGTGAGGAGAAAAGGAAGGGTGGATACAATAAAAATGGAGAGAAGAAAGGATGGATCAAAAACACAGAAAGAAGAATGGATAGATGAGTAGTTGGACAGATTGAAAAAAGTACAGAAAAAGAGAAAGTACGATGGGAAAAGACAAAAGAATGATGAGTATCAGAAGGGCAAAAGACTGAAAGAATGATGGAGAGAAGGAAGGAAGAAAATGTAAGAATTTTCAGAATTGCCTCAGGAGGAGCAATCTCCTGATGACTCCCGGATTTGTTTGCTTCAGCCCTTTCTCAGAGGTATTTAGGACATGGTTCAAAGTGCAGGTATTTTACTTTTCTGGCTCTTCTTTTGCCCCTCAGCCACATCTCCTCCTTTGATCAAGTCAAAAAAATGCTTTTAGTTTTATAAAATGACAATATTTACTAAACTTAGTGTTGAAATTTACCTCTTCCCATTCCTCCCAACACACCAATGGCCTTGGAATAATGGTTGCCCGACTTTAGGCAACTTAAACCCTTTCACAAAATATCTGTGTCGCCAAAACCGAACCCAAAAGGGATGCCAATGAGTGTCAATTAACAGAAAGAGTAGACTTTTCAGATTTTTATATTATCATTGTAAAACCTGTAGAGGAGCACTGAAAGTGAGCACCGGCAACAAAAGGGATAATAAATATTCACTCCACTGAATTCTGCGAAGTTACAGAAAAACTCAGCAGGATTCCACAGAATTCCGCCAACAGGCAGAAAATATGCAGCTTGTGCTGCAATTTAGCACCAGTAGTGCAAGCAGCGCTAAAAATCAACGCGAACGCCAACATACGTTGCACAAGAACGCATGGTCATTCGAGTTGATTTTGCTGCCGCTCGGGTAGAAAATCTACTTGTGCGGCAGCAAATCTACTTGAACAGCAGCAAATCTACTTGAATGGCAGCCCTCTGATCGCGATCCCTCGCGAACACCAGCGAATGCCTGTGTTAAAAAATCGCACTAGGGGACGCCAAATCTCACTTATGCTTGCCGGCTCACCTACTGTGGAGCCTCGCGGGAGAAAAATTCTGCCACATGGCGATTTGCGGAATTTGACCAGAACTTCGCATTAAAGAGAAACGCCAAGAGGCCAAAATTCTGCGTCATCCGCAGGCAGAACGGAAAATTCCGGCCACCCCTAATAATAAACTGTAAATGGTGTCTTCGTGCTTTTCTGCAATCCGGCCTTTTAATCTCCATATCACACCTTAAAAGCAGCCTCATAGAGTGTCATAGGCAAACCCTGCAATGTTCGAAATTACTGAAAATTGCTGCAATTAGGCATCACAGCGTAGCTTGACACCAGTCACAGTGAGGTGAAATCCTGACAGAGGAACCTCAGTATAATACACTGCACGATTACCATAATAAATTATACACTAAATACTTGTATATAATTATCTAAGAACAGCGCTGCTTCCGAGGCTTCGACAGAAACCCACAAAAGTTAGAAGTAATTCTGCTAATGTCCCCGAAGCAGCTGTCAGACCTGAGAAAGTGTGTGATGCTGCGATTTACAAATGGCATACAATGTAACTTAACTGCCAGTATTTTCGATCCCAGGATGTATCACAGCCTGTTGGTGTGATCTAAACCAGTTATTACATGCAGCTCCTGAAGTTCTAGGCCAGAATCAAGTAGGGTAGGTAAATTCATCATTCCAAGGAGAGTTGAGGGGGTGAGCTGAGACGGGGGGGGGGGGTTGCTCAAACACCCCATAGCTCCTGGCAGCTCTACCCTCCCCTCCTGTCATGGGTCCCACTGCAGCCATCATTGAGTTACTGCATTAACCATGGGAGAAGAGATGGGCAAGCCTCGCCGCCACTCCTCTAGCTCTGCCCTGGTACACTGCCCGACCCTCAGGGGTCCAAAAAGGACTTTGTGGTTTTGAGGTTTGGCACTATGGCAAGAGAGGTCAGAGAGCGTATGCCCCTAAGAGTCGTGGCCCCCCCCCCCTCCTTCAAACCCCAAACACACACACATGGCACTACTCTTACTGAATAACAGTTATGTAGGGGCAAAGGGAGAAGGGGCAGATGCCTCTCCCTTGCTACAGCCTAACCACAAACTACACCCTCAGGTCCTGCATAGAACTAATGGAGCAGGAGAGATGGACCGTTCGGGGGTCAAGACATGTAAATGTTGATGGCTACAACCATATCTCTGCAGCAGGCACATAAACCCAGTTCACTGCAACCCTATCTCTACAGCAGGCACATAAACTCAGTACGCTGCAACTATATCTCTGCAGCAGGCACATAAACCCAGTACGCTGCAACCATATCTCTGCAGCAGGCACATAAAGCCAGTGCGCTACATCCCTATCTCTGCAGCAGGCACTTAAACTCACTGCGCTACAACCATATCTCTGCAGCAGGCACATAAACCCACTGCGCTACAACCATATCTCTGCAGCAGGCACATAAACCCAGTACACTGCAACCATATCTCTGCAGGAGGCACATAAAGCCACTGCGATACAACCATATCTCTGCAGCAGGCACATAAACCCACTGCGCTACAACCATATCTCTGCAGCAGGCACATAAACCTACTACGCTACAACCATCCTCAAATGGTCCGTGCCCATCTGCGAGGCCCGTCGAAGCGCCCTGTGTGCCTTTAACAGGACATGCCTGCTCCTTTTCCCTCAGCTCTGTTTGTGATTCATCCGCGGGGGTGGCTGCGCATCCCCAGCCCCCTCCCTGGCAAAGAGCTCCGCTGATACCGCCTGTCATTTGTCTTCCTCCGCCGGAGCAGCATTTCCAGGAACCGAGCAGTGGAGTTAAAGCGTGTCAATCGGCAGCACTTACTGCGGGTTCTGTTTCAAGCACTAACGCAGAGCGGGTGCGTCCGCTAATGGGGTGATGCGGGGCCTCTGGTACAGCAACATCACGACATGATCCCTGTCAAAGCTCGAGCCGTGACGCTGGCACCGCGCGCCAAATGAACATGCAATGCAGGCTTACTGTAAACGTGTAAATAAAACTGGATTTAGAGAAACCCGTTTAGCAATACAGGGTTGGGTGTTACGATTGCCAATACAAAGTAGGAAACTGCTGTAATAATCACTAAACTAATGGAAAATAAACCTAAATATGATATAATATAATATAATAAACACAAAATGCAGGGATATTTTGATATATAGATACACACACACACACACACCCACACACACACATATATGTATACATGTATATATATATCCTTAGAAAGCACAAAATATCATGTATAACACACTCTGAGGACACTAAGGGGCCGATTCCGATTCGGGCCGGAAATCTCTCCGACCGAGCCGGACCCGGAGAGATTTCCGACCGAATCGGACCCGTGCAGCCCGACCGAACGAGTACGATGCGTCCGTATGCTATCGTACTCGGAGTCGGTCGGACTCCCAGTGAAGTCAATGGGAGCCGGTCGTACAACGCGTACGCGGGCTCCCATTGCCTCAATGGGTGCGAGGCAAACAAGGGCGCCCCCTACAGCGGGTACGCGGCGAAGCGACTCGCGCCGTATACGCACAGGTAGGGGGGACCCGTGCGACTCGCGCGGCTACGCGTACAGGGGGGTCCGACACGGACCCCCGAAGTACGGCTCCGACTGCTCTTTCGAGCCGGACGGCGCGTGTCGGTCGGACTGCTCGCGGCGCGCATCGTACTTACCCGGCCGGGGAACGTCTCCATTGCGCGGTGCGAGTCGTGTCCGAGCGAGTCGGTCGGTGCGGTTCGACCCGGGAACGAGTCGGTCGGAGCGGTTGGGACGCCCGAACGAGTCGGTCGGTGATTTCGCATCGTACTCGCTCGTCCGGACGCGCGTACGGATCGGTCGGGAAATAGGGCTCCGAATCGGATCCGTTTAAGCCGAATCCGATTCGGAGCCCTACCGGCCGAGATCGGAATCGGCCCCTAAGAGTTGCTGCAAATAATTCAATTCAATTAATCTCATATATAAAACTATCCCTGTATTTTGGGTTTATTATACTATATTATATATTACCAAGTGGCGATTGCCACTGGGTATTTATAGTTAGGATGGTGTTTCCATAGGAAATTTATTTTTGTGTTGGTAATAACTTTGGTGCCGTTTGACAAATCTCCACAAAACTTTGCAAAAAAGTGCTCTTTTTTGCCTAGTTTTTGCATAGAAAGGTTCAAGGTGATCTATCAAGCGGGAACCGAGAAAAAAGGGGGTTCCAAAAGGCATCTTCTCTATTCATTTTCCCGTAGAAACTTTAGACCCAGCTACAGCCTAAACCGCTGAACGGATTTACACCAAATTTGGCAGAAAGCTAGATCTAGATCCAGAAAGAGTGCTTTTTGTGTTTTGGTGTAAATCCATCCAGTAGTTTTTGAGCAATTAATGATAAAATAACTTTCTATATATCGTATCGCGGAGGCTCCGCGGATTCTGAAAGATCTCAAACTGATATCTGATTGGCTGCTACCACTTCAACCAGGAAGTGGTGGCAGCCATCTTAGGATCCTGATCCTGAAAAACAAGTAGAAAAATGATACAAGGGGGGCAGGGTAGAAATACACTGACCCACTAGGCCTGGACGTGGGGTCCAGAAGGACCGCGCCGGGGGCCAAAAACTTTAAAAAATAAAAAACAATTTGCAGCGAACTCATGGAGGATCCGCAAATCCTCGGCAAAATAACATTTTTAAAAAAGCACGATCTCCTGTGCTTATTTTTTTTAAGCCCCTTGGTTGGGCTGGGAACAACATATTTATAGTTTGGGGGAGGGGGGAGCACAAGGCCCACCCCTCTCCTGGCCTTTTTTGTCCCCAGGAATCCCATCCTCCAGGGCCAGCCTCATTGATGAAGATGCGCACATTGCCCCTCTTCCAGGGCTGATTTCGGCCCCCGAGTAACCCACCCCCCAGGGCCTAGCTGAATTTGGAAAGGAGAAGGGGGGGCCATGCAGCCCTCCTCCCTGGACTGATTTCGACCCTGCAAACCTAATCCCCCATGGCCTGGTCGTATTTGGAAAGGAGAGGGGGGCAGTGTGGACCCCATCCCCCAGGGCCGGCTCATATGCTATGTCCTGTGGTGCCCACCCCCGAGACGTGGGCAGGGAAACCTGTGTTTGCTCTCACTTGGCAGGAGCAATTTCAAACCTTCCGCCAAGCAGGAGTAAACATCAAGTCCACTCACAGCAGGCCTGGAACTTGAAAAATGTTACAGCCTGCTGGGAGCGGACTTTTAATCAGTTTCCCTGCTTGTAGTGAAGCGGGCTGGGAAACAGATGAAACGATTGCTCCCGCCCACTGGGAGCAGCATTTTTAGCTGTTCCCTGGGGGCCGAAGCAATGCTGGCTCCCATTGGACGCGGGGAGATGGCTGGGGCTGCGGGGGCCACGGGGCTCCCCCCTGTGTCCTCCAACAAAAGTGTTATGGGTCCCTCGGGTGGGCACCAGGGCCTCCATCCTTTCTTGGCCGGATGCGCACTCTGTATACGCGTTCCTGTCGTCTCCAGAGCCTCAGTGCTGCTGCTTGCATCCGCATCCGCCTTGCAATGACATAGAGGGCTGCCATTGTGTTCACGCAGATGCATTCTGGGGCTGTTTATGTGCACCTGCTTTGAGTCAGTGGTAATTTGCGACTCCAAATTAGCGATTTTTCAAATATTCACAATTTGCAATTTTTGGTACATTGGTTTGCGAATTTGTATTGCGATTTCTTATTTTGCGAGTCGCAAAATAGGGAGTTGGTGTGGCATATTCGCAAAATAAAGAATCGCTAACTGTTTTCCTTTATTTTTAGCGATTCTTTATTTTGCGATTAGGTTTTTCGGTCTCTACATTTCACATGGGTCATTTGCGATCGCAAACGTGGAAATTCTGTGAATTTCTGCGTTTGCGATCGCAATTTGTCTACCTACATCTGGCCCTTACTCTTTACAAATTAAACAATATGCATTCGTGGCCGTGCCCCAGAGGACTAGATCTGGAGGACACAATTCTAAAACATTACCAGCCCAAACACCAGCAAAAAGCCATAGCAATAAAAGTTAAGTTTGGTAAAACCCATATTTTGGCCTCATACTCCACAAAACAGCAGAACTCTGATTAAAGTATTTCAACACAAATTGAAAAGTATACCTTGAGCATTTGAGAGGCTGACTGCTAGAGAATATATAAGACTGTCTACTCGAAGTTATTTGCAATAATTAGACATTTACAATCTGAATTATTTCAAACTATTTCAAATAAATTTACATTATTTCATTATATGTATATAAAGTCACTGAAAAAACAAAGGTTAAAGTAACGTTCTAGATAGGTGAAATGTTCAGTTTTAAACTCTAAAAATCACTGAAATTCACCAGTTATAGCTAGAGTTATTTCAAGTAACTATAACTTGTGCCACCACCATGCACAGTGATAGTATAAATGATGTCAGAGATCATATCATGAGTGATGTAGTACCTAGGGCATTTAAGACTGCATGGCGAGGAGTGAGTTACAGTTACCTTAGGGCATTAGTTATAGTTGCTTGAGATAACTCTACCTATTACTGGTAAGTTTCATGGTTTTTAGAGTTTAAAACTGAACATTTCACCTAACTATAATGTTGCTTTAGCCTTTGTTTTTTTCAGTGAATTTCTAGGTTTTTTTTAATGTAAAGTAATATTTAATTACCATGCATTAATCCAATCCCATGCTGTTCAGGGCGTTCGGTCGTGCATGGCGGGGAATGGCCACTGGGCCCCACCCCACCCCACGGTGCACAGGTGGGGGTTGTCCACAAGGCCTGGCCTGTGGCCAGCCTACCACAGGCAGCCAACCCTCCACTGCGCACGGCCAAAGGCAGTGGGGAGTTGGCCACAGGGCCTGACCTGATGCCAGGCCCTGAGGCCAACCTCCAAAGGCTTTTTTTTCAAAAGGAGGGGGCCGCATGGCCCCCGTCCCCGAACCTATTATGGCCCTGGAGTACACATCCCCTATGAACACTAATTGAAATGAAGGGGAGGGGGACATGCAGCACCTCTCCCAGGGTCTATTTCGGTCCCAGGGCCCCCATCCCCAGGGGCCTGGCACATTTATTTGGAAGAGGGGGGCATGTGGCCCCCCTCCCCAGGCCACGTTTTGCCTTGGGAACCCCATCCCCCGGGTTGCAGCACATTTTTTAGGGGGTGGGGGGAACACGGCCCCACCAGCCCGGGCCGATTTAAGCCCCAAGGATCCCATCCTTCGGGGCCCGGCTGTATATGTGAAGGGAGAGGGAGGCAAGCAGCCCCCTCCCCAGGCCGTTTTGCCTCTGGGGACCCCATCCGCCGGGGCTCGCCAACAAAGGTTGGGTGCCCACCCAGGGTACCAATCACACGTGTGTTGTGGGCCCAGTGCATCTTTTAGGGGGAGGTGGGCACGGGCCCCCCTCCCAGGCCGATTATGGCCCCGGGGACCCCATGCCCTCGGACCCACCTACATATTTAAGGGGAGGGGAGTATGCGGCCCACTTCCCTGGGCCGATTTTGACCCCGGGGACCCCATCCCCTGGGCCCAGCCGCATATCTGAAGGGGTAGGGGGTCACGTGGTCCCCCTCCCCGGGCCGATTTTGGCTTCAGGGTCCCCATCCCCAAGAGCCTGGACGCAACTGTAAATTGGGAGGAGGGCGCGTGGCCCCCCCGCCCAGGCCGATTTTGGCCCCTGCCCCCCCTCTGCGACTGAGTACATATATCGGAACCGTAAATCCACACATTCAATCAACGTACAGGTCATTTGTGATGCGTCTCACATCATCACCGATATTGTTGCAAAGTTTCCAGGGAGCACGCATGACTCCTACATTTTCAGGAACAGTGGGATCTATATCAATCAATCAATCAATCAATCAATCAATCATGTCACTTATAAAGCGCACTACATACCCGCGAGGGTCTCAAGGCGCTGGGGGAAGAGGGGGGTGGTGCTGCTACTGATCGAAGAGCCAGGTCTTGAGGAGTCTTCTGAAGGCCAGTAGGTCTTGGGTCTGTTGGAGGTTGGTGGGGAGGGTGTTCCAGGTCTTGGCGACGAGGTGGGAGAAGGATCTGCCGCCGGCGGTCGTTTTCCGGATGCGGGGGATTGTGGCGAGGGCGAGGCTGGTCGAGCGGAGCTGGCGGGTGGGGGTGTAGAAGCTGAGTCGTCTGTTGAGGTAGGCTGGTCCGGAGTTGTGGAGTGCTTTGTGTGCGTGGGTGAGGAGCTTGAAGGTTATCCTCTTGTTGACAGGGAGCCAGTGCAGGTCTCTCAGGTGGGGTGTGATGTGGCTGCGTCGGGGGATGTCGAGGATAAGACGTGCAGAGGCGTTCTGGATGCGTTGCAGCCGTCTCAGGAGCTTAGCCGTCGTTCCTGCGTAGAGGGCGTTTCCGTAGTCCAGCCTGCTGGTGACGAGGGCCTGGGTGACTGTTTTTCTTGTTTCGGTGGGGATCCACTTGAAGATCCTGCGGAACATTCGGAGGATGTTGAAGCAGGATGAGGAAACGGCGTTGACCTGCTTAGTCATGGAGAGGGTGGGGTCGAGGATGACCCCTAGGTTGCGTACGTGGTCGGTGGGTGGCGGGGCTGTTCCCAGTGATGTTGGCCACCAGGAGTCGTCCCAGGCTGAAGGGTTGGAACCAAGGATGAGGACCTCCGTCTTGTCCGAGTTCAGCTTCAGGCGGCTGGTCCTCATCCATTCGGCGACGGCCTTCATTCCTTCGTGGAGGTGGGCTTTGGCGGTGTGAGGGTCTTTGGTGAGGGAGAGGATCAGCTGGGTGTCGTCGGCGTAGGAGATGATGTTGAGGTTGTGCTGTCGGGCGACGTGGGCGAGGGGTGCCATGTAGATGTTGAACAGCGTTGGGCTGAGGGAGGAGCCTTGGGGTACGCCGCAGATGATCTTGGTGGCCTTGGATCAGAAGGGGGCGAGGCGGACGCTTTGTGTTCTGCCGGAAATGAAGGATGTGGTCCAGTCCAGGGCCTTCTCTTGGATCCCGGCGTCGTGAAGGCATGTTCGTAGTGTGTGGTGGCAGACCGTGTCGAAGGCGGCTGATAGGTCCAGGAGGATGAGGGCTGCTGTTTCTCCGTTGTCTAGCAGGGTCCTGATGTCATCGGTGGCGGCGATGAGGGCGGTTTCGGTGCTGTGGTTGCTGCGGAAGCCGGACTGGGAAGGGTCCAGGATGTTGTTCTCCTCGAGGTAGCGGGTCAGTTGTTTGTTGACGATTTTCTCGGTGACCTTCGCGGGGAACGGGAGCAGAGAGATGGGTCGGAAGTTCTTGAGGTCCTTGGGGTCTGCCTTGGGTTTCTTGAGTAAGGCGGTGATCTCGGCGTGCTTCCAGCTTTCCGGGAAGGTTGCTGTCTCGAAGGAGATGTTGATTATTTTCCGGAGATGGGGCGCGATGGCTGTACTGGCTTTGTTGAAGATGTGGTGAGGGCACGGGTCTAGCGGTGAACCGGAGTGGATGGTGTTCATGATCTCGCTGGTGTCCTCGTCGTTGATGTTGGTCCAGGAGAGCAGGCGGTTGGTGGTTGTGGGGGCAGTGGTCTCGGTGGTTGCCGGGGCGGTCGTGGTGTTGAAGCTGTCGTGGATGATCTATACACGTCTGGCTGGGGGTGAATTTGGAGAAGGATACCTGCTAGGTAAATCAATGTGACACACCCTGATGTATACCTTGGATGTATCTGTTGCTGACTGTGAATAACTTTTCTTCCTTTACCACTTAGGTGATAGCGCATATGCGGTGCGGGCATTTATCCTGACTCCATACCTCAACCCATCTACCCCAAGTGAGAGGAGATTAAAGTGGCCCATAAATCAACGCGGAATGTGGTGGAGAGAACATTTGGACTCCTGAAAAGCAGGTTCCGCTGCCTTCACAAGAGTGGAGGTGCACGGCAGTACCGCCCTCTGATCTGCTGCAAAATAATAGCAACATGTGCCATGCTTCATAATCTGGCCAAAAAGAAGGGAACACCCGTGGAACTCACTGAATCAGAGGATGAGGATGAGGAATGTCCACAGGCACTGCACCGCGCAGCAGGTGTCGTATCAGCACCAGATGGGAGACACAGACGGGCTGAGATCACACGCAACTATTTCTGAGTAAGTAATGAGACAAAGCGAGTAATTGCAATTGTGTAACGGTGTTTTATTGACCTTACATCAGGCAATAGGAATGCACACCGCCGCACCATATTGGCCTCTCAGTGCCTCAACAATCCCAACATGGCATTGATACACTGCATGCTCATTGTCATCCCTTATCATATGGTCACATGGGTTACTTCACCCATCTCCCAATGTCAGATGAAGCATGGTTTCATTTTCTGCGGCCACGCACAGCACTGCTCCGCTCACTTTGCACACTGCCCTCCCTAGACGACTGTCCTGCGGCTGGACCTTGCCTTGCACTGTGCCTCCTGGACTCTGCAATTGGTGGAGTGATGCTGCTGCAGCTTGTTACCTCCTCACTTTCACCACCATCCCCAGACCCTGTGGCAGCGATGTGTGTTGTCTGGAGCACTTCTAACACAGTGGTGACAGTAACCAACCCCCTGGTGACATCCTGGCTGCGTTGGGCCATTTCCAACTGCATGGCCACTGAGCGTCTGCTAAGGACAGAGGTGGCATTGCATAGGCGGTTCACCGCCTTTGTGTACCCTTCCATGCTCTTTGTCCCTGCGCCTTGCCCCACGTTCAATGTCCATTTTGCTGCACAACAGCCTTACAGCCTCAGCCATGTCCCGCATGCCCTCTGCAACGGTGTTGTTCAGACCATTTATGCCCTCCTTCATGTCCCTCATGTGTTTGTTCATGGCCACCATCTGGCGTTGCATTGACCGCATTGTCTTCCCTTGCAGCCGCTGCACCTTCAACATGTTTCCCTCCAGACCTGCAAATACACTGGAATCTTCAGCCTGTGCATCTGGACTGTGTGCCCTTGGTCTGCGTCGTCGAGCACTTGTGTGGCAACGCTCCATGGGTGACTGTGTCTCTGGAGTCTGTTCTGCCTCTTCCTGCATGGTCTGTGGGGCTCCCGTGCTCTCCTCCTCTGACCCCTCCATCTCCTGAAGGCTACCCACTATGTACCTCCTGGGTCTCGGTGGTGGTGGTGGGACATCTGCGGGTGACAGGGTCTCTTCCTCCTGATTGTCGTGTCCCCTAGGTGCCTCTTCTGACTCCCTAGCAGCAGTCTGGGGTGTATGTTCGCCTGTGGGTACAGAATGCCAATTTACTTACTTGCCTTGCAGCATTTGTGTTTAATTAAATTACATGAATACCATTCAACCTAACAGTCCCCAGCTTGCTTATTTACTGGTGTTGGTCACATGCACTTGGGTTCAGTGGACTCACTGGTATGCTATGTGTTAATTAGGACTACATCTCCCAAGATGCATTGCTGGTTGTTAGCTAATCATGAACTGGAGTGGGATCCATACTTGCTCATTGGGGATTGGGGATTGGGGAAGGGGGGCACACCATGCTGTACATGCATCTTACCTTGTCTGTTGTCTCCTCTGGCTGAGCTGTCCGCGTCTCCAGTGCCAATGATGGCCTCAGGCTGGAGGGTGGACTCCACCAATTCTTCCAGGGGTGTTGTTCCTGGCGCAGTGGATGTTCCGCCACCTGTCTGATTAGCTTGTTTGAGCCTGTCCGCCACCCTCTCCTTGGCACGTTTGCGGAGGTCATACAATAAAATTCTCAACATCTCATTGTCAACAGCTGAGGTTCCACCAGATTGGGAATTGGCAGTTGTGAAACTCCTGCAAAAAAAATCTCTCGCATACCCCACCACACTGTCCAACCTTTGCCCCATCTCATTGCTCCCTGCATTAACCAAAGTGCTTGGAAAACTTGTCAATGGCCAACTAACTTCCTTTCTGGAAAATTTTAATGCACTTCATCCCCAGCAATCTGGCTTTTGCCCAAGACATTCAACAGAATCAGCTCTGTTGAAAGTTTCTGATACCAGAAAATTGACCTTGGATGGGAATAATAATGCAGTGTTGATTTTACTGGACCTCTCCACCACATTTGATACCATCTCACACTTCATACTCCTTCAACAAATTAAGGATTGTGGCATTTCCCATAAAGCTCTGTCCTGGAATAAATCTTTTTTAACCGGTAGGAAACATGTAGTCACATTAGCACCTTCTTCATCTACAGAAAGACCAGTGGCATCAGGAGTTCCACAGGGCTCATCTCTCAACCCAGCACTAATTAATATATACCTGGCCCCTTTACTCTCCCAAATAGCTTCTTCTGGAATTGCCACTATATCATACGCAGATGATACGCAGCTGATTCTATCACTGGACAAAGGGTCCCTTGTCACAGAACTAAACTTCCAAAACTGTGTCACTGAAGTTGTTCTGTGGATGCAATCAAACCATTTAAAATGCAACACAGATAAAACGGAGATTCTGTTATTTGGCAAGTCAAACTGCTTTAATCCAATCCAATCGTGGCCAAACTCTGCCCCCCCTGCCACAGTAGAAGTTGCAAGAAATCTAGGAGTAAAATTCAACACCCCACTCTCCATACGCCCTCAAGCTCTTGCTGTGGCAGGAACATGTTTCAATTTAATCAAATCTCTAAGAAAGTTTTTTTACTTCCTCCCATTAGCTGCCAGAAAAACAGTTGCTTTCGCTCTTATCACTTCCAGACTCGATTACTGTGATAGTCTCTACGCAGGATCTTCAAAACCAATACTCTACAAACTCCAGATGGTGCAGCATGCGGCGACCAGACTTGTGCTGAAACTCCCCAGATGGAGTTCTGTTTCCACTGCTCTAAAAACTTTACACTGGCTACAGGTACATAAAAGGGTCCTCTCTAAGATCATTATACTGGTCTTCAGAGCATTTGAAGCCACCAGACCTAAATATTTAACTGCCAGATTCATGCACTATACAACCCAAAGAACCTTGAGATCCTCTCACATGAATCTTCTCAAGTTCCCCCTATTTAGACTTAAAACCCAAGGTGGCAAATCCTTCTCAGTACTAGGATCCAAGGCATGGAACCAACTCCCCAGTCCCTTGCGGTTCACAGAATTGGAAGCCCTTTTCAAAAAGCACTTAAAGACCTGGTGCTTCCTGGCCCCCAGTGCACTCGGATTTAAACTGTAGCGACAGGATGCTCCATTGCGAGTGGCAGTGTGCTTTATAAGTTTAATTCATTCATTCATTCCTCTGAATGGAAATCATTTACAGTCAACGGTTATCTGTCATGGACCAATATCTGACAGTTTCGGAAACAGGGTTCTATGCTCGTGGTAAGACAGCATGGCCTACTTTGTAACAGGGTCGTGCCTCTAGCGGAACTGGGCTTTAATTGAGCCTTTTCTTCTTGATTCGCATTGCATTGTGGTAATTGTGGTCTTACATGTTTTATTAATTCATTTACTCAGTGTTCTGACACATGTATGCCTCTGGTATGGGGGTATTCTTAGGAACTATTGAATTATGGTGATTGCTGTCTTTAATTAGTTTACTCACTCATTGATATGCTGTTGGAACAATTTAGCTATATGCCATAAGTAATACCTCACTTCAGAGAGAGGCAAAAGGACCCTCTTTCTGCACTTAATCTATAGGCTTCCAGAGGCTGTTGGCAACACACCTGTGAGGTGGGTTGGGAGATTGAGCGCTTAGAGGTGCTGGCTTTTCCTTACAGCACATTAACTCTGTGATACATTCAAAATGGCATTTTTACACTAGCTACATTGCACTGATGAAATCAAACAGGAGCAAAAAACGTGCATGGACTTTTCCTATTGTGTCTTCATCCATCACCTATATCGTCCGCTCTTCTTGGAATGTTAGGCATGCCACTGTGAGTGAACTGATCAATCAGACGCTGGGCAGAGTCTGCGCAGGAAGCCATGGCTTCATGTGGGACATTCCATTTTAATGCACATACTTGAACCTTATAATAGGACGTTTACTTAATCGATACGGTGTAGAGCCTGTTTCCTGCAAAGACTTTGTCCCTAGTGTTTGTACTACCATGTTTAGAGAATGGCAGACTGGGTTGGACCGGGGCCTGCTATGTCTAGCGGGTCACACCAGGCAAAAATCTTACCATCTGACATAGTCTTTTTTGTGGAAGTTCAAATGCTTCTGTGGGGCACGGCAGAATGCTGGGCCAGCAAGGTCCTAATGAAATCATATACTCAGTTTTCAGTGCCCCACTGAAGTCTTGATTTTTGGCGCCATAATCTCTGAATGGTACAAACTTAAAAGATGTAGTCGCCGAAATTTTCTTTATCACTGGATCACATTGCTGCCTGTTCTTGCTCTTGAGTTTCACTTCGGGCTTAGTCCCTTTGTTAGAGCTCATAATGCTCCAGCAGGGGAAGGCTGAATGCTATAACGAAGCAGGGTTCGACAAAACCAGATACCTTTGTTAAGCAGTCTTGCTGAGACATTTTTCTTCACAGAAAATAGCTCTGAGCAAGGCGAAATAGGAAATCTTGCCATCGAAGTTGCACCTTTTTCAGGCAGCCTCCGCCGTGTGTTCGGTTCATCCAGAGGTCGCAAAATAGCCAACTTCTCCCAGGTTCCAGATATCTTTTTCCTGGTCGCTCCTAAAAGTCACAGACTACTAGAGAAGGCTTCAAGGGGACCAGGTCACAGACAGCAACGGAGGCAAGGGCTTCTGCAAAGAATAATCCAGTCGACTTCCTACTGGTTAGTTGATTCTTCCACGGAGAAGCCCCTATGTGTCCTTTACATCACTGAGACTAAAGAAAACCAGCTGGCCTGGCCCTTGAAAGTCAGGTCCAGTCCTTTGGTACAAGAGGATAGCGTGAAAAGGTCTCAATCAACACCTACAGTGCAGGTTGCTTATAGACATTAGGAACCTCCTCTTCCGAGGAGCTTGTGGGGGGGCTTTCTTAAATCCTAGCCCAATCCCATGGAAATTCCCACAGTCCACCCTGCCCTTTTTGCAATTCCTATCTTCTTTGTCGCAAACAGTCCCAGAAAACCCTGCTCCGGGGTTCTCTCAGGAAGGCATTACTAGCTGTGCCAGTGTGTAGAGCTCTGACTCTCCACCTACAGATTGTCTTATTAAAATGAGGAAACTCGGGGGGCGTGGCTTACGCGCGAGCCAAGATGGGGGCTCCGAGCTGAGCTCCATCGTTTCACGGAGCGCTGAAGAAGTTTTCCGACCGCTCCACGGCCCGGCATTGCCTTTAACGGGCTGGGTTCACCCTCTATTCATGGCGATTCTTATTTATCGAGGAGGGTGAGTCTTTACCTCTCTCCTCGGCCTCATTTTCCGCGAATTCATTCTCCTGACTCGAGCGGCCGCCATTTTCTGTGCGCGCCGCAGCGTCTTCTGAGGGAAATGCTTCGTTGATAAAACGAGCATTATGACAGTGTATGACTGAACATTGTTTTACTTATGATCATCTCAGTGGTAATACCATACTGCCACAATTTTTATTTTTTTACCTCATACCTGAGATTCTTGTAAAGTGTTGTACATCAAATTTAAACTTTACATTCTTCTGGCCTAATACTCAACCCTACTGCACCTTTTATGGTTGTCCTCTGGCGCTTCATTTCTTTCCAAGTCAGCTGATATCAATACTTCTGCGCCTAGTCCGTTCCTTTACAACCTGCTGCTATTCAAGGAACTCAAGTGACTTTAACAAACCGCTTTGTATGTTTGTATGACCCCTCTTGCAAGCTTCTTTGACATAACATTTATTGTGAAGGATCATGTGATATTATCACCTCTAGCATTCTTTTGCTCAGCGTATGTCTATTGGTGCAGCACTTTTATTGAAGATAATTTTATTATCCTCTCCGTCTGCTGCCTTTACTTCCATTACTCTGCCTCCTGTTGAGGTTGAATAACATTGATTTTTTCACAAATGTTTTGAACCTGAGGAAAAGTAACTGGTCATACATTCATTGTGTGTTTGCTACTTATCAGAATTTCTGTCTTTTGTATTCTGGCTACCTCATACACCAGTCATACACCAGTATTCTTCTTGAAACATCTTCATACTCTCGCTGGGTCATACAACGCTGAACATCCATTTTATGGGACGGACCTCTTCTTTTAAACATTATCCTTATCGACAAGAACATTTAACCAAGATGGCTAGTGACTCTCTTTCTCTTTCGAAAGCATCTTCATCTGGCACTAAACCAAAAAGAGCCAAAAATGACCCTTCTTCTCCGGTCCAGTCATCTTCTAATCCTGTCCTGGATTCAATTTTAGATGAACTTTGTGCGTTAAAACCTTTCATGAACGCCACCAATGAAAAACTGCAACTAATTGAGGACCGTTGGATTAATATGGAAGGTAAATTGTCTGAAATGGAACAGCGTATAAGTAATCTCCAGGATGTGTCTACTAAAATTCCACTAATGGAGCAAGAAATTCATAAGCTCAAACTCCATGCGGAGGATTTAGAAAATCGTAACAGAAGGAACAATCTTCGACTGTATGGTCTACCTGAAAATGTTGAGGGTCCAGATCTTCTCTCTTTCCTGAAGAAATTTCTGTCAGACCTTCTCAACCTTCAATCTTCAACTCCTCTCAATATTCAGCGAGCACATCGTCTTGGTCGTCTTCATCCTCACTCCAACAAACCATGTGGCATTATTATGCTCTTTCTTGAATTCACCGACCTGATGCATGTATTAAGAGTCGCCTGGGAAAAGCGCCGTCTTGTTTGGTCTGTTCACAATATCTTCTTCTCGCAAGACCTCTCTAATGCTACTAATGCCAGACGCAAGGAATTTTTGGCCCTTTGCCCGCAACTGAGGTCGATGAACATCCGTTATGGCATTTTACATCCTTGTCTCTGTAAAATTACCCATGAAGGAGTATCTCGTTCACTTGAAGATCCTCTCAAACTCAAACAGTTCTTGCACTCTATTACTAGAATACCCATGGACACAAATGCTCCATCTTCCTAATAATGCTTAATGTTTCTTAAATTACTATATTGTTAATGTTTTACTATTTATATTTACTTATTGTTAAGGTCTTTGCTGTATTTTACACTTTTATGATGACTTATGCGGTCTAATTATCTTAACGTATTTTTTCTTACCGTTTTATATTCTGTACTATTTCATTCTCTATATTGTTCTCTTCTTCTTCAACTCCATCTCTCTCTTCGCTGTTGATCTTGTCCTCTAGTGCTGACATGCCCGGTTCTTACTTCCTCTTCTTTGCACTACAGATCTGGCTTTCTGTCCTTGATCTGTCCTTGTTCTTCCCTTCTTCTTTTATTCTCTTTTCATTACCTTCTCTCTTGTGTCCTCTTTTTCACTTCTCCCTTCTTCATCTTTTTCTTTTTCCCTCCACTTTATACCTATATTTATCTAACTGTTTATTTTATGTGTCTCTGTATGTTTTGAGTAATTCCATCATGTTGCCTGTCCATTATGATCAATGTCTTCTGTCTTCATTGTTATTTCTTGCAGTTCGTCATCAATGTGAAATCTACTTCTGTCTCTCAAGCATTGATATGTTTAATGTTGTGACGTGGAATGTTCGTGGTTTGGGTCACCCAGTTAAGCGTCGAAAGGTACTTTGTCATTTATCAAAACCTGATTGTCAGATTGCTTTTTTGCAGGAAACCCACTGTAATGATGTTGAATCTCTCAAACTTAAGCGTCAATGGGTGGGCCAGGTTGTGTTTTCCCCAGCTGTTAACCCTAAAGGTAGTGTCGCCATTCTCTGTCATAAATCTTTGAAATTTCAAGTTGTATCTACTGAAAATGGCGTGAGTGGACGATGGGTAATACTTCATGCCATAATTCATAATAAACTTGTCACCTTCTTTAACATCTATGGGCCTGTTAAATCTGACCCGGATTTTTGGTACAATATCAAACTAAAATTATCTTCAATTTCTAACCCCAATATTATTGTTGCTGGCGATTTTAATAATTGGCTTGATCCCTTCTCTGACAGGAAATCTGATTGTAAATTCAAACCAGATAAATCTCACAAAATGTTCCAATCTGCTATTGCCTCTCATCCACTCTATGATGCTTGGAGGACTAGTAATCCAGATAACTATGAATTTACATTTTATTCTAATGTTCACCACACCATGTCTCGTATTGATTATGTTTTAATTTCAAAACCTTCACTTCCCTCGCTCCAATCCTCTGAGATTGGTTCCGTTTTATTTCTGATCACGCCCCCGTTTCAGTTTCGCTTGATTTGTCCCTTGCCACCTCCAAACAGACTAGATGGAGATTTAATAACTCCCTACTATCCGACCAGACTTATATTTTAAATGCTACTTCCTTTATACATGAATTTTTTCAATTTAACAAATCAGGTGATACCTCTGTGCATAACAACTGGGATGCCTTCAAGGCCTTGTTCAGAGCTTTTACCATCGCATATACTGCCAAAAAGAAAAAACTACTGAACTCTCAGTACCTCTCCTCCCTCAACCACATTAAAACCCTTGAACATGCTTATTATACCTCTAAATCCCCTGTTCACCTACGTGACTTAATCAAGGCTAAATCTGACTTAAACAAATTAGCGACAATTGATGCTTGCAACATATTACTTAAAATAAAATCTAAATACCATGGGGGACAAAACAAAGCGGGTAAAATGCTGGCTAATTATATAAAAGTTAAATCAGAAAGGAAAGCCATTGGCCCTATCTGTAATACTCTTACTAACACCCTATTACACTCTGACTCGGGCATTGTTGATGCATTTCAGTCTTATTACCATTCTTTATATATGGAAGACACACATCCAGAAAATATAGATACTCCGTCATTCTTTGATGATCTTCCCTCTCCATGCCCTATTCCGGAAGCCATGGTCCTCCTGGAAAAAGATATAACTCTTCAGGAGATTCTGGATGCAATTAAATCCCTAAAAAGAGCTAAAGCTCCTGGTCCTGACGGCTTCTCTATTGAACTTATATCCTCTTTTTCATCCATTTTTGCTCCACACCTACTTGATCTCTTTACCTCCTTTTTATTGAATTCTAAAGCTGAAGGTTCCTTTCTTGATGCTCTTATTGTTATCCTCCCTAAACCTGATAAAGATTTGTCCCTTTGTCATAATTATCGTCCAATCTCATTAATTAATTATGATTGCAAAATGTTTGCAAAAATTCTTGCCTCAAGACTGGAAGTGGTTATTCCCTTACTCGTTAAACCCGATCAGTCTGGCTTTATCAAAGGTAGGCTTTCCTCAGATAACGCTAGAATGTTCTCTAATATCCTTACTTTGGGGAAAAGTTACCCTGACCCTTTAGCTGCATTGTCCCTTGATGCTGAAAAAGCCTTTGATCGCATAAATTGGCAATTCATGTTTAAAACCCTTCAGCGGTTTGGTTTCGGACCTAAATTTATTTCATTCATTAAATTATTGTATTCTGATCCCGTGCATGTGTATTTGTTAATGGTCACATATCCTCTTATTTCAACCTACACAGAGGTACTCGGCAAGGGTGTCCCCTCTCTCCTCTCTTATTCCTTTTATGTCTTGAACCCTTTCTGGAACGTATTCGACAAAATCCCTCGATATCTGGTTTCCGCTATAATTCCCACGAAATAAAATTGTCTGCCTATGCAGACGATATCCTGATATATCTCTCTAACCCCTTAATTTCTTTACCCCCTTTTCTGCAGGAAATTGATCTATATTCTAAAATATCAGGTTATAAATTAATTTTTTTTAAACTGAAATACTACCATTAAATTCAATATGCTACCAATTCATGTTTTCTAATACTAAATTTAAATGGTGCCCATCCAACATTAAATATCTTGGTATGTGGTTTTCCTCTACTATCCCTCAAACCCTTACTCGTAACTTTAATGTTTTGAAATTGAAAATTCAAAAATTACTTTCCTCATGGTCCCCGTTGCATTTGTCTTGCTGGGGCAAATTAGATACCATTAAAATGATGATTGTACCACTTATTTTATTCCTACTCTCCATGTTGCCTTTTAAAATTCCCAATTATTATTTTAATCAAATTAATTCCATTTGTACTAAATTCTTATGGAACAACAAACCTGCACATATTGCTTTATCTAAATTAGCCAAATCAAAGAATGAAGGTGGTGTACGTTTTCCTAACTTCAAAATGTATGACACTGCTTTGTTAATCAGGCAGATGTATGCTCTTGACAGACAATATCACGATGTTCCGATACCTACCTGGATTAATTTCGAACGCTCTTTATTACATGATTTTTCTTTTTATGATATCTGTTTTATGTCCAACTGTACCTTTATATCTAAACATCCCATTTTAAAATACTCCCAACACTTGCTACATACACTATTTACTGATGGCTTTGATTTCTTTCAAGCCTTTCTTGCTTCTTCAATTTGGTACAATAAATTTATTAAGTTCCGCCGTAAATCCTTCTACTTCAAACACTGGAAAGAAAAGAATATTATGCACGTTCACCAACTTATATCCAATAATTCTGTTGTACCTTTTAATATATTACAAGATTGTTATGAAATGCCCTCTTCTTGTTTGTCTCAATATTCCCAACTATCACAGGCACTCCAATCATTCATTTCAACCAAAAACTTTCCTACCAATATCACCTCATTTACTCCTTTAACCCCTTTACATAACATCTCCTCTGACTCTAACCCTAAAGCTTCCTTTATATATAAAATTCTATCCTCTTCTATCTCTGTGAGACCTAAATCCCCAATTGAATTAGCTTGGGAACTAGACCTCTCCATCACCCTATTTTCTAAAAATTGGGATAAATTATGGGGAAAAGTATTTTCCACCTCTAAAGCCGCTAACATTACTCAATCTCTATTCTTTTTATACAACAGAGCCGTTAGGACACCAGTATTTCTACATAAAATCAATCCTTCCTCTTCACCTCTTTGCTGGTCATGCCTTTCCTCTAATGGCACATTGCCTCATTTGTTATACTATTGTCCTAATGTCCCAAAATTTTGGAAACTCATATGGGCCAAGTGTTCCAAGATTTTTCATTTTTGTACCCCTTTATCATTTCAAAATATTTTTATTGGTTCCTTATCAGATGATTTTCATGAAACAATGTTGAAATTGAATTTGCTTGACCTTTTTATTGCTCTTGCATTTAAAATTATTCTCTCTTGCTGGAAAGATAATTCAAAAATGTGTATACTAACTTGGTGGAATTTTATTTGTGACGAACATAGAATATCTATTGCCTCATCTTTGTTTCTCAAAAAATCAAATCTGATTTACTTTGGCTACCTTTCACTACTTTTCTCTCTATACACTCTTCTCTACACTGACTTCTTATTTGATAGTCCCTTCTCTTCTCTTCTTTTCCTTTCCTCTTCCTTATTCCTTTTTCTTTCCTCTTTCCTCTTTCATTCTTACTTTAAAATTGTTTAGGTAATTATATTCTAGATGGTACCCTTCTTTATTGTTTTCCACTTATTATATAAGACTGTATTTTACGGCTCCCCTTCTTCCCACCCAGTATTTAAATTTTTTCTCATTGTATTATTCAATATATTATTCTCCTGTTTTTGTCAGTTATAACTTGGTACCTGTTTATCTTTTATTCAATAAAAAATTATTTAACAAAAAAAATAAATGAGGAAACTCGACAGGGAACCCGACCCCGGTTGGTTCTGAGTTGGAGGCACGTCATGTGGTGGCCATAGATATCCTGGCTGGGAACAGAGAAGCTTTAAAGCCACCTCTGCTATTGTGGCACTAAAAATGACCATATTAACTAAAAAGTATATTTTTCAAACCTTAGTGATCCACATAAATAGGGATTAAATAACAGACCTCCAAAACACAAACTTTATAGGTCAAGGGACAAAGGCTAGACTCAGTAAGGGGCAGTGCTTGCTGACAACTAGAAAGAGTTGTACTGGGGTACCCAATTTGTTTAAACAATTCCAACCCTCACATTTGTAATACCTCTTTGGCTGGACGAGTATGGAGACAGAGAAAGGCGGGTGGACACCAAACGCTGATGATGGACATGAGCCAATTAGTGCGACACAATAAGAAACAAGCGCTTGCAATGCAATAGGTCTCGCATTTGCGAGAGTTTGAGCTATTGGCATTGTAAATGACAATGCCTTTTATTTACATGTTGGTTTTTAAAACATAAATAAAAGGCATTGTCATTTACAATGCCAATAGCTTAAACTCTTGCAAATGCGAGACCTATGGCATTGCAAATGCTTGTTGGCAGGTGGGCGGAGAGCTGTGGGGGGGAGTTGTGTCCCCACGGCACTTGTCACCACGTCCTGTCCTGCCAGCTCGGGTGAAAGGGGGCGGGGGAGGTGAGGTGGTCTGTGGAGCCCCATGTCCTCCCTCGTTCAAGGTTGTTGAAGGAAAACCGTGACTACAGCAAGCGGTTCTTACCTTCTCTTTCCTCCCCTTCATTCGTCCCGCTGTGAAATGGATGCAAAAAAGAAAGAAACACTTTTGTTAAAATGTCGTCTTTCTCTGCCATTTTTGTTCCAAACTGCAGCCTCACGATGAAAGGGGTAAATAAATGAGAAAAAACGGTTCTAAATATGGGAAAATAACTAAATAAAGCAAAATAGTGGCCGCAAATTGACCAGATTGGTTTCACTCACACGCAAACACATTAGCGCCACTTTACAGAGTGGGCCAGTCAAAGCGCTACTTTAGTTTTCTCCTCTTACCTGGAACAGCAGCTTTGAAAGTGAAAACGCGCATGGTGCGCTGAATGTAAGGGAAGCACGTCGTGCCTGCAGTAGGGCAAAAGCCATTGAAGAAAATAGTGCTTACAGACCAATTCAAACATACCCTGTCGCAACAAAAGTAAAAGGGCCAGTCGCCATGGGAGGTTTCAAATGAAGACAAGGCGGTACTAAGGAGAGACTGACAAGGCGATATAAGGAATCACAAACCAGCTTTTACAAAGGACAAGGATAGAAGCCAATGGAAAATATGGGCGGAGAATGGCCGGAGCTTCACATCCCTAACTCAATACAGCATGGCTCACAGAGCAGCGCATGCGCTGCCCAGGCTCGACCTAAAAAGAAGAGTAGGAACAAAGATCAAAGAAATTCAAAACCTGTCTAAGGAAGGGTAGATGGGGTGGCTGTTGGAGGAAGAGAAAGGAAGAGCAACGGGAAGTTCATACATTTATTCTATATTCAGAAAACCAATGAAATCAAATATAAAACTCAAAGGCACCTCTGACACCAAAGCACTGTTTATCATACATAGGCTGCACTGTAAGTTTTTTGCCAGTTCTGAGAGGATAATTTCTTGTTTCTGTCCATACTTCGCTTACACATGAAATTTCAATAGCCAGTAACCACATCGTTTTTTTAATGGTCAACCCCTGTCTTCTGCTGTGGGCTACGGACTGATAAACAAGTTCCGCCACATATGGTCTTCCAAAAGGATGTACCTTTATTCTCTAAGTGCAGCACCAGTAAATTAGAACTAGCAGACTTCGCAGAATAACATATTTACAACTTTCCCAAGAGCCACCATCTTAGATACTGCATTTGTGTTACAGATTGTCTCTAATAGGATGGGCATTCCTAGGATTTGAAGTGCAGCCATGCAGTTTACAAACTGCTCTGGTCATGCCAGCGATGCTGCATGTCTCATAAGTACATGTACAGTAATTTCATAATTTGGATCTCACAGACATTAGCAGTCATAAATATAAAAATATTAACCCATGTAACAGGAGGGATTCAGACATTAACACACATTTTAGCATTTCTGATTAAGCCATCAGTTGTCCCATGCTTCAAAGGGGCCCACACATAATACTCAACCCAACAGCATTTCCACTTGTGTCCAATTGGTGTATCATTCTTTATTTTCTATAGCTTTTTAACCTCTTGTCAGACTTTTCGCTTTATTTATTATTTTGCTATCTATTATTGTCCCTTTTTATTGTTTTTCTATCTATATTTTCTTTAATTTACTTAAACTTTTTGTTGATATTTGAGTTATTTATTTCTTACATAACATCGTAATCAGTTTTTAAGGGTTGCTTTGGTACTTTGGCAAAAATTCCATGTTTTGGTAGGCCATGAAAGTTTGGGTCCGCATAGTGGAATCTAAAGTTGATGGTAGTTTTCAAACTTGAAAGAAATAAACAGACAAATGATATCAAAGTTGATGAAAGATTACATTTTTCATCAGGTACCGTAAAATGTAAACGTTTTAGTTTGGGAAATGTCTCCTTTATGGCATACAGTCATGCCCCTGCCTTGTGGGCCCAAACTGTGAGTATCTGGTATCCTGGTTTTTGGATTTTGGCTGAAGCTACATGTGTGCGACAGCTTAGGCCTCCATTTGATAGAGTCCAAACTTGGACCTGTCCTTGACCTGGTGGGGTGCACCATCGGGGCAGAGGACTACAGTCCCTGTCACAGTTTTATGCATTTATCACTATGGTAGCAGAATACTGTTGTTTTTCAGCAATTATAGAATGACCAGACCTTTTGTCTATGACACAAGAGCACAGGCATGCAGGCCAAATCGTGTAAAATTCCAAGGCTACCAATAAAGCTGGATCCTGGCACCGAGCTCCTGAGCGCATGGATAGGTTGTGTTTGGTAAGCGTAGTATGCACCAAGAGATTGTCTGAATGAAAAATAGTGGCACAGGCGTCTAAATTCCATCTTGGAGACCCCTGGCCTTTTCATGTGCACTTGATGGAGGTAAGTTTGCTTTCCCGAACAGTGGATGTATAGTGCTGACATTTCTGAGACTGAAGGGAGGGAACGTAGTTACTAAAGTGGAGAAAGAGGAGTCAGCCTTCCCCTTAGAAATTCAATTAGATCCTTTTGACACATAGGGCTGCTGTTTAATCGTCCTGAAGACTGCCATTTGGTGGATAGTAGGAGTTAAGGGTAGAACTGTAGTTCCTGTTGTCAAAGTTTGAAGGGTCAACCTTTTGTCCCTCTTCCTGATCACTGTCAGCTGTGGCGGTTGATTTTTACGTGCCGACTGCTCACACCTCCAGCCTGGAGATGACCCTGTTGTGAAGAGTATCACTCTTTCCAAAGGTTGTGTCTAGCCTGAGATGGACACATGAAAAGTGAGCCAACATAAATCAGTTTGCTAAGGGCAGAAAGAGATTGCACATCCCCTGTCTTCCATCCCTGCATAAAAGTGGGAGCTGTTGATCCAATTGTTGTTCCACTTCCAAGTTCTGTTTGATCAAGAAGGGGATGCTCCACAGAGTGCTTATATGACTATTGCCCAGCCAGAGCTTGATGCAAAAAGAACAATTGATGGACAGAATGCAGAACAATGTCATACATTCACCCCAGTACAGAGATCTGGGCCTAAATCCATGGTTTTTTTGCTCACCATGCCATTCCAGTTTGGACCCAGCTATATGCAAATCAGTCTTGACCCTGCGCCCAAGGGGAACAGTCCAGCCCGAACTGCCAGGCCAGGTCCTCCCTGGACTGGAAACAAGCATCCTAGGACCGGTTTCGGGCTTTCAGCCCTCATCAGCCAGGATAGTTTGACTCCAGTTGCATGGAGAGCACGGGACCCACGTCTGGGCATACCCGTCCCACTCGGGGTGACAAATGCAAAAGAACAATTGATGGACAGAATGCAGAACAATGTCATACATTCACCCCAGTACAGAGATCTGGGCCTAAATCCATGTTTTTTTTGCTCACCATGCCATTCCAGTTTGGACCCAGCCATATGCAAATCAGTCTTGACCCTGCGCCCAATGGGAACAGTCCAGCCCAAACTGCCAGGCCAGGTCCTCCCTGGACTGGAAACAAGCATCCTAGGACCGGTTTCGGGCTTTCAGCCCTCATCAGCCAGGATAGCTTGACTCCAGTGGCATGGAGAGCACGGGACCCACGTCTGGGCGAAACCGGCCCCAGGATGCTTGTTTCCGGTCCAGGGAAGACATGGCTTGGCAGTTCTGGCTGGACTGTTCCCATGAGGCACAGGGTCAAGACTGATTTGTATATAGCTGTGTCTGAACTGGGGTGGCGAAGTGAGCTAAAGAACGATGATGGATTCAACCCAGATCTGTGACTGGGGGTGAGTGTCTGAAAAGTTTCAGCGCTCCGTCCATCATCTCCTTGTGTTTGCTTTGTTCGCCCTAAGTTGGCAGGGTATGCCCAGACGTGGGTCCCTTGCTCACTTTGCCACTGGATTCAAGCTAGCCTGGCTGATGAGGGCTGTTAGCCCGAGACCGGTCCCAGGATGCTTGTTTCCGGTCCAGGGAAGACATGGCTTGGCAGTTCGGGCTGGACTGTTCCCATGAGGCACAGGGTCAAGACTGATTTGCATATAGCTGTGTCTGAACTGGGGTGGCGAAGTGAGCTAAAGAACAATGATGGATTCAACCCAGATCTGTGACTGGGGGTGAGTGTCTGAAAAGTTTCAGCGCTCCGTCCATCATCTCCTTGTGTTTGCTTTGTTCGCCCTAAGTTGGCAGGGTATGCCCAGACGTGGGTCCCTTGCTCACTTTGCCACTGGATTCAAGCTAGCCTGGCTGATGAGGGCTGTTAGCCCGAAACCGGTCCCAGGATGCTTGTTTCCGGTCCAGGGAAGACATGGCTTGGCAGTTCGAGCTGGACTGTTCCCATGAGGCACAGGGTCAAGACTGATTTGCATATAGCTGTGTCTGAACTGGGGTGGCGAAGTGAGCTAAAGAACGATGATGGATTCAACCCAGATCTGTGACTGGGGGTGAGTGTCTGAAAAGTTTCAGCGCTCCGTCCATCATCTCCTTGTGTCAGCCAGAGCTTGAGTCTGCCTGGCAGCCAGCTTTGCAGGGGTGAGGGGACATCACTTGGATTCTTTTCTAGATGAAGAACTGTTTTCACTGGCATGAAAGACCTGACGAGTCCTCCCTGGAAGAAAAGGAAGGGAGTGAGCCACCCATGAAGTAGCTGACTACTGGTGTGGACAAGAAAAGTTTACCTTGATGCTGTGGGTTCGTCGATTAGAGACTAATGAAGAGCATGACTGGCAGGCTCCCAAGCAGTCTGAGTGCTGAAGAAGGCTCCAACCCTGATCTGTGGCACTTGCTCATGTGAAGTGACTCATCAGCATAGCCATGGCACTTGCTATTTGAATTGAAGCAGTTTGCAACTTCAGAAGAAAACACTTGTGATGCCATGGCACCCACCCAAGTGTGCAGAGTGAACTAAGATTGTGATTAGCCCCTAGCACTTGTCAATTGTGTGCCAATGCTTACTGCCCCACAGGAAGCCAAAGCTGCTACTTCGAAGCACTTGCAAGTGTGCTGAAGTGATTGAGGTGCTGCCCCGATTGCTATCCCAAGTGTGCCTGGTCGGTTCCAGCCACCACTGCTCAGGAGTGCCTTAAGTCGTCCCCAGACTTTCTCCTGAAAGAAGACTGCATTGACTTCTTGTTCTCTGGAGGGCCGAGAGACTGGCCGTCAAGACTCACCAGACTGGGACCAAAGGGCCCATCTGCTGCAGATGCTGCCCACCCAGAAGTGGGCTGTCGTCTGAAGTCAGCCACATGTCAATTCTGCCTCAAGGACACTGCCCTATGGTCCACATCTGCCGACTAAGATTGGAGCAGCCACCTGGTTCGAACGTGGCAGATGCACCTTCTCCCCAATGAGGCACACAGACTGAAGAGCGGAAAGCTGAAGTGAGACCTACTACAAGCCCAGAACAATGGTGAGAGACTGAGTGCTATTACTGCCAAAAACTGGTACCTAGGGGAGAAAAGTACTGCACCTTTACTACTACCTGCACCAGACCAATCCTAGAGTAAAGAGGGGAGGGTCGAAGGGGAGAGAGGGAGAAAAGGGACAGCCTTACCTGTAAGTATTAGCCTCACCCCGTAACCCGGGTATTTGATATTTTTTGTGTTATAATGTAGTAGTAAGTTTCATTGTGCAATAAAGTACTTTCTTTTTATAAAACCAAGGACTGGGCTGGCAATCAAATTATTACGCTGTTGGTTATCTGTTGAGTATGGAGCCTGTTGTAGTCTCACAATAGCCACTCTGAGAAGTCTGTAACTGCTCGCCCTCACTACCACTGAGTGTCAAGAACTGAAGGGGTTGTACTTGGCCCAGTTTGCAGAGCCATTAGAGAACAGACCCTTGGACATCAAATGACCACAACCACCACCATGGCTGTAGCCCAGTAGTATCTGCTGGATGCATGCACCCCAAACACGGATTTAGTAAGATTGTGGATTCAACCAACAAAACTTCATCATACAGGGACTGAGTCTTCCTATATCATTAGTAAAGGTTTGACTGGCTAGATTACAGTACCACATCTAAACTCCTAAATCTGTGAGTTAAAGATGCTGTCATCAACCTCAAACATGTCCACCCTTATTCCCAAAGAATTCATGGAAACAGCACTAACCCTTTCGTTTGTCACTTTTGCATGCCCAAGGTTTCACAAAGAGAAGAAACAATAATACATTTCCAAATATTTATTGAAAAGATCTAATCCTTGTATATAAACCATGAACTGCGATTATTAGACAGATGCGACACATCATTGTTATAAACATTGTTAGAATGGTGAAAAATATGAATAATTCGACCATGTTGATTATTTCTAATATTACTCCTATCTATCACTAATTCCCCTACACTAGCGAGAGCATGGTGGGAGTACCCTTTCTGCCAGACCCAGCTGGAATGATCTAGCCCTATACCTTGGTGTGATGTCTCAGGAAGCTGGCCTCGGTGCATTAACGAATGCACCCCATCTTAGTGTGCAAGCGTACACACCTATGCCAGCGCAGCTATCTTCCTTCTTAGAATATGTGTCAGGGCCTACAGAGCTGAATCTCATTCTCAGCTCTCTGCAGCATCCATGATAACTCCAGTGTGAAGTGCCTCTCGCCTGAATTCAAAACGGATGCTGTTTAAACAAGCTTTGGCATAGCCAATAGGTCTCGCCTTTGGGGCCTTATAAGTGTTTAGGCAGAGCTATTGACTTTGCCAATGCGTTTAAGCTGTGCTGTAGAGAAGTGTGGCTGCTGTGCAGCATGCTGAAAAGTTGTAATAAAAAAGTGCCAGAAGCATTTTTGTTACCTTATATATGACCAAAAAGGCATTATGTCCAACACAACGACCATATTAAAAAATGTATGTACAATAAAAAATGTCCTCATTTTTTTTTTGTTCTTGCAATGCTGGCAACTTGTTTTTGCCTATTCCAATGGTTGTTTGTTAAAGTTTTTTTTTGAGGGGGCATAAACAATTGGAGGTTGAAGGTTGTGAACTAGTACCTGTATTATAACACTAGCAACGGCCAGACGCTAGGGGAGAATCAACAGATGGCAGATTCCGAGAGTGGGCTGAGGTGGTGCTGAGTGATGCTGAGGTGGTAGTGGTGGTGGTGACTGGTGCTGAGACGATGCTGAGGTGATGCTGAATGATACTTAGGTCTTGCTGAGTGTTGATGATGTGGTGGTGTACTAGTGCAAAGGCGATGCTTAGTGATACTGCTGTGGTGTTGAGTGATGTTGTGGTGGTGCTGAGTGATGCTGTGGTGGTGCTGAGTGATGCTGTGGTAGCGCTGAGTGATGCTGTGGTGGCGCTGAGTGATGCTGTGGTGGCGCTGAGTGATGCTGTGGTGGCGCTGAGTGATGCTGTAGTGGTGCTGAGTGATGCTGTGGTGGTGCTGAGTAGTGGTGTGGTGGTGCTGAGTGGTGGTGTTGTGGTGCTGAGTGGTGGTGTGGTGGTGCTGAGTGATGCTGTGGTTGTGGTGAGTGATGCTGTGGTGGTGCTGGGTGGTGCTGAGTGGTGGTATGGTGGTGCTGAGTGGTGGTGCTGAGTGGTGTGGTGCTGAGTGGTGTTGTGGTGGTGCTGAGTGGTGTTGTGGTGGTGCTGAGTGATGCTGTGGTTGTGCTGTGGTGGTGCTGAGTGATGCTGTGGTGGTGCTGAGTGGTGCTGAGTGATGCTGTGGTGGTGATGAGTGATGCTGTGGTGGTGCTGAGTGATGCTGTGGTGGTGCTGAGTGATGCTGTGGTGGTTATGTGGTGGTGCTGAGTGGTGGTGTGGTGGTACTGAGTGGTGGTGTGGTGGTGCTGAGTGGTGGTGCTGAGTGGTGTTGTGGTGGTGCTGAGTGATGCTGTGGTGGTGCTGAGTGATGCTGTGGTGGTGCTGAGTGATGCTGTGGTGGTGCTGAGTGATGCTGTGGTGGTGCTGAGGTATGCTGTGGTGGTGCTGTGGTGGTGCTGAGTGGTGCTGTGGTGGTGCTGAGTGATGCTGTGGTGGTCCTGAGTGATGCTGTGGTGGTGCTGAGTGATGCTGTGGTGGTGCTGTGGTGGTGCTGAGTGGTGGTGTGGTGGTGCTGAGTGGTGGTGTGGTGGTGCTGAGTGGTGGTGCTGAGTGGTGTTGTGGTGGTGCTGAGTGATGCTGTGGTGGTGCTGAGTGATGCTGTGGTGGTGCTGAGTGATGCTGTGGTGGTGCTGAGGTATGCTGTGGTTGTGCTGAGTGGTGCTGTGGTGGTGCTGAGTGATGCTGTGGTGGTCCTGAGTGATGCTGTGGTGGTGCTGAGTGATGCTGTGGTGGTGCTGCGGTGGTGCTGGGTGGTGCTGAGTGGTGGTATGGTGGTGCTGAGTGGTGGTGCTGAGTGGTGTTGTGGTGCTGAGTGGTGTTGTGGTGGTGCTGAGTGGTGTTGTGGTGGTGCTGAGTGATGCTGTGGTTGTGCTGTGGTGGTGCTGAGTGATGCTGTGGTGGTGCTGAGTGGTGCTGAGTGATGCTGTGGTGGTGCTGAGTGATGCTGTGGTGGTGCTGAGTGATGCTGTGGTGGTGCTGAGTGATGCTGTGGTGGTTATGTGGTGGTGCTGAGTGGTGGTGTGGTGGTACTGAGTGGTGGTGTGGTGGTGCTGAGTGGTGGTGCTGAGTGGTGTTGTGGTGGTGCTGAGTGATGCTGTGGTGGTGCTGAGTGATGCTGTGGTGGTGCTGAGTGATGCTGTGGTGGTGCTGAGTGATGCTGTGGTGGTGCTGTGGTGGTGCTGAGTGGTGCTGTGGTGGTGCTGAGTGATGCTGTGGTGGTCCTGAGTGATGCTGTGGTCGTGCTGAGTGATGCTGTGGTGGTGCTGAGTGGTGGTGTGGTGGTGCTGAGTGGTGGTGTGGTGGTGCTGAGTGGTGGTGTGGTGGTGCTGAGTGATGCTGTGGTAGTGCTGTGGTGGTGCTGATTGGTGGTGTGGTGGTGCTGAGTGGTGGTGTGGTGGTGCTGAGTGATGCTGTGGTGGTGCTGAGGTATGCTGTGGTGGTGCTGTGGTGGTGCTGAGTGGTGGTGTGGTGGTGCTGAGTGATGCTGTGGTGGTACTGAGTGATGCTGTGGTGGTGCTGAGTGGTGGTGTGGTGGTGCTGAGTGATGCTGTGGTGGTGCTGAGTGATGCTTTGGTGGTGCTGGGTGGTGCTGAGTGGTGGTGTGGTGGTACTGAGTGGTGGTATGGTGGTGCTGAGTGGTGGTGCTGAGTGATGCTGTGGTGGTGCTAAGTGATGCTGTGGTGGTGCTGAGTGATGCTGTGGTGGTGCTCAGTGGTGCTGTGGTAGTGCTGTGGTGGTGCTGAGTGATGCTGTGGTGGTGCTGAGTGATGCTTTGGTGGTGCTGAGTGATGCTGTGGTGGTGCTGTGGTGGTGCTGAGTGGTGGTGCTGAGTGGTGGTGTGGTGGTGCTGTGGTGGTGCTGAGTGATGCTGTGGTGGTACTGTGGTGGTGCTGAGTGGTGCTGTGGTGGTGTTGAGTGGTGGTGTGGTGGTGCTGAGTGGTGGTGTGGTGGTGCTGAGTGGTGGTGTGGTGGTGCTGAGTGGCGGTGTGGTGGTGCTGAGTGGTGGTGTGGTAGTGCTGAGTGGTGGTGTGGTGGTGCTGAGTGATGCTGTGGTGGTGCTGAGTGATGCTGTGGTGGTGGTGCTGAGTGATGCTGTGGTGGTGCTGTGGTGGTGCTGAGTGGTGCTGTGGTGGTGCTGAGTGGTGGTGCTGAGTGGTGGTGTGGTGGTGCTGTGGTGGTGCTGAGTGATGCTGTGGTGGAACTGTGGTGGTGCTGAGTGATGCTGTGGTGGTACTGTGGTGGTGCTGAGTGGTGCTGTGGTGGTGTTGAGTGGTGCTGTGGTGGTGCTGAGTGGTGGTGTGGTGGTGCTGAGTGGTGGTGTGGTGGTGCTGAGTGGTGGTGTGGTGGTGCTGAGTGGTGGTGTGGTGGTGCTGAGTGATGCTGTGGTGGTGGTGAGTGATGCTGTGGTGGTGCTGGGTGGTGCTGAGTGGTGGTGTGGTGGTGCTGAGTGGTGGTGCTGAGTGATGCTGTGGTGGTGCTGAGTGATGCTGTTGTGGTGCTGAGTGATGCTGTGGTAGTGCTGAGTGATGCTGTGGTGGTGCTGAGTGGTGCTGTGGTGGTGCTGTGGTGGTGCTGAGTGATGCTGTTGTGGTGCTGAGTGATGCTTTGGTGGTGCTGAGTGATGCTGTGGTGGTGCTGTGGTGGTGCTGAGTGGTGCTGTGGTGGTGCTGAGTGATGCTGTGGTGGTACTGTGGTGGTGCTGAGTGGTGCTGTGGTGGTGTTGAGTGGTGCTGTGGTGGTGCTGAGTGGTGGTGTGGTGGTGCTGAGTGGTGGTGTGGTGGTGCTGAGTGGTGGTGTGGTGGTGAGTGGTGGTGTGGTAGTGCTGAGTGGTGGTGTGGTGGTGCTGAGTGATGCTGTGGTGGTGCTGAGTGATGCTGTGGTGGTGCTGTGGTGGTGCTGAGTGGTGGTGTGGTGGTGCTGAGTGGTGGTGTGGTGGTGCTTAGTGATGCTGTGGTGGTGCTGAGTGGTGTTGTGGTGGTGCTTAGTGATGCTGTTGTGGTACATATATGTGTGTAAAGTGCCGAACTGCTACAAGGAGGTGCCGAAGTGAAGGAGCGCAATTGCAACAGTGTTAGTATATTTTCCGTAGTGCAATTTTATTATACAAATCGTCCCAATAGTTATGTCTGGAAAGTACAAGATTTAAGTACTGTTAAATATTGCAAAAGTACTTATTTCCAAGTTATAGTTTTGCCGTTTACACAGGAATTCCTTTATCGTAGGCGGAGAGAGGCACGCAATAAAAGGCTGGTGTTCGACTGCCGCTCAAGGACGTCATAGTGTGTTGAAAGCAGACATCTTTGGGTAAAAAAACAATGAACTTTAAGGATTTAAATGGCAGGTCCACTATTCTAAAACTAAAACCTTCAAGTGTATAAATTCTCCATATGGAGAAGACCCGCGTGTCTTGCATTAGAAGCCAACCTGTGAACACACTTCTCTCACAGAAAAATGATCCAAGCTTCAGACCAGTTTGCCAGAGAACTGATTCGGAAACACACTAAATTAGTCCTGGTACACAAGCTCTCTAAGATAGGAGGAACATTCTTTACTGAAATCCGAAACGTTCTCAGCTGCCGGAAGTTTCTGCTCGCTGCTGGGAAGGGTTGGCTTGAACCGACGCCAACCGGGCCATGAATTAAACCAGGGAGGCCTTTTGGTGGTATGTGTGTCAACAGCAATCGCGCAACCGACAGCAAGATCCTCCCATGGGCCTGCACTACAAAGCCGACACCCGCTGGGGAAATGGCTAACCGGTTCAGAGCTGGTCACGCCGAGTGTGCATTTCTAATCAGAACGTAATAGGCGCGCGAAAGGATGGCAGTGTGGAAACAAAGCAACTGAAGTGCCTGTCTTGTTTTTTTAACTGGTGTATATAGCGCGAATTCAACCCAAAGGTATATGCGCACTTTACTTATGCACCAGTTACATTACCAAGGGCACATTCATTTGTTTGCTTTTTCTTGGCACTGGCGATTAGGTGATTCGCCCAGAATCACACGATGTTGAGCCGACGCCGAGACTTAAACCTGGTGCCCCAGTACCAAAGTCGGTAGATCTGGCCGTCACGCATCCTTGTTTGTTGATAAACCATACATGTAACCTCTTCGACATAATCTGGGCCACACAGCCACGCTTCCTAATAATAAAGTGTATTGGGGAAGTAACGGCCATTGCAACACAGAACTTTGAAGTTAAATGGATAACGACACCAGGAAGGCTGAATGTCAATCATGATTCTAACATCGCAAATATTTGAATTTCATTATCAGAATAACGTGTTTGTGAACTGCGACACCTGCTAGAGAAAAAAGCTATCCATTTAATCTGCTACTCTCCAAACCTTAGGTTATGCATTTTTACTCCGAATGTATTACTTATACTTTCTATGAGAAAGAGCCAAACCCTTTGAAGTTTTGTGCTACGTTTCAAATGTTAAACACGCTTTAGCAAAACCAATAGTGTGGTCTTTGAAATTCTACAAAAGATTTTTCAAATTCATAAACAAAGAGAGACAAGCATTGGCCGCGAGGCCGTGCGAGACGCGCTCTGTGGTGGGGGAGGGGGGAGGAGCGGGAGAGCAAGTGACGCGCGGCCGTGAAAGTGACACGGCCGCGCGGCCCCGAGAAGCGCTCTGTGGTGGGGGAGGGGGAGGAGCAAGTGAGAGGAAAGACATATGGCGCCTGGAGCATGCGAGGAATGCGCGTTACTGTGCGCGTACTCTCATGCTCTAGGCCAGCCAAAAGTTGTGGTCGCATTTCTGCAAGCCCACTACAAAATGTCTCGCCCAGAGCCAACGCTGAAGCGCTGGCTTTCAGGGCGAGACCTAATAAAAAAAACGTGGCCTTATCTCATCCTGCGAGAGAGGCAGAAAATAGGTTTACTTAGTCTGGGGAAAAGGATCGTCTCCTATGAGCACAAAAAAACGAAAATCGCGTTCTAGTATGTGAAACCAACAATGCAGACTACAGAACAACATCTAACTACAATAAATGTGTATGTGGTATATTGGCATGTTAGTGAAAAATATGTCTAAACTATCATCCTAGAAAGATGGTAAGTTAAAAAGGAAACTAAAATGGAGACAAAATGTAATCCCTATAACAAAAACGTCATATAGAAACTCACCATAAAACTGTTATTTTTTTTTTAAAACTACAAAAGCCTCACTTTGGAACCCTGACATATGGCTGATGGTTACACTTAAAAAAGCTTGACTTAAGAATTTCCATTATTTTTTGTCAAAATTTTGCAACGTTTATGCTACTGATGACGGAGGGACATATTTTCCTTAAGCTGTAGAAATGTGAGTCTGCCCATCAAGATAGAGTGTTTGCACCTCATGCGGAATCCTCAAACCGGCAGGAGTGTTTAAAACATCCATAATTTGTATCGATTTATTTGCAGTTTTATATAGCGCCTACTACGTCCAGAGATGTCAGAGCACTTTAGAAGAGCAAGCAGACGTTACATATAAGAATACAAACTGGGACAAATATTGTGTGAGACATTTGTTTCCTAAGATGATTCATTAACATTAGTTACTTATACAACAGTCTAATAATAATTTTCTAAATACGTTTTTTGAGAATGATGCTATCTCATTTTTGTAGACATTCTATGAAAAAGTAATGTTCATACATATATGTTCATATCTTAGATGTAATGTTTATGCACTGTTTTCATTGGTTTCAGAACTGAAAGAATTGCCCCCTGGCGAAAGGCTTTTGTCAGACTCGAGATGCATTGGGGATCAGGGACATTGGTGCTATACATCGGTATTGATGTTAAAACCACTCATGTGGAAGCACTGCAGATCAGGATTTTATTTTTAAAAGAAAAATGAATGAAGAATACAAGAACTAAGCACGAAGTATGATTCAATTGTTTACAAAAAGGAGTGCATGTGAACTGGTCATGAAAAGATGCAAAGCAATCTCACAGATCCGGGGTAGTGCACCGTGAGGGTGTCGAGCATCGGTAGTGCAGAGAGCTACTCCAGTTGGTATGTTCTAGACTTGGAGCTCGGGCGATCACCTGTGGAAGAGACATCAAGCTGCGGCAGTGCCCTGTGAAGAAAAATGCCACAAAGGAAAAAATGCCAGCGGCAGAAAAAAAATCTCCAGAAGACTGCTAAAGACAATATTGTACAGATAAGCAGGAGTCCAAGTAAAACAGAGGAAAAAGACCCAGGAATTTCTTTTTGGCAGATACAGGCTGACCTTAAACCTGGGAGAATTGTGACACACCAAAGAAACAGACAGCTGGGCTTAAATAGTCAGCCCCGATATGGACGAGAATCAACAAACAGGAAGGAGGGAAGAAAAGCCATCTTGGTTTGGGCTGGAGGAGCCCACAATCGAGAAACAGTGATCATGATGGATTGAGAAACATAAATCCCAGCCATGATGGTTCTCTAGCCCTCCAGGAAGGATTTATGGTGCCAGAACAAGGACGCCACCCAAGCTCAACACCAGCCCTAGCAACCTCCACCTGCAACATGGTCTCCAAATCAAACAGCAACGGATGCCAGTGTAAAAGGAGCACAGCGTTGGCGTGGTATGAAAACACACAGAGTGCGTTTGCGCCCTCTGGAAACTTTAACAGTATACACCCTGCCTAAGGCTCCACATTTGTTAGGGTGGAGGCTAAAACACTTATTTTGACCAACCTTGGGGCATGGACAGCAGAAGCTGGTTCCCAGGTCTGTTCACTAATAGGATAACCTTTCCAAAGAATCAAAAACTGTAGTTTATGATGAATATAGCGGGAATCAAAAATGTCGGCAACCTCAAATTCCGGGAATCCCTATACTAGAATGGGGCATGTGAGGTATGGGAGACAGGATCAGGAATAAAGGGTTTTAACTGTGAGACATGAGAAACTGGATGTACCTACAAAGAGGTAGGCAACTGAAAGCAACTGAGTTCACAATTTTCGTAATGACAAATAGCCCAAGGAAGCATGGACCAAGTTTGGGATGTCTCCCTTCAAGAGGCAGAAAACAGAAACACAGGGAAACCCTATCCCCAACAGTATAGTTAGGCTCAGGGAATATACGTTGATCAACCTGTTCTTTATTCTTGTTTGTAGTCCTCACTAAAGCCTCTTGGACCTTTTTCCGAACATTCACTAAATGTTACAAACATTCTGAGACTGCAGGTATTTCAAAATCATTGGGAATAACCTCCAGACTCATCCTAGAATGATATCCCTGGGTACAAAAAAAGAGATGAAACTCCTGTAGCACTGTGTATGCTATTGTTGTAGGCTAACTCAGCATAAGGCAATAAAATGCCCAGTTGTCACAGGTAACGTTACAAAAGCATTGTAAAAACTGCTCCAAAGTTTAATTGCTACCTTCAGTTAATCCATTAGACTCGGGTTGAAATCTTGAGGTTAGAGCTCAAGAGTTTCCTAGAGCTGAACAGACTGCTTTCCAAAACTTTGAAATGTATTGCAGACCTCTATCAGAAACAATTGTTGATGGCAACCCATATAAACATAAAATGTCTCTAACAAAACATCAGACCATAATTTGAGCGCATAGTATCTTCTTGAAAGCAAAAATATGCTCCATTTTGGAAAAAGTATTCACTGGGACCATAATGGTAGTGTTGCCTTCAGAAGTGGGTAGTTCCAGAATTAAATCAGTTGAAATAGTATGCCATGACCTAAATGTCACTCGTAGTGGATGAATCAGACTGTAGCATATAGAATGTGGTGTCTTAGACTACACACAGATTGTACAGGATGAGACATATCTGTGTACGTCCTTTATCACCAGTGGCCACCAAAACGGCTGCAAGATAACATCCAGCATATCTCTTTCTACTGTATGACCCACACACTGAGTGTCATGACAAAGATATAACACAATTCTTTGCCATTCCAATGAGGGAACAAATAAGGCTTTCTTTATTGGCAGACTTCTTGTAATTCTTTTTGATTCATGGTATCGTTTATTTTCTTAACCTGATCTAGCAAAGAGGAGACTTGGAAGATTATATGTTCTCAAGCTACTATTTGTTGAGGGGTAGCCATTGTCAGGGATGAATTACAGTAGGACAAAGCAATAGCTATGACATTGTCAGAACCTGGAATGTAAGTGATCACAAATTGGTACTGCGAGAAAAGATAAGCTCATTGGGCCTGTTGAGTGTTTCTACACTGGAATTCTGTAACACTTGCAAGTTCTGATGAGCAGTCCTGATTTCAAAAGGATCCCGTGATCCCTGTAGAAGATGTCTCCACTCATTACAGGCCTCCTTTATAGCCAATAGTTTCTGTTTAATGGCTGAATAATTCTGTTCTAACAGTAACAAGGTTCTGGAGAAGTAAAAGATGAGACGCTTCAGGAATTCCTCATCTTGAAGGTGCAGCAAACTGCCCCAATAGTACTTTCTGAGATGGCTTTCATCACAATGAACTTCTTAGATGGATCTGGTTGTCTGACTCCTGGATCAGGGGTGAAGGCTCTCTTTAGGGTGGGAAAGAACACTCCATCATATCATCCTAAATGAATCCTGATTTTAGACTCTCAATCAATCAATCAGGAGTTTGTATAGCATGGCTACTCACCTGTGAGGGTCACAAGGTGCTGGGGGGGGGCTACTGATCCATCTGGGCGCAGAGGTTCAGTCGAAGAGCCAGGTCTTGGGATCTTTCCTGAATTGGGTCAGCGACGGGGATTGCCTGAATTGGAGGGGCAGGGTGTTCCTGTTCTTGGTGGCGAGGTAGAAGAAGGATCTTCCTCCGGTTCTGGTCTTCTGAATCCATGGGACGGTGGCCAGGGCAAGTTAGGCAGAGTAAAGTTGTCTGGCGGGTACGTGGAATGAGAGCCGGTGGTTCAGATATGCTGGTCCTGTGTCATGGAGAGCTTTGTAGGCATGTGCGAGGAGCATGAAGGTGATTCTCTTATTGACTGGGAGCCAGTTGAGTTGTCGGAGGCATTGAGTGATGTGGCTGCGGCCTGGAATGTCGAGGACCAGTCTGACTGCGGTGTTTTGAATGTTCTGTAGTTTCCTGAGCTGTTTCTGGGTGACACCGGCATAGAGTGTGTTGCCGTAGTCGAGTCTGTTGGTGATGAGTGTGTGGGTGACCGTCTTTCTGGATTCTGTGGGGATCCATCTGAATGTCTTTCGAAGCAGGCGGAGCATGTGGAAGCAGGATGAGGATATGGCGTTTATCTGGCGGTTAATTGTGTGAGAGGAGTCCAGTATGATACAGAGGTTACATACGTGGTCCATGAGGGTGAGAGGAGTTCCCAGTGTGGCCAGCCACCAGGAGGCGTCCCAGGCTGAGGGGGCAGGTCCCAGGATGAGTACTTCAGTCTTGTACGAGTTGAGCTTGAGGCAGCTATCTTTCATCCAGGTGGCCACGGCCTTAATCCCGGTGTGGAAGTTATTTCTGACAGAAGTGGGTTCGTTGGTGAGGGAGAGGATCAGCTGGGTGCCGTAGGCTTAGGAGATGATGTTGAGTCTGTATTTCCTGACGATGGCCGAGAAGGGGGCCATGTAGATGTTCAAGAGGGTGGGGCTCAGGGAGGAGCCCTGGGGCACTCCGTAGCTGATCTCTGTAGGCTCTGAGAGGAACGGAGTTAGTCCGACTCGCTGTGTTTGGTCAGTAAGGAAGGAGTGGATCCAATCCAAAGCCTTGTTGCTTATACCGGCGTTGTGGAGTATCGTGATTAGGGTGCGGTGGGAGATGGTATCGAAGGCAGCCAAGAGGGCCGAGGATGAGGGCTGACAGACTCTCCTTCTTTAAGAACGTAGATATGATACATGAATATCCAGAGACAGTTTGGAGAATCTGCTAGTAAAAGTTAGCAAATCATCGAAAATTTTGAATTTCTTTCACAGAAGAAGCTGATGGCCAATTTACACTGCCTCGGTCTTTTTTGGTTCCACAGACAAACCTTCAGGAGACAAAATGAAACCTAGATATTCAACCTAAGATTGTTCAAATAAGCATTTTTCAAGTTTACAGGTTAAAATGTTTTGCTTAATATCTGCAGTACTCCTCGAACATGATCGTAGTGTTCTTCAACAGAGTTGGAGAAAATAAAAATATCATCCAGGTATACGATCATGTGACTATTCAGAAGATCAGAAAAGATGTTATCAATGTGCCCTTAGAGCATAGAGGGAGCATTACTTAGCCCAAAGGGCATAACCCGGTATTCGAAATGGCCGACGGGTGTCTCGAATGCCGTTATCCATTCTACCTCAGCATTAATCCTTAGTAAATGGTAGGCTCCTCTAAGATGGAGCTTAGTAAAGACTGGCAAGCCTCTTACCAAGTCAAGAATATCTTTAATTAAAGGTAAAGGATAACAATCCTTGATCGTAACCTTGTTCAACTCTCTAAAGTCGATGCAGTGTCATAATTCATTTGATTTTTAAGGAACAAAAAAAGAGGGCTCCAGCTGGAGACGTTGATGTTACTATTAATCGATTCTCTAAATTTTTATCTAGTTATTTCCTTAACACCTTATTCTCTGACTCGGATAGGGAATACATTCTTCCATAGGGAACTTCAGCTTCAGGAATTAGATTGAAGGCACAGTCAAATGCACGAAGTGGAAGAATATATTTTCTGAACTTTATTAAAAACATCTCTATACTCCTGATATTGCAATGGGACTGAACAATTGGTTGCCACTCCCATTTAAGATTCCTCTGCGGGATAAACCTTTCCTTGAACTCAAACTTCGTTGACCTTAAGGAAATTTTGCACATAGTATTCTGAGATGAGCAACAAAATTCTTATGGGCTGATTAATAAATGGACTGTGTAGAATTAACTAAGTAACACAAAATTTCACTGGATGGTTGGTGTGGCAATCAAGTCAAACAACAATTCTTCATGATGTTTAAAGCATGAAACTAGCAGTGGAACCGTACAATGTGTAACTGGCTAAGAAACTAGAGATGTGCCATCTAAACTATGAATGAAATCCACCTTTTCTTTAGCTTGACTGGGAAGATTATGCTTTAAAGCCCAATTTTTGTCCATAAACATACCTGTGGCTCTGGAATACAGTAACGCCAGCACTGAGATAAGACCTGAGCCACAAGAGAGGACCATTGAAAGCTGGAAAAGCTGGAAATTTTCAGTGCTACTTGAAGACTTCGAAGACTTAACATGAAGAAGTGATTATTTTACCTAGTCACTTTTTCCTCCCAAAGGATGGGTTTATTTGTTTCTCAAAGGCTATATTGAGTGAATTGGACATTGGTGGATCATATGGCCACTCTCACCACAATAAAGACCAAGACCCTTAGAGTCTACATCTTTGCCTCTCATGCTCCAACAATGGTCTTCGAGTTACCTCTATTTGCATTGGCTCTTTAGATGAGAGACTAGAACCAGGAGTTTCAACTCTATGAAGAGTTGGCCTTAATCCCATGGGAAACAGTGGAGAACATACACCTTTTTTTTTTCCCTCTTATTGAACGGTATTAAATATTTAGCGCTGCTTCAATGGCTTCATTCATACAAGTTGGTGAGACATATGTATCAACTCATCTTTCATTTCTTCCTTTATAGATATGATACATGAATATCCAGAGACAGTTTGGACAAACTGCTGGTAAAAGTTAGCAAATCCTTGAAAACTTTGAAATTAAGATTGAACTAGATGGTCAATACTCGTGTAATGGCATATTACTCTATTGTCCACCAAGCCCTAAATCTTCATTTATTGACAATCTAGGTCATCTTCTAGAATGTAAGCCTGCTTTCTCAAATTTATCCATTTTAGGAGATTTTAATTTTCATATGGAGAATGTCACGGACCATGATACTGAAACCCTTCTTTATCAAATGGCCAGCGCAGGACTATGCCAATTAGCAAAAGGCCCAACACACACTGCTGGGCACTGTCTGGATGGGATTTTCTCGGATAATCCCGATTTAAGATGGACCAGATCCCTCCCCCTTACTTGGTCCGATCATGATGCACTCCTGTTTGAAATCTCACTGCCCCAAAGGGTGTTTTCCAAACATTCCAGGAAGTCATTCATTAGTCGGCCCTGGAATAAATTAGAAGCCAAGCAACTTAATTCCCTTCTTATTCAAACTCTGCCGGTTACTTCTATTGATCCTGACCAAGCAGCAGCAAACTATCATTCCTGGCTTGACTCTGCAATGCGGCAATTAGCTCCTCCCAGTAACCGTCGGTCATCCAGGTGTTCTCCTTCAGAACCCTGGTTCAACGATACACTCAGAGCCCAGAAACAACTATGTCGCAGATTAGAGAGAAAATGGAGACTAGCTGGTATTCTACACACCAAAACAGATTACAAAATGTCTCTTCAAGTATATAAGAACCTTATCCTGAAGGAAAAGGCTTCTCATTTTACTGAGAAAATTAAAGCGGCCAATGGATGTCCAAAAGTCTTATTTGCTAAGGTCAAAAGCTTGTCCAAACTTCCAGTATCACAGAACCTCAGTATCAGTCAACAATTCTGCAACTCCTTAGCCGAATCATTTCAGCACAAGGTCAAGTCTGTTTATGATACCTTTTTGCTTCAGGATAATCGCCTGGCACAGACACCTACTCAGCAGAACAAAGTACAACCCTCATTAGGATCTGCAATACCAATTCTTTCGTCTTTTACCACCTTGACCATAGAGCAGACACCAAAAATTATGGTCTCAATCAAATCAGGATCCCCTTCCGATCCGTGTCCTCCCAGAATTCTTCACATGTCCCCAGAAACTATAGCTATCTCCCTTACTGCAATTTTCAACTCAATGATCAAACTAGGGCGCTTTCCAATGGAGTGGAAGAAGGCTTCCATACTGCAGCTATTGAGAAAACCTAATCTGGACGCCAATGACACCCTCAACTACAGACCCATATCGAGACTCCCTTTTCCTTCAAAGGTAATAGAAAAAGCCATCAACATGGAACTATCTACCTTTATCAATGATTACGCCCTTCTTGATCTATCTCAATTTGGATTTTGCGCTCATTATAGCACGGAGCTGGCTCTCATTACCGCTCCTGAAGAGCTTAGACAGACCCTGGATGGAGGGGGGAGTGCTGCCCTGATCCTTTTAGACTTATCAGCAGCATTTGATACGGTTAACCACGAGCTGCTGATGAGTCGTCTAGCTTCTCTTGGGATCAGGGATAAAGCACTCTCCTTGCTGGGCTCCTTCCTGTCAGAACGCTCTCAAGTGGTGGCTTTGGGAGACTATGTCTCACCTTCCTTTTCACTTCCCTGTGGCGTTTCCCAGGGATCTTCCCTGAGCCCAACACATTTTTATATTTGTATATCAGCCCCCTGGCGAAACTGATCAAAATTTATGGTTTTGCGTTAGTGTCTTACACCAATGACACGCAGATAATTGTTTCTGTGAATTGTCCATCTAGCTCTACAGCCGCCAGATTTCATGACTGCATGAGTCACATAGGAAACTGGATGTTAGACAATTGTCTAAAGCTTAACTTCTCTAAGACCAAGGTTCTCTTATTTGGTAACAGCTCCTCCATCTGGACAGATAGTTGGTGGCCTTCTCAACTCGGCCCTCTGCCAACTCCAGCGAGCAAGGCTAAAAACCTAGGAGTGATTTTCGATACAATACTGTCATTTGAAGCCCAAATTAATCATACTACTTCCACCTGCTTCTTTATCCTCAAACTTCTGAGGAAAATACTTCCCTCGATCCCTTTCGATCTAAGGAAAACAGTGTTATCTGCACTCATCTCATCCAGATTGGCTTACTGCAATGCCCTGTTCACCAGCGCACTAAAATGCAGTATCAACAAGCTCCAGATTGCACAAAATGCGGCAGCTAGAGTGCTTTTGGGGATCACTAGATTTGAATCCGCCTCTAAGAACCTGCTTCAACGGCACTGGTTGCCGGTGGCCAAGCGGATCCAGTTCAAATCCCTGTGCATAGCTTTTAAATCCTTGAACAAACTAGGGCCTGAGAGATGTCAAGTCTTTTCAAGCCATACACCACGGCAAGATCTCTTAGATCAGCTGAGCATGGCAAACTTGTCCCTAGAGTGCGCAAGTTCAAGTGGGGTAGCAGGAGTTTTGCCGCCACCGCTGCCAAACTCTGGAACTCCCCACCAATTTCACTTAAAAATGAAACTAATCTGTTGAAATTCAGAAAGGGCCTAAAAACCTGGCTTTTTAAAGGGTGAGTCTTAACCATGCCATCTAGTCTGTCTGTCTAAAGGCAGCGCCTAGACACCTCAGGGTATAAGTAGTGCTTTATAAATGCATCATCATCATCATGTTGCTGCGGCTGCCAAACTCTTAAATCAGGTTACAAAGGTTACCACATCATCAGGACCCTCACATAAGGCCTCTTCTGCTGAACATTACAATATTAATCAAAAGGTCAATAGGAAAGTGGATATTCAAGCTTGCTGCAGTTAAAGTCCCTAATAGGGTGGCCCAAGCCGGGGCAAATCCAGACAGGCAGCTGATTAATTACCCCACCATAGTCTTGTCCAGAGAAAATTGGGTGGGTCAAAAGGCAAAATGAACCATTGAAAAGTCCTAGAATTCTTTCAATTTGTTGGGATCCCCATCAAAACACAAGACTCCGGCAGGAACTTGCTGTAATTCCGAGAGCTCTCTGGCTGCTAGAGCTTGTCGCAGAACGGCGCTGTCATTATGTAATGTTTCCATTTCTCCACCCTTCTGTTGAATTGTACCTGGCAAGATTTGGGTAGGATTCATCTTCGGTCAAGCAACAATGTCAATAGAATTGCAATTTGTGAAGTGCCAGTCATGAAGCGCTTCGGCAGTATGTATTTTCTCGACTTGATGCTGGGGCGATCTCCTGCAGAAACCACTGGGCCAGCCAGTGAGTGGATAACACCAAGCTAAGGTAGTGTCCTCTTAAAAAAATGCTGTGGACGAAAAAATGCCAGTGGCAGAAAAAATAAACTCCCAAAATTGCAGACAGCAATAGCGTACAGGTAACCAGGAGTCAAAGGAGAACAGAGGAAAAGGCACTGGAAAAAGAATTCGGCAAGAATAGGCCAACCTTAAACCTGGGGCATTGTGATACACTACAGAAACAAATAGCTAGGCATGACCTGGAAAAGAATCAACAAACAGGAAAGAGGTAAGACTCCATCTTTGTTTGGGCAAGAAGAACCCACACTTGGGATATAGTAGTATAGATGGATTGGGAAACATAAATCCCTACCATCATGGCACCACAGCTCTCCAGGAAGAATGCATGGCACCAGAAAAAAGGACACCACCCAAGCCCAGCACCTGCACTCTAGCACACACAATGTAGTCAGACAAACAGCAACTGATTCCAATGTGGGAAGAACACAGCATCAGCATGCCTGCACTCGCCCGCCCAGAAATAAAGCCCATGGAGTGTGTCAGCATCCGCAGGAAACTTTAACATAGGAGGACACTTTCCCATGCAGGGAGAGTGCTTGAAAAGAAATATTTCTTTTCTACGGCCAGATTCACATAGAGCCACATACAAATGGAAGAAAAACAGTTATCACAGGAGGTATTTTTGGATCAGTAAGAACTTTAAGTTCTTCTTGAATGTTTCAATAAGAGAGATGTGTGCGTATCTCACGTGGAAATGAGTTCCAGATTCTGGGTGTGCTTCTTGCGAATGAACGAGAGATGGTTATTTGTTTCTTATACCTGGTCCAGGACTGTGGATTTTTCACTTCAGAGAGAGTAGCTACCTCCAGACACATTACGTATTTGTGCCGGGTGGTTTGGGGTGCCACAATGCATGGATTTGTGAATGATGGAGGCCACTTTAAATATTCTCTTTGAATTTATGGGGAGCCAGCTGAGGGTGATGAGCACTGAAGTGATGTGTTCAAGGCATTTCATGCCTGAGATCAGAAACTGAGGTCTACAGCATCGTATTAAGGTGTGCTTTGAGGATGAGTAATGAATTACCATAGTCAAGTCTTAAGAAGACTGGAAATTGTCCCACTGATTTAAAATTGGATTCTGAAATGAAGAGTTTGATACTTTTGAGAAGTCTGGGTTAGTATAGTGTGTTCTTTGTTTTGGTATTTATGTGCACCTATAGGCTCATATTCTAGTCAAGAGTACTGCTGAGAGACAGTTGGGTGTCACATATCTAGAGCAGTAACCTGGTTCTCCCTCCTGAGGGAGCGACGAACATCTGCCAGGCTGCTGATCCCAGACTCCTCTGCCACCCTAGTCTCATCACATGATAATTACACTGAGGTAAGTACCAGGATGACAGGGGAGTAGATTAGAGAAGGAGAAATAAACAGCGTGGTTGGTCACAGGTAGTCCTGGTCCGACTGCATGTTGTCTTCTTTCTTAGTAATGTGAAATCAAGTGTGTCTACTGATGATTGCTGTAATGTAAGGACATGCATTAACTTAGTGCTCTACCTAGTTCTCTATGCTATTCTAAGGCTCTTATACTTATAGAGTGTTATCTCCTTCCTATGTACCTAGTCACCCACTGTTCCCCACTGTTTGTTCTGCTGCATAGTTTGGTTTCTGTCCATGATCTTCATATCTATAAAATACAATGCGGCATGAGTACTAGCAATTATCTTTGAAAATAGAGTCCTGCCTTTCTGCCTTTCAACACTATTACCTGCTATTTCTTCTTTCCTGTCGAATAATCTTTAGTGATTTATTCTTAACTCTTAGACAGTAGTTCAAGGTGTCTTCGAGTTAACCTCACTCAATGACGTTTTGAACATTGTTCACACATTCACAAAACATCCTAAGATCAAACGTCTATTCCTTGCCATGAGGACGAGCCAACATACTGAATAATGCTATCCTAATGCAATCATTATGGTTTCTTTTCCCTGCAATCTTTAGAGAAACAATTGCCAAAATGTACAAGATCTGTGTCGCTCCACTCAAGATTCTACTTGTTTTTTTCTTTCAGAAGCCCTTATATTGTCCTTTTCACCAAACCCTCAGGTAAATCTCTTTACTCTTTAGGCGCCTGTGCCTTATCCTACTCAAGAAATGGCTTTGTTCTTCTTGTTCTTTTTGGTTTTTACGGGTGTCCGCCACCTATTGTTTGCCACTGTGGAGGATTACCACCACTGGTAGCAGAGAGAAGCAGGTAAGTGGATTTGTAATATCATGCATTCTAAAGCAAGTAGCCCATACTGCTTAGAAGATCCTGGAGAACGAGCGTGGTTGGATGTTTGGTCATGACTTAAATAGGAGAGCACACCCAAGATGGCCGCCAACTATCATAAGACTTCAAAGCCTCCTTATATAAGTTTCCAGGATTGTGGGTCTTTTAAGAATGATGATCCTTAAAGCACACACACTAATGAAATAGTATGTTTCTGTACTGGCACCATCCACAATGTATGCTTAGCGCTACCTATGCCGGGTCTTGTGGCTTAGTGGAATAATGCATCCACTGTAGGGGCCTGTGTTCGACCTCATGGTCACAGGTTCAAATCCCAGTGGGTCTACTCAGCCTCTCATCCTTTCTGAGGTCGATAAAATGAGTAGCATTGAGTTGAGTAACAATAAACATCTGTTATTCAGCGCCAAGATACCCCGTTGGGGGTGAATGTGTGCAAATACACATGTTATGCTACGTTACCTACCAGCACCACCTTCAGCCGTCTTTTGGTGCAAGCGCATAAACCTGCATTCTTGGGTCTTGGATCCCGACATGGAGTTGGATTCTCAGGGGGAGACAAAGAGGAATTCTGTCTTCAGTGGATTTAGTTTCAGCTGGTGGAAGGACATCCAGGACTGAGTGTCCTTTGGAATTTTATCTAACAGGAGTATGTCCTCTTGAGAAGAGATTTGTAAATACAACTGCGCTCATCTGCATAGAGATGATATGAGAAGTTTGCATATTTAGAAGGGTAGGCAGAGGTCTCAGTAACAGGATGAAGAGAGCTGGAGATAGAGTAGAGTCTTAAGGACAACCTTAAGACTCTAGTCTGATAGGGTCATATTCAACTTTATTGGTTGCAGTTGATTTTCCATGTATGAGAAGGACCAACTCAGAATGTATATCAATTCTCTCCTTGAGGGCATGGAGTAGGATGTTGTGATTAGCCATGTCAAACACTGTGCATAGGTGAAAGAGGACAGGTAGACATGAATCTCCATTGTCCACCTACTGGTGCATAATGCATAATTTGCAGAATAGCCGTTTCTATGCTACAGACGAATCTAAAATCAGTTTGCAGATTTTGAGTCGGTTATAGCCTTCAATTAATTGCTTGAGTTGAGTTAAAACTCAGCTATTCAGCCCTTTCACTAAGAAAGGGAGATTAGTTACTGGGAGGAAATTGTAAAGTTGTTACAGGTCTGTTCCTGGCTTTTTTGGCAGTTGAGAGACCTGTCCATTTTTCAGACAGTTTGGAAGTTTTGTCTTGGGACAGAGAGGAGTTGATCAGCTGTGCCCAGTAAAGGGCGATGTGAGTGCTCATCTTTTCCATTATTGTGTCAGGGATTTGGATCAGCATAGTGCATAGCTGGTCAAATTTTTGCTGCTGTCTTAAGGAGATCTCTCTCAGTAATCTTCATGTACTTGCACCAGACTCCAGTGCTCTAGACGCGTATTTTCCATTGACTTGATTGGAGGTACAAGCTCAACCTTTTTATTCTTCCCTACCAAGAACTCAGAAAATTCTGACATCTGCCTTTTGAGGTGTTAACATCCAGCTGTGTAGGTGGATTGGTGTGTTTTTTAATAAGGTCAAACAGTTTTCTGGGATGATTTCTATCTTACCCAGTTGACGTATGACGAATGAAGCTTTGACCTCAAATATGTTGCTTTTGTATGTTTTTCCTTCAGTATGCAGTTTGGCCAGATTCCTCCAGTGGACAATGAAGTTTCCTAAGAAGATATGTTTAGAGGATGAAAGAGCTTGTTCTGAGATAAGCTCCATTAATTGCTCGATGAATACCTGGTTGTTTCAATTGGGTGCTAAATAATATGCATTTTGGACGGAATTACTTCTGCTTTGCAGATTTCTGTTTTCAGACATTGTACCATGGATTAGTCATCAACTTTGAAGGTTTTGCAAAGGATAGAGTCTCTGTGGGTGAAAAGCCCCTCCTCCTGAACAGCCTCGCAGCTGCATGATCAAGGAGTTTAGAGGGACAAGTAGATCAATTAGAGGTTTAGAAGTTCACTTAACCAAGCTTTTGCGAGGAAAAGAATGTCAATATTGCAGGTGTGGATGGATTCAGAAACCTCTGTGCAGTGGTTAGCTAAAGACCTGCAGTTATATCGAAGGCACTTCATGGAGGATTATAAAATGTTAACAGATAGTGATAGGGCAACAACAACAGTTAAGAGATTACTTGGATTCGTTCTATTTTTCAGTCTGATAGGAAGCTTGCTTCCTGTTGCCCCTGAACATCGAGATCTTGTGCAGTCTTGAGAATGAGCGGGCAGTGTTTGCTATGTTGTACTTTTCAAATAAGATATAAGAAATAAGAAAGAGAATTGCAAGCTGTACAACATTGCCACCTGTGGGTGGGTGAGGCTACTTGCTGCTACGAGCACGCACTCCCAGTGACTACTACCAGACCCAGATCGCGAGTCTGTCTAGTCAATGTGGTTTAGTATACCCCAATTTACACTGTGGAGGAAAGTGTATACTGGGTTGAAATTTTTCCTCGTCCTCCCAAGTTTTATTTGTTTATTTATTTTTATTTGTAAAGTTTCATATCGCGCGAACATGACCCTTTTGGGCATCAGTGCGCTGTACATCAGGTAGCAAAGGGTGAGCACACAAGAGTATACAAATGTGGGGGAACAAAAACGAACAAAAAAGACAGAAGATCAAAATCAGAGAGTCCGGATTCGGATTGTTCATCAAAGTAATATAGAAAATGGCATCATAGAAAAGCACTAACGATGGGTATGTGGTAGGACCCCATAGTCTTGTGGAAGGGCAAGCCACGGAAGTTAGAGTCTGGGAAAGTTGCATATTCATTGTGGGAGGAATCTGTTCATTAGTAGAGACGCTGCTTCTCATTTGAAGAGTGGTACATAAACAAATGGTCACAGTGGAGAATTGATTTAGAATTCACGTATGTAGAACCAAATTCAAATGCATTAAACAATTCAAACGTCACTACAAAAACAAATGATTTCTAATGATTTAATTCAGCATCACAGAATCAAAATCAATCCAAATATAAGAGTATACAATTAATCAACATTAATACACATTGGTGCTCAGAAAGAGAAAAGGGGAAGGAGGTGGGGTGTGAGTGGTCAAGGAAAAATGAGTGACGGTGTAGAGAAACGGAAAGGTAATGTGGTTCAGATACATTCAGATACATTCAAATTTTTAGATCCAATCCGGCCTTTTACTTGGCAAACCAGTAAAGTAAACAAAACATAACATTATAGGCACAGATAGACATGTCTCTGTCGCCTATGTTTGATACAAATGCCAATATGTCAACGTTTTGACCCCTGTAGTCATAAAGGTAGCTTCATCCTTATTGGGGGGTCTTCATCAGGACTCAAGGGAAGGTGACAGAGACATGTCTATCTGTGCCTATAATGTTATGTTTTGTTTACTTTACTGGTTTGCCAAGTAAAAGGCCGGATTGGATCTAAAAATTTGAATGTATCTGAACCACATTACCTTTCCGTTTCTCTACACCGTCACTCATTTTTCCTTGACCACTCACACCCCACCTCCTTCCCCTTTTCTCTTTCTGAGCACCAATGTGTATTAATGTTGATTAATTGTATACTCTTATATTTGGATTGATTTTGATTCTGTGATGCGAATTAAATCATTAGAAATCATTTGTTTTTGTAGTGACGTTTGAATTGTTTAATGCATTTGAATTTGGTTCTACATACGTGAATTCTAAATCAATTCTCCACTGTGACCATTTGTTTATGTACCATTGTTTACCCGGGTCCAGTGGTCTTACGGGTTACCCCATTTATAATACCTCTCATTTGAAGAGGGCAGTGAAAGTATTGGATCTGGTCTCAGGGAAGCGAACTCCAAATTTTTTTAGGTTTTCATTTTTTTAACATGCAGGGCTTTAGTAGAAGGGAGCCTGTTTTTCGTAAAGATCTATTCTCACCTGATAGGACAAGTTTGTTTGCCAGGTAGGTTGGAGTGATTTTTAGGTGGATCTTGGCCTCATAGGCTAGCCAGTTCAGCACTTTGAGATCTGGGGTAATGTGATTGCTTTTTTTCAGCTTGTTATGGATCTAGCCACAGCGTTGAAGGTTGCCTTCAGAGATGCCAGTTTTTCTTTAGATAGATCTATGAGGGTAGCACTACTATAAAATAGTTTGGAGATCACTAGTGCTTGAACTGCCATCTTAAACTGCCATCTTGAGATCTGCAGGCGGCAGAAAAGGTTTTAATTTCCTTAGTGTCTGCAATTGGTGGTTGGCGCCCTGGTGGTGGCGCGGATGTGATCATGCATAAAGAGACTGTCCAAGGTTATTCCTAAAGATCTTGCTGTTTGCTGAGGTTATGATGTGTGGGGTACAGTTCAAGGCTGTTAGATGTGAGAGCCATTCTTTGATGTTTGGAATGTGATTGGGTGGAGAGATTAAGAGGAATTCAATTTTGAGAGCGTTCAGTTTAAGGTGGTTACTGAGTCAACCAGTGTTGAGTTTTTGTCAGAGTGGTATTGAGGATGCTGCTGTCTTTTGGCGAGGCGATTTTCAAGTAGAGTTATGTATCATCATATTACATATGGTAAGAGATGTTTGAGAGTCTGAGGATTTCAGTCAGGGGTTTCATGAGCAGGTTGAACAGGGTGGGGGTGAGTGAAGAGCCTTGAGGAACGCTGGTTGTGACTGGTGGTTGGATGCATAGAGCGTGGTTGATCATAACTCTTTGGGATCTGTTGTGTAGGAATGAGGAGAACCATTTTAACACTGTGCCAGAGAAACCCATCCAGCATTATAGGAGGTTCATGAGGTTCTTATGTTTAACCATGTCAAACGCAGCTGACTGGTCAAGGAGGATTAAGAAGCAGGATTCATTATGGTCGAGAAGTCTCAGTGCATTGTCCACAGTATGGACAAAGGCAGTTTCAATACTGTGACCTGAACTGAAACCAGATTGGCATTGGTCTAGGAGTTGGATTTGCTTTATATGATTGCATAGTTTTTGATGTATGCATTTTTCCAAGAGTTTGGCCAGAGTTGGGATATTGGAGATTGGGCAGTATTTGTTAGGATCTGACTGGTCAGCGTTGGGTTTTTGTAATATAGGTGTAACCTGGCCACTTTTTAGACTATCTGGTATGCAACTTTGTGCTAAAGGGGAGCTGATAATCTTTGTCCATAGGAGAGCAGGGAGTGTTTGATCTCGCTGAGAATTTGGAGGGTAAGGGGTCATTGAAGTGGTTAGAATGTTTCAGCGATGATAATAATTTTAAGATGCCAGATTCATCGAGAGTCTCAAAGGTGGACCAAGAGGCATTGTTTTAGGTTTAGGGGAGGAGCTTTCAGGGCAGTTTCCTTGAAGTATGGGAAAGTGAGGTGGAGGGGCTTTGATAGATAAAAGCTTCATGGCGTTTTGGAGAGCAATGTCAATTAGTTTAGTTTTCTCGATAAAGAAGGAGGCAAATACGTCGCAACTGGGTGGAGTTGAGTTCTCAGATGAGAGGGGATTACACTGCCTATTTGTTTGATTTTTGACAATTTCAAACTATTTTTGGGACCGTTAATGGCCTTGTCTAGTTGTTCTCTGAAGAAAGATGCTTTAGAACGTCTGATAAGCCTGTTGTAGGTTTTCCTTCTTTGTCTCAGTAGATTGAGGTTAGTTGTTGAGGGTGAGAGTCAGGGCCGGACCGGGAACCCACAGCACCCCTGGCAATTTTGTCAGGCCGGCCCCCACCCCTGGGGGAGGGGGAGAGGGGGGTTGTGAAATACTGCTGCTTAACAAAACCGGTCTCCCAGCACTGCTGCTTTCGTTACTGGGGGCAGATATTGCAGCATTGCTGCAAAATCGGCCCCAGTAACAAAACCAACCCCCACCGTTCCAAAAACGACCCCACCCTTTCAGCCTCCTGGGCAAATGCCCAATGCCCGCTACGGCCAGTCCGGCCCTGGTGAGAGTCTCCAAGCTCTTTCCGCTGATCTTAGAGCAACTTTCTTCATTAATGTTGCAATTGAACCATGGGTTGCATTTTTTGATCTGGACTCTTTTTAGATGTTTGGGAACGATGGTGTCCATAATGTCGGACATGGAGTTGATATAGAGAACTGTGAGGTCTTGCGTGTCCAAGATATTAGTGGATGGAGATAAAATGTTGTTACTGAGAGCAGACAACATGAGAGGGTTGATATTTCTGGTGTCTCTGACCCAGCATTTGCCTTTCACTGGTTGTCTTTTGGAGATGACTACTCTTTCTGCTATGGAGAACATGATGCAGTGGTGGTCTGTCCAGTCGCATGGAAGAATGGATTAAATATGGATGGCGTTCTCTTTTGCTATAATTGCATCTAGTGTGGCCCCTTCGTTATGAGTCGGGCTGTTGCAGGCTTGAACCAAGTTGAGGTCATGAAGAAAGGATTTGAAGCTATTCACCAAAAGGTCATTTATATAATTCCAGTGGATATTGAAATCGCCAAGAAAGATCTGACCGTTGTGTGATCTGCTGTTGGTAGAGATGACCTCCATGATTTGTTTGATAAATGTATGGTTATCACCAGGAGGGTGGTAGACCGTCTGCAATGTGCATAATGAGCCGTCTTTAGTTGAGATATTGATCCCCAAATATTCACAGAAGGACAGCTGTTGGGTCTGGGTTTGTTTTATTGAGAGAGTGACCCAATGGAGAAAGGTAATGTCACCACCAGGACAGCCTGAGTGGTCCAAACGAAGGATGTCATGGCTGGGAGGGACTGGAAAGTCCAGTTTGGGGGATGAGGAATCGTTAAGCCATGCTTCAGTGAGTAGTCGGAGCTCCAGGTCAAGAGTGATGATGAGATCAGCAATATCTGCAGCATGTTTCACAGCAGACCGGAAATTGAGTAGAGCGCATTTTAGGTTAGTTTTGGTTACAGTTGTGGATAAGTGAGATATGGGAACTCGTTTGAGGTTAGATTTATTAATGGATCTAAAATTGGGTTGAGACTCCCTGTGTGGGTGAGTGATCATCGTCTGGAATTTTCCCACAGTCATTGCATGAGTGATAGGTGCATGGTTGTAGGAGGCGAGAAGGGAGAGGCTATCATTGTTACCTAGGTGACTGACCACTCTGTAGGGTTGAGAGGACAGGTATAGATTTGGTTTGCATCTTCATTTAGGTGGAGGGGTCCAGATGTTGGCAGGGCAGTTGGCTGTTTGGGTTGTCGGCTAATCTGATTCAAGTAATGCTTTTTGTGATTCGTAATCTTATGTTCCAATTCAGAGGTCCAATGTAATAGGTTCTGGATGCCAGTCCTTAGCAGATGTAAATCTATTTTTATGTTGTTGAGTATTGACCAGAGAGGGGCAGTACTGTTGGGTTGATTTGGAGGGGATGTGTGAGAGGTTTTGGGGGCAAGGTGGGAAACTGGCTGTTTGGGGCAGCCCCAGGATAGGGGAATGGGTTTTTCGTCAATGGCCGTGCAGTGCTGTATGGCCAGGGGGTTAGGTGGTGGGAGGATTTGGAGATTGGAAGAATAGTTGTGAGTCCTATTTAGGACTTGCCTAGGGAGAGTGCTGTCATGGTAGGGTCTTGTCTTGTGTAAGGAGGTGGGGAAGTGTGATTAATAGAAGTGTTGTGTGGCTTCATAGTGTTGGTTAGTTGATCGCGAAAGGAGTTGATCCTGTCACTCATAAGATCAGAGATGAGATTCTGTTTATTTAAAGCATGGGGGTTGATAGAGAAATGGTGACTTGTGGCGGGTCGGCATTCTCAAGTGAGGAGGTAATATTCTGTGCTGTGGTGATGTAGCGAATAGGTTTAGGGTCATCACTCTCGAGAGGGGAGGAAGCTATCTGGGTAATAATGATGCCATGAGAGGGAGAGTGGGTATGAGGGCCAGAAGAGTGGTGGGATAAGGTGAGGGAAGGAGTGGATGGGATGGGATGATCATCATTCACTAGGGTGGTAGTTGGTATCTGCGAAAGTGGGGTTAGCATCTTTGCCTATCAACTTTGATGTAGGGGAAGCGATCATCAAAGAGCTCCAGATTGCGATTAGAGGATTGGATGAATACAGTGAAGAGTACAGTGGTGTTATAAATGGTGATGGTGGTATCAGTGTTGTACGCAGGAGAGGGTGCGATAGTCAGTTTGAAACCGTGCAGAATCTTCTTGGCAGAGGTGACCTTGAGTACGGAGGATAAGGCTTTACTCCATTGAGCGTGATGGTTGGTGAAGAATATTAGATCGTTGATTATCGAACCCTTATTGCAGCAGAAGTAGGAGTCTAGGAAGAGTGATTCAGTGTTCAGTTTGAGCGTTTTATGTTTAAGATTTTTTGCAATATTTTTGGTTAAGCTTGGTGGATATATGATTTTGAACGAATTGTGTCCAGCAGGGGATAGTAGGGGGTTCAGTGCCTTGGTGTGGGATAGTTCCATGGTGAGGTAACTGGGCATGGAAGTGCTAGGGTGATATGGAGAAGATTAGATGTGCAATCCTAATGGTGAGAACTCATTCCAAGATGTCTGCCACTTTAGAGGATAGATGAGTGAAGTCATATTGAGCAAAACTAAAATTAAACACACAGCCTTGGTGTAAGCAGCAGAAACAGTTTAGCTTGAAATACAAGCAGTAAATTATCTCCTCTCAGTCAGTCGAGGTTGGCTGAGGGATTCAGGAGAAGTGCCCTGCCTGTAAACATCCTCTCACAGGGAAAACTGGACTGTGTCAGAACCCCTTTCAGAGGGACCCGGAGCAGTCCGGGGTTACTGGGCCCAAATGTAGGGGTTGTGGCCTTTTATTCCTTCTGCCCGAGGCCGACCTACTATGGGCCCTGAACAGCAGGTCCAAGTACTGCTTCTTCAGCACTTGACTCTCAGTGGTAGCGGGGGTCGGGCTGTCCAAGGCTTCTAGGGTGGAGATAGGTGCAAGGCATACACAGGCACAAGACTCAAAGTAAAAATAGCAACCCCAATAAATTGATAGTCCAGTCAAATACTCACTTTTGTGATTAAAGTAGTATTTAATATAAGCACACCAAGTATATTCACACCACGCTAAATAGTATCCACAGCCTCTTGAGGTAGGCACACTAGTGTCGTCCCGGCCAGTGTCCACGAGTCTTCCCTTCTCATCTAATGGAGCGGGTTATTCCCTATTCAATAATGGAGGTGATTTGCAGGTGTGTTCCATGCTAGTCAACAAAGTCTCATTCTGTCCTTAAGAGTCAATTAAGCAGCACTAAGTTTGTGCAAGTCCCAGGAGGCCTGGCGGCTTAGAAACAGTCTTACCCAACCAAGGACAGTGGTGAGTTCAAGGAGGACCGGGGCATCTTCCCACACTCCGGCCTCTCAATGCTAGAGGGTCACAGCATCTAATAGTCTCTTCTGGATTACCTGTCGGAGCCGTCGCTGTCTCTGGACAGTATGTGGAGGTGTCAGGCGTCTCCTCCACGGCTTCCTTGGCTTTTGATAAGTACTACCACAAGCAGTGGTCTCTACAGTAGGTCCTTCCTTGTAGGTCTTTTGGCAGGGATCTTCTTGGCATGATTTTCCAGGGCACTGACCCTAATATTCAAGGTGGCACCCAGTTGGGGGTGCCACCACAGTTGGGGATCGCAGGGTTACAGCACAGCAATGGTGATGGCCCTAATCTTTACGGTGACCCCAACGTGGCCTACGGGGGTCACCGACTTACCAAGGAGAGAGGCAGACGGCTCACACTCTCACAACAGTTCTGACCGGACTGGGTGATTCACACTTTACTCACTGGGATTCACTCTACAGGATCTCTGCTGGGCCTCGCTCCTCGAGTTGCTCTCCTCCTCCTCACAGGGTAAGCTGGCTTTGGCAGGCAGGCAGAAGGCTAGTGCTTCAGGCTTAGGGCAAGTGGTCTTGATTTTCTGGGTAATGGCCCCTCATCAAGCAGGGAGACTCGCAAACCTTGGTCCCCTGTCCTGGTTGCAGCAGCTCAAAGTCTTGGTGATCTTCTTTCCACGCTGATGAACAGTTTGTGGGTCTCATGCTCCCACTGTTATAGTCTACGCCCAGACACAGATGTGATTTAGTGTCTGGTCCTTTGAAATTCATGTTGTGGGTGTCGACTTCTTTGACATGCCCTCTCCTCTGTCCTGTCCTTTGTCAGAGGGACAGTCTGCCACAGCAAGAGCATCTGCAATTCTGATTGACTCACAACACAGGCCATGGGAGTAACCAGTGATCACACCTGGCTGTCAGTCTCCACTGAAATATGCCTCACAACGGTTCAAAGGCCCAAGCCCTCATCTCTATTATGATTCCCTGGTCCTACAATGCTAAACTGATCAGACCCACTCTCCTGATAATGAGCTCAAGCCCTATTGACCACTAATTCTTTCTGAATCAAAGAAACCTTTGATATGCACAAACGATGCTCTGCTCCCCTCCTCCAGACTGTGTGTTTCCATCCCAGCCCTCAGGAATGTCAGCAATCCACATCTCCTGCCAGGGGTTGCAACCCACACCTCCGCCTAGCTTTTCCAGGCCCTGGGCTTCCAAAATGGAACCCACACGCCTCCACATTATGCACCAAGCACAGGCACACATACAACACAAAACGCACATGCAAGCATCATGCGCTGCATGGAGCTACATAGCCAACAAGTAGGATAAGCATGACTTAAGTACACACTGGAGGAACATTTCCTGAGTGGGCCGTTAGGCACCACTCCAGTGACACAAGTCAAAAGGCCTATTCACACTACTGATTACTAGAAAACACAAAATGGGTATGCTGCCACCATCGTGCTTATGTCACTTAACTCCTGGCAAGGGCAGTATCCCTCTACCACTATGAGGGTAGTGCTTGGTGCACCACCCTCAGTCTAACAGAACTGCATTACAATGAGACAGGCCTAGGTCATGGTGCATAACCAGGATCCGTGTTGGCTCTTGACTAAAAATTAGTAACAAGGGTTCAGACATCCACTGAGGCACTCAGGGTAGGGGTGCACTTCTGTCACCATACAGGGGACTTTTCCATCCCAACAGGCTGCCTGGTCATCCATGGGCTGTTCTGAATCGCTCCACTGGGTTTTTGCTGGGTCTGAGCTTGTTTCTGAGACTAGCGAACGGTAGAGGGTGGGGAGATTTCTGTGTAGCGCCACCAAGGAGAGCCGATACAATGCACAGGCTGCATCCTCATGTTGGTCATCTCAGAGCTGTCTGGCATCAGAGAATTTCTGGCTGACAGGAGGTCCGTTGGACCTCTGGAACACAACATCCACTTGGAAACTTCTGGATGGTGATATCCTGTCCTGTCCCTGGATACACCGTTCTGTGGCACCCGTGCCAGACGCAGTGCGTTTCATGCGAGAGACAGGCCTCTTAAAGAGTTTTTGTTGCTTTTAAGGGGCTCCTGTTGTGGTGCAGCAAGAGCCACCAGGGTAGGCATGGGTGACTATAAGGCTGTGACATTGCGCGATTTGCAGCAGTCCAGTTTGGCACTCCTTGTCGCCGGGGTGGTCCTCGTTGTTCACTGTTCTTGCTAAAGTGTGAGGCCGGATCCAGAGCAGCGTTCTCGTATATTGAGGGTTGCATCAAGCGCCTCACCCGTTCGAGCCTGGTAAGTCCTTGCTCAGTCCTTGCTGTCACTGGATCAGAGGGTGTAGCTCGTGAATGTCCTAGTGCGGACAGTTACTTACACCAATAGTGATCCTCTGCCGGGCCTTGTTCATCTATTATCCATAACGTTTTATTTTAGTGATTGTTTACTCTTTATTAAATTGAACAATTATTCCCTGGAACCACCAAAGAACTGAAGACAAAACATTTGTTTGAAAACAAAGGAGTCGCACCTCACATCATGCGCTTTGGCTTTAAATGAGTAGATTTGTAGAGTGCTTCCTGTCACCCGTGGAGGGCATCCTGGCTTCGGTATCACCTTTGTCAACAGAGACTTGTGGCCATCATTTCTTGGACCTTAAAGTCGTTCTGGTAGACCCAAACCAATCAGTGAAAAAAGATTGCTATTGTATTTGCTTCAGCAGTTTCACAACATCATCTCACTTAAAACGTTAATGAAACTGCATCAGAGTTCTTGACATCACCTTTGTCAAGAAAGACTTGTGGCCATCATCCCCCTTTTGCCTTAAAGTCGTTCCCAGCAGTGATGAAAAAAAGACTTTTTATTTGCTTCAGCAGATTCACAACATTATCTCCCTCAAAACATTAATGAAACTCTACCGGAGCGCTGTGGTTTCATTCATTTGTTTATCAGCCCTTTGGGAGGGAGGGGTGGGGGGGGAAGCAGACCACAAACCAGTGACTGTGTGTAAAAGGCCGCTTTTATTGAACAGGTGCACATCACAATATAAATACCTCGGCAAACCGCCTTACAAAACTAGGCCTCACTAAATAAACCATTTACCTAACACCCCCGAGCCCCGCCCCCACCCCTAGCATTTTCTTTGAGCCCGCCCCCACCCGTACATTACAACATTACAAACCATAGCAAACAATACATCAACGTATAACCCTATAAATCCAACCCGTCCGTTAAACGCCTTCCCTGCCTGCCCCTTTCCAGCTGTCAAACCCCCAACCTGTGTAACCGAAATAACAAGTAACCTGCCTACCCTTTCCCTGTCGATAAATCCCAACTTCAAAATTAATCACCAAAACCCCTGCCAACCCTGGCAAACTTCAAATGACCCCCGCACAGCACCTGTTCAAGCGACAGTACATAATAGTACCCTGTACACCTGTCTCGTAAAAGCCCCCTTAAAATATTTTTTAGCCCAATAAAAAAGGGGAAACCCAGAGAAGAAAAAAGGATATAAAATTGCTTTAATAAAATTTTTAATGAGGGGAGGGAGGGAGGGACAAAATATTTCTAAGCTGAAGCTCCCGGCCACCAGGTCACCAAACCTAAAATGGTGGCCGGGAGCAGGAGCCCAAAGCATTTATGCTTGGGCTCCAATTGGGCTACAAAAACAAGCCCAAAGGTAAAATGGCTGGTTATCAGCCCGCTCCCCCGCCCCTCGCCCCTCCCAAACTGCCCGGGGGGGACCTCCCTGCGGTCGGCAACCCCCCAAGCCCCCTTGGGAGGGAGGGGTGGGGGGAAGCAGACCACAAACCAGTGACTGTGTGTAAAAGGCCGCTTTTATTGAACAGGTGCACATCACAATATAAATACCTCGGCAAACCGCCTTACAAAACTAGGCCTCACTAAATAAACCATTTACCTAACACCCCGAGCCCCGCCCCCACCCCTAGCATTTTCTTTGAGCCCGCCCCCACCCGTACATTACAACATTACAAACCATAGCAAACAATACATCAACGTATAACCCTATAAATCCAACCCGTCCGTTAAACGCCTTCCCCTGCCTGCCCCTTTCCAGCTGTCAAACCCCCAACCTGTGTAACCGAAATAACAAGTAACCTGCCTACCCTTTCCCTGTCGATAAATCCCAACTTCAAAATTAATCACCAAAACCCCTGCCAACCCTGGCAAACTTCAAATGACCCCCGCCACCCAGAAAGTAGGGGGAACACCCCCCTCTTTCTGCCCCCCAGAGTAGGCTATTCCCTCTCCAACTTAAACCACATGTCTCTGAACATTCAGACATCTCGCCAATACCTCCCGAATCTCGAGTAAATAGAGGTCCATTCCAAGCCTGGATAAATGCACTCCGTCATCCCGAAAAAACTCCCCATTCTCAAATCGTATCTCTTTGTGTGTCACTCTCCCAAAACCTAGTCCCCGACAAAACCTAGAAATTTCCGAGTTCACTTTCCTACGTGCCTTGTCAATGGCCCGGGGTTCACCGCCCCCTCCAAACCCTGCGCGGGACCAATTCAGTCCACAAAACGTGGCACCCTGACCATCGTTCCCTTAAAAGAGACAGATCCCTCTTCATTGCCCCTAGCAACACCACCCCCTTTACTCCACATAAATCATTCTCGCCCAGGTGGATCAACAGGACATCCGGGCACTGACCCCTCACCATCCATTTATTAGACATGTTAACAGTTCTTTCCAAAGCATACCTCCCTTGCCTTTCCAAACAATTTTAAATACACTGTCATTGAAACCCAACATTTCCCCAAAATAGCTGCGTCGTGCCTGAATCTGCGCCCACTTGATGAATGAATGCCCCACTATCCAAATGGTCAATTCCTTGGATTGAGGCCCAGCCACCGAACCTGAAATGAGAAAATTAGAATAAGACTCACAACAACAGCCGCCAGATTTCATGACTGCATGAGTCACACAGGAAACTGGATGTTAGACAATTGTCTAAAGCTTAACTTCTCTAAGACCAAGGTTCTCTTATTTGGTAACAGCTCCTCCATCTGGACAGATAGTTGGTGGCCTTCTCAACTCGGCCCTCTGCCAACTCCAGCGAGCAAGGCTAAAAACCTAGGAGTGATTTTCGATACAATACTGTCATTTGAAGCCCAAATTAATCATACTACTTCCACCTGCTTCTTTATCCTCAAACTTCTGAGGAAAATACTTCCCTCGATCCCTTTCGATCTAAGGAAAACAGTGTTATCTGCACTCATCTCATCCAGATTGGCTTACTGCAATGCCCTGTTCACCAGCGCACTAAAATGCAGTATCAACAAGCTCCAGATTGCACAAAATGCGGCAGCTAGAGTGCTTTTGGGGATCACTAGATTTGAATCCGCCTCTAAGAACCTGCTTCAACGGCACTGGTTGCCGGTGGCCAAGCGGATCCAGTTCAAATCCCTGTGCATAGCTTTTAAATCCTTGAACAAACTAGGGCCTGAGAGATGTCAAGTCTTTTCAAGCCATACACCACGGCAAGATCTCTTAGATCAGCTGAGCATGGCAAACTTGTCCCTAGAGTGCGCAAGTTCAAGTGGGGTAGCAGGAGTTTTGCCGCCACCGCTGCCAAACTCTGGAACTCCCCACCAATTTCACTTAAAAATGAAACTAATCTGTTGAAATTCAGAAAGGGCCTAAAAACCTGGCTTTTTAAAGGGTGAGTCTTAACCATGCCATCTAGTCTGTCTGTCTAAAGGCAGCGCCTAGACACCTCAGGGTATAAGTAGTGCTTTATAAATGCATCATCATCATCATGTTGCTGCGGCTGCCAAACTCTTAAATCAGGTTACAAAGGTTACCACATCATCAGGACCCTCACATAAGGCCTCTTCTGCTGAACATTACAATATTAATCAAAAGGTCAATAGGAAAGTGGATATTCAAGCTTGCTGCAGTTAAAGTCCCTAATAGGGTGGCCCAAGCCGGGCAAATCCAGACAGGCAGCTGATTAATTACCCCACCATAGTCTTGTCCAGAGAAAATTGGGTGGGTCAAAAGGCAAAATGAACCATTGAAAAGTCCTAGAATTCTTTCAATTTGTTGGGATCCCCATCAAAACACAAGACTCCGGCAGGAACTTGCTGTAATTCCGAGAGCTCTCTGGCTGCTAGAGCTTGTCGCAGAACGGCGCTGTCATTATGTAATGTTTCCATTTCTCCACCCTTCTGTTGAATTGTACCTGGCAAGATTTGGGTAGGATTCATCTTCGGTCAAGCAACAATGTCAATAGAATTGCAATTTGTGAAGTGCCAGTCATGAAGCGCTTCGGCAGTATGTATTTTCTCGACTTGATGCTGGGGCGATCTCCTGCAGAAACCACTGGGCCAGCCAGTGAGTGGATAACACCAAGCTAAGGTAGTGTCCTCTTAAAAAAATGCTGTGGACGAAAAAATGCCAGTGGCAGAAAAAATAAACTCCCAAAATTGCAGACAGCAATAGCGTACAGGTAACCAGGAGTCAAAGGAGAACAGAGGAAAAGGCACTGGAAAAAGAATTCGGCAAGAATAGGCCAACCTTAAACCTGGGGCATTGTGATACACTACAGAAACAAATAGCTAGGCATGACCTGGAAAAGAATCAACAAACAGGAAAGAGGTAAGACTCCATCTTTGTTTGGGCAAGAAGAACCCACACTTGGGATATAGTAGTATAGATGGATTGGGAAACATAAATCCCTACCATCATGGCACCACAGCTCTCCAGGAAGAATGCATGGCACCAGAAAAAGGACACCACCCAAGCCCAGCACCTGCACTCTAGCACACACAATGTAGTCAGACAAACAGCAACTGATTCCAATGTGGGAAGAACACAGCATCAGCATGCCTGCACTCGCCCGCCCAGAAATAAAGCCCATGGAGTGTGTCAGCATCCGCAGGAAACTTTAACATAGGAGGACACTTTCCCATGCAGGGAGAGTGCTTGAAAAGAAATATTTCTTTTCTACGGCCAGATTCACATAGAGCCACATACAAATGGAAGAAAAACAGTTATCACAGGAGGTATTTTTGGATCAGTAAGAACTTTAAGTTCTTCTTGAATGTTTCAATAAGAGAGATGTGTGCGTATCTCACGTGGAAATGAGTTCCAGATTCTGGGTGTGCTTCTTGCGAATGAACGAGAGATGGTTATTTGTTTCTTATACCTGGTCCAGGACTGTGGATTTTTCACTTCAGAGAGAGTAGCTACCTCCAGACACATTACGTATTTGTGCCGGGTGGTTTGGGGTGCCACAATGCATGGATTTGTGAATGATGGAGGCCACTTTAAATATTCTCTTTGAATTTATGGGGAGCCAGCTGAGGGTGATGAGCACTGAAGTGATGTGTTCAAGGCATTTCATGCCTGAGATCAGAAACTGAGGTCTACAGCATCGTATTAAGGTGTGCTTTGAGGATGAGTAATGAATTACCATAGTCAAGTCTTAAGAAGACTGGAAATTGTCCCACTGATTTAAAATTGGATTCTGAAATGAAGAGTTTGATACTTTTGAGAAGTCTGGGTTAGTATAGTGTGTTCTTTGTTTTGGTATTTATGTGCACCTATAGGCTCATATTCTAGTCAAGAGTACTGCTGAGAGACAGTTGGGTGTCACATATCTAGAGCAGTAACCTGGTTCTCCCTCCTGAGGGAGCGACGAACATCTGCCAGGCTGCTGATCCCAGACTCCTCTGCCACCCTAGTCTCATCACATGATAATTACACTGAGGTAAGTACCAGGATGACAGGGGAGTAGATTAGAGAAGGAGAAATAAACAGCGTGGTTGGTCACAGGTAGTCCTGGTCCGACTGCATGTTGTCTTCTTTCTTAGTAATGTGAAATCAAGTGTGTCTACTGATGATTGCTGTAATGTAAGGACATGCATTAACTTAGTGCTCTACCTAGTTCTCTATGCTATTCTAAGGCTCTTATACTTATAGAGTGTTATCTCCTTCCTATGTACCTAGTCACCCACTGTTCCCCACTGTTTGTTCTGCTGCATAGTTTGGTTTCTGTCCATGATCTTCATATCTATAAAATACAATGCGGCATGAGTACTAGCAATTATCTTTGAAAATAGAGTCCTGCCTTTCTGCCTTTCAACACTATTACCTGCTATTTCTTCTTTCCTGTCGAATAATCTTTAGTGATTTATTCTTAACTCTTAGACAGTAGTTCAAGGTGTCTTCGAGTTAACCTCACTCAATGACGTTTTGAACATTGTTCACACATTCACAAAACATCCTAAGATCAAACGTCTATTCCTTGCCATGAGGACGAGCCAACATACTGAATAATGCTATCCTAATGCAATCATTATGGTTTCTTTTCCCTGCAATCTTTAGAGAAACAATTGCCAAAATGTACAAGATCTGTGTCGCTCCACTCAAGATTCTACTTGTTTTTTTCTTTCAGAAGCCCTTATATTGTCCTTTTCACCAAACCCTCAGGTAAATCTCTTTACTCTTTAGGCGCCTGTGCCTTATCCTACTCAAGAAATGGCTTTGTTCTTCTTGTTCTTTTTGGTTTTTACGGGTGTCCGCCACCTATTGTTTGCCACTGTGGAGGATTACCACCACTGGTAGCAGAGAGAAGCAGGTAAGTGGATTTGTAATATCATGCATTCTAAAGCAAGTAGCCCATACTGCTTAGAAGATCCTGGAGAACGAGCGTGGTTGGATGTTTGGTCATGACTTAAATAGGAGAGCACACCCAAGATGGCCGCCAACTATCATAAGACTTCAAAGCCTCCTTATATAAGTTTCCAGGATTGTGGGTCTTTTAAGAATGATGATCCTTAAAGCACACACACTAATGAAATAGTATGTTTCTGTACTGGCACCATCCACAATGTATGCTTAGCGCTACCTATGCCGGGTCTTGTGGCTTAGTGGAATAATGCATCCACTGTAGGGGCCTGTGTTCGACCTCATGGTCACAGGTTCAAATCCCAGTGGGTCTACTCAGCCTCTCATCCTTTCTGAGGTCGATAAAATGAGTAGCATTGAGTTGAGTAACAATAAACATCTGTTATTCAGCGCCAAGATACCCCGTTGGGGGTGAATGTGTGCAAATACACATGTTATGCTACGTTACCTACCAGCACCACCTTCAGCCGTCTTTTGGTGCAAGCGCATAAACCTGCATTCTTGGGTCTTGGATCCCGACATGGAGTTGGATTCTCAGGGGGAGACAAAGAGGAATTCTGTCTTCAGTGGATTTAGTTTCAGCTGGTGGAAGGACATCCAGGACTGAGTGTCCTTTGGAATTTTATCTAACAGGAGTATGTCCTCTTGAGAAGAGATTTGTAAATACAACTGCGCTCATCTGCATAGAGATGATATGAGAAGTTTGCATATTTAGAAGGGTAGGCAGAGGTCTCAGTAACAGGATGAAGAGAGCTGGAGATAGAGTAGAGTCTTAAGGACAACCTTAAGACTCTAGTCTGATAGGGTCATATTCAACTTTATTGGTTGCAGTTGATTTTCCATGTATGAGAAGGACCAACTCAGAATGTATATCAATTCTCTCCTTGAGGGCATGGAGTAGGATGTTGTGATTAGCCATGTCAAACACTGTGCATAGGTGAAAGAGGACAGGTAGACATGAATCTCCATTGTCCACCTACTGGTGCATAATGCATAATTTGCAGAATAGCCGTTTCTATGCTACAGACGAATCTAAAATCAGTTTGCAGATTTTGAGTCGGTTATAGCCTTCAATTAATTGCTTGAGTTGAGTTAAAACTCAGCTATTCAGCCCTTTCACTAAGAAAGGGAGATTAGTTACTGGGAGGAAATTGTAAAGTTGTTACAGGTCTGTTCCTGGCTTTTTTGGCAGTTGAGAGACCTGTCCATTTTTCAGACAGTTTGGAAGTTTTGTCTTGGGACAGAGAGGAGTTGATCAGCTGTGCCCAGTAAAGGGCGATGTGAGTGCTCATCTTTTCCATTATTGTGTCAGGGATTTGGATCAGCATAGTGCATAGCTGGTCAAATTTTTGCTGCTGTCTTAAGGAGATCTCTCTCAGTAATCTTCATGTACTTGCACCAGACTCCAGTGCTCTAGACGCGTATTTTCCATTGACTTGATTGGAGGTACAAGCTCAACCTTTTTATTCTTCCCTACCAAGAACTCAGAAAATTCTGACATCTGCCTTTTGAGGTGTTAACATCCAGCTGTGTAGGTGGATTGGTGTGTTTTTTAATAAGGTCAAACAGTTTTCTGGGATGATTTCTATCTTACCCAGTTGACGTATGACGAATGAAGCTTTGACCTCAAATATGTTGCTTTTGTATGTTTTTCCTTCAGTATGCAGTTTGGCCAGATTCCTCCAGTGGACAATGAAGTTTCCTAAGAAGATATGTTTAGAGGATGAAAGAGCTTGTTCTGAGATAAGCTCCATTAATTGCTCGATGAATACCTGGTTGTTTCAATTGGGTGCTAAATAATATGCATTTTGGACGGAATTACTTCTGCTTTGCAGATTTCTGTTTTCAGACATTGTACCATGGATTAGTCATCAACTTTGAAGGTTTTGCAAAGGATAGAGTCTCTGTGGGTGAAAAGCCCCTCCTCCTGAACAGCCTTCGCAGCTGCATGATCAAGGAGTTTAGAGGGACAAGTAGATCAATTAGAGGTTTAGAAGTTCACTTAACCAAGCTTTTGCGAGGAAAAGAATGTCAATATTGCAGGTGTGGATGGATTCAGAAACCTCTGTGCAGTGGTTAGCTAAAGACCTGCAGTTATATCGAAGGCACTTCATGGAGGATTATAAAATGTTAACAGATAGTGATAGGGCAACAACAACAGTTAAGAGATTACTTGGATTCGTTCTATTTTTCAGTCTGATAGGAAGCTTGCTTCCTGTTGCCCCTGAACATCGAGATCTTGTGCAGTCTTGAGAATGAGCGGGCAGTGTTTGCTATGTTGTACTTTTCAAATAAGATATAAGAAATAAGAAAGAGAATTGCAAGCTGTACAACATTGCCACCTGTGGGTGGGTGAGGCTACTTGCTGCTACGAGCACGCACTCCCAGTGACTATTACCAGACCCAGATCGCGAGTCTGTCTAGTCAATGTGGTTTAGTATACCCCAATTTACACTGTGGAGGAAAGTGTATACTGGGTTGAAATTTTTCCTCGTCCTCCCAAGTTTTATTTGTTTATTTATTTTTATTTGTAAAGTTTCATATCGCGCGAACATGACCCTTTTGGGCATCAGTGCGCTGTACATCAGGTAGCAAAGGGTGAGCACACAAGAGTATACAAATGTGGGGGAACAAAAACGAACAAAAAAGACAGAAGATCAAAATCAGAGAGTCCGGATTCGGATTGTTCATCAAAGTAATATAGAAAATGGCATCATAGAAAAAGCACTAACGATGGGTATGTGGTAGGACCCCATAGTCTTGTGGAAGGGCAAGCCACGGAAGTTAGAGTCTGGGAAAGTTGCATATTCATTGTGGGAGGAATCTGTTCATTAGTAGAGACGCTGCTTCTCATTTGAAGAGTGGTACATAAACAAATGGTCACAGTGGAGAATTGATTTAGAATTCACGTATGTAGAACCAAATTCAAATGCATTAAACAATTCAAACGTCACTACAAAAACAAATGATTTCTAATGATTTAATTCGCATCACAGAATCAAAATCAATCCAAATATAAGAGTATACAATTAATCAACATTAATACACATTGGTGCTCAGAAAGAGAAAAGGGGAAGGAGGTGGGGTGTGAGTGGTCAAGGAAAAATGAGTGACGGTGTAGAGAAACGGAAAGGTAATGTGGTTCAGATACATTCAGATACATTCAAATTTTTAGATCCAATCCGGCCTTTTACTTGGCAAACCAGTAAAGTAAACAAAACATAACATTATAGGCACAGATAGACATGTCTCTGTCGCCTATGTTTGATACAAATGCCAATATGTCAACGTTTTGACCCCTTTAGTCATAAAGGTAGCTTCATCCTTATTGGGGGTCTTCATCAGGACTCAAGGGAAGGTGACAGAGACATGTCTATCTGTGCCTATAATGTTATGTTTTGTTTACTTTACTGGTTTGCCAAGTAAAAGGCCGGATTGGATCTAAAAATTTGAATGTATCTGAACCACATTACCTTTCCGTTTCTCTACACCGTCACTCATTTTTCCTTGACCACTCACACCCCACCTCCTTCCCCCTTTTCTCTTTCTGAGCACCAATGTGTATTAATGTTGATTAATTGTATACTCTTATATTTGGATTGATTTTGATTCTGTGATGCGAATTAAATCATTAGAAATCATTTGTTTTTGTAGTGACGTTTGAATTGTTTAATGCATTTGAATTTGGTTCTACATACGTGAATTCTAAATCAATTCTCCACTGTGACCATTTGTTTATGTACCATTGTTTACCCGGGTCCAGTGGTCTTACGGGTTACCCCATTTATAATACCTCTCATTTGAAGAGGGCAGTGAAAGTATTGGATCTGGTCTCAGGGAAGCGAACTCCAAATTTTTTTAGGTTTTCATTTTTTTAACATGCAGGGCTTTAGTAGAAGGGAGCCTGTTTTTCGTAAAGATCTATTCTCACCTGATAGGACAAGTTTGTTTGCCAGGTAGGTTGGAGTGATTTTTAGGTGGATCTTGGCCTCATAGGCTAGCCAGTTCAGCACTTTGAGATCTGGGGTAATGTGATTGCTTTTTTTCAGCTTGTTATGGATCTAGCCACAGCGTTGAAGGTTGCCTTCAGAGATGCCAGTTTTTCTTTAGATAGATCTATGAGGGTAGCACTACTATAAAATAGTTTGGAGATCACTAGTGCTTGAACTGCCATCTTAAACTGCCATCTTGAGATCTGCAGGCGGCAGAAAAGGTTTTAATTTCCTTAGTGTCTGCAATTGGTGGTTGGCGCCCCTGGTGGTGGCGCGGATGTGATCATGCATAAAGAGACTGTCCAAGGTTATTCCTAAAGATCTTGCTGTTTGCTGAGGTTATGATGTGTGGGGTACAGTTCAAGGCTGTTAGATGTGAGAGCCATTCTTTGATGTTTGGAATGTGATTGGGTGGAGAGATTAAGAGGAATTCAATTTTGAGAGCGTTCAGTTTAAGGTGGTTACGAGTCAACCAGTGTTGAGTTTTTGTCAGAGTGGTATTGAGGATGCTGCTGTCTTTTGGCGAGGCGATTTTCAAGTAGAGTTATGTATCATCATATTACATATGGTAAGAGATGTTTGAGAGTCTGAGGATTTCAGTCAGGGGTTTCATGAGCAGGTTGAACAGGGTGGGGGTGAGTGAAGAGCCTTGAGGAACGCTGGTTGTGACTGGTGGTTGGATGCATAGAGCGTGGTTGATCATAACTCTTTGGGATCTGTTGTGTAGGAATGAGGAGAACCATTTTAACACTGTGCCAGAGAAACCCATCCAGCATTATAGGAGGTTCATGAGGTTCTTATGTTTAACCATGTCAAACGCAGCTGACTGGTCAAGGAGGATTAAGAAGCAGGATTCATTATGGTCGAGAAGTCTCAGTGCATTGTCCACAGTATGGACAAAGGCAGTTTCAATACTGTGACCTGAACTGAAACCAGATTGGCATTGGTCTAGGAGTTGGATTTGCTTTATATGATTGCATAGTTTTTGATGTATGCATTTTTCCAAGAGTTTGGCCAGAGTTGGGATATTGGAGATTGGGCAGTATTTGTTAGGATCTGACTGGTCAGCGTTGGGTTTTTGTAATATAGGTGTAACCTGGCCACTTTTTAGACTATCTGGTATGCAACTTTGTGCTAAAGGGGAGCTGATAATCTTTGTCCATAGGAGAGCAGGGAGTGTTTGATCTCGCTGAGAATTTGGAGGGTAAGGGGTCATTGAAGTGGTTAGAATGTTTCAGCGATGATAATAATTTTAAGATGCCAGATTCATCGAGAGTCTCAAAGGTGGACCAAGAGGCATTGTTTTAGGTTTAGGGGAGGAGCTTTCAGGGCAGTTTCCTTGAAGTATGGGAAAGTGAGGTGGAGGGGCTTTGATAGATAAAAGCTTCATGGCGTTTTGGAGAGCAATGTCAATTAGTTTAGTTTTCTCGATAAAGAAGGAGGCAAATACGTCGCAACTGGGTGGAGTTGAGTTCTCAGATGAGAGGGGATTACACTGCCTATTTGTTTGATTTTTGACAATTTCAAACTATTTTTGGGACCGTTAATGGCCTTGTCTAGTTGTTCTCTGAAGAAAGATGCTTTAGAACGTCTGATAAGCCTGTTGTAGGTTTTCCTTCTTTGTCTCAGTAGATTGAGGTTAGTTGTTGAGGGTGAGAGTCAGGGCCGGACCGGGAACCCACAGCACCCCTGGCAATTTTGTCAGGCCGGCCCCCACCCCTGGGGGAGGGGGAGAGGGGGGTTGTGAAATACTGCTGCTTAACAAAACCGGTCTCCCAGCACTGCTGCTTTCGTTACTGGGGGCAGATATTGCAGCATTGCTGCAAAATCGGCCCCAGTAACAAAACCAACCCCACCGTTCCAAAACGACCCCACCCTTTCAGCCTCCTGGGCAAATGCCCAATGCCCGCTACGGCCAGTCCGGCCCTGGTGAGAGTCTCCAAGCTCTTTCCGCTGATCTTAGAGCAACTTTCTTCATTAATGTTGCAATTGAACCATGGGTTGCATTTTTTGATCTGGACTCTTTTTAGATGTTTGGGAACGATGGTGTCCATAATGTCGGACATGGAGTTGATATAGAGAACTGTGAGGTCTTACGTGTCCAAGATATTAGTGGATGGAGATAAAATGTTGTTACTGAGAGCAGACAACATGAGAGGGTTGATATTTCTGGTGTCTCTGACCCAGCATTTGCCTTTCACTGGTTGTCTTTTGGAGATGACTACTCTTTCTGCTATGGAGAACATGATGCAGTGGTGGTCTGTCCAGTCGCATGGAAGAATGGATTAAATATGGATGGCGTTCTCTTTTGCTATAATTGCATCTAGTGTGGCCCCTTCGTTATGAGTCGGGCTGTTGCAGGCTTGAACCAAGTTGAGGTCATGAAGAAAGGATTTGAAGCTATTCACCAAAAGGTCATTTATATAATTCCAGTGGATATTGAAATCGCCAAGAAAGATCTGACCGTTGTGTGATCTGCTGTTGGTAGAGATGACCTCCATGATTTGTTTGATAAATGTATGGTTATCACCAGGAGGGTGGTAGACCGTCTGCAATGTGCATAATGAGCCGTCTTTAGTTGAGATATTGATCCCCAAATATTCACAGAAGGACAGCTGTTGGGTCTGGGTTTGTTTTATTGAGAGAGTGACCCAATGGAGAAAGGTAATGTCACCACCAGGACAGCCTGAGTGGTCCAAACGAAGGATGTCATGGCTGGGAGGGACTGGAAAGTCCAGTTTGGGGGATGAGGAATCGTTAAGCCATGCTTCAGTGAGTAGTCGGAGCTCCAGGTCAAGAGTGATGATGAGATCAGCAATATCTGCAGCATGTTTCACAGCAGACCGGAAATTGAGTAGAGCGCATTTTAGGTTAGTTTTGGTTACAGTTGTGGATAAGTGAGATATGGGAACTCGTTTGAGGTTAGATTTATTAATGGATCTAAAATTGGGTTGAGACTCCCTGTGTGGGTGAGTGATCATCGTCTGGAATTTTCCCACAGTCATTGCATGAGTGATAGGTGCATGGTTGTAGGAGGCGAGAAGGGAGAGGCTATCATTGTTACCTAGGTGACTGACCACTCTGTAGGGTTGAGAGGACAGGTATAGATTTGGTTTGCATCTTCATTTAGGTGGAGGGGTCCAGATGTTGGCAGGGCAGTTGGCTGTTTGGGTTGTCGGCTAATCTGATTCAAGTAATGCTTTTTGTGATTCGTAATCTTATGTTCCAATTCAGAGGTCCAATGTAATAGGTTCTGGATGCCAGTCCTTAGCAGATGTAAATCTATTTTTATGTTGTTGAGTATTGACCAGAGAGGGGCAGTACTGTTGGGTTGATTTGGAGGGGATGTGTGAGAGGTTTTGGGGGCAAGGTGGGAAACTGGCTGTTTGGGGCAGCCCCAGGATAGGGGAATGGGTTTTTCGTCAATGGCCGTGCAGTGCTGTATGGCCAGGGGGTTAGGTGGTGGGAGGATTTGGAGATTGGAAGAATAGTTGTGAGTCCTATTTAGGACTTGCCTAGGGAGAGTGCTGTCATGGTAGGGTCTTGTCTTGTGTAAGGAGGTGGGGAAGTGTGATTAATAGAAGTGTTGTGTGGCTTCATAGTGTTGGTTAGTTGATCGCGAAAGGAGTTGATCCTGTCACTCATAAGATCAGAGATGAGATTCTGTTTATTTAAAGCATGGGGGTTGATAGAGAAATGGTGACTTGTGGCGGGTCGGCATTCTCAAGTGAGGAGGTAATATTCTGTGCTGTGGTGATGTAGCGAATAGGTTTAGGGTCATCACTCTCGAGAGGGGAGGAAGCTATCTGGGTAATAATGATGCCATGAGAGGGAGAGTGGGTATGAGGGCCAGAAGAGTGGTGGGATAAGGTGAGGGAAGGAGTGGATGGGATGGGATGATCATCATTCACTAGGGTGGTAGTTGGTATCTGCGAAAGTGGGGTTAGCATCTTTGCCTATCAACTTTGATGTAGGGGAAGCGATCATCAAAGAGCTCCAGATTGCGATTAGAGGATTGGATGAATACAGTGAAGAGTACAGTGGTGTTATAAATGGTGATGGTGGTATCAGTGTTGTACGCAGGAGAGGGTGCGATAGTCAGTTTGAAACCGTGCAGAATCTTCTTGGCAGAGGTGACCTTGAGTACGGAGGATAAGGCTTTACTCCATTGAGCGTGATGGTTGGTGAAGAATATTAGATCGTTGATTATCGAACCCTTATTGCAGCAGAAGTAGGAGTCTAGGAAGAGTGATTCAGTGTTCAGTTTGAGCGTTTTATGTTTAAGATTTTTTGCAATATTTTTGGTTAAGCTTGGTGGATATATGATTTTGAACGAATTGTGTCCAGCAGGGGATAGTAGGGGGTTCAGTGCCTTGGTGTGGGATAGTTCCATGGTGAGGTAACTGGGCATGGAAGTGCTAGGGTGATATGGAGAAGATTAGATGTGCAATCCTAATGGTGAGAACTCATTCCAAGATGTCTGCCACTTTAGAGGATAGATGAGTGAAGTCATATTGAGCAAAACTAAAATTAAACACACAGCCTTGGTGTAAGCAGCAGAAACAGTTTAGCTTGAAATACAAGCAGTAAATTATCTCCTCTCAGTCAGTCGAGGTTGGCTGAGGGATTCAGGAGAAGTGCCCTGCCTGTAAACATCCTCTCACAGGGAAAACTGGACTGTGTCAGAACCCCTTTCAGAGGGACCCGGAGCAGTCCGGGGTTACTGGGCCCAAATGTAGGGGTTGTGGCCTTTTATTCCTTCTGCCCGAGGCCGACCTACTATGGGCCCTGAACAGCAGGTCCAAGTACTGCTTCTTCAGCACTTGACTCTCAGTGGTAGCGGGGGTCGGGCTGTCCAAGGCTTCTAGGGTGGAGATAGGTGCAAGGCATACACAGGCACAAGACTCAAAGTAAAAATAGCAACCCCAATAAATTGATAGTCCAGTCAAATACTCACTTTTGTGATTAAAGTAGTATTTAATATAAGCACACCAAGTATATTCACACCACGCTAAATAGTATCCACAGCCTCTTGAGGTAGGCACACTAGTGTCGTCCCGGCCAGTGTCCACGAGTCTTCCCTTCTCATCTAATGGAGCGGGTTATTCCCTATTCAATAATGGAGGTGATTTGCAGGTGTGTTCCATGCTAGTCAACAAAGTCTCATTCTGTCCTTAAGAGTCAATTAAGCAGCACTAAGTTTGTGCAAGTCCCAGGAGGCCTGGCGGCTTAGAAACAGTCTTACCCAACCAAGGACAGTGGTGAGTTCAAGGAGGACCGGGGCATCTTCCCACACTCCGGCCTCTCAATGCTAGAGGGTCACAGCATCTAATAGTCTCTTCTGGATTACCTGTCGGAGCCGTCGCTGTCTCTGGACAGTATGTGGAGGTGTCAGGCGTCTCCTCCACGGCTTCCTTGGCTTTTGATAAGTACTACCACAAGCAGTGGTCTCTACAGTAGGTCCTTCCTTGTAGGTCTTTTGGCAGGGATCTTCTTGGCATGATTTTCCAGGGCACTGACCCTAATATTCAAGGTGGCACCCAGTTGGGGGTGCCACCACAGTTGGGGATCGCAGGGTTACAGCACAGCAATGGTGATGGCCCTAATCTTTACGGTGACCCCAACGTGGCCTACGGGGGTCACCGACTTACCAAGGAGAGAGGCAGACGGCTCACACTCTCACAACAGTTCTGACCGGACTGGGTGATTCACACTTTACTCACTGGGATTCACTCTACAGGATCTCTGCTGGGCCTCGCTCCCTCGAGTTGCTCTCCTCCTCCTCACAGGGTAAGCTGGCTTTGGCAGGCAGGCAGAAGGCTAGTGCTTCAGGCTTAGGGCAAGTGGTCTTGATTTTCTGGGTAATGGCCCCTCATCAAGCAGGGAGACTCGCAAACCTTGGTCCCCTGTCCTGGTTGCAGCAGCTCAAAGTCTTGGTGATCTTCTTTCCACGCTGATGAACAGTTTGTGGGTCTCATGCTCCCACTGTTATAGTCTACGCCCAGACACAGATGTGATTTAGTGTCTGGTCCTTTGAAATTCATGTTGTGGGTGTCGACTTCTTTGACATGCCCTCTCCTCTGTCCTGTCCTTTGTCAGAGGGACAGTCTGCCACAGCAAGACCATCTGCAATTCTGATTGACTCACAACACAGGCCATGGGAGTAACCAGTGATCACACCTGGCTGTCAGTCTCCACTGAAATATGCCTCACAACGGTTCAAAGGCCCAAGCCCTCATCTCTATTATGATTCCCTGGTCCTACAATGCTAAACTGATCAGACCCACTCTCCTGATAATGAGCTCAAGCCCTATTGACCACTAATTCTTTCTGAATCAAAGAAACCTTTGATATGCACAAACGATGCTCTGCTCCCCTCCTCCAGACTGTGTGTTTCCATCCCAGCCCTCAGGAATGTCAGCAATCCACATCTCCTGCCAGGGGTTGCAACCCACACCTCCGCCTAGCTTTTCCAGGCCCTGGGCTTCCAAAATGGAACCCACACGCCTCCACATTATGCACCAAGCACAGGCACACATACAACACAAAACGCACATGCAAGCATCATGCGCTGCATGGAGCTACATAGCCAACAAGTAGGATAAGCATGACTTAAGTACACACTGGAGGAACATTTCCTGAGTGGGCCGTTAGGCACCACTCCAGTGACACAAGTCAAAAGGCCTATTCACACTACTGATTACTAGAAAACACAAAATGGGTATGCTGCCACCATCGTGCTTATGTCACTTAACTCCTGGCAAGGGCAGTATCCCTCTACCACTATGAGGGTAGTGCTTGGTGCACCACCCTCAGTCTAACAGAACTGCATTACAATGAGACAGGCCTAGGTCATGGTGCATAACCAGGATCCGTGTTGGCTCTTGACTAAAAATTAGTAACAAGGGTTCAGACATCCACTGAGGCACTCAGGGTAGGGGTGCACTTCTGTCACCATACAGGGGACTTTTCCATCCCAACAGGCTGCCTGGTCATCCATGGGCTGTTCTGAATCGCTCCACTGGGTTTTTGCTGGGTCTGAGCTTGTTTCTGAGACTAGCGAACGGTAGAGGGTGGGGGAGATTTCTGTGTAGCGCCACCAAGGAGAGCCGATACAATGCACAGGCTGCATCCTCATGTTGGTCATCTCAGAGCTGTCTGGCATCAGAGAATTTCTGGCTGACAGGAGGTCCGTTGGACCTCTGGAACACAACATCCACTTGGAAACTTCTGGATGGTGATATCCTGTCCTGTCCCTGGATACACCGTTCTGTGGCACCCGTGCCAGACGCAGTGCGTTTCATGCGAGAGACAGGCCTCTTAAAGAGTTTTTGTTGCTTTTAAGGGGCTCCTGTTGTGGTGCAGCAAGAGCCACCAGGGTAGGCATGGGTGACTATAAGGCTGTGACATTGCGCGATTTGCAGCAGTCCAGTTTGGCACTCCTTGTCGCCGGGGTGGTCCTCGTTGTTCACTGTTCTTGCTAAAGTGTGAGGCCGGATCCAGAGCAGCGTTCTCGTATATTGAGGGTTGCATCAAGCGCCTCACCCGTTCGAGCCTGGTAAGTCCTTGCTCAGTCCTTGCTGTCACTGGATCAGAGGGTGTAGCTCGTGAATGTCCTAGTGCGGACAGTTACTTACACCAATAGTGATCCTCTGCCGGGCCTTGTTCATCTATTATCCATAACGTTTTATTTTAGTGATTGTTTACTCTTTATTAAATTGAACAATTATTCCCTGGAACCACCAAAGAACTGAAGACAAAACATTTGTTTGAAAACAAAGGAGTCGCACCTCACATCATGCGCTTTGGCTTTAAATGAGTAGATTTGTAGAGTGCTTCCTGTCACCCGTGAGGGCATCCTGGCTTCGGTATCACCTTTGTCAACAGAGACTTGTGGCCATCATTTCTTGGACCTTAAAGTCGTTCTGGTAGACCCAAACCAATCAGTGAAAAAAAGATTGCTATTGTATTTGCTTCAGCAGTTTCACAACATCATCTCACTTAAAACGTTAATGAAACTGCATCAGAGTTCTTGACATCACCTTTGTCAAGAAAGACTTGTGGCCATCATCCCCCCTTTTGCCTTAAAGTCGTTCCCAGCAGTGATGAAAAAAAGACTTTTTTATTTGCTTCAGCAGATTCACAACATTATCTCCCTCAAAACATTAATGAAACTCTACCGGAGCGCTGTGGTTTCATTCATTTGTTTATCAGCCCTTTGGGAGGGAGGGGTGGGGGGGGAAGCAGACCACAAACCAGTGACTGTGTGTAAAAGGCCGCTTTTATTGAACAGGTGCACATCACAATATAAATACCTCGGCAAACCGCCTTACAAAACTAGGCCTCACTAAATAAACCATTTACCTAACACCCCGAGCCCCGCCCCCACCCCTAGCATTTTCTTTGAGCCCGCCCCCACCCGTACATTACAACATTACAAACCATAGCAAACAATACATCAACGTATAACCCTATAAATCCAACCCGTCCGTTAAACGCCTTCCCCTGCCTGCCCCTTTCCAGCTGTCAAACCCCCAACCTGTGTAACCGAAATAACAAGTAACCTGCCTACCCTTTCCCTGTCGATAAATCCCAACTTCAAAATTAATCACCAAAACCCCTGCCAACCCTGGCAAACTTCAAATGACCCCCGCACAGCACCTGTTCAAGCGACAGTACATAATAGTACCCTGTACACCTGTCTCGTAAAAGCCCCCTTAAAATATTTTTTAGCCCAATAAAAAGGGAAACCCAGAGAAGAAAAAGGATATAAAATTGCTTTAATAAAATTTTTAATGAGGGGAGGGAGGGAGGGACAAAATATTTCTAAGCTGAAGCTCCCGGCCACCAGGTCACCAAACCTAAAATGGTGGCCGGGAGCAGGAGCCCAAAGCATTTATGCTTGGGCTCCAATTGGGCTACAAAAACAAGCCCAAAGGTAAAATGGCTGGTTATCAGCCCGCTCCCCCGCCCCTCGCCCCTCCCAAACTGCCCGGGGGGACCTCCCTGCGGTCGGCAACCCCCCAAGCCCCCTTGGGAGGGAGGGGTGGGGGGAAGCAGACCACAAACCAGTGACTGTGTGTAAAAGGCCGCTTTTATTGAACAGGTGCACATCACAATATAAATACCTCGGCAAACCGCCTTACAAAACTAGGCCTCACTAAATAAACCATTTACCTAACACCCCGAGCCCCGCCCCCACCCCTAGCATTTTCTTTGAGCCCGCCCCCACCCGTACATTACAACATTACAAACCATAGCAAACAATACATCAACGTATAACCCTATAAATCCAACCCGTCCGTTAAACGCCTTCCCCTGCCTGCCCCTTTCCAGCTGTCAAACCCCCAACCTGTGTAACCGAAATAACAAGTAACCTGCCTACCCTTTCCCTGTCGATAAATCCCAACTTCAAAATTAATCACCAAAACCCCTGCCAACCCTGGCAAACTTCAAATGACCCCCGCCACCCAGAAAGTAGGGGGAACACCCCCCTCTTTCTGCCCCCCAGAGTAGGCTATTCCCTCTCCAACTTAAACCACATGTCTCTGAACATTCAGACATCTCGCCAATACCTCCCGAATCTCGAGTAAATAGAGGTCCATTCCAAGCCTGGATAAATGCACTCCGTCATCCCGAAAAAACTCCCCATTCTCAAATCGTATCTCTTTGTGTGTCACTCTCCCAAAACCTAGTCCCCGACAAAACCTAGAAATTTCCGAGTTCACTTTCCTACGTGCCTTGTCAATGGCCCGGGGTTCACCGCCCCCTCCAAACCCTGCGCGGGACCAATTCAGTCCACAAAACGTGGCACCCTGACCATCGTTCCCTTAAAAGAGACAGATCCCTCTTCATTGCCCCTAGCAACACCACCCCCTTTACTCCACATAAATCATTCTCGCCCAGGTGGATCAACAGGACATCCGGGCACTGACCCCTCACCATCCATTTATTAGACATGTTAACAGTTCTTTCCAAAGCATACCTCCCTTGCCTTTCCAAACAATTTTAAATACACTGTCATTGAAACCCAACATTTCCCCAAAATAGCTGCGTCGTGCCTGAATCTGCGCCCACTTGATGAATGAATGCCCCACTATCCAAATGGTCAATTCCTTGGATTGAGGCCCAGCCACCGAACCTGAAATGAGAAAATTAGAATAAGACTCACAACAACGAGGATGACGCATGCGCCTCCTCCGCGGTCCTTCTCACATAGCGCTGAAAACAGTCTGACGACCAGCGCCCCAGCCGCATAATGTCCCCTGTGACCAACCCCGGTTGTGCGCTTCTGTTGCTGCCCCAATCCTGAATGAATGTGTCCCATAAAGCGCCCCATCCAGCCCGATGCTCTGTAATGCCTTACGCAGTACCATGCGCAACTGATAATCCGTTACCCGGGACCCATTGTGGTGCCGAAAAACCCCATCGGCCCCGACGCCTTCCGCCAAAGATCTCCAACGGCGCGCCCACTGCAAAGGACATGTTGCCGCTGGGGACGCTGCTTCCAACCAAATTCCTTTCCCTAGGCTTCTCTGATCAGTTTTAGAATTGGCCAGCCAAATTTGTATCCCCTTCTCCGCAAAAAACACATCGTGCCAACTGATGCCCCTTTTTAACTTGGTACCCAGAAGTTCCGATACTCTAAAAGCCCCAAAAACATGAACACCATCAAGGTAGAAAACAAACATGTTTCAAAACCGTCCCTACAAACCCCGGTAAAGCTTCCAACAACCTGGCCAGAATCTGCCATGACAGGGAGCACCTAGAAAACGCACCCTTCCCTGCTCCCTAGCCCAGCCTTCTAGCATCCTCCTCCCCACTTCCCCTGCTGAGGGGAGTAACCCCAAAAGAGTTTTCCCATAAAAGAGATTCCCGCCAATTTCCCGGCAATAGTCACCCTGGAAAGGCCTCTCTCTATAAGGCCTAGGATAAACTGGATCACATCCTCAGACCGCCGCCAACTCTCCTCACGCCTGCAGGCTCCTGATGCCAGGAAATCCCTCCATGCCAGCGCATAAGCCGCCCGCGTGGCCACAGACAAAGAACCTACCACCAATTGTAGCACCCTACGTTGCCTACATACCAAAGATGTTCCGGCATTGGGGTTGGTGTCCTGTCCGCCTCCTTGGCCAGTCCACGGAATCTCCCCACTGCGAACGAGACAAGGCATCCGCTATGTCATTGTCCACACCAGGGATGTGCAAGGCCCTGAATGCAATGTCGTGTCTAAGGCAGCCTAACACAAACACTCGCAGCAACTTGAGAATCTGTTCATCTCTGGCCGACTGTCTGTTAACAATGTCTACCACTGCCATGTTGTCCACACGAAACAAGACCCTCTTGTGCGCCAACTCCTCGCCCCACATGGTCAAAGCCACCAATAACGGGAAAAGCTCCAGAAAGGCTATGCTCCTCCCCCAACCTTCCATTGTGGGGGCCACTTCTCCGCACACCACCTACCTTGCCAATAAATGCCAAAGCCGTCACTGCCTGCGGCATCAGAAAAGATTTGCACGTCCCACCGGACGTCATCCCCCTGGCCAATGGCACTCCATTAAAAGAGTGTAGAAAAACTGACCACATCCGCAAATCCTCCTTCACCCCTGCCGCCAAGCGCACATGGTGATGCGGCAAATGCTGTCCTGCTAGTGCCCGGCCCAACCTCCTACAAAACGTCCTCCCCGCTCTGACTACCCTACAGGCAAAATTAAGGTGACCCAGCAACACCTGAATGCTCTTTACTGTCACTTTCTGCTTTGCCAACATCATGTCCAGTAACTCCAACATTTTCACTTTTTATCCTCTGGCAAGCGAGCCCGCATTGCCACTGCATCAATTTCGATCCCCAAAAAGGACAAAGTTGTAGATGGACCCATTGTCTTCTCGGGTGCCAATGGCACCCCCAGTTCCCTCATGAGCTCATGGAAAGTGTCCAGAGCTATCTGGCATTCCGTGGAGCCGGGGGAACCTACAAAGAAGAAATCGTCCAAGTAGTGCGTCACCAATGTGTGACCCGTGTGCTGCGTGAAATGCCACTGCAAAAAGGTGCTGAAACGTTCAAATAAAGCACATGACATAGAGCAACCCATCGGCAATGCTTTGTCCACGTACCATTTACCCTCAAAATGGATACCCAGAAGATCCCAATCATCTGGATGGACTGGAAGCAGCCGGAATGCAGATTTAATGTCACACTTTGCCATTTTTGCAGTTGCGCCCGCGGTCACAACAAGTGACATGGCCACGTCAACCGAAGAATATGACACTGAGGCAGCCTCCTCATCGATAAAATCATTAACTGACGCCCCCTCCGGCCATGACAAGTGTTGAATCAGTCTGTATTGTCCTTCTTCCTTTTTGGGGACCACCCCAATGGGTGATATGATCAAGTTGTCTACTGGCCAGTCGTCAAAGGGGCCCGCCATCCTCCCTTCCCTTACCTCCTTGTTTAATTTATCCTGGACTACCTCCCTGTGTTCTGCCGCTGACTTCAGGTTATCCGCCCACCTTCTCTGCCTTAGACCCTGGTAACCCAAACGAAACCCCCACTGAAATCCCTCCAGAAGCACCCGTTGAGCCCCCAAATCCCCATACCCCTGGAGTACTACCGCCAGCTTTGGTACCCTAACTGGCGTAGGAGCCTTTGGGCCCAGTACCCTGTGGTCCTTTCCCACCCCTGCCGCTCTGGAATTGATGCGGAGAGGCAGGGGTGCTGCCACTGCTGACCTCCCTGTGGCTTAACGCCCCAACAGTTAACCAGGGGATGGCGCTTCCCTCATTTGGAACATTCGTGGCGGTACTTGCAATACTCCCTCGTGCATAAGCCCTTATTGAAGTCCCAGCACGCCCCGTTCCAGCTTGTGTCGTGGCTGCGCCTCCCACCCCACCCCGGGTGGGCTTCCCTGAAAGGGCCGGTATACCAACGGCAATCCGCTAGCTGTAAAAATGGTCTTACCACCCGACGCTGCCCCCATTGTATGCTGCCATAAGTCTGTATCTAACTCCCCCATTTTGCCTCAGAGTCCCAAGCCATACGAGCCCTGAACTCTTCGTCATATTGGGCCCAAGCGTACCCTCCACTTGTGATTTGCGCCTTCCGTATCACATCGATATATTTAAATATGGCTACGCTGCGCTCCGGGAATTTTTCGCAGTACACACTAGCATATATTAAAAATGCTGCCGTCCAGTTCTCAATGGTCAACGGCACCTTAGGCCGCTTGGCCAGCTCATATTCCTCCTCTTTTGAGCCCTCTTTGGACCTCACCTCCCTATGCAGGAGCTTCAGTATCTCCACATATTCCCCTTTCCATATACGTTCTTTGGTTAAAAGCATTAAATGGGCCCCCAAAGGTTTTGTCACACCCATGTAGGAAGCTTCTTAATCTTCAATTCCTTACTCTCCAACGGTTCCTTACCCCCCACCGCTGCTTCCGTGTTTGTTCCACTTTCTACCTTGTCGCCCAGTGCTAGACCTGTTCCCACCCCCGTATCCTTCACGTATTTTCCCCTATATAATCTCCCTTCCGTCACTCCCCCCAACCCCCCGTCCCCCGTCCCCACAGACACCATCTTTGGTTTGGCCTGTGTTCTACCGGTCTCACCTGGCTCTAACGAGGATGCCCGGACGGACACCGACCTCCTTGCCCCAGTCTCTGCCTGATCCACACTCCGGGGAACCCTCACTGCGGGGCCGCGCTCCCTCCTGGATCCAGACGCCACTGCCGTTCTGTGCGGCACCACTCCCGGAACCTGCAAAAAACTAGGAAAAACATGAGAGGGCCCCCTCCTCAGTCTCCCGCAATTCCCCTTCCTCGGGGCTCTCTTCATCATAGTCCAACACAATGGGCTCCTCCACTTGGAGCACTTCTGGAACAAATACCACAGCACGGGCCCTACCGGACCCAACCTCACTGGCCCTAACGGCCCCAGAATGTCCTTGCGGGGGAGCCGACTGTACTCGCCGATACTCCCCATGCGTTGACCTCTCTGTGCATCCATCGCCGCTGTAATGTCGGACCACCTTGACCTGTCCTTCGGTGGGGCCAGCGAGGTCGTACCGGACCTTCGTGTGCTGGCCGCGACGGGATCCCCCGCCGGTGCGGGATGCGCCGCGCAAGGCTCCACCCTCCCTTCAGCTCGGTGTAATTGGGCCGCACCGCGCCCTACCGAGTCCGCAACACTGCGACGCTCCCTACCCTGTGAAGAAAAAGTTTGGACTGATGTGCCGGTTCCCTCACACCTGCCTGAAAACACGGCCCCCCGCAAATCCGGCGAAAACTCCCTATTATGGCTAAACCGCCTAGACCTCACCGAACCCCCAGAGAGGGAATCCCCCCTCTTCCTCCCCACTCCATACCAGCCCCGCCTGTACCACTGCTGCCGCTGAGTCCCAACCCCGGCCTGTACCCCTCCCTTCCAACGTATCCCCAAACCCTACCTGTCCCGCTCCCTTGCCCCCCTCCCCCAATGGTGGCCTACTTATCCCCGCGTTCCCCCTAAGCTCCTGCGCCCGCTGTGCCTCTTGCCTCTCTCCCATACCCAGGCCCCGCACCCCTCAGCCCAAGACGGAAAGATATCTAACCCCTCCCAAGCCTGGTCCCCTCCGGCCGCATCTAAATTCCCCAAATTAATATCCCCCTTGCCCCCCAGCTCATATGGGTACCCTCCCTGGCTGCCCCATCTCTGACCGAGGGAAAAAAGGTCTGCTGGCTGCCCCACCCTCCCACGTGGGCCCACTCTCCCGCCCCCAAGGAGCTGCCCCCCACCGACCCCATCTCGGCCCTTCCAGAAGAAGGGGGGGAAAAAAGGAGGGGACTGTACATCTGCCGATCACCTGCCTCCCCCTCCCTGCCTGCCACAAAATCAGCGCTGCCCCTGCTCTCCACCACAATCTCAGCCCAGTCCAATACCCCATGGCCACTGACACCAGGTCCAGCTTCCCCACCCCACTCCCTACTAGCTATATCTACTGCCTCCATCGCACGAGCAGGAGGGGGGGGCATAAGCTCCTCCCCTCCCCCCGCCAAGTCGCTGCTGGCTGCCCTGCTCACAAACCCTGCCGCATGCTCCCCAGCCTCCCCAGATGCTGTCACAACCAACGCGCAAGGAACCGAGGCGGATCGCCGCTTCCCGCCCCGCCTTCCCCCACGCTGAAACACCCCCGCGGGGGAGGAACATGAGCGCGCAACTGGCGCTAAGGCCGCTACCGGCCCTACAGATACGGTGGCCCTTTCCCTTGCCTGTGTTACACCACCCCCGCGCCTCACAACTCTTGAGGCCCCTGCCTTACCTCCCTCCCCAGGCTCCATAAACACTGTCGGGCCGTCTTTTTCGCTCGCGGGCGGCCCCGCTCACTTACCGCCAGTCGTTGTCGCTTCGGCGACGTGCAGGCGGCAACGGCCGCTGCCACTCCCGCCGAGGCCTGCCGCACCGGGCGCGCCGTCCCTGCCCCTGCGCCAATTACAAGGTCCATCCGGCCCGCCTCGCTCAGGAGCCGGAGGGCCTCCAAAACGCGGTAGTCTTCTCCCGCCATCACGCGACTTCCCCTACTGTATACCCGCCGCTGAACAACCGTACAAAAACCCTAACGAACTACCTGACAAAATATTTCTAAGCTGAAGCTCCCGGCCACCAGGTCACCAAACCTAAAATGGTGGCCGGGAGCAGGAGCCCAAAGCATTTATGCTTGGGCTCCAATTGGGCTACAAAAAACAAGCCCAAAGGTAAAATGGCTGGTTATCAGCCCGCTCCCCCCGCCCCCTCGCCCCTCCCAAACTGCCCGGGGGGGGGACCTCCCTGCGGTCGGCAACCCCCCCCAAGCCCCCCATCTGACGTGTTCCCATTGCTGAGTGTCCTTTAAACTACGGCCCCCAGGGGCTGTAAATATATCTCTGCACTTTACCTTTTCACCTCCTCTTAACCTTTGCCTCTGGGTTCCCAGCAACGCCTGATATCAGGGTGCCTCGCGCGGGGACTCCAACGGGGTACTTGATGCTTATCATTACGGCATCGCAGAGGAGACAAAGAGGAATGGCTTTGCTTTCGCATTCCGGGCCTGCTCCGAGAGGCTTCCTCTGCAAACACGACCAAAGAGGCTCGACTGAACACTGAGAGAAAAGCGAGACCGTGTGGAAATGTCTTCCTCCCAAAAACAATGTCTTATCCTCCCAGAACATGGTACGCAGATGTGAATACCTTACAGATGTGAATATCTTAACACTCTGATTTTGGCGCGCATCTATTTTCACCAGTATTGCATTTTTCGAGATCTTAAGGAATTTCGCAAAATAGATCTATTGTTTGTTAAACCCACCTCGTATTTCAGCCTCAATTTCACTCCAGTTTCGTAGTTTGCCTCGTTTGTGTTGTGCATGAGAATGCCCTACCAGTATCCAGGGTACGTTTGGGCACCGCACTGAATGATGCATTGTTTTTTGTTGCCAAAATGTGCTATAAAGCCCACTTAAGTCCCATACGTGAGATTTTTGTTCTCCACTAAGGAGGAATGGCTGGTCTGTTTATGTGGTGGGCTTTTCCAGCTGGCAGCACCTCTTTCCTGGCCATAGAACTTGGGCATTGATCGACTGGACATATGCTCTCAAATACATGTTCATGGACCATATTATAGAAAGTACCACAGAGTCGCAACAAGTGTGAGCCCCAGTGTTAGAAACTGGGTTACTGGTTGACTGGGGTGTGAACCCTGGTAAAGCAGCAACCACAGTCCAAGTCAGGGTAAGGCACAAGCAAACCCCAAATTAATCCGTGCTCAACCCTCTGGTAGCTTGGCATAGAGCAGTCCGGCTTAACTTAGAGGCAATGTGTAAAGTATTTGTGCTACACTTCAAACAGCAAATCAGTGAAAACACCACACAAAAGTATCCCACACCAAGTTAGGAAAATAGAGCAAAATGTAATAAATAAAACAAGACCAAAACAACAAAAATCCAATCAGCAGAACCAGAGTTATGCATTTCTAAAGAATAAACAGCAATATAGCACCTAAAAACATAAAGAGCCAAATGCAGCTATCTGGTTGCACTGGAACGGGTCAAAGTCAAAAGTTCAGTCCAACCGCAATGGAGAGTGGGTCGGATATAGTCTCAGATGAGTCCAGCTGAAGGTTTACCTTCTCAAGTTTTGTGCCAAGAGTCCCGTCCGCATTGGAGAGAGTTGCAAGCAGCAAGTAAAGTGTCCCGGGCGTTGCCAGTGTGGCATGAGGAGCAGGCCAGGCATGGCGGATGGGTGGGCTAGTGCTACACGCTGGCGGACCACCGTGAGCGGTTGATACTGCTGTGTGAAGAGATGGGCTGGCAGCGGCTCTCGATAGTTTTCGGTGAGAGCGGCACGGTTCCAGTGCGAACAGGCTCGTTCACAACCAGCCCAAAAGCTTGATCTCAAGAGGTTGAGAGTCACACCAAGGGTCCAGGACCTGAGAGGCTCCACTTGGGGGTCAAGAACTCTCTAAAGACGGGTCCGGGAGCTGTCGGAGAGCCTTTAATGCACCTCAAGCTCAGATCAGGAGGCTATCAGACTATCACTTTGAGCCACTCTGGGGTACTGGGTTCAAAATGGGTTGCAGGTCCAGTTCTTCCTCCCCAGGCAAGAGGGCAGCAGGCAGAAAGTCAGCACAGCAAGGCATCAGGTCCCTCAGAATAGCAGTCCTCTCAGCAGCTGTCAAGCTCTGACCAAGATTTCCGCAGGAACAACATGCAAGATGGAAAAATCCCACCGTCCCCTATCCACCAATGTTGCCCAACAACAACAAAGCACAATGGTAAATCAGGGGAAGAGGGGAAGGGAAAAGAGAGAAACAATGTCCTGCGATGACCCCTGGTCGGATGTTCGTTCAAGCAATCAGGAAAATTCCTACTTGAGGCAACAAGGAAGAAAGTGAGATCTGGACAATAAATACTAAGAGATTATGATGAAAACAAAAAGGCTGTGATATAGGTAGCTGAATGTTTCCCCTTTTCCAATGATTAAACACCAGTCCAAATACTGTATGGTGAGGTTTATCTGCATAAATAAAAGATATCAGTAACTTAAATGCTCAAAATAACTCTGGTAACAGTAAAAAGAAAGAAAGAGCATGAAACACTCACCTAATCTAGAACTGGCTTATTTCACAAACAAAAACTGGAATCGGACTACTAGTTTTATCTTGGGTTAGCCTTATGCTTCCTTTCTTCAGAACAAATAACATAAATATTCTTCTTATTCCCAGGAACACAAAACAAAAACAGAACAAGGCAGATCCCCATAGACGGAGGAGCTTGCAGAGATAAGTATTGTTTTATTTATGTTCCGATATCATAGCCAAAATAATGTACATGAACTTCTAAGTCGAGGAAGCCGCCACAAGCAGGAACACCGCGGGACGCCCAACCTTCCAGGAAGAGCCGAGGGAAGGCAAACAGAGGAAGGACACGGAGACAGAATGCTGCAGCGCCTTGAGGAGACAACTAAACCCCCGGGAGACGAGAGACCGTGGACGCCAAAGCGAAGGCAGAGACGAAGACGCCGCCAACCCGACCGGAAACAAAAGGTAAGCGGCCTGGAAGTGCTGGAATCTCCCTGAAACACTAGACGTTCTAGTGAGGGGTTAAGGTAGTTTTATACTCCCCCGTCGTGAGTCGCTACAGGCTGCAGCAAGCATGACTCCGCCGCGGCTCACTACAACCGCACCAGGCACAACAGCAGCACAGTAGTTATTTTTCCTGGCAGTGTACCCGCAGGTCCAGAAGTGTGCTGAAGTGGTGGTGGTGTCTGAGGTCCTTCTTTTATACATAGTTGTATCTTTGAAGTTTGAGATACGCTTCTAGAGGCATGCCTTTGAAATGCACAGATGCCCTGCCATTCTGGTCCTGGCTCCAGACTAACTACAGGGGGTATGCAGCCCTTTGTGTGGCAGCAGGACTCCGCCTATTCAGATGTAAGTGAGGCTGGGCCCAGCTCCTCCTTCCCATCCTGCCAGTGATGGCCCATCCAGTCACACCTAAGCTCCCATTGTGTGTGGCTGTCTAGGAGGAATACACAAAGCCCAACTGCCAACTAGACTTAGTCATGTGACCAGAGACAGGCTGCCGGCATCAATAAATGCCAACTTTCTAAAAGTGGCCTTTTCAGACTTGTAATTTAAAATCCGACCTCACCATAAATTAGGATTTTAAATTGTGATTCCAGAGACACCAAACTTAAACTGGTTATCGCTTCCCATTTGGAAATTACACTTATGAAATGTTTATGTTTATGTTTATGGATTTATAGAGCGCATAGCTGCCCGAAGGCTTCCCAGCGCTAGGGAGAAGGTACAGTCAGGGTGCAGAGGCTGTTATGGGAAGAGCCAAGTTTTAAGTTTTTTCCTAAATGCCAGTTCGTCAGTTAGCAGACGCATTTCTATAGGCAGGGAGTTCCACAGACTGGGAGTCAGATGAGAGAAGGATCTACCTCCCCATTTGGATCTCTTTATTCTTGTCTATTTCATGAGTAGATTTGTAGAAGATCTTAAGGATCTTCCCGGGACATAGGGTGTGACAAGCTTTTTAATTAAGGCCGGGCCTTTGTCATTCATCACTCTATGGGCAATACAGAGTGACTTGAACTTGATCCTGGCCTGGATTGGAAGCCAGTGTAGTGTCCTCAGGGCTGCTTTCGCTGACTGTTGTCTGGGGATACGCAGCAATATCCTAGCTGCGGCATTCTGAACCACTTGCAATCGGTTTATGACATACTTGGGTACGCCAAGATAAAGAGAATTACCGTAGTCCAGCCGCAACACCACCAGGGCCTGAACCACAGTTCTGCGAGTATGCTCAGGGATGAGCGGTAAGATTTTCCGTAGCATGCGCAGTATTCCAAAGCATGCGCCTGATAATTTCCTGGCTTGAGTCTCCATGGAGAGACTGTTGTCTAGCCATATTCCCAGATGTTTTACCGCGTTCTTTGGGACCGGAGGTTCTCCCAGTTCTGGAGGCCAACAGATAATGTTTCTTGGGATCGCCTTATTACCCAGGAACAGAATCTCTGTTTTTCCTCCATTCAATTTTAGGCTGCATTTATTCATCCAGTCTGCTACTTGTACCATGCAGGGTGCCAAGTTGGTATGCATGGATTGGGGGCCCTCTGTCACTGATAGTATCAGCTGGGTATCGTCAGCATAGGAAACAATGGATAGCCCAAATTCTTGCACTATCTCTGCCAGTGGTTGCATATATATGTTAAATAGCGTAAGACTCAATGCAGATCCCTGAGGGACTCCGCATGAGATTTGGAGGGTGTCAGATAGATGCTCATCTTCCAATAATTGGAAGGATTTGTCCTCAAGAAATGAGGCTATCCACTTTAGCGCAGAGCCTGTGATACCCGCTTCCTTCAACCTGCAGATCAAATGTAATCAAGTATCACCAATGTTATCCTATGAGAGAGCTAGGTCCTGCAGTAGTGAAAAAAAATGTTTAAGAGTTTTTCACAACCAGGACATGTAAAACTTAAAAGTACATGTCCTACCTTTTAAATACACTGCATCCTGCCATTGGGGCTCTCCAAGGCCTACCTTAGGGGTGATTTATATGTATTAAAAAGGAAAATGTGGGCCTGGCAAAAGTTTTATTTTGCCACATCGGCATGGCAGATTAAACTGCACACACAGGTTCTGCAATGGCAGTCCTGAGACATGTTTAAAGGGCTACTTAAGTGAGTGGCACAATCAGTGCTGAAGGCCAACTGGCAGCATTTAATTTACAGGCCCTGTGCACATGTAGTGACACCTTACCAGGGATTTACAAGAAAATGAAATGTGTCAATTGGATATAAGCCAATCTAACATGTTTTAGGCAGAGAGCACTAGCACTTTAGCACTGGTTAGCCGTGGTAAAGTGCACAGAGTGCTAAGGCCAACAAAAACTAATTCAGCAAAAAAATAGGAGGAGGAAGGGAAAATGTTTGGGGCTGACCCTGCCGAAAGGGTTAGGTCCAGCACCCAGTTGTTTGTACCCTGGGGCACAAGGTAGTGCAGAAGGTAGCTGTAGATGCTTGGATGGCCCATGTGCAATGCAGAGCATGCTGATACAAAATATGTACCAGCGCAATTATGAGTGTATGATCCCTCCTTTGCATGTGGGCTGTCTGTTGGAAAACGGGGCAGTATCTGTGAGGCCTGCACAAATAACACGTCACATTTGTCCTTCACTGGGAACCAAACACCCTAGTGTAGCGCCTGACTCTCAGAGGGTAGCGTTGCAGAGCAGTCTAAGGCTTACTCAAGGGAGGTGGTGTGGGCTAGTAATCGCCATTACAGGTGCTCAGAAATAACACTCAATAATTGATTGTCCAGACTGTACTTTGCTTTATAAAAGTAAGAGTACATTTATTAGACACACACACTACTCAATACTATGCACCAATTTACAAATATACATAAGCTGTTGGAATTACTTAGTGACATTGCATAACATCTCCACCCCTCCCGCAGGGGGGGTGGGGTCTAGTACCACCACTCCCATGTATGCACATCATCTTGCCCCCCAATGCAGTGGGTTGACACAACCTGGAGCGAGGGCCTTGCCAACTGGCACCATCCCAGTGGCGACCCACCCCATCATCTCAACAAGCATTAAAAATAGGTAATCCTTCCATGAGGGCCCCATAACCCTGACTGAGCATTTCATACTGACTATACAGTATGCACCTCTACATCTTAGTAGGTAACAGTCTGGGTTGTTCCTCCCCTAACGCAGTAGCAAGAATACATGTTTGGGCATCACTTTAAATGGGGTACTTTTCATAGCTGATAACAGTTGTAATGCATTGCAATCACTGCCTCTAAAAGGCATCACAGGTAAAATCAGAGGATTAAGCACTTACAGCCAGACACCTCTGTGCCGGGGAGAGCCGCGCAACCTGCTTTCCTTCGTGGGGGCCCGGTCCCACCCGGGCCCTCACGCATCTCCAGGCTCGTTGGGGGGCCCGGTCCCACCTGGACCCCCAGGTGAGTGCGTCAGCTCGGGGAGCCCACCCCCGGCTGCTCCGTCTGTTCTCGGGGGCCCGGTCCCACCCGGGCCCCTCTCACCTCCACCTCTCTTTTGGGGCCCCGGTCCCACCCGGGCACCCCGCCTGGTCTCCGTGCTGGAGAGCTGCTCGGGGAGCCCACCCCTGGCGGCTCCCGGTGGCTCCCCGACGGCCCAGCACGCTTGCATGCTGCCACGGGAGCCGGCCCTCCTGTTTGGGTCTGCCCGCTACGGCGGGCAGACTTGGAGTCACCAGCCAGTCCGGTGGGGCCTCGGGGGAGTGCGGCGGCACTCCCCCGTCCTCCTCTTCTCGTTGGGGCCTGGGGATGGGGTCCCGGGCCCCCAGGGGCCATTCTTCACAGGGAGCGCTACGGCGCTCCCTGACTTATCTTCATTCTTCGGGGCCCGGAGTTGGGATCCCGGGCCCCCACCCGGCATCTTCGCGGGGAGCGCGACCGCGCTCCCTGACTTGTTTTCTCCGGGGCGGGTGGCGCGGCAGCGCTCCCCCTCCTCCCACGTCACTGGGGGCCAGGGTGGGCTCCTGACCCCTTCTTCCTGGGCACTTTCACGGGGAGCGTGATGGCGCTCCCCGACTTTACTTCTCCTGGGGCAGCCCCCGGGACCTGCCCCACCCCGGGGGCATGGTTGAGACCGACGGCGGAGCCCCACGCGCTTCGTTGTCGGTCCACTGAGAGGTCAGAGGTCACCTACCTTCTGGGGGGCATATCTCGGCCCCCAGGCGGCCGATTTTCACAATTTCCGCTTCTTCTTGCTCCTGGTGGCCAGCCCCAGCCACTGGGAGCACTCTCCTTCGCCCCCCTGGTCTCGGGGAGGGGGAATTCAGCAGGGAGCGGTCTTCCCTGGCTCCCTGCGCCAGTCTTTCGCCTGGCTCTCCTCCTGGGCCTCTCTTCTCCTTGCGCAGAGGCCCAGGCTTCTGCTCACTGGTCCTGGTCTCTCCTTGTGGCGCAGGTCAGGGTACTGGGCCAGTCTGGAGGTTCTTCCTTCCAGCTGCCCATGGCGCCAGGCTCCAGCACCAGTCTTCCTCAGCAGACCACACCCCAGAGAGAGCTTCTCTTCCTGTGCAAGACCTTTTAAAAGAATTTGGAGGGGGCTGGCAAGAAGTCTCTTCTTGCCCTATCAGGCAGCGACACCTCACCTCTCTGCCCCTGCTCCCTCCTTCCTGCCCAGGCCTCTGGGTTTGTTCAAAATGGCGTCGTCCAGGGGTCTCATTCCACATGGTCTCTGAGAGCTCCTTCCCCCCTCGCTGCCTTCTCTCCAGAGCAGCTTGGTGCCTGGCACCAGGTGACAGCTGCTGATGGATAAACCTGTAGCTCCACCCATCTTCTCTTCTTGGAGTGGAGGCCTTTGCCCTTGGAATGCTTGTTGTGCAGGGCTGGCTTGGGTAGGAAGGTCATTAATTCAGCCTGGCCGGGTCAGCCCCAGCCAGGCCCTGATTATGAGCTGACTCAGAGAAATATGTCATTTCTGGATGACCCAAAAGCAGTACAAATATGACTTTGGACTCTGCGGAATACTTCTTCTCACATAGGTTACAGTGGACTTTGGTGCGTGTCTGGAATTTGTTGGCCCTAGGAAAGTAAAACTAGCCCATGTGCTCCCCATCCTCATAGGAGAATAATGGAATAAAAACAGTAAAGCACACTGACTTTCCCTCAAATGTTTCTTCCCATTGTAGAAAGCCTATTCCATGTCACCACCCAATTCTGCATAAGTCCTACCACACCATTCACTTTGTAGCTGCTCCTGGGCTGCGCACGCCAGGAATCTCTCCTGCGCAGCCCTTACACTTGTGCACACGCATGTACACACGTGTTTGCATGTAACCAGCCCAGTGACCCTTACTCTGGCTGCAGCGCAGCGGCCTACTCGCGCCAGAGGGACACTGGTAAAATACACATGCAGTCCCTTTCATCATGAGTTCACTGTGGGTGAGACCCAACTTATGAGGCTCTCCCACAGTAAAAGCTCAACAAATAGGTGTTCAAAAAGCGAAAAATCCGGGCGGCTCAGATGGTCAGAACCACCTTTTAACACTGTCTTATTACAAATGTGGGTGCAGTGTTAAAAGAAGCTGCTTGGAGGTGCATTAGCAGTGTGCCTCCAAATGACACCCCTTGGAAAAAGGAAAGGGGGTGCCAGGTACCCTCAAAGTGCTCATTGCACCCATCTGCAGAGGCATCCCTTTGACACCCAGGCCAGGACACAAGTTAAAGGAAGACAGGCAGCTCTAAACAGCCGGTCTGGCTTTCAGTAATGCACTCTTCAGAGTGAAGCATGAGTTTACACCTGCACTCTGAAAAGTGCATTGACTGTAATAGGGTCCACTATTCAGTCTAAGCATGGTACACCTAGTTTAGGGTGTGCTGCGGCACAGAGTAGGACTGTGCAAGCTACCCGTATTATGATCCCTGGGACCCATCTATGTTCAAGAGTGATGGCCAGTGAGATGCTGCTACCCTTTCCATATATACACTAGCTCCTGTTTCCTTGTTGCTCCTCTTTGTTGCTCTGGATGAGATTACATGGGGTTAACGGGTGATGTGGCTTCCAAACAGGTGCAGCACTACATTATTTATTCATTTCTACCTCAGCACAGTGCTTCACGGTATAGCTAATATAGAGGCATAAAAATATGTGATTACTAAACACCACTGCTCCTCCACACTTTCACATACACTGCTCACATACATACACGTACACACACACACTTACTAACATAACTGCCTTGCTATAAATGGTGCTATTAAACAACATACAAATGGCGCCTAAACATATAAGTCGGTTTTTGCAGTTTTTGCAGTTGGTTCTTTTGCACCAACTTTGATAATTAATAATGCAAAAAAGAATTTTAATCATCCACAGAATTAAGATTTCATACAACACAATAAAACTTCAGAAAATAAGTACAAAAAGCAAACACTGGCAAAGCCAATAGGTCTGGTTTTCATTTTCGATTATAATAAGTCAAACCTATTGATTTTGCCAAAGCCACTTGACACGCTGAATGTCATCAATGGCTTGGCAGCAGGCTCAGAGGAAATTTACTTTTCAACACCGGTACAATGGAAGTAGTAGGAGAAGGGGAGCCGTCAGACGTGCTGAATCTGCTCAGCGGCCAGGTAGTAGCAGCATGGAGGACTAGCACGTTGACTGTGGTTGATAAGGATACCAAAAAGTCAATCCTGTGATGGAAACTAAATCTGCCATTAGAGAAATTATACATTAGCATCCCTAGTAGCAACACCATGCTACAGAAGCTAGGTCCTCTGAATGGAAAGGGGCACCTAGCAGCATCAAAAACCAGGCAGGGTGGTGGATGAGCCTGTTGAGAGGGGGGTAGAGCTGCAGGAGGTGGAGCACCATGAGGAGACAAAGAAACTATCCCACCAAACCCTGTAACAGCTGCAAGAACTCCTTGATGTCCCATCACCAGAATTGTAATGAAAACCCAATGATACAAAGTGAATATCTTCAAAGCCCATTAAAGAAATGGCAAAGCATGAACAAGCATTGGTAATGCATCGTGTTCATAAATCATCGTCCAGTAGAAGGAAAGAGCTCCCTGACAAATAACACGGGAGTGGAGAGGATGTGGCTCAGCGGCCAGAGCTGCTGACTCGAGAGCGGGGGATCCAGGTTCGAGTCTCAGCGGTGTTACGCAACATCCTGTGATTCTATGCAAATCACTTAATCTCTCCGTGTGATAAATTGTTATATAAATATGCTGCAAGAGTAAAAGGCAAAACTTTATGAAAATATAGTTCCACTAAAGTGGATGTTAACAGTATTTCGGCGGCAGGAAACTGATAAGAGAAGCAGATGAGGAACAAGCATTGGTAAATGCAGGAAAGTATGCTACAGCCATTAGAAATGGTGGAAAGGTAAGTGGCACGCACAGGAACAATGAGAAGCCAGGAAAGAGAGGAGGTGGAATGTAAGTCCCTTTTAAGTTTATATTAAAAACAATATATTTCTCAAGCACAGCGGAAGCGCTGTGCAGGCGAAACCTAAAAATGCAGGGAAGGCAATGGCTGAATAGGACTGACCCAAAGAGCACTCCCTCTCTTTTTTCTTCTTTTAGGTATTTGTTTTAATGAATTGATGACCCTAGCTCTCACAGAAAGCAGCTAAAGCTGTTTTTAGCCAGGCCTAAAAAGGACAAGGGCAACAACTAAATCTAGCCCTAGAGGTGAGAAAGATCATTTCACAGGTAAGAATGCTTTTGGACTTGTTGTGTACTGAACTTTCACCTGACAACAAGCTGTGGTGCAAATACATATATTTGAAAATGTTTTGGAGAAGCAAAGCACGTCCTAAAGCACAGAAAGGTAATCCCTCTACAATATGTATGAATCTGTGATAGTTTTCTGTTCAACCAACCAGCAAAAGGAGTGAGAAAAAATATTAATGAGGCCGAAAGTCAGGCGCACTTTCTTCTGCTGCATGTGTGCATATAGGTTATTCCTACAACGTGCTTGACACATTGCCTTAATAACAAGTGGGATGTAGGTGGAATACTCCCATTATTCAGAATTTTGTGGGATTAACAGATTAGGCCCTCTTTCACTTTTAACACTTTTCCATATTACAGAAAAAATCCCCTCTGTAATACGGAATGCACTTGTGTAAACGAGGAAGTTGCGCATTTTCCACAGAATGTTTCTTCATTTTCATGGGGTCGTGCACATGCAAATACTGTTCCAATAAGAGTGTTTTCAGTCGGCCCTACAAGCATTCCAGCCCAACCCAGCTCCTGGGGAATTCAGAGAATACCTTGGGGCTCCAGCCTGGGGGTTGTCTGGTGGCAAGTCAGCCTGCACATCCTGTGCTACATGGCTGTGCCCAAGGAAAGGACTGCAGTTGCCTTCTGTGCACCAGGGGCGTAATGTAGGCCCCTGTAGCCCTGCGGTGCAGGGGGCCCCTCACCCCTTCAGGAGCCCTCAAGCCCTTCAGGGTGGCCCCATTCCACCGAGGGCCAATGAATATCTTTGAGATATGAGAGACCCAGGGGCCCCTCTATACTTTCTGCATGGGGGGCGCATCATTTTATGTTACGCCTCTGCTGCGCAGCCTTGGTCATCAGCGCTTTCTTCACGGGCCCCATTAAGGGCCACCATGTTGGATCACAACAAACCTCTCAGAGAGGCGCTGTACTTGTCATTTGCCCAATCGACTGGTGCTCTGCATCTGATTTACATAATACAGCCTCTTAGGTCGAATCCTTGCTTCCCCACTGACTGTTTTGTAATATAGGGCACATCCCTTTGTCTCCTCGGACCGCTGGTCCTTATTATCCTAGAATGGTCTCATCAACGACCTTTTGGAGGTTGAACTGCACATGGTTCACCAACGGGTCCGCTTCATAAGTGGTGCACTAGTGCAGAAGTGAGGAAGGGCCTGGGAGAGAGTTATCATAGCATTGGAAGTCCTGGTGAGTCTATGTTTAGGAAAGCCCCTGGGGGGAAGATCTGTAGCTGTGCTAAGAAAATGACCCCGGAAGGAGAAGGAACCGGCAGAAACTACTGAATATTGGAAAGGTCCTGAAATCTGCTTTTTACTGGGCAGCAAAGTGCTTCTATACTCAAACACACTGTGCCGGGGCCTATCTATTTATTCATTCACTCATTCTTTTATTTAATAGTTCTCGGTACACTGTTGGAAACCCTCTAGTGCGACGCAGCGCTCTACAATAAAATGTAATCCTGCAGATGAGATATTTTCACAAGAGGAGGATATTTGTGGCATCAGGGCTGCGTGCAGCCACAATAGACACTGAAGAGGGGCTCTCCGAATGAATCCAGGCTTGGTAGCCTTTATGGACGCGCACCGCATCCAGAGAGTCACGTGTTCGTTTTTTTTTGTAATTTCTTTCCTCTGCTGCCGATGCCATTCATCTTGCTAATATCCCTCACTAAGTGGATGGTGCTGGGGGACCGTCCCCGGTGGGAGTTAATCACACCATTCTGAAAAGCCTTCTCCCTCGGCCTCGGTGGGTTCTTGATTTATGCTGTGTAAACCAATAGGAAACGGGGAAGGCAGCTTTCAGGCGCGTGGACAGGTGGCCATTAAGTGGATAGCGCATAAAATATTCACAGTCAAGCGGCCTCCGCCACAGGGTTAGTATAGTATAGGGTTAGTATAGGCCGAGAATGGTACAGCTGAGAAAGCGTGACGATTAGAGAGAAGGAGCCCCCGATTGGTTGCACACAACTGGCTGGACTACAAAATGGGCACATTGGGTCTGTTTGTGCTATGACGCACTGTTATCTGGCTGTGTCAGTCGCAAGCCAGGACAGCGCGCGCTATTATTGTGAATGCACGGTTCACAATGCACGCATGAACAGTCTGTCTTTCACTGCAGGCAGAGGGCTCGCCCTCCCTTTTAAAGGGGGCTGGAATATCCCTGCAGGTGACGGCAGTGAGGACCTCTCCCACCTGCAGGGTGCTACCTGGATGGCTCCTTAAAGCGCCTTGAACCCACTTCGAATGTTTGTCCTCGGGGCCTCACTGACTGCCGTTTCATATATAGCCCACAATCAGTGCTCCTTCTTCTGACAGCTTCTTTGCCCCGGGTGCTGAAAATGCAGGTGCAAATTCCTTTGCTCCCACTGGGCACTTTGCATAGTATGGCCAAAGTGTTTTCTAATGTCTGGGCTTTCATGCAGAGGCGTAGCTAGAGCTTGTGGCGCCCGGGGCTATCCCTCAGATTGCCGCCCATGGCATCCGCAGTCCTGTGATTGTGTGAGGTTAAGTCTCGGACTCGAATTTTGAATCTCACCTCACTGTCAAATTTCGGGCACAAATATTTCTCACATGTATCATTGGAATGCTAGTTTTACATTGGTCTATTAACTAGTGCAAGTAAGTGTTAACTATCTGAACTCGCAGTTATAGAGGGCTGCGCACGGCACCCCGGAGCCACTCGCTTAATTATACTGGTTTGATTTTTTTAAATACTTTTAAACATATTTGTTAGCCTGCCTGACTGTGACCGCTATGTGTGTCTCACAGGCTCTCCCGAGGCTTGCCCAGCAATCATGCTATCACGCACATGCTCACTGCGGCTGCCGGAGTCCGCGAGTCAGCTGACTCTAATGAATTTATGGTATAGGCCTGAGGCAATTGAGATTTGTGTTAGGGCCTCTCACACCCTGTTATAGTCTGGGCCCAGGTCCCATGTGGGACAGAGAGAGCAGCATGGAGTTTAGTGATTCTTCTCTCCTGGTTTATTATTTGAGCTCTCTCCAAACAGCCGCAATGCCACATGCTCACAGACAGGTACTCTCATCAGCGTGCGTCGTGACTGTCACTCGAGACAGACTACTTTTGCACTTACCTGCGTGTATCTGGATCTGAAGGTGGGGTGTAGGATTTAGGGGTCTTTCGACACTTGCTGTGCTGCAGGCTTTAAACAGCAATGCAGGGTGGACTGAATACCCGACTGAAGACCAAGCTGCTTCTGTGCCATGGGCAGAAAAAATGTTTTCAATCTTTGCCTGAAGTGTCGTCTGGTGTATTTACACTTGGTGTGTAACTTGTCACTCGCTGTGTGACACTAAAGATATTTATGCCAGGACATCAGGGCAGGCTCTGGTGATGCTCATGCCACTACAACTCTGAATGACTCATGTGCACCCAGAAATACCCCTTCTACATTGGTGGGGTCCAGTAAAGATGTGTTCTCTACTAAACTGTTGTCTTGTATTGTCAGTGGCTCTTATTGCACAGCTTCGCTCCAGTGGTTCTACAGCCTAACCGCAGGTCCTTGCTCTTTTTGGTGTTAATTCTTAGCGGTGTCCATAGCTGTCATTTTAATTATAGTCAGCTGCAGCAGGCGTTTGCAGCAGTTTTAGATCTTCTAAGAGTTTCTCGTTGCTCAAATGGGTCTAATTTCTGATATTTATGTTTCCTCATCTTCATTGCTTGATTTTTGCTCGCAAGAAAGTGTCAAATGTCGCTGATAACCACACTGAAATTATGAACATGTCACACATAGCAATCTGAAACCTTCAGCTATGGATGGCACGTGTCATGATGTCATTTGCTGATGGCCTAACTGGGTTAGTCCCCCCACTTCTTTTTATAGGACCAGTCCTGCCAAGTACCACGCATTAGGCGTTAGACTAACGCAGTTCAGTGTGGTGCTCCGCATCACCGCACTGAAATGCAATTTCACTCATAATGCATGTCTCAGCTGTCACTGTCACAAACAGTACCGCGCCACTGCAAACAGTGTGGCAGGTGGCAGTGCGCCTCTGTGGCCAGCGTGGGCTGCTCCCGAGTCCCATAGGCTTGGGATGCTCCCAGCAGCTGAGCAGGCTCACAGTCAGATACAATGTGTGTCTATTGTTAATCGATTTCCCGCGGCGCTCTGTAAGTCAGACAGCCTGACGTCATGGCCCAGTCGGTGGTAGGGCCCAATTAGCTACTACAGAGACAGCCTGTCGGGGCCTGCCCCAGTCAGGTTGTACAACACACTTTGTGGCCCTAACGCAGCGAGTGGAAGTGACGTCACGTCCTGCTGCAGAAGCGCACGGGCGGGGCAGATAGCCGGCTGCTGAGTGCTTGGCGGCATTAATCATGGTCCTTGGGGGCCCGGGGCTGGCCTGCACCTGGCCTGCCCCAACCGGGCCGCCTGCACTGAGGAGCTTAATAATATCTATAATGACAGCCCGCACCTGGCCTGGCTGACTGGACCGCCCGCACTGTGGGGCGTAATATTATCTATAATGGCCTGCAGCCGGCAGCAAATTATCAAAGCCTGGTGGCTGGGAGAGTGACAGGCACGGGCCATTCTTCACGACGAGTCAGGTCCGGTTTTGCAGCGGCAGAAATAGAGGACAGAAAACTGAAATTGCCGCGGGGGTCACTGGCTGTAGCGGCCAGCTAGAGCTGCCTTGGTGTCGCCAATGACCCAGTCACGCTGCCCAGCCTGGATCAGGCTGAAAGAACAGAAAGAGTAAGTAAAAATAACAAGAAGCCACTTCAAGTTGTCAGTGAGTGTCACAATGTGAAACACAATCAAATTAAGTTAATGTGAGCGCACGATCTCTAGAACGAATAAAATGGGTGTAATTGCTGGTATTTATGTTTCCCTTGACTTCGTTGCTTTATTTTACTGAAGAGAAAGTGTCACTCATAGTCATTGAAATGTCACTCCTAACTACACTGAAGTAATGAAAATGTCACACATAGGAATCTGAAACCTTGGCAGCTATGTAGGACTTGTCTTGTGCCCACTGCCCTGCCACTCACCAAAGATCCTTTCCTCCCCTCGTAGCTCTTACCGTCCTCAGGCTCCAGTACTCCAGGGTCTCTACCGTAGGGGTGGTTGGTTCTGCTGCAGCAAATCGCCCAACACTGCCACTGCCCCAGACTCGACTCCTCACGTCACGAGAGCGCGAGGTGGTGGAGGTGGAGCGCGTGACTGCTACATTACTTTCCAGCGCGAGGGCTGGCCAAACATTTTTCCCAGGGCCGTCATTGGTAGCGCTTTCGCGTGCTACAAGATTGACAGCCCTGGGACGGACCCACAATCACAAACGCGGTACGTCGCGCACCGCACCACCACCACTATGCTAGGTGGTGGTGCGTGCGCTGCAGGCAGCATTTACAAGCGCAGGTGCGCTTGCACTTCACACGGGTGCCGCGCGGCACTGGTGGCCCGTTGCGGCGGCCTTTATAATTTATTTGGGGACACTGACACTACTGTAGTGACTGAGAGTAGTGTCAGTGAGTGTCCAAATAAATTATAAAGGCCGCCGCCACGAGCCACCAGTGCCGCGGCCGCCGCCCCCAAAATAGTGCTGCCTGGGGCGGACCGCCCTCACCGCCCCCCCTAGCTACGCCGCTGCTTTCATGTTACGATAAGCACAGTACAGAATATATTTTACCTTTGAAAACCACACAGTGGCACACATAATGAAAGGAAATACACTTGAAAAAACCCACTCATGACCACATGTCAAAATAAAAAAAAATTGTGTTGATATTTGTGGCACTTCTGCCGCTTGTAAATGCTGTAAATACCAGATATTAGTATTGCCCAATTTATGACAATCAATTTACCCACCCAGGAAGGATAGAAAGCTGAGTCTTCCCTATTGGAACTCAAACTCATGATTCCAGAGCGCTGCATTTTCATGTGGTGTGCGTTCAGTTCACTGAGCTACCCTCCTGGTTCTAAGAGCTTAAACGCATAATGATCAAAGAATGCATCAGGGAGCTATGTGGTATCCAAAGTGTGGTCTAGATTTGCGTTCTTACATCTTTATATACCAGTGGGTATTTAGAGGAAATGCATCTACTTGGCATATTTCCTCTATTTTATTGTAATCAGGAACTTTGGACTTTTGACCCCTTTTGTGGTCTTTGGCCTGCCAAACAGGGTCTAAATAATAATAATAATAATACTGGAGCTTATAAAGCGCGACAGATACCCCAAATAGGGGTGTCCCGGCGCTGAAGCAGCAGGTAATAGCGACCAGAGCGAGCACCGGGGTCCATCGAAACGCTATTGATCTGCCATAAAGAGCCACGTTTTCAGGGTCTTTCTGAAACAGGATTCTGACTTGACCTGTCGCAGGGACCCCGGTAGAGCATTCCACAGTGAGGCCGTTCTGACTGTGAATGCTCTGCCGCCCAAGCGTGATTTCGCAAAGCGTGGGGTGCGCAGCAAATTATGAAAGTTGGATCGCAACGTACGATTTTGCTTATAGAGGCACAGTCTTTCCTTCAGATAACCTGGGCATTTTCCGTTGAGGGCCCGGTAGGCCAATGTCATGGCCTTAAATTTAATTCTTTTCTCCACTGGAAGCCAGTGAAGATTCTGTAGATGCGGAGAGACATGGTGTCGAAATGGTATGCGACGAACCAGCCTCGCAGCCGCATTCTGTATCATCTGAAGGCGACAAATGGCGTCATTGGGAAGGCCAAGATATAGGCTATTTGCGTAGTCCAGCCTAGATGTAACTGTGGCGTGGACTACTGATTTGCGGCAATCTTCCGGTAGGAAGTGTAGGACTTTCCGGAGATTTTTTAGTATACTGAAACAGGTTGCAGAAACCTGCTGTATTTGGGCTGAAAAAGAGAGGTCCGCCTCCCATCTCACCCCTAAATTTCGGATACGTGTGGCAGGGGATGGTGGTGGACCCATTTCTGAGGGCTACCATAAATCAGAGTCTGGCACTGGGTCTATCCCGAAGAACAGAACCTCTGTCTTCCCAGCGTTGAGCTTTAATTTATTCGAGTTCATCCATAGAGCTATATCGCGCAGACAGCCCTTGAAGTTCTTGAAGGCATCTGTCGTCCGCTCTTTAAATGGAAAAACCAACTGGGTGTCGTCAGCGTAGGAAATCGCCTTCACTCCCCAGTTGGCAATCAGGGAAAACAGTGGAGCTAGATATAGGTTAAAAAGCAAAGGACTCAAAGGACTCAAAGCTGAGCCCTGGGGGACACCACACCAGAGCTGTTTTGGTTTAGATTCACACGGTTGAAGGGCAACTCTCTGAGTACGCCCGCTCAGATAGGATGTTAGCCAGGTCAGCACTTTCCCACCAAAGCCCACACCTTGTAGTCTCTGGATCAATATGGTGTGGTCGACAGTGTCGAACGCGGTGGACAGATCCAGGAGCACCAGCAGTGCTGATGCTCCTGAATCCAACGACCATCTTACCGACTCTGCCACCTCAAGGAGAGCGGTCTCCGTACTGAAACCCGCCCGGAAACCAGATTGTGTGTCATGCAAAGCACTATTCTGCTCAATAAAAGTGGTCAGTTGGCGCTGGACCAGCTTCTCCAGCATTTTTCCTGGGGTGGGGAGCAGAGAGATGGGTCTAAGATTGCTGATATGCTCTTTTACATGATATGCGTGTGATGAAGCAGGGTTTCGCAAAAATGAAACCTGCTTGAATTGAGTACCCCGATAATATGTACTAATAGTAAGTAGTAAGCAGTGGTGGCTCGCATAGGGCGTGCTGCGGGGCGGTGGGGGCGGGGAGGGGCAGGGTGGGGGGTAGTAAACTCGGACATACGACGGAACGGAGGAACGTAATAATTACTTTCCTCCGTTCCGTCGTATGTCTGAGTTTACTACCCCTGCCTCACCGCCCGCAGCACGCCCTATGCGAGCCGCCACTGGTAGTAAGTGGACTAATGTACACCTGACACGAACACGTGGGAAATAGCCTTGCGCATGTATGTACTAATATGAAATAATATGTGAAAGAACTAAACGCATTGCAGTATATTTTGGAGAAAACAAACTAGGCCGCATGAGCATTTTGTGAATTGCATGTTGCATATTGCTTTAAACAGTGAATAATGCTGCTTTGCGCTTAAAGCTTATGCTAGGTAACTTTAATAAGGAATAGTTTAAGGGAGGGGGTACACAGTGAAAACTACATTGTCATATAATTAATAAATGTTCGTTTACATTTACTTTAGTGTACGGGATGAAACTCCATCTTGATTTAGAAAACTATCCCAGGTGGGAGGGGCATGATGATGAGCGCAACAGAGCTGACAGAAGCAAAGCAGACACGCTGTGCTTAGCAGAAAGAGTGCCTGAAGTTGAAGGCCACAAGGATGTACATCTGCCAAGAATGAAGATGACCGTGGGACCAGTCATGTTCTGCGGATACTGTCAATTCAGTAAATAAAAATATTAAAATTGTATCTGGTGAAAGAAATGTGAACACGTGTAAAGGATGTGAACTGTGAGAAAGAAAGCGAACAATAAAGTGACTGAGATGCGCATGAAGTCACCGTGGTGTGACAGAGACACCCCCGAAGCCCACCAATCATTTGCTTAGATTTTAGAAATGTTTCAGTTTATGTGGGATGGACATGTAAGTTTGAGGGTATAATTGAGATGCCTTTAGGGGTGTGGTTTGGAATGGAGAGGAGAGAGGAGGCTTAGGCCGGCAGGAGAGAAAGAGGGGAGATACGTCGCTGTCCGTCGGTTTGCAGAGAGGCCTAACTGTTCCTGACCTGTCCCGATCCTGTTTTCTTCTTATCCTTGGTTCCCTGATCCTATTTTGGGGAACCCCCTTCATCCTCTAGGCCGAGGGGTTGGTTTTCCTACAGACCAATAGGTTTGTATTTAGTCAAACTTGTTCTTAGAATTTAACTTATGGATATATTTTTGCTGAAACTTTTGTCTCTTCACCTATCCACTCCGTCAATGATATGTATTATTAGATGAAACTATTGTCTCTTCATCTATCCCCTCCGATTAGGTATATGATGTTTCGCATATATTTTTGCTGAAACTTTTGTCTCTTGCTCTATCCACTCTTTCATTGCATAAAGTCATTGTTGATCGGAATGAGTCTGTATTACATTTACTTCGCATATGTAAAATTTCTCCTTTCGTGACATTCAATGTTTGTATTTTGTGACCAAATGCAGTTGAGCATAATCCTCAATTATTTGAGATAAAATTCATTATTAACTTCACCGAGAGTCTGTGATCATTACAATTTATTAATGGTTGGTAAGTTAGAAGTTTTCATTGCCATCAACTATTCAACTAATTGGTCCATCGACCAAGTGGAAGAAAAGTTGATGTAAAAAGTTAGTTATGATGCCATAATTTAGTCTATGAAAATAAAAGAATTGATCGTACATATAAATTGACCCCAGCGCATCAGGGATTCTGGGTGTATAAGTATGGGCCTTTGTAGTATGATTTTATTGAGTATTGATCCCTGATAAAATATTAGTGTTGCGCTGGATCAGTTTCTTAGTAACAGAGGACGGTTTAATTATTGATTAGTTTGGTAATGATTATTGATTATTGATTGTATGTTCTTAACATGAAGAGTTAGTGTCATGTTCTATGTTGTCTAGAAGTACAGGTACGGAGTTACCTGACGAATCCCGGGAATGGAATTTAGCCTGAAGTAGGCAGAAGAAGAGTGTGGTAACGAAACTACACTGCAGAAGTACTTTGTCTGTTGAAATAATACCTAAAAGCTACGGAGGGCTGTAGGTATTATATTAGGGAAATTTCGTATATAAGGGGAGTGATTGAAATAGCGAAGGGTCCACTTCCGAAACTCTAGCCTTATCCCCAAGAGAGTAACAAGACTCCTTTTCATGCCAAAAAGTCCTCTTGTGAAATCTTGGCCTTATCCCTAGAGGAGTAATAGGTCCACCCGGAACTTGTTTGAAGAGTAAAATAGCGCTGGTCGTTATTAGGACTCGTAGTGAGAAAACCTCTTGGAAAAGTGAAAAAACTATCTCTTTATTTAGTGGAACAGACAAGGTAGCATTGTTTTATGTTGTTACTAATCAAATATTTGTGATTAAGAGTGATTAGAAAATTTTGCCGTACTATTTTGTAAAGGGAGGGTCAGTAGAAGGAGTAATACTGATGTCAGAAAAAGCCGCGCTGGTATTGGACAAGCAGCTGGCGTGTATTGAGCTGTGATTGGTTGGTTGGTGTGAGCCGCGCTAGTATTGGTTGAGATTTTGCTTGCGTAGCAGTACTGTGATTGGCTGGTTGGTGTGAGCCGCGCTAGTATTGGTTGAGATTTTGCTTACGTAGCCGTGCTGTGATTGGTTGGTTGGTGTGAGTCGCGCTAGTATAGGACAAAAAGGTTTACCAATCGAATAAAGAAAATACAGAAAGGTTGTTCTTATTTACACATGATAAGACCCCTTAGCGGAAAGAGTCAGAAAATGAAGTTGATGCAGAAAATAAAGAATTTCTTTAAAAAGAATTTCTTTAAAAACCAATTGTGGCTAGGGAAGGAATTCCGATTCCACCTCCAAAGACGCCTGCTTCGTTTATGATGTTGGAGCGAGGATATCATACGTGTGTATGGTTGGAAAATTGGGTGGAGTATACAAAGGATGATGGTGCTCTAGCTTTTCCTCAGTATGATACTTTTTTTTTTTTAAATAATAATTTTATTATTAACTTAACATTTGTCACTTGCATAATCACAGCAATATACATTCCTTTACAGAATTAGACACTCGTGCTATGATGGGCCTTGGAGGAGCTCCCGGCTTTGGCTTACCCCCAGGGACTCGATGGGCTCGTTCAATGGAAAAGTAACTGGACAGGCGTTTCAGCCGAAGCTTGGTCAGTTCCAGGTCCTCGACGAAGAGGTCCACAGCCGGCCCCTCCACCGGCTCCGGGACCCCCAGAATGCGTACATTGTTCCTGCGCGCTCTCCCTTCATAGTCGTCAAGGAGTCCTTCCATTTTCACCTGTTGGTCACGGAGTTGGGCCACTTGCTGCTTGAGGAGAAACGTGTCAGATGTTAATGTTTCAGTGGCTTCCTCCACGTCTTTCACTCTGGCGTCCATTTTCCACAGATCGGCTCTTATGAGGGAGACCTCAATGTTGACGGTATCAATGCGAGTCTCTAGTGAAGTCCGCACCCCAGCTATGGCCTCCATGACGTCGCGGAGGGTGAGATCTGATTGAGGAGTCTGTGGGTGAGGATCGTTTGTTCCCCCTTTGACAGTAGCATCGTCCTCCACGCCCATCTTGCCCCAGGCAAATTTAGCCAGTGTCTTTTGGGCCTGCATCTTGGCTCCCTTGCCGCTGGCCATTGTTGCGCAGAGATAACTGTCTTCTTGTCCGCGTTGCAGGGCCCTATACCAGTAGTCACCGCCGCCTGCGCAGGGGGGGAAAGGAGTGCCCTCCTCTGCCGGCCTGTCGGATTTCCTGGTGGGGCAGGTAGGGCCGTCCACAGGTAGGTGAGTATCGGCAAGGTGCAGCCCTAGATCGCCCGGCAGCAGATGAAGGACGAGGGGGGAGGATTCTGTGACTTCACCACGATGCCTTTACGCTCTTATCCGGGCCAGCACAGTGTGTTTGATGGCAGGAATAGTAACCAGGCTCCGGGGGGTTGACGGGCCCTGAGCTCCCTTGATGTCCGGCCTGTTTGGGCCCCGCCAGATCCAGGGCCGATCTGCCATGTGTCCGCTGTTGCCCCTCAGTGGCACAATCTCTCCTAGACTGTACTGGGCCTGTGATGTTAATATGGGGTCCGTACCCGACACGGTCGGGGCTCCGACCGCGGGCCTCCAGCAGCTCTCCCGGCTCTTGCAGCGCCTCTGATCTCTTGGGCTGTGTTGCAGCACAGTGTCACAGTTGTGCAGTCTAGTAAGGCAGTGGCACCTGGGACCGGATGGGGACGATCGGCAGTGGGGGACTCCTAGCTCCTGCGTCACGTTCTGCTAGGCCGCAAAGCCGGGGCCTCGATTACCTTCTGTGCCGAAGTATCCCCACCGCTGCCGCCGATTCACAGGCTCTTCCCCCACCGGTACGGACCCTCGCCGAGCTCCGCTGTGTCCGCCGGCAGGTATCGGATCGGCTTCTAGGCAGTCTTGGGTCTCCCAACCGCTCCGCTTCTGCTACAGCCCCGCGCGCTCACCTCATCGACTGGAGGTACGAGGAGGGGCCGCCATGTTCTTCCTGCCGGAGCCCTGATGGCGCCTTTCGCTTCACAGTCGTGGCGCACTCTGCACATCGGGCTGCTCGCTCTCTGTGGCCTGGGTTTCTTCGGGATCCATACCCCCAAGAATGAAGGGGTATTCACTGGTTAGATGCCGGATTATTTGCAAAAAGACGGCGAGGGCAGCGGAGCCGCCTCAGAGTGCGGCCATTCCCGATGGCTGCTTGCCACTCCCTCAGTATGATACATTTAATGTAAGGATATTGCAGAATCTGAGAAATCGAATGAATGCATTAGAACCGAACCCTAGATTGACACAGTACGAAGCCTTAGAGGAATGGGAAGTTGAGGCATTTGAGAGAGAAAAATATAGAATTGGTAACAGAGGTTATAGGAGTATGATGTTTAGATATCCTTTTGAGAATAAGGAAGAAAAGCTGAAAAGATGGAGGAGAGCTATGGTAACGGAAGGGTTATACCCAGTTTTAACTGTTGATGATCAGAAAGGAGGCAAATGTAAAGACGCGCCCCCTCCCTGAACACCTTCAGGAAGACCCTCAAGACCTGGCTCTTCGGCTAAACAGATCTGCGCCCTCCCCCCCCCCCCAACGCCTTAAGACCCTCACGGGTGAGTAGCACGCTTACAATTCCCTGATTGATTGATTGATTGAAAGATAAAAAGAAAAATATAGAAACCTCAAGTGCAAGAGATGGTGTAAATGATTCTGATGATGAGTTAGTAGAGGATATTATGACCAAAAGACCCCCGCCATATCGAGAAAATTCAGTTGAAGTGCCTCCGAATGCACCCTTTATGGGAAATCCACTGATCCCACAGATTGCAGACATGGCTAGGATAATGAGAGAAAAAGAGTTTGAAATGCCAAACACGACAAATGTGGAGCAGATTGAGAAAATAAATCAGTTAAGATTAAATGCAGAGGCGTTAACGGTACTGGTTACAATAGGTCCTGTAGTTCCTTTGTTTGGAGAAAACCCGAATACACCAAAAGTACATACATTAGCAGTTCCAATGGGTAATGTTAGGAGCGGAATGGAGACGATAGTCAATAGAAATAGACAGGCTGACACGAATGTTACATTGTTAGATCTTCCAGTTTGTGAAATGATAACTGAAACCCCTAGAAGAGATACACAAATAAGTCCAAGGAGATTATGGACAAATATCACTCCAATGACAGGGAGTTCAGCAGGTCCTTCTTCAGAAGAATTGAACGATTGGATAAAAGAAAGGGAAAAGAAAGAAAAACAACTACAGAGTATAAATGTGAGCCAATTGAAGGTAGATTTGGAAGAAATGATTATTGGTACGATCAGTCTAGACAGATTAGGGACTTATCGAGATGATGAATTGTTGTTCTTGTGTAAAAGCATTACTTGGAGAGCGAAGAATCTTCATGAGAAAATATCTGAAGCTGCTAGTGAGTATGGAATAGACATAGAAAAGTCAAAGGTGTTACAGATTGGCATTTACTGAAAAGGATCTGGAGAGTTTGAATGAGTCTGGGAAAAGGTTACAGATAAAAGAGTTGATGAACATTTTGAAGAAATGGGGAGATGTGGATCGATGGAGAAATAGATGGGTAAGAAAGAAGGAAGAAGCAGCTAGTAAAGGAATGTCTATGTTCCCGTTGAAGGAAACAGAACAGGTTGAAAGGGCGTGTCCGATGAGAGAAGTACCAGGTGGCGGATATGTTCATGTTCCGTGGTCAAGACAGGATATATTATCATTTACAAATGATTTCCCCAGACTAAGAGAGAAACCTGTAGAATGGTACAAACAGGTAGAAAGGTTTGTGAAGGTCTCGAAGGTTTTGTTAAAGGATTTAGATGGGTTGTTTGAAATTGTTGTTCCGGCAGATTTGTGGACAGAGAGTAAGATCACTGTTGATTAGCCAAAGGATGAATATCCTAGAGACGCTAAAACAGGTGCACCATCGGAGGAGGTGATGAAAAAGTACAATCAGGTAATTACGTTTCTGAAAGGGAAAATTTCCCCAAAGGAAACAGATTGGGTTAAAATTGACAGGACTACCCAGGAACCAAAAGAATCAATGCACGCCTACTATGAGAGGTTGTTGCAGGTATTCAAACAGTATAGTGGATTCAAAAATATTGGAGACAAAGACATGGGACATTTTGTGTATCGTTTTGTGTTTGGATTAAAACCAGACATTAGTAATATGATTCAAAAGCATTTAATTTGCTGGCAGAGCAAAACGATAGACGAAATTTTGAGGTATGCAAAGTATTGTAGTGATGACATTGAATCAAGACATAAAAAGTTAAAAGAGAAAATGATGTGGGCACAGGTAAAGGTGGCAGAACAGCAAGAGGCAAATAATAATCCTCAAACCAGTAATCAGGCGGGTAGTCAGAGTCAAAATGGACAGAATTTCAGTGGAGGCAAAGGAAGGGGAAAAATGAATAAGGAAGAAGCTATGAAGAAATTTCCTTGTCATGCGTGCGGAAAGCTTGGACATTGGAAGAATGAGTGTAGAGCTGCTAAAAAGATTAATGGGGGAAATAACATTTTTATTCCACAGATGCAGAATGAGGTGGGTGTAAATGAACAGCAGCAACAGCAGATAGTTACTCAACAGTTACAGGTGCCGCAAGCTCCCATGCCAAATAATGTGAATGCTCAAGTGCAGAGGTACAGTGTGAACACTGGATATCACGGAGGTGACCAGATTGGTAAGAATCAAGGTGTGATTCCGCAGTATTGGGTGCAGTGCAGTGGGAGTGATTCAGACTCATCTCAATGACGGTGCCTGAGGGGGGAGGAGGAGTGCGTACTTGGCGCATCCTTGGCGGTAGATCAGTCAGGTCCATTTGTTGACGGAAAAGTGGAAGGTAATGATATTACATTTTTAGTGGACACTGGTGCTACCCGTTCTACTGTGAAAGCAGCAGAAATTCCAAACCTACCCCTCTCGAAAAATTTATAAAATTGTAGTACCCTGTTGTCCAGTAGTACCAAATACGGTCGTGATTCTTTATCAGATCCCATGTGATGCTGAATGGTACACAGTTATTGATTTGTGCCAAGCCTTTTTCTCAATTCCTTTGCATCCGGAAAGCCAATATTTGTTTGCATTCCGGTTCGGAGACCGTGTTTTGGCATGGTGCCGAGTTCCTCAAGGGTTTACCGAGAGTCCTTCAATTTTTAATCAGATCTTGAAAAAATGTCTGGAGACTCTAGTCATGCCAGGAAATTCGGTTTTGGTTCAATATATTGATGACCTACTGGTGGCATCAAAGACACGAGAGGCATGTGTGACAGACACAATTGCCTTATTGAACCATTTGGCAGAAAAAGGACACAAAGGGTCCCCAGCGAAATTGCAATTTTGTAAACAAGAAGTACAGTACCTTGGACACAAGATAGAAAAGGGAGTCAGAAAAGTAACTCCAGAAAGAGTCAGTGTGATCAAACAAATGAGTCCACCTAAAACACAGAAAGAAGTACGGATGTTTTTGGGAATGGTTGGATATTGTCGTCAGTGGATCTGTGGTTTCTCCATGATTGCGAAACCTCTACAGAGGTTAACGCGAAAGGATGTGAAGGATCCGATTGTTTTGGATGATGAAAGTATGGAAGCTTTTGTAAAATTGAGAAGTAGTCTATGTCATGCACCTGCATTGGGAATGCCAGATTATTCCAAAGAGTTTGCATTGTACTGTTGTGAAAGAGATGGGTGTGCACGCTCAGTCCTAACACAGAAACATGGAATGGCACGACGTCCAGTAGCATATTTGTCTGCTACTTTGGATTCAGTGGCTGCAGCGTTGCCAGGATGCTTGAAAGCAGTAGCAGCTACTTGTATGAGTTTGGAACAGAGTGAACCGATTGTGATGGGGTATCCAGTTAAAGTATATGTGCCACATTCTGTTGAGATTCTTTTGACCCGTACCAGGACACAGTATCTTACTTCTAGTCGGCTGACTAAGTACGAGAGAGTGATTCTGGGTGCTGAAAATGTGACTGTGGTAAGGTGCACTACTATGAATCCGGCAACTTTGTTGCCTAATTCTCGTTGTGAGGAAGTGAGAGAGAAAGCTGATCATGATTGTCTGGATGTGACTGAATTCTGCACCAAACCTAGGCCAGACATAGAAGATTGTCCATTGGAGGAATCAGATTGTGAAATGTTTGTTGATGGATCCTGTTTGAGAAATGAAAGAGGTGAATTGTGCACTGCCTATGCTGTTTGCACCATAGAAGGGGTTCTTGAAGCATCCAAAATTGCCAAAAGCCTGAAAGTAACAATATTCACAGACAGCCAATACGGATTTGGAATTGTTCATGATTTCGGCCAGCTATGGATGCAAAGGGGATTTCTGACTTCATCAGGTTCCCCTCTTAGAAATGGTAAAATTGTAAAAGAACTATTGGATGCTTTACAATTGCCCAAAAGAATTGCAGTAGTCAAATGTGCCGCACATAAATCAGGAGATGATTATGTGACGAATGGCAATAGATATGCCGACCAAATAGCACGATACTGTGCACAAAATTCAATGGCTTTGAACAGATCAATTGATAGGGGAAATACCGAATGCCATCTTTTGTTTACAACAACATTTGAAACATGGGAAGAAGTTAGACAGATGCAAGAAGAGGCAAGTGATGAGGAAAAGGAAAGATGGAACAAAACAGGCTGTAGCAAAAGAACAGAGGATGAACTATGGGTTTATCCTGATGGGAGACTAGTGTTACCAGATTCCTTACTTTCCCATATGGCCAGAGTTTACCATGGAATTGCACATGTCAGAAGAGATGCAATGATCAGACTCTTCAAGCAGTCATGGTATAATCCAAGGTTCAGGGTCATTGCAGAAAGCCTTTGCCAGAGGTGTGTGATCTGTCAGCAATAAAATCCAGGCAGAAAGACAGTTGTAAGTTTGGGGACAAATTGGGAGAGCAGGAGGTCCATTTACCCGGCTCCAGCTTGATTTTATTGAGCTCCCCGTGTAATGGGCTGAGATACGTACTGGTCATTGTCTGTCTGTTCTCTTGCTGGGTGGAAGCCTATCCCACGAGAAGGAATGATAGTATCACCGTGGCTAAACTACTTTTGAGAGAACTGATCCCTAGATTTGGAATTCCAGTCACTTTGGAGACAGATAGGGGAACACATTTCAATAATGAGATAATTCGGCTGATTTGCGCAGCATTTTAGATTGAGCAGAAGCTGCATTGTGCCTATTGACCCGAAGCCTCTGGAGTGGTTGAGCAATTACATGGCACTATAAAATCGAGATTAGGGAAAGGGTGTGCATCCACATCACTGAAATGGCCTGACGCTTTACCCCTTGTGCTGATGAGTCTAAGAAGTATTCCTGCCAAAAAGACTGGATTGAGTCCCCATGAAATTCTCATGGGAAGAGCAATGAGACAAGCATATATACCAGCAAAAAAACTAATGAGTATATCTGATGATCTAGTGCTTGACTATTGCAGAGGATTGGTTGAACTGGTACGTTCTGTGTCTCACCAGGTTGGAGAAGAAGCCACAACGATACATCGGAATCAAGCTCATGATCTGAGTCCTGGTGAATGGGTTTATATCAAGAAGCACGTAAGAAAATCGTGTTTAGAACCCAGATGGCATGAACCTTATCAAATCATAGTGGTGACGACAACGGCAGTGAAGTGTGCTGGCTTGCCAAATTGGATTCATGCGAGCCATACCAAACGAACCCTAGATCCACTTGAAAGACCGAAGGAGCAACAACTGGTGAATGAAAAACAAAGACCAGTGCTTGAAGTGTGTGAAGCTGATGAATCTAGAGTGATAGATTCTGACGAACAACCAGATGGTGAACAGCCGAGCACAAGTCGAGTAGAGTGGACGCAAGATTCCAGGGTTCGAGAGACTGCCATTGAGCAGGAAAGAAGTGAGTTTGCTGTTGATCCAGAAGGAAGTGAACTCCCAGCAGAACTTGAAATAGATGAGATTGTTCTTGAACCAGAAGGAAGTGAGTTCACGGTTGAGAGAGAAGTTATTGCCGAATCTGAAGAACCCAAAGAAGCTGAAACTCAGGAAGAAGAACAATCAGAAGCGAGAGCAAATAAAAGAATTTATGAAACAAATGCAGAAAATGACAAAGTGAGCAAAACAAAGAAACCAAGAAAAGATGAAAAGTGGCCAAGTGGAGTGAAAAGACTGAAATACACTCTTGTGAAAAGAAAGTTAAGAAAAAGACCAGAACAAAGCAATAAAGTCAGAACAAGAAGAGTCAGGAAAAGAATTAGTGCAAAAACCAGAACAGTAAGAATACCCAACAAGAAATTCAGAGCACCTGAATGGACCTACGTTATTCTAGAAGAAATTGAAAGTTCAGGTCCAAGTGAAGAAAAAGATAAATCTGATACTGAACAAGTTGATGAAAACAAACTAAGACCCCCTTAAAGAATTGTGACAGAACTAAGGTGCAACCTTGCTGATTTAAAAGAAAAACGAAACATGGACTCAAAGAAAATTGAAGAAAAAAAAGAATAAAAGAGGGGGGTAAAGACAAAAGCCTTGAAGTGTAGGATTACACTACTATTTTTAAGATTTTTTGAATAGCTTAAAATTTATAGGATTAGATAGATTTTTATTTTTTAGAAACAAAATGACTGAAGCAAAAGTGACTGAACTTCCAAAATCTAGTCTAAAACATAGATGTATTAAAGCTTGCTTATGTAGTGTTTTGATGTTAACATTTATGTGGTTATTATTAACTGTCCTTGTACCTATTCTAATGGTAACTAATGATGGAAACAATACTAACAATGTAACAAAAGAAAGAATGAGTTATGTCACTAATGAAACTCTTAATACTAACTTAGAACAGTTGGATGGAAGTATTCTCCATCATGATAAATCAATTGGTGATTTCTCATTAAATGTCTTCACAAAATTACTTTATGAGTATATTAATATAATGAATGTAAGTGATTGTTACGTCTGCATGCAATTACCTTCGTCTGTCTCAGAGGGGGTGACCTATCACCACCTACCGTTAACATATGGTGTGTCTTCCAGTATACTCACAAGTCTGTTTTACATGACGGGAAAGCTCGAGTACTACTTTTCCAATATAGATTTAGTATTTTCTGAAATTCCTATTATTAAAGAATTAAATAAGGTTTTAAGTGGTAAAAATGCGCGATATATGAGGGAATTTTTCCATATTACTAAAAACTTAGACATAGAATGTGCTTATAAGAACAATTTAACATGTAGTTTGCGGGTTGAAGAGAAAACTTTCATAGAAATGGTAGAAGATAGAAGCGAAAGTTTCAAAAAGAAAGCTGCTGAACAGAGATCACGGGTACCACCATTGGATTTTAGGGAATTAAATTATGAGAAAGGCAAAGGATACGCTGCAATGTCCTTGGACTGGTCACAGAAGGGAAAAATTTGTTTATTTAGAACGAAAACCAACTATAATAATTATTTTATTGGTTCTAGTGAATGTGAGCATACCTTTCAAATTACTGGAGGTTGGGGATTGAAAGGTGGAACAGATCCTGTTTTTCCAGGAATTTATTATGTGTGTGGTAAGAAAGCCTATTATAGGTTGCCTGCACATTGGTATGGTAGCTGTTATTTTGCTATTGTTTTCCCCAAGGTCTATCATATGGAACGAAGCAGCCATAAACTGAAAGAAGTAAAGAAAGGACTAACACGTAACAAAAGAGCAAGCTTCTCGGAAATAGTAGGAGATATTTTTGGTGCACTGATACCCTCAGTTGGAGTCGTTCTGAATTCACATAAAATTCGAAAATTGTCCACAGTAGTTGATCGTTTATCTACAGATACCGCTGGTGGATTCTTGATGATTGACACGGAAATGGTTGCAATCAGGTCACTGGTTTTGCAAAATCGACTTGCCCTTGATATATTATTGGCAAAAGAGGGTGGAGTCTGTGGAATGTTGAAAATCCAACATTGCTGCACATATATCCCTGATAATGCAGTTGAGCATAATCCTCAATTATTTGAGATAAAATTCATTATTAACTTCACCAAGAGTCTGTGATCATTACAATTTATTAATGGTTGGTAAGTTAGAAGTTAATCATTGCCAACAACTATTCAACTAATTGGTCCATCGACCAAGTGGAAGAAAAGTTGATGTAAAAAGTTAGTTATGATGCCATAATTTAGTCTATGAAAATAAAAGAATTGATCGTACATATAAATTGACCCCAGCGCATCAGGGATTCTGGGTGTATGAGTATGGGCCATTGTAGTATGATGTTATTGAGTATTGATCCCTGATAAAATATTGGTGTTGCGCTGGATCATGTGTGTCGCCTCAGATCTACTCCTATGACTGTGGCCTGCCCTGACCCTGTCAAAGGGCCAAACTGCCACAGAGGCTTGTCAAAATTATTCAGAACTCAGCGCTTGTAGAATTGATGCAGGGCATCCTATCCTGCACCTAGGAAGGGTATTTTCCCTGTGGTAACTACATTAATAACTTGGTAATTGTGTACTTACAATGTTCATGGAAGGTATATCCTAAATGAATAAATGGCTTGACAGACTCAAATTATAGCTGTGTCCTGGGACCTTTAAAACTTTGGGTTCTTCAGCTTTGGACTCATCAGCTGCCTTGACTGAGGTGGAACCCTCAGAAAAGTTTGTTGATTCCTTATCTAAATATTTTTATGAAAACCTCCATGATTATTGTCAAGCTATTGTGACATAAAGACCATAAGGCCCGACTCCATCTTGAGCAAGCCTCGACTCCATTTTCTCTATTTTTGCAGAATCATCAACATGTCTTCCTTTGATGCCGATGTCGCCTATTCTTATCTTTCTAAGAACCTGTGAAAGTGTCAAGTCACTCAGAAAATGACATTTAGGAAACAACTCATGCAAAATCAGTCTGAGACAAGTGTCTTGTTATCTCTATTTCAAGGACTGACAAGAACAGTAGCCAAAACAGTGCAGTCTGAATTGGCGTGTTTTTACCTTATTTGTTTATAACAATGCATCTAAGACTAGCATCTTGATGCGCAAGTTATGTTGGACACTCATGAAGTTATGTTGGAAATTCCCCTCTTAGATAAGATACAGTATGAAAGGGCTGCCACTTGACCACATCAAGAGAGGTCCTTCACCCCATATTATCGCGCAACATACTACCAGAGAAGATCTTGACTGTCAGACATGCTGCTGCATCGCACTTTCAACTGAAAGCTGATATCAAGCCAAGTCCGACATTTGCCTTTTGCTGGGAACACAGCCTCCCGACTACTGATAATTACAGATTCTAGCTGTAAACAGGTATACAGTGTGGTGTCTCTCCCTAAGAAACTCTAGACGCAGGTTATACTACTCCAAGCTCTCCTAGCGTGGTGCATAGAAGTAGGTTTTAGATTGTTAGGAATTTCAATGACATTTTAACAATGGTAGAAATGTTCATTTAATTCTAGTTGTTCTCAACATTCATTTGTGCTGCTATTATTATATTTTGTGTGGTAGGGTTAGATGTGCTAAGCAACAGGTTGAGACTGTTTTTAGTTAAGGTGTCTTTTTCTTAGTCCAGTTTGTGTGTGTGGTATTGAGGAAAATGAAATAGGTTTATTCAAGCGTTGGTGCATGGAACTAAGTTCACTCGTGCCAACCATGGGTGTGAAAACAACCCTTGCAGAGCTAAGCCAAAGTCTTAGTTTATGCAACGATTGCTTCTGATTATTGGAAAGCTATTGGTTCATGTTATTGGGAAGATATTGCTTCTGAAGTGATTAATAAGCTTTCCTTATTATTGTAGAACAATCTTTGACTATGTATAGCACTTCCCTGCCTGTTGGCTAGATCCACACTATAGGGATACCATACACAAACATACATAAATATACCAGATCACCCTGTGCACTGTCATAAGTCCATTAGTGGCAAAATCTCTTCCAAAGATTTCAAGGAATTGTTGTAAGCCCTCAGACACAGCTAGAAAGCCTCATCTTTGCAAAACTCTACGTACAGTGAAAAGTGGCTGGCCCGCTGCTCCTCTGTGGGGAAGGGCTGTGCACTCAATCAATCAATCAGGGGTTGGTAAAGCACAACCACTCACCCGTGAGGGTCTCAAGGAGCTGGGAGGGTCAGGAGGGGCGGCTCTGTTGAGTGCTGGGGTCACCCAAAGAGCCAGCTCTTGAGGTCCTTCCTGAACTGGAGCAGTGTGGGGATTGCCGGAGGTGGAGGGGGAGGTCGTTCCAGGCCTTGGCTGCAAGGTAGGAGAAGGACTTACCTCCCATTCTGGTCTTCTAGATGCTTGGGCCGGAGGCCAGCGTGAGGTCGGCTGATCGGAGGTGTCTTTTGGGTGCGTGGAAGGAGAGGCGGTTGTCCAGGTATATAGGTCCGGTGTTGTGAAGGGCCTTGTATGCGTGGGTGAGGAGTTTGAAGGTTATTCTTCTTTCGACTGGGAGCCAGTGGAGGTCTCGGAGGTGTTGGGTGATGTGACTGCGACGGGGGATATCGAGGATCAGTCTGGCTGTGGCGCTCTGGAATGTCTGGAGTTTGCAAAGGAGTTTCTTGTTGATTACGGCGTGGAGGGTGTTGCCGTAGTCCAGTCTGCTGCTGATGAGAGATGCAGGGTTTGGCGAATTCCTTGATGATGGAGAAGAGTTCTTTGGTGTTGTGAGCGTTGGTGAGGATTCTGTCTTGAAGGGATTTCTTCCTTGTGGATTTGATGAGATGGTGTTGTGTGTGGCTACTTTGTAGGCGGTGCATGTTTCCGGAGTTTTGTTGTTCCTCCATGTTTTTTTGAGTCGTCTGCAGGAGAATTGGATGAAGTGGTGGTCTGTCCAGAGGAGTTCCCTGGTGTGGCTGTAGGAGATTCTGTTTCCTTCGGCGAAGACTGTGTCGAGTGTGTGTCCAGCTGTGTGAGTGGGGGCGGTGACTATATGCCTCAGTCCTATGTTGGCGAGGTTCTCTAGGAGGGAGGCGGTGTTAGAGTCGTCATGGTTGTCCAGGTGGAAGTTTAGGTCTCTAAAAGAAATACGCTATTGTTTGCCCTTTACTGAAAACACAAACACTAAACCCAAAACCCAGCAATCCTTCAACCTATGGCCCTGCTGTCCTTCATTGCAAAATTGTTGTAAAGGACAGTGCCTACATAATTGCAAGATTTTGTTCTCCATCCTCTTCTGATGGATTTTTGCCTAGGACATTGTGACCTTAGTTGTGGATGACTTAAGCAAATTATGTATGGCAATGGTGTTTATACCCTGATCTTATAGATCTATCAATCTCATTTAACCCAGATGAACATCAAATTTTTCCCTTAAACTGATCTATTTTTGTCAGATGGATCTTAGGTGATTCAGTTAGTTCACTTTTCATAAGGGCCCATGCCTGTGTTGTTGGGTGTTCCTTAAAGTTCTTTGTTCTCTCCTCTTCTATTGAGTTGTATATTCTACAATTGATTCATCTGCTGCTTGGTTTAGCCTTTGCCTTTCACATGTACACAGATAATACTCAGATCCTTCTTCACTTCCAGGATAAGGAAGAGACAAGAAACGAGATGCTCTCCCCGTCCCTCTCATCTCATCTCGTCATGGTGTGATGGTGGATGAATGTCAACTATCTTCAATTGAACCCTTCTAACTATGAGATTTTCTTGACAGACACATACACTTGGTGTTTTGGATAGCAGTCTTTGGCCTCCCTCTATGGGTAACTGTCCAGCCGCATTGAGCGTTAGAAATATAAAAAACCTGCTGGGCCAAGAATGATCTCTTTCCTCTGAAAAAGCTGCAGTGTCAAATGTGTCATTTGCAAGTTCTACATTGTGTTTTTTGCTTTCTTAAATTTTTCTTTAAACAATTCTTGTCATTAATGCATTTATACATTCGGAACCAGATTTTTTCAGCTAAGCCTTTATAGAAGCAGCAATTTATTCCATATCCTGCAGCTCATGCTCTCTCTGGTCTTAAGCAATGTAACAATATCCAAAGTGAGAGATTGGCACTGGTTGCCAGTACCAAAAAGGATTTTAGTGAAAGCAGTAAGCCTTAGGTACTGCACTTTTTACTCAGCTTTTCCATCCTTTCAATCTTTTTTCCACATTTACTCTTCCAACATAACATGAAGTCTGTTGCATCGTTTTTAGGGTGCTACAGTGTAACTCCCCAGGCTTTATTAGCAGTCATTTAAAAAGATATACCCTCACAAGAACGCTGGGAACATCTTCATTGAATTTGCTCCATGTGAGTAGATTTAAAAGACAACGTCAAGGAGGTCTGCCTTTTTCAGTGGCTGCAGCAAAAATGTAGAATTCCCTTCCAGTGAAGCTACGGATGGCATCCTCCCTTCTGGAATTCCAGAAACATCTTAAGACCTGGCTTTTTCATCAAGCCAATGAAATATAGTGACTAAAATTAAAGTGGGGATCAATCTTTTCTATCCCTACCTGCACCCATTTATGTGTCTAGAGGCCTCTGACAATAGTGATCATTCTAAAGGAAATAACATAACATAACATATCTTCTAAATTTGGGAAGCAACTACTATGCCACAATCCTTACTCATCTACTCCCCTATTCATCCCTGCTAAGTTTACCAGGTCTGTGAATCACTAGCTGCCCCAGTCCAAGGATTTTTCTTTGAATTCTGGGTCTTGAAGTTTTGTTTATTCCATTTAAAACCAGGACTACAAGCACCAGAATACAAACAAAAATTCAAAGAAATTCAAAGAAAAAAAATGAATCTGGATCAGCTTATTATGCAAGGACCTAGGAAATGTATAAGCTATGCCTGCTTCTGCTTCTGCTTCTCAGTGTAATACAATCAAAATGGATTGGCAGATCATTTAGGCACCAGTGTGCCAGATTATGGAGCTCAGATCTTCAAAATCTAAGGCACACCTACACTGTGTTGAAGAAACAGGTTTCTCTTGCAGCAGCAATTCTGTTTCTGGGCACCTTCAGTGAGAAGGTATCCAGCCTCGTAGAACTCATCTTCAGATATAGACTGCAACCATGTCCCACTATGAGATTCTGAGCTCCAAAAAGAGACTAAGGCAACGGCACCAAAAGTATTTGGCCAACGCGAGGACTTCCCTGGGTGCAACATTTGAATTTTCCCGCTCAGAGCTTTTCTTGCCAAAACCAACGGCTTCAGGCGGACCTCATCCAACAGCTATCTGACTTCCAGAGGACTTCCTCAGATACAGCCTTCAACCTTGCCCTGCAGGAGGATTTCGATTTACATTTCAGAAACTTAGGGCCCAATTTGTATCTTGGCGGAGAGAAAACTCTGTTGCAACACAACATAGTTCCCTCTCTGCCAAGACTATGGTCCACCTGCCCGATTTAAATGCAGGCAGACCATAGTTTGAAGACGTTGTGGTGAAACTTCTCAGATGACGTGACTGAGTAAGGACTGTTGGAAGTTTGACTAATTTAGATAGGCGGACATATAGCCACTTTTCAATGCCTGTCACCGCCAGGAAAAACTTGGAGGTAACGGGCACTGAAAAGTGCTCAGTGTCCCCCCAGACGTGGGTCCCTTGCTCACTTTGCCACTGGATTCAAGCTAGGCTGGCTGATGAGGGGTGTTACCCCAAAACCGGTCCCAGGATGCTTGTTTCCTGTCCAGGGAAGACTTAGCTTGGCAGTTCGGGCTGTACTGTTTCCATGAGGCACAGGGTAAAGACTGATTTGCATATAGCTTGGTCTGAACTGAGGTGGCGAAGTGAGCTAAAGAATGATGATGGACTCAACCCAGATCTGTGACTGGGGGTGAGTGTCTGAAAAGTTTCAGCGCTCCGTCCATCATCTCCTTGTGTTTGCTTTGTTCGCCCTAAGTTGGCAGGGTATGCCCAGATGTGGGTCTCTAGCTCACTTTGCCACTAGATTCAAGCTAGCCTGGCTGATGAGGGGTGTTACCCCGAAACCGGTCCCAGGATGCTTGTTTCCGGTCCAGGGAAGACTTAGCTTGGCAGTTTGGGCTGGACTTTTCCCATGAGGCACAGGGTCAAGACTGATTTGCATATAGCTGGGTCTGAACTGGGGTGGCGAAGTGAGCTAAAGAATGATGATGGATTCAACCCAGATCTGTGACTGGGGGTGAGTACCTGAAAAGTTTCAGTGCTCCATTCATCATCTCCTTGTGTTTGCAATGTCTCCCATCGGCATGGGAGGAAAATCATACCTAGGTCTTTCTCTATTGCAACCATAGACTTTCATTGACACTTACTGCTTTTTTGGTGCTATTTTTCCTTAAATCTTCCAAAATTCATATGTTTATTTGTTTAATAAATGGACTCTCTTTTTCTAAATTGGACTGGGATTTTTATTGTGTTGTGGTTTTGACCTTTTAGCTGTTTTGGAACTTCTAAATGCTTTACACATTTACTTTAAGTTAAGGCTGTCTGCTCTGTTCCATAGCTACTAGGGTTTGAGCTCAGGTTTAAATTACTGAAATGTTTGACTGGACCTAACAGGTTAGCGACTTTACTATTTGTGGTGGACTTCCATTCACTCTAATTAATAATTCACTGTCTTACAAATACATCAGAAGTAATTGATAAGGGTTTGATGATCTGAGGGCTGAAAGGGTCTAATGGTGCACACAATGAATTTGCATTTTTAATTACAGGAAAGAGTTAAGCTGGTGAGGTATTTGTTAATGTTGAGACACAAGCCTGAAAGGTTCAGGAAATGATGAGTTTGAAACAGGGAACAGAGAGTAGCATGCTCAGATTATTTCTAATGGCTGTGATTTCTGAAGAAAAATAGGTGGCAAACTCATTGGCCGATGGGTTTGAGGAAAGAGAGGGGTGTTAATAATGCTCATGGTTCTAGCGAGCCTCTGAGGGTGTGGTTGGAGAAATGTGATGAGGAGCTGAAAGTAAAAGGGCAGTAAATAGAGTATGTTTTACTAGTTTGCATTTGTCTAGGTCTGTGGCCATTTGGAATTTGCACCATATACGTAGCAAGGCACTCATCTTGGTTTTTACAGCAGGTACGTTTGGTGAAATCCACAGCAGTTGGCCTGGGGAAGTGGGTTGAAGTTCCTCAGTTGTTTGTGTGCATTGAATGTGCAGCTAAGCATGGAATTAAAAAGGTCAGATGATATTTTGTGCAAACGTGGTATGAGGCCATTGTAAGCTTGGTGAAGGACAGCTGAGGGCTTCAGGGAGTCTTTCACCAATAGATGTGGATATTTATAGAGCAATGAGGTACAAAAGGAATGTAGATTGTCTTGTTTATCATGTCATAATCTGAGGGTAATGGTGTGATAGCAGGCTTAGAGGAGGTTATGTGTTAAATATGAGCATCAAAGTCAGGGGTTTGCCAAGTCTGTAAGTACATTTGATATATATGTTTATTAAGACATGGTCAGAGAGAAGCTGAGAGAAGATGGTGTATTGTAGGTGGAAAATAATGTTGAGGAGGAAGTCATCAAGAAGCATATTTGGTGTGTTGGTAGGAAGTAGGTCAAGGTTTGCATGGAGTTCTTCAGAAAAGTAATGTATCTTTCATGGTGGGTGATAGATGCTAATAAGGTTTACTTTAATTTGAGAGGTGATTGTTATGCCCTGGTACTATAAGGATGAAGGGGAGATTTGTATGTGGGGATCAAGATAGCGTTGAGGTCCTTGTTGAGTAGGATGCCAACTCTACTACCTTTCTTGTTGGTGCAAATGGTGTATTAGAATGAAGTGAGGTCAGTGTGAAGAGCTGCAGGTGTGGCACAGTCCTTTAGATTGATTCAAGTTCTCCATGAAGTGAAGTTAGTTTTTGTGAGAGTGAGCGAGAGTGAGTGAATGAGGTTTTGCTGCAAGCAGATCTAGCATTCCACAGGCTGAAGGAGATAGAATGATTGTTGTGGGTCTTGAGGTATACAACAGTCTGGTGGCAAATTTTATGGGTAGATATTGTTGTTGGGTTTTGGCTTACTGGTGCACGATGTGCATAGGCAAAGAGGTTGGCGAAATGCGAGTGTGATGGGCCAGTGATATGTAACTGTCACAGTTATGGTATCTTTCTCTTCTTCCTCCCTTCTCCATTTTATGCCTTTCTATTTCTTGCCCTGAGATAAAGTCCAAAGATGAAATATAATTGCAATTCCCCAAAATTAGGTGCTGGTGGCCACAGCCTGCAAACACAGTCATAAATTAAGCTCTAGATCCAACAAACTATCACTAGTGAAGCAATTATGGCAAAAAAAGAACAAGTCCCATGGTCATGTAGATTCAAGCTATGCATGAAATGAATTATGTTTTCAAGCTAGTCATATTGTGGCAGATAAAAGCAGCTGATTTTTTTAATGTCCGGAACGGAAATCAAGAGGTGCAAAAGTAAATGAGCACATAAACAAACTTTTCAAATATGCACCCAAAATCTGGAACAGTAACCATTCCAAGATGGAACTTGTTCTGTCCCAACACTCAAGGATAACAAAGCATTGCCTGGCCCCGCCGGTAAGTTGCATCAGCCACACAATATGTTTCAGTGCCCTGTGCGTGCTTCACTCATTAATGCTGAACTAGGTCGCAGAAGTAGGGCATGTTGCAGACAGGGCACAGCTGGAGATGCTCAAAACCAAGGGCTGGCCTTGTGCTATTTTTGTAATGCTTCACTATCTTTTGGACTGCGGTAAATGGAAAATCTGGATTTTTTTTTTAAAGGCACCGAATTACAATTGTCTATTTTGCGCTGGACTAATGATTTCACTGTGGAGCTCTTAAGGTAACCTGAACGTCCAGGTTACTTATTGTGTTTCAGACACTTCGCCTTTTATCTTATGGAGGTCGATAAAATGAGTATGATTTAATTGGGTGATATGTAACCTCGTATTGGATGAGACAAGTCTTAAATTGTGCTATATATAGGTTTGTACTATTTATTATCCCCTCTTTAAAACCCTGTTTTTGCTCCTATGCAATTACAGACTGTGGAGCGCCGCACAAGATTTGCACCAAATTGTTAAATCTCATATGGAGTTCTTACTTTTGTTACTGATTGATAAGGGACGTTGGGAAATTGCTAAATTGTCCTTTAACATGCAACTTTTCTGACACAGGCTTGAATTACAGATTAGGTGAACTATCCCAATTTACAGCGCCTATCACAGGTGTGCACAGCGCAGAAGGGGCAATGCGCGCGATTATACTAAAAACGTGGGGCCAGATTTATCAAGCCTTTGAGCTGGTGCAGTGTCATAAAAAGTGACGCAAACAGGCGCAAAGGCTCGGAGTGGGAGTTACTTTCCAGCTCAGATCCTGTTCTGTGCTGGAAGATAGCTCAACGCAAAGTGGTATTTTGCGCTGCTTTGGGCTACTTTGAGTCAAGGAGGCATACCATGGGTGGTGCATTGATGTTCACAATCAACCACCAATAGTTTTTGACATAAAGACCTAACTACAAAAAATGGTAGAGAGGGCGTTGTGCCAAAAATGATACAAAATTGGAAACTTCTTAAAGTAAGTCAAAGTATACTATTTTGTACTGAAAGTGAATTTACCTTCCAGTACAAATCATATGCTAGACATCACGCAGACACCCTTGTGCCAGAGTATGTGCGTGGCGCAAGGCTGTCTGAAGTTTACCAGCGCAGAGGAAGACAGAATCAGAGCTGTCTCTTAGTAGATATGGTGCTGTTCTGCTCTCTCTCTTTGATGCAACACAGCGCAGCAACTCTGCTAGTTCGCACCTGCACTGGAGAGCACATTAGTCAAAGACAGAGCAATGGTATGAAACTGCAGCTCCGTCTTTCACTAGAGGTGAACCACCTTCTATTTGAAAAGAGGGAAGCTGGCAGTGTGCCTAGGGCCTATTCCACCGTTACAATGGCCACGCTTGGGGGCGCACCAACTGTTTGCCACCTCATATGTGGTGCACGATTAGTATGCCTTCTTACTCCCCCATGTAAATAAAGGGAACTCTCCGTGATCGCACCAACATGATCCATATTATAGATGGAGCCACACAAACTTCTGCAGTTCCTTCTACAATACCAAAGTGCCTTGGGGGCACAAGCAGCAGCGCAAACGCCTGGTGCGCCCCCGGGCACTTCATAGAAAACTGGTGCATAAGTCTAATAGTGTATAGTTAATAGCTAATAGCTTTTAACAGTCTCTAATTGTACTGTATTGTACTGCGGAATAGATGTGACTTATTCCAGGATAAGTGAGACTTACTACCTCATTTTTTTAAATCACACAAATTTACTCAGATAATAAAGCTTGGGGAATCCTAAACCCCTTGTGCTGTGGAATCTCTTGGTCTGATTCACAAATGCCATCTCAGAAAAGCCTTTTGGAGTAGATTTCTGAATTGGAAAGGATCCATGAAGAATCCCAGGGATAGTTCTGGAAATCTAGGACATCATAAGATTGATTCACGAAGAAAGGCACATTTAACTTTTATCTTTGAGAGAAGAACCACCATCTCCTGCTGCCACATAAAATATGGGTGATTTCCCTTCTATTTCCCATCTTTGAATTTACGCCTGCCTTTAACAACAGCAGTTTTACGTGTTTCCGGAGTGAGCAAACTAGTCTACTAGCGGGCTGTAGGAAAGTGGAATATTATGTGGTATGGCTGGGTAGATGTACTATTTAATATTATCACAATACCCCAAAGATAGTCCTTGAATTCATACTAATAAATCCTTATCTCAGTACTGGTAGAGTTGCTAAGAGCAGTCAGGCTTTACTAGAGAAACATGTGTTAAGCATTTTAGAGTACCAACATGGATGATAAGTAATTGACACTACTCGAGAAAAATCCAACACCGATTTATAAAAATAGAGTGTATTTTTATCTTAATTTAGACACCAAAATTAATGGAATAAAGGAATAGCATACATATAACCGGAGTTATAGATTTTTGAAGCAATATTAAATCAGTACAGAAAAATAAATGGACAAAATAACATTGTGATCGATGGCAAAATCCACTAGTGACAATAGGTCACTTGCAGGTCAAGTTACTTGGAACCCTTCTAGGGTTAAGGTCATGCGGGTCCCATGAGCAGACCACAACAGTCAAATCAATTTTACCTAACCCGTACTGTCCAGGTGCAAAGTTGTTCTGGATGTCCTTGGTGCTGAACAGGAGCCGCAGGTGGTGCTGATTTTACCACTTACACAGTGCTGCAAGAAACAGAATGCAAAAACACTACATGATGTTCCCTGTAGATGCAGACTCAAGTGTGGGGGCTGGTTACCGGATTGGTGATCAACAAGCCTTGGCAGCAGTAAGCACAAAGAAAAGCTGCTGGAATGCCACAGGTTCTGGGGGAGTGAGGTAGCGGCCTGAGACTCCGGGAGAGGTGGAACTACAACTCCCACAATGCACTGGGCCACCTAGATTTGGGCGATCCCTCAGGCCCAATAGCTCAAGGGCCCAATGGCCAGCGATTCTTTGCATCCAGTGAGTGTTTTTACCTACAGTTTACAGGGGACTAGTGCCACTAGTCCAGCACAGACTAAGGGTGTTTCTGGCTTCCACAAGGGCTCCTCTCTTCGGGAGTGTTGAGTATTAGCCAAAGATGTGTGTTGTTCACTCAGTTCCAAGTCAGTTGCCTCAGGGACAAAGTATCCCTTGTTTGCTTTGGTGCTGTGGGCAAGGTGCTGTGGGCAAAGTGCTGTTTTCGGGGACACTGGTCTCCTCTTGCTCCTTCCTTGAAGGAGGCTGTTCAGATCTGAGGTTCTCGTGTTGAGGGGAGTCCTTTAAATACTATATTTAGGGGTGTGGGAACTAGTAGCCAATGGGCAGCTAGTCCCTACATCTAGTCCGCCCCTAAGGTGACCACATCCGGTGGCGTAGGTCACCTTTTTGACCCAAAACCCACTATTCCTGCCCTCAAAAAGTGGCAGAAGTAAATTTTAGGTGTACAGATTAGGCTGCCCACCCTAGAGGTGTGGCCAGCCTTTCTGGAGGTGTACACCTCCTGCAAAGCTAATTTCCCGCCTTGCCCGGGTGCAAGTGCACCTGGGGCAAGGGGAGGGATGTGTCCTTCTCAGGGAGACAGCCCAGATGCATATTAGAGGTGGTGCTGCCTTTTAATCTCACTGTTCTGATGTGCCAATTCACTAGCCTGCTGGGGAGGAGGAAGGTGTGACCTCCTTCCTGCCCTGCCTTTATTCCTGACTCCCAAAAGCTATCACACTGCCAGGAAGGAGGTCAGAATCCTGTCTTGGCAGCAGCAGGTGCAGGAAAGCACAGGCTGGTCAGCCAGAGCATTAATTACTTATTAATTAATTGCGATTATTATGGAATCGCAATTAAGGACTCGCAAAAGCCTATGCATGTAGGAATCGCTATAAAAATAGCGATTCCTACACATTCATTATTTGCGACTCGCAAATTGCGAGTCGCAAATAAGGAATGGCTTCCCATTCATTCCTATGGGCCTACCGGCCCATAGGAATGAATGTGAAAGTACAAGCGCAATTTGCGAGTACCAATAGGTACTCGCAAATTGCGCATGCAATTTCAAGGGTGCAAGGGTGTCAAAAGGACACCCTGTTGCACCCCTGAAATTGATCTGTGCATATATGTTGCGCACACACATGTCCCAAGGACATGTGTGTGTGTAACTCTACAACTTTGAAAAATGCACTTTAGTGCATTTTTCAAAGTTTTCGCTATTTACCATGTGGTATGATTCCACGGTAAATAGCGGGCCCAAATAGCGAAATCACTATTTTTAAAGGCATCTTGCATTGCATTTAAGGAATCGCAATTTGCGATTCCTTAAATGCAATCGCAATTTAAGAAATCGCAAAAAATTGCGATTTCTCAAATTGCGAGTGGCAAGTTGTTTCATGCATCGCAAAAGCTAATTTTGCGATCGCAAACGGACGATTTTTGCGAATCGCGCCGTTTGCGATAGCAAAAAGCTTTGATGCATGTGCCCCATAGTGAAGGTTGGGCAACCAGGCGGGCAACCTCTAAGGTGCCACCTTGGTGCATGCCACATCACCCAGGGCACAAGATTTGTGGCAGGGGTAATAAAAGGCACGATGTTTGATACCAAACATGGCATATTTTAGTGGTACCATAATGGAGCTGCCAGTCTTGAGAGTGCCCGGTTGGCAGTTTTCAATAGGGAACGTTACTATTGGGACATAAAGGTCCACACCTTCAATGTATTGCACCCCGCCTCCTGGACCAAGGAGGCCTACCTTAGAGGTGCCTTATATATATCAGAGGCAGTGTATGTGACTGTGCCACACATGATGAGGGCATATTTGAGTTCGAGCAGTTTGCACTGGCAGGCATGCTGTCTGTAGCTTGCTTGGGTCACCCATGGTGACACAAAACCGTGCTGCAGTCCTGGGGACCCCTTTCTCACCAATGCCCTAGGTAACCCTGGTACCATATACTAGGGATTTATAAGGGCTTAAAGTCTTTGCCAATTTGGGATTACCAAATCAAACATAACAGTTTTAGGAGAGAGCACAGGCTCTGGGGTCTTAGCAGCAGACTCCAGTGCACTATCAGAGTCATAACCATCAGCATTTGGAGCAAAAAGTGGGGGGTGATCATACAAAAAGGGGCACTTTCCAACATTGGCACTCTCTGCATTTTGCAGAGCCAATACCAAAACAGTCCTTTCCTTCTCCTGAAGCTATGAGTCCAAAATCCACCAAGCATGGCACAAAAAGTGCCCCTTATGTTTGAAAATTCCACTATTCATGATTACGTGAGCTGTGATGAGAAACTGAATCATCAATTGTTTTTTTATGTTTAGAGGGGAACTGGGTCCATAGAATGAAAAGGGTTCCTGGATCTCTGAAAGTAATATGTCACCTCTGTTCTCACATGGCTTCTATTGGACTCCTCTTCTGTCCGATGTGTCCACACTGTTGAAGAAATTAAGTAATGGTTTTGTGTTTTAAGAACGGTAATTCGCCACCTGAAACGGGGCAATCGCACAGGGCCAGAATGTAGGATTTGCCCGCGTGGCAAGGTAAAGCAATATTTCTGCACCACCAACTACTGGCAATGCAAAATTGCTACGAAAGGCATAAAACACATTTTATCTATTTATGGGAGTTCTCCACCAGGCAAAATGCTATTTTGCCCTGAGCACTAAAATCCTAACAGAGTTTCTTGCCGGAAATTAAAGTTTGGATGCATCTGAGCATCTGAGGTAATGCACATCTGTTGCTCCCTTGCTGATTAGCAGTAGCATTTGCCAGTTGAGATCATTATCCCCAGTACATGTCATCTGCAGTGTCATTATAATCATAGGAAATTGCATCTAATGTGCCTTAATGACTACTCCATTATCTAGACCTCAAACAAAGGATTTGTGTTCAGCACATGAATAATTATTCATTAGTGGAAATTAAACTGCATTATCTGATTACCTAATTTGATCATTGTTTTGTGGTAGACTGCATTTATTTATTGGTATTTTTATTGTATTCTGAAAGGTTTTTAACAGAGCAAGCTGTACAGTAGGTTATATGAGTGCGAAATAACATCTGTAAAATAACTGTTAACTGCAATAAAAACATAGTAATGTTTGTACTTAGGAAATACATCAATCAGTGTAAACAGTGCTATATGGTTGTCTAGCAACTTCAATAGGAACATACTATATAGGCGACGTTGGTGAGCCAGATAGAAGTATTTTTAGAAGGAGGGCATGGGAGATTCAGAAAATGGGATATATTTGTATACTTTTTGTGTTCCGAAATTTAATTTGAGTGCACAGGCAACTATCTGTGGCTGTAATTCCTAGAGGAGTTTTGCACCCTCTGTTGACACTTCAAATTGAGGAGAGTCTACGACCACTGCAGATTTCCTGCAGTTTTAAATTTGGGGTTAGGAGAAGGAAATGGGGCATCGTGAGGTCTGTCATGAAACACCCACAAACTCGTGAATATTTGCAAACATCTTGCATACTGTTATAACTCTTGAAACACTCAGAAATGTATTGCAAATGTGTGTGGAAAACAGAAGGGAAAACCTCAAAATGTAAGGGGTGCAGCTAAGAGAATAGAAAATATTTTCCTTCTTGGAAAAAAGGTAGAAAAAAAGGTTTTATGCTCAAACGCATAATTTCTGATTTGTTACCACATGTACACTCTCTGACCAGCGCAGTAGTAAGGAAAATGTAATGGACATTTTTGACTTCCCTAGATATGTTACTAATCCAGCATTTTTTGTGCTCCGTAAAAAGTCTGTAATCAGTTGTATTGTGATACAATGTATTTTATTGCGTTGTATTGTATTGTAATATTTATATAGCGCTTACTACCCATGTGTGGGGTGCTGAACCTACAGAGTGTAGGTTGTGTGGTTTTTGATCCTCTGTGGGAAGTGTTTCCATGTGGGGAGTATTGACCACCTCAGAGAGGTATGCACCCAGTCACTCATACACTCAGAAACTCACACATGCACTTGCAGTCCCACTAAGAGACCCATGGACCCACTCACAGAACCACTCAGACACTCACGCTCGCAGTAATAGACCCATTGAGAGACTCATGTACTTTGTCACAGACCTACTCAGACACTCATGCACCCACTCACTGACCCACTCAGACACACACTTAGACACTCATGTATCCACTCACAGATCCAGTCAGACAGGTATATACTTACAAGTGCACAAAGTCACTCATGCGCCTACTCACAGATTGACTGGGAGTCATGCAACGAATCACAGACCCATTGAGACACTGATGCACCCACTGATAGATGCACTGAGACAGTCACACAGTTTGTGACAGAAGTATTGATAGACTGATACACAGTGTTACAGATTCACTGAAATAGTTATCCAGTGAATGAGAGACTTACTGATACAGTGGTGCATGCAGTTATAGATTACACTGACAAAGCTGTGCACTGTGTTATAGAGATATTAAGGGAGTTGTAAATGCTATTATACAGTTATTTAAATAGTAATGTGTTTAGTCTGTTGGTTATATCCATTTTGTATTTATGTTTTGAATGTGGTGGTGGCTGTTAAAGGTCTGCATCTGTTTTGTCACTCCGCAAAGTATTTGTGATGATCATGTCTACCGATTTCATCGCAACACCCGGCGTCACCAAGGACACAGAAAATCAGTTTAAATACAAACTCCTTACAAAAATATGACTTTAAACAGTGCAGTAATAAACCCCTAGTGTCTAAAATACTGTAAAATGTGTGCATATATGTGTTTTGCCCCCCCTAAAAAGGCACGATTGTTGCAGTTACCGGAGTCATCGCAACTCTCTGCATAATCGCGAAAACTGAAAGTAGGGTTCAAACACAGTTTAAAAAAATTACTACAAAAATGTGTGTACAAACATGTTCTTTAAGTTAGTGGTATGTGTATTGTAATAGAATGATTTTTTTAGTTCAAATTTTGGAATGTGGTGGTGGTCGTTGAATGTCTGCTTTTGTTTTGTGATTTCGCAACATGATCGCAATCATCGTGACGTCGTCGCGAATATAAGAAATCTAAAGAAAAAACTACACTTGTAAATCCATTGAAGAAAATACAAGCTTATAAAAATACACCTTATAGAGCCATTTTAGATAGAAAATACCATTTAAAAACCTTACAAATTTAATAGAAAAATCATAGGTTATATTGATGTTATATTTGGGAAATTAAATTTGAAAAACCTTGGAAATTCACTGAAAAAACTAAAGGTTACAGGGACTTTATAGTTAGGAAATAGCATTTTAAAAAAATAGAAATTCACTGTATAAACCAAAGGTTACAGGGACATTATAGTTAGAAATTAGCATTTAAAAAACCTTAGAAATTCACTGAAAAAAACAAAGATTACAGAGACGTAATAGTTAAGTTCATGTTTCACTCGCACAAAACCAGAGAAATTCAGCAGTTATAGTTAGCTGAACTAACTATAACTCACGCCCCGCAGTGCACTGCTTATGACCTCACATGTTACATCACTCATGACATGGTCAGTGACATCGCTGATGACATCATCCAAAGAATCTCTGACGCACCCACTTACACCCCCATATAACCTTTCATATACCCACTCCAACTTCTATACTACCATTCTCAAATCCATTGACACACCCATACCAGTACTTTCACACCCAGTCACTGATTCATAGGTCTACACACATATCTACTCAGTTACCCATTCAGCCACTCATACACCAACTCATTCACTAATACAGCCACTGATATATCTACTCATACACTCATACAGCCACGCACATACTGTCAGTCACTCATAGAGCTACTCACACACCTACTCACTCACCTAGAGAGTCAATTACATAGCCATTCACTCACCTATACAGTTATCCACACACACACTCACTTATTCACACAGATACTAACACATACCCACTCACCTATACAGTCACTGACATAAGCATACACCCACCCATACAGCCACTATCACATTCCCTCACTCATACATACAGTCACACATATACTCCAAAACTCACCTACACTGCCTTTCACATATCCGGTTACTCACCCATATACCACTGACACATCCATTCACTCACTGACACAGCCATACACACACTCAGTCACCTATACAGTTCCTCACTTATGCACTCACTAACCAATACAGCCACTGAATCACCAACTCACTCATCCATGCAGGCAGTCACACACCCTCTCACCCAGCCACACAGACACTCATATACCCAGACACCCAATCGATCACCCATACAGCCTCTCACATACCTGCTCACCAACCCATACAGCCACTTAGACACCATCTAACAGACTGATACAAACATTCTCAAAACCTAGTCACTCACCCATACATTCACTGAGACACCTCTGTAACTTTTGCTTTTTTCAGTGAATTTCTATGTTTTTTTTAAATTCCATTTCCTAACTATAACATCCCTGTAACCCTTGGTTTTTTCAGTGAATATATCTATATAAGTATCTTCGCAAAACTTTTCAAACAAAAAACTTCATCCACCTCAGCTCCTCACTTGAAAGTTTTGGGATGATCCATCAAGTGGGGGCCAACAAAAAAGGGGATCCCAAAACTTAATTTCCCCATGCAATTTCCATAGGGTTTTAACAGTTCTACAGCCCAGACGGCTGATTGCCATTACACCACATTTGGCAAAAAGCTAGATCTTTATCGAGAAAGCATGCTTTTTGTGATTTGGTGTAAATCGTTCAGTAGTTTTTGAGAAATGAAGGTTAAAAAACTTTATATATCTGGACGGTTCACAGCACACCCACAATAGTGCCACACTCATGCAACTTCAAATAATAGAGCAATCTGAATGGCTAAGGGGACTTTTTTTCCTGTGAGCCAAGTGACTGTGGTGGGTTGACCGTGTATGGATGGTTGGCCTTGCTGCTAACCGACGCAGGACACAGTAGAAGGCCATGCAAGCTAGGGGGTGGCCTCCCGCGGGAGGGGTTGAGCCTCAGGTTGGCATAATTTTCCATGGTAATAAAACATTACTTTATGCGAAAATAAAACTAGTAATTCACTGAAAAAAACAAAGGTTAAAGTGACGCTATAGAAAGGTATGGTAGTAATATCTAACTTTGCATGAAAAAAACTGAAATTCACTGAAAAAAAGATTAAAGTCACTTTATAGTTAGGTGAAAATGGCAGCTTAAACTTAATTTTTTTTAATAAGAAACACTGAAAATCGCCAGTTATACTTATTTAAAATAACTATAAATCACACCCTCGACATGCACTGCTTATGACCTCCCATGTTGCATCACTCATATCATATTCTATCACATTACATCATCAACACAACATCTGAAATGGCATCATTGATGACAAAGCTGTACATTGCGGGGGCACGAGTTATAGTTACTTTAAATAACTATAAGTGGTGAATTTCAGTGGGTTTTTTGTTTCAAATTTTACGTTTATACTCACATTTTTATCAAACTATAACATCACTTTAATCTTTGGTTCTTTCAGGGAGATATATATATATATATATATATATGGGTGGGACCAGGGCACCCACACTACAGGCCGGGCACCAGGGGATGAGGTCCGCGGGGCCGAAATCAGCCCGGGGGGGGGACTGCTCGGATCCCCTCCCTTTTACTTAAAAAAAAAAAAAAAAAGGCCAGGCCCCAGGGTTGTGTCCTGGGGCCCAAATCAGCCCAGGGAAGGCGGGCCATGCAGCCTTCCTCCCAAAAAGACCCCCAAAAAAACAATTGCGGACCAGCAAGACACCGGAAGCCCCACCCCCTTTCTCCACAACTCTGCAAACTCGCCTCCTGGCACAGTGATGGTGGGGCGTTGAAGTCCCCTTGGATGCTGGGGGTCGTTGGGGTCCAGAAACCCCTTCTGTTACCTCCAGTAAGTCCTAGACAGCAGGATTGCTAAGAGGACTTGGAGGCCACGCCCCCTTTCTCCACCACTCTTTAAACGCACCTCCTGGTGCGCTGCTGGTTGGGGAATGAATTCTACTTTACTCCTGAGGGCCTCAGGACTAAAGTGGAGTTCTTCCCCGGACCAGTAGTGCACCAGGAGGTGCGCTTGCAGAGTGGTGGAGAAAGGGGGCATGGCCTCCAACAGCCTCTTAGCAATCCAGCTTTGTGGGACCTACTGGAGGCAACAGGAGGGTTAGTTGGCCCCCAATGACCCTTAGGAGCCAAGAGGACTTCATCCCCCATCTAGTAGTGCACCAGGAGGCACGTTTGCAGAGTGGTGGAGAAAGGGGGCATGGGCACCAAAAAACCTCTCATCAATCCCGCTGTGTAGGACTTACTGGAGGTAAAAGGAGGGATAGTTGGCCCCCAAGGACCCTCAAGTGACAAGGGGACTTCATCCCCCAACTAGTAGTGTGCCAGGAGCCGTGTTTGCAGAGTGGTGGAAAAAGGAGGCATGGCCTCTGAAGTCCTCTCAGCAATCCCACTGTGTGGGACTTACTGAAGGTAACAGGAGGGCTTATTGGCCCCCAAGGACCCTGTGCAGTAAAAGGGGACTTTATCCCCCAACCAGTTGTGCGCCAGGAGGTGTGTTTGCAGAGTGCTGGTGAAAGGGGGCGGGCCTCTGTCAAATTGCTGTTTTTTAAAAAGAATTCTATTTTTTATTTGTTCGGGGAGGTGGGCTGCGCGACCGATTTTGGCCCTGGGGACCACATCCCCTGGGGCCCAGGCTCTTTTTAAATTAATAAATAAATACATAAATAAGGAGAGAGGGGCCACGCGGTCCCCTCCCGGGCCCATCTTGGGGCTCGGCCTCAATTGTGGGTGCCCTGGTTCCACCCATAGGCACCCACTCCACTGGGGACGGTGGGAGGAGCCTCAAGGCCCTGGCAGTGCTTTTACTAACATGCAGCTCCCTCTCTGTAAAAGCAAATGTGCTCCGCTTTGAGCAAGCAACAGCAAAATGCTCTTGCTTGCTCAAAGCGGAGCACAGTTTGCTATGGCTTGGCGGGAGCAGTAAAGCTACCGCCAAGCCATACCAAACAGCTATGTCCCAGGGGTGGGCACCCCGGGACATAGCAGGAGCCGGCCCTGTGGGGTGGTGGTCCACATGTCCATCTATGGCTCCAGGAGTGGGGCTACGCGGCCCCCTTCCATTCCACGACAGAACCTTTGGGCCATGTGGCCCCCTACTTTAAATTTCAAGTCTTGCCCCAGGGAGGTGGTGGTCCCCAGGGCTGCGTGGGGGCCACACAGGCCCCCGCATTAATTCAACATATGTCATGGGAAGGTGGCAGTCCCCAGGGTAGGGGGTTGCATAAAATATGAACAATGCACAGTGGAGTAGTCGGTCCCCGGGGCTTTATGGGCTATAGGAGGGGGGCCCGTGCACCCCCCCTCCTCCACATATTCTACATGCCGCCGGGACCTGGCCCACAAGAGGGCTCCAGATTACAGAAGCACAGGAGACCAAGCTTCTGATCTTTTCTTAAATTTTTGGCGGGATTTGTGGATCTAGTGCAATTCCCGCTGACATTTTTTCCCAAAAATGCTTTATGGGCCGTGCAAAGTCCCCGTTGAACCACCCCCGGCCAATTGGCTTAGGGAGTCAGGGTTTTTCTACCCTGCCCCCTTTTCTTTTTTTTAACCTTTTTTTCTGTGGCTCGGTTCAACTGAGTCACAAGATGGCTGGCAGCACTTCCTGGTTTGAAGTGTTGACAGCCAATCAGATCTCAGCACGAGATCGGGAGGGATCATGGATCCTCCGCGTCCCTAGATATACAACTGGAAATTTCTCTAAATAACTCCGCAACTACTGAAACGATTTACAACATTTAACAAAAATGTCACTTTATGGACCAACAGCTACCTTTCTGCCAAGTTTGCTGTAAATCCATTCAGCAGTTCCGGCTGTAGCCGTGTCTAAAGTTCCTATGAAAATTAAAATGAGGAAAACACGTGTTTGGACCCCCCCCTTTTTCTCAGCCCCCACTTGACAGATCACCCCAAAATGTTCAAGACAGCAGCTGAAGTGAGTGGTAAACTAGTTTTGAAAATTTTGTGAGGATTCCTCAAATGACACCAAAGTTATTGGAAATTGAAATAAATTCTCATCCTACGGAAGCTGGAAGCTGCATGCTGCATCCTACCTATAACTACCTGCAGCTGAAGTGAGTGGTAAACTAGACTATAGGTACCTACTGGCGACTGACAGTAGGTACTATATATATATATATATAATATATATATATATATATAAAAACTAAAGCTTCACCTGGGGGCCAAGTACATGACTGAGAGTAATGTTCTAACTCAAAGTCAAATTCCAAGCACGTGCTGTGAAACCCCTATATATATATTGGACTACTATATGTCTCAGTATGAGATGGAAAAAATATGAGAAAACCGGAGAATTTTAAAAATGGATGAATATCTTAAAACAATGTCGCTAGAGCAACCACAAATGACATAGAAAGGTTGCCTCTTTGGGAGACTTATTAACATGAAGTTTTATGCCATGTATACATATAATTGGCAAAAAAAACAAACAGAATGGATTTTGGAAATGCTCTAATTGTAAAGCATGTGCCTATGGTTGTAACAAGATGTTTGAATTACATGTTGGACAAAAAAGGAAAATCAAAGAACGTATCACATGCAAGACCAGACATGTAGTATACACAGTAGAATGTGGATGTGGTAAAAAAATATTTTGGGAGTACTGTTAATAAGTTAAAATTAAGGATGTAATCAATTATGTCATTTGAGATGTCATGAGTGATGTCATAAGTAATGTCATAGAGCATGTCATGAGTGATGTCATATGTGAGGTCATAAGCAGTGCATGTGGGGGGCGCAAGTTATAATTAGTGCTACTAACTATAACTGCTGAATTTCTGTGCTTTTTTAGTTTAAAACGTTAATGTTGTCACTGAGAAATTTACCTAACTATAACATTACTTTAACCTTTGTTTTTCAGTACATTTCTAAGGTTTTTTTAAACAAAAAGAGATATTTTTATGACACATAATGTTAACGTCACTTTAACCTTTGCTTTTTCAGTGAATATCTAGTTTGTTATTTATTTTTGTGAGTGTATGTACGATAGAATGACTATGATATATGTTGTGCTCGGACATTATTTTAGTAAAATAATGGTTTTTAGTATGATTTACAAAATATTTGTAAAATGTGTGTGAGAATTAAACAGATAAATATTTCAACAGAAATTGTTTAGTCGCTCAATTATTTGAACTCTGATATCGAGACATGTCACCAGCATCATGAGATGCTCGCAGGACATTCGTGAGATCATAAAGGTCTACATTTCATTGTCCTCTATTGTATATGGTTCTTTATCATGTCTTCGGTTACTAGTTAATGCTAATCTATAACACAGTAGTTAATAAAAGATGGCTATATATATATATATATAATTTTTTTTAAAGTGATGGCTCTAGTGAAACGCTCGCAGTAGCAAGATGCACAGTCCCCTGCGTGGACTCCGAGGGGCTGTACTTCCTGTTCAGCTCTGGCAAACCACTCGAGAGATCGTACATTTAGAATTGAGTTATCACAGTGTTTTTACTTAAATTTTGAACAAAATGGAACATTAGATATGTTGTTTAAGGTAGAAAAATTAACAGTGTACTGTTCTATTCAAGATATAAATGGAGTATTTTTTTACCGTCTCGCAAGAGGCCCGCGAGACACTCCCAAGAGGTCCGGGAGAGGAACCACCCTAAGGAAGGATTCTGATTACTTCATACAGATGTCTTTATTTAGAAGAAGAAGATTTCATCCTTTTTGCTTTATTTCAATTTTGGACTTTGGTGAGAGTCCACATATTTGGTTCGCTCTCCTATCCTGTTTCCCTTTGAGCAGAAAGATGTCTTCATCTGATTCAGATGAACAGCCAGGGGCTTCTGCACCACCTCAGACACCACAGCAGGTTCTAAGTGCACACGCGGACAATAACCCTGCTTTTTCAAATAAAGCGCTATTTTTCTGTTTGTGAAAGCAGATCATTTTTTCATCTGAGACAAGAAGGTCTGCCCAGGACATGCTTGCCCAAGAACACAAATGCCCCACTAGGCAGTAGTTTTTGTTTTTTTTAATCATTTTTTGTATGTTTTTCTCCTTTTTGTTTTTAAAGAGATGCTGTTGGTGTTTGTTTAATGCAGCAAACACAAGGAGATGATGTACGGAGCACTGTAAATTTTCATGCACTCACCCCCAGTCACCGATCATGGGTTGAATCCATCATCGTTTTTTAGCTCACTTCGCCACCCTAGTTCAGACCCAGCTATATGCAAATCAGTCTTGTCGCTGTGCCTCATGGGAACAGTCCAGCCCAAACTGCCAAGCCAGGTCTTCCCTGGACCAGAAACAAGCATCCTGGGACCGGTTCTGGGGGAACACCCCTCATCAGCCAGGCTAGTTTGAATCCAGTGGCAAAGGAGCGAAGCAGCTTCCCATGGCCGTCCCGACCACCTGCTTGTACCATTTATCCTCAAAAAGGAAAAAAAATATTTTCCAAGCAAAAAGTTAGCACTGAGCTATGCCTGTATGTTTATGGGCTGGTGGGAGGAACAACAGGTGTGGGTAGAGAGAAATGAGCAGTTGACCAGACATATTGTATTTTGAACGAGATTCATTGACAACATCTTTATGATTTGGAGTGGCACCAAGGCAGAAGTAGACAGGTTTTTCGTGGTGATAGCCGATAATGAGATCAACTTACATTACACACAGAGGTGTGATCAGAATGAAATGGATTTTCTGGATGTTTGTGACAAAATAGAGAACAACACGATTTTGACAAGTTTACAAAGGAAGGTGACCTCAGGCAATAGTATCTTGCATGCAGGGACTCACCATCCACCCAAACTTAAATGGAGTATCCCCTTTGGGGAGTTCATTAGGGCAAAATGTAACTGCAATACACAGCAGCCTTATGAGGAAAAAAAGGGTAGGATGAATGGAAGATTCAGGAAGACGGGCTACCAACACAAGGTGTTGAAGGCAGCAGACACAAAGGCAGAAAATCTGCAGAGATCCACATTGCTGATTAGGAAACCTAATGACACCAAAGATGAGAACAGTGTGAGATTGATTACTACATAAAACACAGAATCAGCTTCCATTAGGAATGTCCTCAATAAACATTGGCACATGATCAGAAATGACCCAGTTATAGGCTCACATGTCACTACACACCCATTGATCACATACAGAAAATCTCGGTCCTTGAAGGACATGTTAGTGAATAGTTACATGGGCAATACTAAACTGCAAGGATGGTTACAACAGCAAAAGGGTTTATTCAAATGGGGTAAAAGTAATGCTTGTGTTGGCAGCAAGAATAGGAAAACATTCCCATTACCAACAAGAAGAACAGGAGATATCAAGAAATTCATGAACTGTAACACTGATTTTTGTGTGTATGTGATTGTTTGCCCCTGCGAGAAGATGTATGTAGGGAGTACGATTTTTCCAATGAAAAAGAGGATCTTAGAACACCTCAGTGGGATCAGAAATGGTGATTTGAGTTATTCTACAGCCAGGCATTGGTAAAAATACCACAATCAGAATCCTGACAATCTTTCTTTCTTTGGTGTTGTCAGGGTTGCGGCAACACCTAGAGGGGGAAACAGAGAGAGACAACTGAGGATCCTGGAATCCAGATACATTGTGCTTCTTGGCAGTAAGTCTCCCTTTGTGATTAATGAGGACGAGGAACTTTTTGACCACATTGGATGAGTAATTGTCCCTGTTCCTAGTTCATTACCTGCTTCCATTGTGATCATTGTTTTCCCTGTGCATACTGTGTTACGGAGGGGGCTCCCAGCCGACATTCAGTATCAACAGTTTTGAAAAGCTTCACAGGAAGCCTAGTTTGCATGCGCTATAATGGCTGGACAGTACTAGGTAATATTGTCAGCATGTTCATTAGATATCTAACTATACAGCTAAACAGTGGATTAGAGTTTGCTTCCCTCTTGTTTTTAAACTCCTCCTTGTTTATTATTTTCACATGGTGTCCACCCCTCACACTTCATATCCCGATTATTTGAATCAGTTATGGGTCTTTGGCTGCTGCTTGTTTAGTTAACCGCTTGGGAGATTTATCTGACCAATTAAGTCCAGGTCCACTTGGCTGAAACCAGAACATATGAGGAAACTGTCTTTGCCAGTAAGATACACTCTAAATGTTGTCATCACACTTGTGCACAATCATAATGATTTTTTTGGTGTGACCTATTTGGTCCGAGGACAAGCAGATGTCAGGTGGTGGTTTTGCAGGCAGCTCGATGTCAATGTGATCTTGAGATGAAATTTCACCCCTGCCGTTCTTCTTTGCATAGTTGTGCACTAAGTTGTACACCAGTTGTATATGTATAACATGGCATGTTAGATCATGACCAGAAATTACGGAATATCAGAAAGGAAATGCTTTTCTTTTGCAATTTATCGCTGCATGTCATTTATCTCAGCTCTCTCCAGTTGTTGACATCAAGTTGTGCACATGTATATAATTATCATTTTGTGACATTGCTTAAAATTGAGGGTGAGGATTCTATGAAATTGTGAATTATACGTATATGTGAATAATTGTGAAATTATGTAAACAAATCAAATGTTATGAGAGGAATCTACAGAAGTTATGTAGTCTATCCTCGATATCCATGCAAGCAGCCAAAACTGATTGTCTGTTTTTTATGCTTATGCTTTTACACTTTATATGGTGGTTGTCTTCATATGCAAATTGGCTTTTGAAAAAGACCATTGAGGTCGAAACGCGTTGCTGTTTGAACTAATACATCTGAACTGAATAACGCTATGCTGGAGTGCGAGTCTTTTGTATTCAAATCTAGAATACGAGATTTCCTTTCATTTGATAAATGGGTCCCGGCACCTGCATCTCGCACTGGCCCGCCTAGATGAATGCAATCAGCAGTGTCGGGAGGTTTTCAAGTATATATATATATATATATATATATATATATATATATATATATATATATATATATATATATATATATATCTCCCCAAGATGTGCTCAGATTCAAGACCGCACTCCACGGCAGGTAAGTAAACAAACTTTATTGCAAATTAACAGGCAGCTTCACATCCCGCTTTGATGTCCCTCGGCCTTACGCGTTTCAGGGATTCTTTCCCTTTCCTCAGAGGCCAGCGTGAGCAGCTTCGAATTACACGCACTGTCCTTTCCCCTTCGTGCTATATAGTTTACATAATTGGCCTCTGGTGTGCCTGCAATTAATTCATTTCACCAATGCACGTCGGGACTTGCAGTTTTTGTGCGTCATTTTTCCCTCCAGTGGGTTAAGTTGCTCACGATAATATGGGACGAATTCAAGCCCTTCATTGAGCCTCCGAATGAGACTCTGCCTGTTACAATGATTCCCTGCTGCGCCGATCATGAAGGGAACCTTCCCCTCATGCAGGACCCTTCAATTCCTCGGGTGGTGCGTCGACTACACGGCCTGAAGCCGCCGTGATCATATCTCCCCAAGATGTGCTCAGATTCAAGTCCGCACTCCACGGCAGGTAAGTAAACAAACTTTATTGCAAATTAACAGGCAGCTTCACATCCCGCTTTGATGTCCCTCGGCCTTACGCGTTTCAGGGATTCTTTCCCTTTCCTCAGAGGCCAGCGTGAGCAGCTTCGAATTACACGCACTGCCCTTTCCCCTGCGTGCTATATAGTTTACATAATTGGCCTCTGGTGTGCCTGCAATTAATTCATTTCACCAATGCACGTCGGGACTTGCAGTTTTTGTGCGTCATTTTTCCCTCCAGTGGGTTAAGTTGCTCACGATAATATGGGACCAATTCAAGCCCTTCATTGAGCCTCCGAATGAGACTCTGCCTGTTACAATGATTCCCTGCTGCGCCGATCATGAAGGGAACCTTCCCCTCATGCAGGACCCTTCAATTCCTCGGGTGGTGCGTCGACTACACGGCCTGAAGCCGCCGTGATCATATCTCCCCAAGATGTGCTCAGATTCAAGTCCGCACTCCACGGCAGGTAAGTAAACAAACTTTATTGCAAATTAACAGGCAGCTTCACATCCCGCTTTGATGTCCCTCGGCCTTACGCGTTTCAGGGATTCTTTCCCTTTCCTCAGAGGCCAGCGTGAGCAGCTCGAATTACACGCACTGCCCTTTCCCCTGCGTGCTATATAGTTTACATAATTGGCCTCTGGTGTGCCTGCAATTAATTCATTTCACCAATGCACGTCGGGACTTGCAGTTTTTGTGCGTCATTTTTCCCTCCAGTGGGTTAAGTTGCTCACGATAATATGGGACGAATTCAAGCCCTTCATTGAGCCTCCGAATGAGACTCTGCCTGTTACAATGATTCCCTGCTGCGCCGATCATGAAGGGAACCTTCCCCTCATGCAGGACCCTTCAATTCCTCGGGTGGTGCGTCGACTACACAGCCTGAAGCCGCCGTGATCATATCTCCCCAAGATGTGCTCAGATTCAAGTCCGCACTCCACGGCAGGTAAGTAAACAAACTTTATTGCAAATTAACAAGCAGCTTCACATCCCGCTTTGATGTCCCTCGGCCTTACGCGTTTCAGGGATTCTTTCCCTTTCTTCAGAGGCCAGCGTGAGCAGCCGAATTACACGCACTGCCCTTTCCCCTGCGTGCTATATAGTTTACATAATTGGCCTCTGGTGTGCCTGCAATTAATTCATTTCACCAATGCACGTCGGGACTTGCAGTTTTTGTGCGTCATTTTTCCCTCCAGTGGGTTAAGTTGCTCACGATAATATGGGACGAATTCAAGCCCTTCATTGAGCCTCCGAATGAGACTCTGCCTGTTACAATGATTCCCTGCTGCGCCGATCATGAAGGGAACCTTCCCCTCATGCAGGAGTGCGGACTTGAATCTGAGCACATCTTGGGGAGATATATATATATACTTATACTTATATTTATACTTATCTTACCAAAACTTACCATGCGTGGTGAAGGCATGCTTGATAAAGACATCTGTGTGTAAAGGCATGCATGGTAAAGGCTGCGTGGTAAATGCATTGCGAGGTAAAGACATCATTGTATAGGCCGATCATGGGAGTAAATCTACAATGAGGCAACAAAGAACTTTAAAAAAAACTCTTTCCTCTAGCAGTCGCTGCATTGCTCTATGCTTGCACTATTGTAAAAGTGCAATTGATATTTGTTGCCATTTTTACACTGGTGCCTAGCAGGAGATGAGTACAAATTGCACTCGATCCTATGTTTGCTTTGCGACTAGATCCTATAATGGCAACTGTGGTGCAAGGTGTAATATTGCATACAAAAAGGGTCTCAAGTATTGTTTGTGTGCATAATTGTCTATTTTTTGCAGTGATTTGTAAATTGAGTGCAAAGCCTGGTACAAATGTAATTTACTCTGGGTTATTTTGCATGAACTTGTACTGAATGGATCTCAATGACCCCAATGGGCATTCGTGATACACTGTAATAGGCATGCCTCTATCTATGTTTCAAGAAGAAGACTTGGGATAGGAATATGCAACGAAGAAGAGAGTGGCAGAAACCATTAACTCATGTCTGAGCACCCATGTTCCGTGTAGAACTGAATTGGTAATTGGAAACACAAGAAAAGCCCTTGGAATCACAAGCTACTTTCAGGGCTGGAGGGGCTAAGACATTTCAGGTCCTTAAAGCCAGGAAAGGAGTCCTGAGAGAGCAGCATCACTGAGGTATGTTATGTTATGTCAACTTCACAATGGTAGCAGTGGAAACCATCAGCTGCGCATCTCACACTGGAGTGGCCGAATTCTGAGCAACAATGTAGAGATAAGTAACAATAATTAGGTTGTTCAGGGTGCTATACCAGACTGCACTCTGCCACCAAGGACTTCCTCAAGAGGGATGGAAGGAAACCATTACTCATAACATGAACCAAGTTTGTTAGGAGCACATCAAGCAGTAAGTACATGTAAAGAATTCGTTTTTTGAAGATTAGTCCAAAGATATGAAATGATTCCAAAATTTCAGATATCCAAAGAATAGTTAAACTATCACAGCTGGTATTAGCGGAACAATCAACTTGTTACAATCTTGAAGTGCAGGTAAAAACACATGAACCCTTGGCATTAAGTCACATATGAACCAATGATGTAATGTAGGCTTGTTCTGACAATCAATTAAGCCAAACAGACGACTAGCACTACAGTCAACATGTGTTTCATCAGAAAGCACTTTTTAAAGGCTAATGAAAAATTGGAGGTGAATAGTGAAACCCAAGTCCTGCGTACAAGTATCCAAATTAGTATGAATGAAGGTATACGATTGTGAGATGGGACGAAGACTGAGTAATATTCAACTGAGAAAGTCTGGAATTTGAAGACCTTTAGGAATGGAACAAATCAAGAGGTGCGAGGGTACGATAACCTGTAGGGCCTGTAAAAGAGAACCGGTGTAGCCAACAGACAATATTATTACTCTGTACATACTAATTTGTCTACTTGCATGCAAGACTTGGATTTGAATGTGTCACACTGTGTCATGCATGTCAGTGTATTTTTGTTCTCATCTCTACCCCAACAGACGTCCATGGACTTACAGGTCTTCCTCTCATTCTCAGCACCAGGGGACAACAAGATGATGATGCTCCATCCACCAGTGGAGGCCAGTATACAATTCCAAGAGAGAATCCCTGCTGTTACAGGCCCTCATCTTTACAGCTTCAAAAAGGAGAGGATTAGAAGATTGTTGACCCAAGGCAACATGACAAAACTACCATCATGTCGCTGCTGGTCACCAGTGGTTGGACAATCTTCCAGAATACAAATACCCTAGCTCGAGGAGCAAGGCTACAGAGCTACCCTCCTCATCCACCTTACTGGCATTCCAGATGAATCTACTGTTGCATCTCCACAATCCAGGTGCAACCCCTGTGTTCACTCCATCATCAACTAGACAATCACCACATGACCAGCAGCTCCTGGATTGACTCGTGGATACAATGAGAAGAGAGATTTAACACAAAACAGGTACTCAGAGTGGGAGGACGAGGGATGGCAGAGGTAGGCTCAGACTGGATGTTGAGCCCAGACCCCAGAAACAACCTGTTATTCCTGGTCAAGAAGATTCCTTACTCCCTGTCCTCCTAGCATGTGTCAGGATAGAGGACCACCACCTCTCCTTCCTGTTTGCCAGCCTCCTTCATCTCCAGGTGGGCCATCCTCTTCTTCAATCTACTCTATGCGTCTCCTCTTCCATGCCTGGTCCTTCTAAACCTCATCTGTGTCACTACTGTCAACTGTGGAGAATGAGTGAGAGACTACCAGACCATCAGTCTTTTTGTGTATGACATCATGTGCTGCAATTGATACACTCACAATGCATGTCATTCATCTAACTGTTGAACGTGACAGTACTATACAGAGGTTAATCCCAACCAAAATAGAGAATGCTCATGCGCCATTGTTATATGGGCATAGAGTTGGGTGGTCAACCCAGTCACCCCGGGACAAATGTTGCTCTAATGCACCAAATGGCAATTTCAAAGTAAGAGGGAAGGCACTCAAAGCTCCAGGGCCTCATGTGGTGTAACTATACATATGTATACTCCTCCTAATACAGCTTTAAGGTCAGTGAAACTGAGTGTGGCCTGCCTATCTGTATATACCATCTCACACACATGGTCATATCAGCATCATGCGACATTCAGGACATGGCTTGACATCACAATGTCAGTTTTCTATGACAAGGAACTATTTCAACTGTAAGTTGTGTTGTATAGGGTAATATTCCTATCTTTGGGGGATTTACATTCATTCTTGTTGAACCATCAAATAAATTAACTAGAACATCAATACACCAGGTCTCTATCCACAAAGGCTGACATATCCTGTGTGATGTGGGATGCCTGGAACAAACTATAAATAAACAACTTAATGGCAAGGCCTTCGAAGGGGGGATAGATAAAGCTCGGTTCAAATCTGGGTTGGGAGTTTTGGATTATAATCGGTTTGCAGACACGGTAGAAAGATAGGAAGGATTTTTGACTGGCAAAGCTAACAAAGTTGTTGAAAAGAAAGCTTCAATGTTAGACAACAAATGGCACATTACCCCAGAAAATCTATTATGCTGTACTCAGAATTTTGGCTTTTGCCAAGTGTGCATAAGAGATCGACCCAGGGCCTGGAGACCCTCACGGGTGAGTAGTGCGCTCTACAAAACCCTGATTGATTAATTGATTGATTGACTTATGATTCAATATTCTAATACAAATATTCAAGAACAGTTGTGCAGACATAAGAAACCCTCACAAAAGAAAGCAATTATATATACAAAAATGATAAATACTTCAACTAAACCAGTAGAGGAACTCAAGGTTGAACCTAGTAGAGTGCATGCTGCCATTTATGAACAGAATACAAAGAGAGTTAAAGAGAAGTGTAAAAACCAATGTGGGGCTAATAGTTATAAATGTTAAAGATACAGCTCCAAGGGCATAATAACAGTTTCAAAGGGTGTCCAGCATTACATAACGATTTTTTAATTTATTTAATTGTGGAACTGTAGAGTACGAACAGGACTTGAGAGTTAGAGGGCCTAGCAAAGTTACAAGCTGCATTTAATAAACATACATGATTCCAGTGGCGGCTCGCATAGGGCGTGCTGCTGGGCGGTGGGCGGGGCGGGGGGAGGGGCAGGGCAGGGGGGTAGTAAACTCAGACATACGACGGAACGGAGGAACGTAATAATTACATTCCTCCGTTCCGTCGTATGTTCGAGTTTCCTACCCCTCCACCCTGCCCCTCCCCCGCCCCACCGCCCCGCCCCACCGCCCCGCAGCACGCCCTATGCGAGCCGCCACTGCATGATTAATTTATTTGCAATAAGAAACATGCTTTTACTAAAGCATGCAAGGAATTCATAATCGCGCATGTTTACATGATACAAAGCATTTACTGAAAGGTTTATAATCTCCTCTAATAACTTGTGTTGTTATCAAGGCCTGTTCTTAGGCTTAACTGTACATGCCTTAATTTGTCATATACTCGGTGGCATTTGGTTTGATTTATTTGGAGTAACAAACCTTAATCTTTGCCAATTTGTTCTTGCAACATACCCTTTTTTGCTGATTATGTTGTTCAAATTATAATTAGCTATTTTATAAATTTGTTGTGCAGCACACACATCTAAATTATTTCCTAAATTTCTTTGGTGCTTCTTCCCACACATATATTTATCTCTTCAATGTGAAATAAACTTTATTCTCTAATTTTGTGATTGTGAAATGTAATATTACCAATAATATATCCAGTGTTGCTACTTCCACCAGCATTCCTCCAACAGTTATCTAGATGGATGTCTTAAACCTCAATTTTATTTAGCTGATCGCATTTTAAAAAACATCCAATACCAGCATAGAAGGAGAACCGGAAACCCATCTAAGGGGCCAATTCCGATCTCGGCCGGTAGGGCACCGAATCGGATTCGGCTTAACCGGATCCGATTCGGAGCCCTATTTCCCGACCGAGTCGTACTTGCGTCCGGGCGAGCGAGTACGATGCGTGCGCTCGCGAAATCTCCGACCGACTCGTTCGCAGGACCTGACCACTCCGCCCGACTCGCACGGGGACGACGCGCACCGCGTAATGGAGACATTCCCCGGCCGGGTAAGGAGCTGTCGGAGCCGCACTTTGGGGGTCCATGTCAGACCCCCCTGGAAGCGTAGGTGCGCGAGTCGCACACAGGGGGGACCCATGGGTCCCCCCTACACGTGCATGTACGGTGCGACCCGCATCGACGCAAACACGCTGTAGGGGGCGCCCTTGTTCGCGTCGTGCCCATTGAGTCAATGGGAGCTCGTGTACGCGTCGTACGACTGGCTCCCATTGACTTCAATGGGAGTCCGACCGAATCGAGTCTGATAGCATACGTGCGCATCGTACTCGTTCGGTCGGACTGCTAGGGTCCGATTCGGTCGGAAATCTCTCCGGGTCCGGCTCGGTCGGGGAGATTTCCGGCCTGAATCGGAATCGGCCCCTATGTGTTGAAAGTAGTGTCAGATAAAAGATTGGAGAATATTTACAAGCCCCTATCATCACCACAACGTCACTTTTAGTGGCGATAGGAGCTTTGCCTTATTTACAAGGCAGCGTTAAGCCACTTAACGTGGCTTTACGCTGCCTTGTAAATAAGGCCCCCTTTCACGCTCTACTTAGCATGAAAGGGGCGGGCAATGGGTGTTGTGGTGGGTGTTCCACCGCAATACCCATTGATTTTGACGCTACCCCCTATTTACAAGAGCAGCGTAAATAGGAGGCAGCACCAAAATTAATACCAGGGAAAACCTGGTCTTAAACTGGTGAAACAAGGAGAAATGCTTTTTTTCTCCTCGTTTTTGCTGTTTCAATGTGTCCTGCCTCCTATTTACAGCAAAACACCAATGATTGTTTATGTGCAGGAAGGTCCCCCTTATTGCACATGAACAATCATTTAAAAAAATGCCGTTTTGCAACTTCTATGTGTGCTGCATTAAGCAGCACACATAGAAGTTACAAAACGGCATTTAAAGATTGTTTATGTGCAGGAAGGGAGACCTTCCTGCACATGAACAATATTCCCCTCGACACAGGCACCCTTGCACTATGGTGCAAGGGTGCCTGCGTTGGCAATAGGCAGTTTAATTTAGCCAAGTGCAGGGTGAAATGCAGGGCTGAACCATATTCTAGTAAATATGGTGCAGCCCTGCGTTTCTGAAGTTACGAAGCGTGTCGTTAGCCTTCTTGGCTTAACGACACGCTTCGCCACTTTCTTGTAAATATGCCCCATTGTCTTTCAGGAATAATCATTGCACGGGGTCAATTTTCCAAAATATCGCAAATAGCAACTTTCCATGGAGTGACTTGGGGGTCACATGTAGGAATCTATTTTGTGTTCGCAAACAGGCCGATTCGCACAAACGTCTTTTTCTATGTATCAAACCCTATTTTGTGAATCGGTAATCTCTTACTGAATCGCAAATGGGTTTGCGATTCGGAATTTGGAAGGGGTGTTTTTAGGGCGTCCCTTCCAAATACCGAATCGCAGCAGTATGTATGAATGTTTTGTGGCCATGAAAGCGGTTGCAAAACATTCGCATTTTACTACCAACTTCAAGTTGGTGGTAACCCATTCGCAAATGGGAAGGGGTCCCCAAGGAAATGGTGGTGAAAATGTTTTTTAAGAGCAGACAGTAGTCCCACCTTCTCTTAAAAATTAAAAGAAAACTTTTATTTTTTTTCTTTTAAACGTAACCCATTTTCCTTTAAGGAAAATGGGCTGCATTTAAAAATAATTATTACTTTATTGAAAAGCAATCACGGACATGGTGGTCTGCTGACCCTAGCAGGTCACCATCCCCGTGATTTTAGCGATTCTTAGGGGATCGCAAATTGCGACCTATCTCATTAATATTAATGAGGTAGGTCAATTTGCAACCCCATAGGAATCGCTAAATGAAACTCTTGGAGTTTCATACATTAGGAATAAGCGATTACCTAATTGCGATTTGCAGAAAATAGCAATAATTTTTAAGAAAGAAGGGCTACCTTATATACATTTGCAGATAATGTTGTAAAGCTTACATCTTATAAAATTTGGTGTTTTTTTTAAATAGTGAAGGGGTCCATAAAACAAACAATACTGTCATGCTGTGCTCACATGAATGGATTAGTGGAGTGTGTTTAACAGGATTGTTAGTCACAGTGTAAAATCAATAACAGACAACGTTTTTGTAGAGCAATTTAATGAAAGAGAAACATTTTGGCTATACCACAAATCCATGCATAATACTATGGGCTATTCTGTTTTAAAATTCTGACGAATGAAATTCCTGTTACTAGATTCAGTTAAGGGTGGTTTATCCGTAGTCAAAAGTAAGAAGTTAGTTGAATGTATGTATTGTCAAAAGTAAGAAGTTAGATGAATGTATGTATTGTAAGGCCAAGACTTTATTTGACTAAGGGAAGCCATGATGTGACTATGTCACATCCCATGCAATGAATCCATTTAAAAACATTTTCATAATCTACACTGTCTTCCAATTGCTAAACCCATCAAGTTCAAGACTCTGCATGGCATCAAATGGCCCAACATATATACACTCATTGATTATCAACTCTTTCTATTGTTTCTTGCAGAATATACTGCGATTAATATAGCATTGTAGCCAATTGCTGAATGTGTTAATTGTTGTTAAATGCATCTTCCTTAGTTTTGGGGGTCTATAACAACGGAGAGGGCTTCTAACACTGAGTACAGCCCGAGAGAGAAGTGCTATAATGTCAGTAGAACATCCCACATACGGAGGGTAAAATGCTCTAAAGAAGATAGAGAGAAACAATAAGAAAAGTACAGGAATTTTAGAGCATCAGGTGTGTAGCAGCCATTACTGGCCCAGAGACACTTCATTGTCTTCAATCGAGTTCTCAGCATTCCAATGTACTAATTAATTTTCTGATAATTATGGCAGGTTTTGCACTGGAGCAAAAATTGAAGCCAATCCATTTGCAACATTTTTGATAGTTGCAAAATACGGTAAACTTGGTGTTCTAAACATAATGTGCTTCAAATTACATAGCATCTGGGGTAACTAGGATAACAGTTAAACCGATTAGTAGGGTACAGAAACAGTCTTTCTTGGACTGTGTATGCTTGCATTGTACATCCACAACTATCAGGATTCAGCAAAATATCTGGGGTGGTGAGGTTCACTTCAAGGACACTTGTGAGACATATTCCTTGATAGCTGTGACAGACCAGCTGTGGTGGCTAGGGCACCATGAGTAGCAAGCTAGCCTGAGTACAGTGTGGGACTTCCGGATCATGACAGGCGGCAGCAGTATTTAAACAATGTGAAGGCCTTAGTAGGCTATCTGGCAACTTTCTGTGTTGGATTGTTTCTCAGCTTGTTGTTAGTTTGTTTACTGCTTACCAATTTTTTCTTGTTGCAGTCTTCGGTGTTCTGAGCTCTTTCCCTTTTACGCTGACCTTGCTATTTGGATCCTGTTTTGACCTGCAACTGGACCGTCCTGTGCCCTACTGGCCTCTGCTGGAGGGAGTTCCTGATCCCCAAGTGGTGCCTCCCAGATCCTGGATCGGGTTCACTGACAGAAAATCGATGTAAAAAATATAGAAGTAAAAAATATTGATGAGAAAATAAAAAAATGCAAAAATATCGACTCCCTATACTTAAACAGGTAAGTACTAAAATATCAGAAAAAAATATCGATGTTAAAAATATAGTTGTACAAAATATCGATTTTTAGATATATAAAATAAAATAATAAGTATTAATTATATTAAATCATAAATTTAATTTAAAAAAAATATAGTGGATTTAATATACATTTTAACAAATATAACAAACAAACTTAATTAAAAAAAAATAAACACACATACATATAAATATATCCAAATATTCGATCGCTCGATTTGCTCCTTCCTGCCCCCATGCAACCCGTTGATAGGTGGTGCGCTTCGCCAGCGGAGCCCACCGGCTAATTAATTATTCAAAAGACCAAGTAGGCGCACACTCAGGATATCTGCAATACCATAGATTTTATTGCCAGTTACGCGTTTCGACTGTCAAGGCAGTCTTGATCACACACTGGCGTGTTGAGTTAGCGCCTGTTTTACACACATGTTCATGTACATAGACAGAGGACAATACATATAATGCACTTAAAACAGTGTTAAAGTGGCATCCATTTTGTAATGGTAAATAATACATTACATCTTAGTGTGTTATTCTTACTGAAGCATTGACCCTCTGTGTATTTTAGCATTTTCGACAGTGATAGCTGGGAGGTTGTTGGATGTGCCATATTAATAGTAATACTGTACTGAAAAGTTTACTCAATGCTCTAAATAGCGAAGGCAGGTACCCTTGACACGGTTCTATGTACTACCATGCACACATTGCAGCTTGTGTATCGAGTTAAATGTGAAATGAACCGCATTGGTTTCAATGGTTTTCTACATATGAAATTATAAATTGGTTTCGCTAGACTATATTAGACCAAGTGTTCAAGTACGTCAAAGTGTCTAGTGAAAACGAGATTGTACTGATTGTTGGAAATCCGTTTGTCAATAAAGTTTTCTGTATGTGTGATATTGCGCCTTAGTGGCTAAATACACGCTGCATCTATACATGTGATATGCGTGTCTAGGTTGTATAACCCGTGTATTTTGTTACTTTGCTACTCGCCAAGTGGCTTACATTTGCAATGTGTTCATCATAACCTCCCATACTCTCCCAAGGAAAGCAAGATTGTCCATGTTCTAATTGTCTGTAATACTGCGCTGAAAGTAACCAATTTAACACTTTGTGTTCCCCAACCTATGTGCCTCTCTAACCCAATTCCTAAAGTGTACACTGTTTGCTCTACAAATATGCATTAATACTATCATATCAAACAATGAAAATCATATCAAACAAAGAAAATCAACAGTCTTATCTTATGCTGTAATCCAATCACGAAGATGTGATGCCACGAAGAAAAGGGTTGGGAACCAGGATCCTCTTTCTCATCCTGGATTAGGTCCCTTCCTTTCCTCCTAAACAAGAAAAAACGAATAGTGTTTTAAAATTCATTGCAGGATTAAAAGCAAGCATATATACAGATACAGGTTACATGTAGGTTAGATGTTGTACATATGTTCCTGTAACAAGCTAGACTCTCACTCAGCAGTGTGTTGTGGAATCCAAGAAAAAGTAGTATTAGAAGTAATACTAGTCGTGGCTCAGAGATGAAAGTGAGATGGTAATGAGTTGGAGATAATATCGAGCAAGAGAGAGAGAGGGATAGTCTGTCCTAGTTCTCCCGAAGGTGGACCCCCAACTCTTCATCTTGATTATGACCCATAGGACTCTTCGTTTGTAGGTCTAGTATGTACCATGATTCTCGTTGCCTGAGTTGTAAAGTTCTGTTTCCTCCTCTACCATTAGGTTTGATCTGCTCTAATAGGAAGTATTTGAGGAGGGAGCTGTTAGAGAGATGGTAATCCTCAAAATGCCTGGCAACTGGATAATGTGTATCTTTGTGGTTTATAGCTCGCATGTGTTTGAGCACTCTTTTTTTGGCTGCAAAGGTGGTACTACCCACATATCTCAGATTGCATGGGCACTCGAGAGCATAAACCACATAGTTGGTGCTGCATGTGAGGAATTGTTTTATGTTTTTCTCGCCACTTGGGGTTTCGTATGTTTTCCTCATGTGACTGTTGCTGCAAGATTTGCAGTGTCCACATGGGAAGAAGCCTTGCAAAGTATGTTGTATTCCCTGTGGTTTATTGGTTATGTCCCCTTTAACAAGGTGGTCCTTCAAGTTTCTCCCTCTCTTGTAGGTCACCATAGGACGTGACGGTAGGCTACGTCCTATAATGGGATAGCATGTCAGGATATTCCAGTTTTTGGCAAGTATCTTATGTATTTTATTAGAATCAGAGTTATAAGTGAGGATCATCCTCATGGTGTTCTCTCCCTCTGCTGGTACAGTGGTACCGTTGCTCTCTAGTAGTGTTTCTTCCCTCTGAATGGTTTTGACTCTCCTAGTGGCTTTGTTTAAGACCCACATCGGATAGCCTCTTTCTCTGAATCTTTCAATCATGCATCTCTGTTCTTCCTCATATAGGTCATCTGTGCTACAGTTTCTCCTTGCCCTCAGTAATTCCCCAAAGGGGATACTCCACTTGAGAGTATCAGGGTGACTACTGAGGGCATGGAGTAAACTGTTGCCAGCTGTAATTTTGCGATGTAGTTTAGTCTGTAACTTACTGCCTTCTTTGTCCACTATGACAATCACATCTAAGAACTCAATTGATGTTCTACTCATGTTGCATGTGAGTGTGAGGTTGCACATATTGTTGTTCAGTTTGTTTGCGAACTCTTTTGCACTTTCCTCACTACCCTTCCAGATGACGAAAAGGTCATCTATGTAATGGAGTCATATTGCTACTTTTTCAAACATAGGTGTGAGTGTCTGGTCTTTCCTGATTTCTTCTTCCCATGCTCCCAGGAACAAGTTGGCGAAACTGGGAGCGAAACATGTACCCATGGCTGTCCCTAGTGTTTGTTTGAATAATGTACCGTCAAACATAAAAATGTTATTGTGGAGGCAGAATCTCATCATCTCCACAAGTACATTAGTATGTTCGAGGTGTCTCATGGTTCTGTTTTCCAGGAAATGTCTACAGGCACTAATGCCTGAGTTGTGGTTGATCACTGTGTATAATGAATTTACATCCATAGTGATAAGGAGGAAGTTATCCTCCCATACAATTTTGTCCAGTTTACACAAAAAGTCTTTGGTATTCTTAATGTATGATGGTAAAGACCAGACATATTGTCGCAAGAAATGATCCACATATTTGGAGATCTTCTCCAATACACTGCCAATGGATGATACGATAGGTCTCCCGGGCAGTGCATTTATGTCTTTGTGGATCTTGGGAAGGAGGTAGAAGATGGGCAGTTTGGGTAGTCTTCCTTGAGATAGCAGTATTCTTCCCAAAGTAGAATACCTTTATCTTTCCATTGTTCCAAGCTGTTCCATAGACTGAGAATACTTTCATTGTATTCATGAAAATCTATCTTAGTGTAGAATCTTGTGTCTTCCAGTTGTCATAGGGCTTCCTTTCTCTACATTCCTTTGTCCCACAGAACAATATTCCCGCCCTTGTCTGCAGGGCGTATGACCAATATTTTATCTTCCGAAAGTGATTTTATAATTTGTCTTTGAGCATAGGTTAAGTTATTGCGTGTTGTATTTTTCGTTCTGTGTTGCCTAGCTCGGATCAGGTCGTCTATCACTGTATCATGGAAGGTGTCTATGTTGTCGTGATTGGTATTGGGCATGAAAGTGGATTTGGGTTTAAAATTAGTGGCAGCCGGATAGTCAAGGTTGACATCAATGGCATCTAGCGAGGTGTTCTCCTCTAGTCCGGTTTCTACTAATAGTTCCTGCAAAGCTAGCAATGCTGGAAGGTATTTGACCCTAAGTTCAGTGTTCCCGGTTTCCTCTACAGGATCACCTATTGTCTCGTTTCCCTCAGTGGATCCAGAATTTTTTAAGATATGCCATTTTTTTAACTTGAATTTTCTGATAAATGTCAAAATGTTTATCCTGGTTTCGGGGTAACTAAAACAGCCTGAAGGGCAGTAAGAGAGCCCCAAACAGAGTGTTCTTTTTTCTAGCATTGTGAGTGGTCTGTTTGAGAGATTAACAATGGTTTTTTGTACCGTTTCGTCATCCATTAATGTTGTTTCTTTCCCCTCGACCTTTTTCCCACTGGTCTGCTTCCACGTCCTCTGCCTCATCTGGTATCTCTGTTTGTCTTGCTTTCTTCTCCGCTTGTTTCATCCTGGCCTCTTCCTCAGCCTCTTCCTCTCTGTCTCTGTCCCCGTCCTCTGCCTCTTGTCTTTGGTGCTGGTGCCGTCCTCGGTGTTTGCCGCCCTGTTCTTAGGAGGCGGTATTCGTCTAAAAAAGTCGTAGGACCCTTTATTGCACTGTCTCGTGAAGCTTGTTGAACTGCTCCTGCAGTGGAAATGGTCTCATTGTCGCTGCTGGTTATAGATTCTGTTCCACTTGTCAAGATTGTAGTCTCTTCTGTTTCTTCTCCGGCTTGTAGTTTCTCGTACAGGTGGTCATATTTGTGGCTACATGTTAGAATTCTGCCACTTTCATAGTCCATGCAGTCGCGGTGCAGTTTTCTCTGTTTCCGTGCCTTTATGTCATCTTCATACAGTTTAAGTCTCGCTTTGAGATCTGTGTGAAATTTCTTTATCGTCTCTTGCTCTTTGTGTATTTTCAGATCTTCTTCCAAGGACTTAATGTTTTGAAGGATTTGTTTCCTGTCTTCCCAAGCATACTTAACTAAAATGGTCAGCATGTTCTTTGAACTTTGGTCCGAATTTTCCACCCATTCTTCTAGCATCTTAGGATTGGGGGACTCGTATGATGGAGTTGTGTAGATGCGTAGACCTCTGGGAACCATTCCCTTCTCGATGTAGTCCTGCAGTGATATGGCCTCCCACCATTTAGAGATTTCGGATTGTTTCAGTTTCTCAAACTTCTTTAGGCTGTCATGTAGGGTAGTGTCTCTAGTAGTAGTCTCTTTATAAGTTTGATTTCTGTTAGGTGCTCTCGCAAAGAGACTCTGGGCAGCCACCCGTCTCTCTGATTTTTCATCCATTTCAACACTGCTTGTGTAAGCTCTACAACCTGTATCTTACTTCCACGTGTGGTGGAAGTACATGGAGAACCCAATGTGATTAGTATGGTGACTGGATAGGTATGCAGGATCCCCTCCCTCTGATAGGGAGTTCCTATTGCCGCTTCAGGGTGATGATGTATTCGCTCAATGACCAGCGTGTACCAGCGTGTACAGGAATATTCGCAGATAAAGTTCTTAAGTATGTGGGTTCATGTTATCTTAGTGGTAGTGGTTGTATTGGTGATTTATTCCTCGGTTGGTTTGTGCCACGGGACTAGTTTCAGGATACAAGTATGGTTCCGTCCCAAGTATCAAGAATTTTTGTTCAGCCCAACCTAATTCTCATTTAAACACTCTCGTTGCCTGCCTTTGCTATTTAGAGCATTGAGTAAACTTTTCAGTACAGTATTAATATTAATATGGCACATCCAACAACCTCCCAACTATCACTGTCGAAAATGCTAAAATACACAGAGGATCAATGCTTCAGTAAGAATAACACACTAAGATGTAATGTATTATTTACCATTACAAAATGGATGCCATTTTAACACTGTTTTAAGTGCATTATATGTATTGTCCTCTGTCTATTTCCATGAACATGTGTGTAAAACAGGTGCTGACTCAACACGTCAGTGTGTGATCAAGACTGCCTTGACAGTCCTAACGCGTAATTGGCAATAAAATCTACGGTATTGCAGATATCCTGAGTGTGCGCCTACTTGGTCTTTTGAATAATATATAAATATATATGTCTCCCTTCTGGCGTCCTCCTCACGGATGTCAGTCTCAGCGGCACACGGCTCACAGATGGCAACACAGTTCTCTGGTGAGTCAAATTCTCATTTATTGATGATGACACATATTCAAAGCATATTCCCTTACAGAGTCCTCATTTCCCTTCAATAAGGACCGACGCGTTTCGGCAAATTTCCTTCCATATATATATTTACTTTAAAACAATTAATAAACTATTAATTTTAATTTAATTTATAATTTTAAAATTATATAAAAATATACACATATATATATAATGTATATATAATATATAATGTATATATACCAATAACATAAAATCTATTTAAAAACATTATATTATAAATTAAAACATTAAAAACTTTAAAAATATTTAATCTTAAATTTACCACTCCAGTCAGTGCAACAGTAGGGAAAGTGTTGGATAGCGAAGGGGTAAAACTTACTATTCCCACTGCAATGAGTGCAACAGTAGGGAAAGTGTTATCTTAGTGGTAGGGGTTGTTGTGAAATTCAATAAAAATAAGTAAACTCTGTGGTAGCTGTATCCAAATTCAGGTTTATTCTTGGTATGAAGTTACAAGATGAACAGCATAATAATCCAGGTGATCAAGTACAGGAAAGTAAGCCCCACCGGGAGCAGCAACTCTGCTGCTCAGCCTACATACAGCAACTGACAGATAGACTCAAACATACACAAAAGGAACATTCCGTGACATCACTGAGACCGGCTGAGCAGCAAAGTACCAGACACAAAGAAAGGACAGAGTAGAGAAGAAAGCAAGACACCACACACCTCCCTCCCTAACGGAGACAAAAAAAACTAAGGAGGCGAGAGGTAATCGCTCAGCTCCAGCACACAGCATTGAGCACATAAAGGCTCAGCACGAATCAATAGGATTGAGCACCATAAAAGCTCAGCTCCAGCAAGCCTAAACAGAAGCAATAATGGAGCGTAAGGTGCCCCCCCACAGAATTGAGCACCAAATGGCCTCAGAACAAGTAAGCGTAAGCTGAATCCAGCATAATTAAGCATAAACAGAAATGAGTACTTAGAATGCTCAGTGCCAGTAAACTTAAACAGCATTGATTACGTAAGAACAAGCAAGCATAAACAGAATTAAGTATAAGCAGATCTCAAATTTAGAGTAATACTGTAAAATGACACCGTGAGATAAATTACTCAGACAGAAAAATACACGTAATAACATGCATAGAGCATAACATTGTAGGTAATTAAAAAGAAGTGCAACATATATTAATGTAAATCATAAGCATGTATAAATAAAGCAAAGAAAATATTAAAACAGGTAAACGGTAAATATTTCCCACAAAAAATACATCTGGAGAAAAAATCGCTGGTACTCGAACATAGTACCCGAGAATCCGTAGTGCACAATAGAGACCAGTGAAGATTTATGATGCAATGTCACTGTCTCAAGAAATAAAGAATATCTTCAACAATCCAAACATCTAGATGGTGTGTAGTACACTGTAGTACCATCATAGAGCAGGTTCATGTTAGAATGAGGCAACACGGTCAAGGTCTCAGAAGGTAGCCGAAAGGAAAAACGGAAGAAAACTGCCACTCACCATCAAAAAGTAAGGTAGTATCCACAGAGTCCATGGGCCAACAAAAGCAGGTGATAGTAGAAGGGCCTTTCCGGATATACTAGCGGGAACGGAAGTGTAGGACACCTCATGTTGCTGTAACTCTTGCATCGGAAACGCGGTTGGCAAAGACGAGCAGTGTTGTCCAGTAAAAAACATGGCGGCACGTCGTCAGCGTTGCGCCGAGTGGCTCACGACACGTAAGTGCAGTGCGGCATCTATAAGCAGCTCATGACATGAACGTCACAAAGATCTGTGGAGAGCAAAGCGGAGATCCCTTGAAGAATCAGATTCCACCTCCTCAAGGCTATGAGGTAAGGAGCCTTGAGAGCGTGCGAGTCAAGTTTAAAAGATGCAGTGACAGTTTTGTAGAAACCGGCAGATCTCTTCCAACAAATAAACTGTCATTAGAAAATGTTGAAAGAATGCAAACCCATTGAATTAAACGCACAGCATACAGGTGGTGCAGGGAAAATTCTCAAAATAGTTATTCCCCAAACAGAAAGAGGTACTCATGGGATGTTGAAATGAAAAGCAACCTAGTCCTCAAAAAGTGCAGTGTAAACTAGGTGAAGTAGCTGTGAAACTGCAGGTCAGCAGAAACAGTTGATCCAAAGCAAAAGGAAGCAAACCTTAAATGCCATTTATCCTAGGCATTGCAAACGTAATCCACAATCACTCTTGTGAACAGGACAGTTGCTTACAAGTAAACTGAATCACCAGCAGTAGACCAGGAAATCCTTTGGGTATTTGCCAGAGCGTGTTGAAGGTAATTTAGAAGTAAGGCTGCTTCAGCAATGGTTAAGACAATGCTCTGGGTTGAGGCTGTCAGTTGGATTCAGACAACGGTGGGGCACCCAGATGCAAGAAAGTATTTTTAAACGTTACTCTACTTGTCCTTAGTTGCAAGGATGATCTCTAAAGTTCAGTGAAGTCCTCTTTTCTTTAAATGGGTCCTTTTTCAGCTCGTCGCCAGTGTGAAATTCAATAAAAATAAGTAAACTATGTGGTAGCTGTATCCAAATTCAGGTTTATTCTTGGTATGAAGTTACAGGATGAACAGCATAATAATCCAGGTGATCAAGTACAGGAAAGTAAGCCCCACCGGGAGCAGCAACCCTGCTGCTCAGCCTACATACAGCAACTGACAGATAGACTCAAACATACACAGAAGGAACATTCCAGGACATCACTGAGACCGGCTGAGCAGCAAAGTACCAGACACAAAGAAAGTAGAGTAGAGTAGAGAAGAAAGCAAGATACCACAGTTGTATTGGTGATTTATTCCTTGGTTGGTTTGTGCCACAGGACTAGTTTCAGGATACAAGTATGGTTCCGTCCCAAGTATCAAGAATTGTTGTTCAGCCCAACCTAAGTCTCATTTAAACACTCCCGTTGCCTGCCTTCGCTATTACAGTTGTATTGGTGATTTATTCCTTGGTTGGTTTGTGCCACGGGACTAGTTTCAGGATGCAAGTATGGTTCCGTCCCAAGTATCAAGAATTGTTGTTCAGCCCAACCTAAGTCTCATTTAAACACTCCCGTTGCCTGCCTTCGCTATTTAGAGCATTGAGTAAACTTTTCAGTAGAGTATTAATATTAATATGGCACATCCAACAACCTCCCAACTATCACTGTCGAAAATGCTAAAATACACAGAGGGTCAATGCTTCAGTAAGAATAACACACTAAGGGGCCGATTCCGATCTCGGCCGGTAGGGCTCCGAATCGGATTCGGCTTTACCGGATCCGATTCGGCTTTACCGGATCCGATTCGGAGCCCTATTTCCCGACCGAATCGTACGTGCGTCCGGGCGAGCGAGTACGATGCGTGCGCTCGTGAAATCTCCGACCGACTCGTTCGCAGGACCCGACCGCTCCGACCGACTCGCACGGGGACGACTCGCACCGCGCAATGGAGACGTTCCCCGGCCGGACCCCCCTGGAAGCGTAGGCACGCGAGTCGCACACAGGGGGGACCCATGGGTCCCCCCTACACGTGCATGTACGGCGCGACCCGCATCGACGCTGTAGGGGGCGCCCTTGTTCGCGTCGTGCCCATTGAGTCAATGGGAGCCCGTGTACGTGTCGTACGACTGGCTCCCATTGACTTCAATGGGAGTCCGACCGAATCGAGTCCGATGGCATACGTGCGCATCGTACTCGTTCGGTCGGGCTGCCAGGGTCCGATTCGGTCGGAAATCTCTCCGAGTCCGGCTCGGTCGGAGAGATTTCCGGCCCGAATCGGAATCGGCCCCTTCGATGTAATGTATTATTTACCATTACATTATGGATGCCAATTTAATGTTATGTTATTCGGGATTTATAGAGCGCACGGCTACTCTATTGAGTGTCCCGGCGCTAAACATCCTGGTCATGGCTGACAGAAAGGCACTAGGCTCGCTGAGATGAAATACTATTGCTGAAATAACCAGGTTTTTAATGACTTCCTAAAGGTCAGAAGGTCCTGTGTCAGTCTAAGTGCCGGAGGGAGACTATTCCAGAGGTGCGCTGCATGCACCTGAAAGAAGCGACCCCCTATTCGTGCCCGATGGCATTTAGGAAAATGTGCGAGATGAAGCGCCGAGGATCTCAGAGCACGAGGTGGGTCGTAAAATTGGACTCTATTCCTAAGATAGGGGCCCCCGAACTATGGAGTGCTTTGAAGGCCAGAACCATTGCTTTAAAAGTTATCCTCTTGCGGATCGGGAGCCAGTGCATAGCATTCAGGTGGGAGGACATCCGAGTTCTGGGGCCGAGCATGAGTTTCGTCCTAGCCGCTGCGTTCTGTACTACCTGTAGTCGATTCAGCAGGTATTCAGGGATACCCAAGTACAGAACATTGACGTAGTCCAGCCTAGAAATAACTAGTGCCTGGACGACAATTTTTCTGTGTGCTACTGACAGCAGAGGAAGGAACTGCTTGACCATCTTAAGTACTCCAAAGCAGGCACCAACTACAGATTGAATTTGGGAGTTCATAGATAAGTTATCCTCGAGCCTGACACCTACGTTTTTTACCGTTGTGACTGAGGAGGTAGGGGGAGACATGTCCTGGGGCCACCAATTTCACCAGATATTATCTATAGGGAAGCCAAACACTGTTTTATGTGCATTATATTTATTGTCCTCTGTCTATGTCCATGAACATGTGTGTAAAACAGGCGCTGACTCAACACGTCAGTGTGTGATCAAGACTGCCTTGACAGTCCAAACGCGTAACTGGCAATAAAATCTACGGTATTGCAGATATCGTGAGTGTGCGCCTACTTGGTCTTTTGAATTATATATATATATATATATTCCTTTCTGCATAGCCCCGTTTCCTGACTGTTGGGCGCCTCTCTGGTGGTGCGTGTAGAGTACGGCAGGACCAAGCCGTTCCGAATATTGCCACAATATCCCTTTTGACAGGGATTAGTCTCACCGCACTCGCTGCTCCTTATAGTAAACAACAAATAGGCACCGATCATCCAGTAGTAGTTCAAGGGTGTTTAATTTCCAAAAGCTGCCAACACACAACCCCAACGCATTTCAGTCTCAGCCGAGACCTTGCTCACGGGGAACAATCGACAAACACAGAGCACCATTGTCTTTCCTCTAATTTTAAACAATCGTGACCTCACTTCCTATCAAAGCCATCTGTTGCATTATGGTATTTGAAGTTCCACATGCTTTGTGTTGTCGCGTAACCTTGATACCACATTATTAAATAAAAACACATCATGGAAATAATCTCACATTGCACCAAAACGATTCCATAAGTGGATGCGCAAAACTTAATTACAAATCACACTATCATTTCATCATTGCAATATATGCCGTATTTACAGAAAAAGGGGAGAAAAGATTTTATATATATTTTTACCCAACCCGGGGCTTGAACCCGATTGCCTATGTACATTGATAGCGCTCCAACGTTCTGTGCTATTCTATCTTTGTTAATTTTCCTTCATCCAATTCTTATGGTATGTCGCTCTGTATACAATTATTATTATCGAACCCAGGCAACCAGCCAATGGGATTGTCAACAAGAGTTTACACTTTCCATCATGGTATCTTACCAATTGATAACATTCAAGCATTAAAAGGAACATGTCCCATATATCCCTTCAAAGTAAACATACTTATTCTGCATTATCAACAATTTCTAACGTTGAAGGCTCGTGAACATGAGGTGATCATGCCCTCTGGTGGGCCAATGCTCTCCTTAAACATCTAATACAGCTATAGATTTTACCCCTATATTTCTTCCAATCCACTATTCCTTTGTTATTATAGTCATTAGCAATAGGTTAGACCAAATTTCATGTCATGCAATAACCATATATTGTATATCATCCTTTCAGTGAATAATACCCTAAGTGCCATGAATTTATCATTACAAAAATATTTACAATTAAAAACAAATGCAAGGGAGGTTAATGTTCTTATCATTATTGTCAGATCACGTGCAATGTCACTCAATGCACACAACATCGTATGTTGTCAGATTTCATTCAATCTAAAGTACTTATGTATGCATCATAAATGCGAGTGAAGCTCCTCATCCTGATTTAGCCTCTCGGGGTCAAAGTCTGAAAATTGAGTATGTGTCTCGATTCCTTTTGCCGTAAAATTTTTCTCTGTCACCACCTCGGACTTGATGTTCCACCTGTTCCACGGCAAAAAGGTTAGCAATTTCCAATTCCCACCATGTTCTTTCTCCATGTGTTTTGCTATGGCGTTACTTCTGTCGACGTTCACTGTTGCCCTCACATGCTCTAGTATTCTTTTCTTTAGATCACATATGTTACTGCCCACGTATCTGAGCAGGCAGGGACACTCCACTATGTAAATCACAAATTGGCTCTTGCAGGTTATTCTCTGTTTAATTTTCCATATTTTTTTGTTCGCCATTTCAATTTCTTTAGTATTTTTGGCTATGGTACATACTTTGCAGCTGGCGCATTTGTAAAATCCCGTACTTTGTAGCCATGTTGACTGTTTTGTTTTACTCCTAAAATGGCTGTGTACCAGTATGTCTTTTAAGTTTGTTGCTCTGCGAAATGTTATACTAGGATTATTTCCCACTATTTTGGCAACTGTGGGATCCAGAGTTAAAATATTCCAATTTTTTCTTAGTATGTTTCTTATCTGTTTGTTTTCTGTGGAGTATGTAGTGATCAACCTTATTTCTTGTTTAGGCAAATCCATGTTAGGTGGAAGTTGTTTTTAGTGATCAAATCTGAACGTTCCAATTGTGTTGTTTTTGTTCACATGCTGCAACCAGTTTTTATTGTAATACGTCTTTTAAATCTGTTCGATATTGATCTACTATTGTTTTGCCATTCCACTTCCTGTGAAGAATATGCTCACAGGAAGTGGAATGGCAAAAATAGTAGATCAATATCAGAACAGATTTAAAAGACGAAATTACAATAAGGCTAGTGGCAGCATGTGAACAAAAACAACACAATTGGAGCGTTCAGATTGATCACTAAAAACAACTTCCACCTAACATGGATTTGCCTAAACAAGAAATAAGGTTGATCACTACATACTCCACAGAAAACAAACAGATAAGAAACATACTAAGAAAAAATTTGAATATTTTAACTCTGGATCCCACAGTTGCCAAAATAGTGGGAAATAATCCTAGTATAACATTTCGCGAGCAACAAACTTAAAAGACATACTGGTACACAGCCATTTTAGGAGTAAAACAAAACAGTCAACATGGCTACAAAGTACGGGATTTTACAAATGCGCCAGCTCAAAGATGTACCATAGCCAAAATACTAAAGAAATTGAAATGGCGAACAAAAATATGGAAAATTAAACAGAGAATAACCTGCAAGAGCCAATTTGTGATTTACATAGTGGAGTGTCCCTGCCCGCTCAGATGCGTGGGCAGTACCATATGTGATCTAAAGAAAAGAATACTAGAGCAATGAGGGCAACAGTGAACGTCGACAGAAGTAACGCCATAGCAAAACACATGGAGAAAGAACATGGTGGAAGTGAAATTGCTAACCTTTTGCCGTGGAACAGGTGAGAACATCAAGTTTGAGTGGTGACAGAGAAAAATTTTACGGCAAAAGAATCGAGACACATACTCAATTTTCGAACTTTGACCGAGAGGGCTAAATCAGGATGAGACTTCACTGCATTTATGATGCATACATAAGTACTTTAGATTGAATGAAATCTGACAACATACGATATTGTGTGCATTGAGTGACATTGCAGCGTGATCTGACAATAATGATAAGAACATTAACCTCCCTTGCATTTGTTTTTAATTGTAAATATTTTTGTAATGATAAATTCATGGCACTTAGAGTATTATTCACTGAAAGGATGATATACAATATATGGTTATTGCATGACATGAATTTGGTCTAACCTATTGCTAATGACTATAATAACAAAGGAATAGTGGATTGGAGAAATATAGAGGTAAAATCTATAGCTGTATTAGATGTTTAAGAGAGCATTGGCCCACCAGAGGGCATGATCACCTCATGTTCACGAGCGCTCAACGTTAGAAATTGTTGATAATGCAGAATAAGTATGTTTACTTTGAAGGATATATGGGACATGTTCCCTTTTAATGCTTGAATGTTATCAATTGGGTAAGATACCATGATGGAAAGTGTAAACTCTTGTTGACAATCCCATTGGCTGGTTACCTGGTTCGATAATAATAATTGTATACAGAGCGACACACCATAAGAATTGGATGAAGGAAATTAACAAAGATAGAATAGCACAGAACGTCGGAGCACTATCAATGTACATAGGCAATCGGGGTTCAAGCCCGGGTTGGGTAAAAATATATATAAAATCTTTCTCCCCCTTTTTTCTGTAAATACGGCATATATTGCAATGATGAAATGATAGTGTGATTTGTAATTAAGTTTTGCGCATCCACTTATGGAATCGTTTTGGTGCAATGTGAGATTATTTCCATGATGTGTTTTTATTTAATAATGTGGTATCAAGGTTATGCGACAACACAAAGCATGTGGAACTTCAAATACCATAATGCAACAGATGGCTTTGATAGGAAGTGAGGTCACGATTGTTTAAAATTAGAGGAAAGACAATGGTGCTCTGTGTTTGTCGATTGTTCCCGTGAGCAGGTCTCGGCTGAGACTGAAACGCGTTGGGGTTGTGTGTTGGCAGCTTTGGAAATTAAGCACCTTGAACTACTACTGGATGATCGGTGCCTATTTGTTGTTTACTATAATTAGCAGCGAGTGCGGTGAGACTAATCCCTGTCAAAGGGATATTGTGGCAATATATATATATATATATATATATATATATATATATATATATATATATATATATATATATTTTCATATATGTATATATATATTTTTTTATATATATATATGTCTCCCTTCTGGCGTCCTCCTCACAGATGTCAGTCTCAGCGGCACACGGCTCACAGATGGCAACACAGTTCTCTGGTGAGTCAAATTCTCATTTATTGATGATTACACATATTCAAAGCATATTCCCTTACAAAGTCCTCATTTCCCTTCAGTAAGGACCGACGCGTTTCGGCAAATTGCCTTCCATATATATATTTACTTTAAAACAATTAATAAACTATTAATTTTAATTTATTTTATAATTTTAAAATTATATAAAAATATACACATATATATATATATATATATATAGTATATATAATATATAATGAATATATACCAATAACATAAAATGTATTAAAAAACATTCTATTATAAATTAAAACATTAAACTCTTTAAAAATCTTTAATCTTGGAAAGAGACAAGATGGCGTCTCTGTAGAAGAACGCGGCGGTCTCCTGATCCCTTGCCGCCCGATGCCGATGACTAAGGCACACTGTGTTTTATAATAACTGTTTTAGTATTTATAAGCGTATTTATTTATATTGATATATTTATTGGCTTATTTATTGAAACACGCATAAAGCTTTGCACATTCAATTGAATTTAACATGCTGCTAATAGTAACTCTTTAGTTACCATACTTTGCACTTTGACTTTATGTCGTCATTTCCTGCACTGTATCACTTTAAATGTGGCTTATTTGATTATGCAATGCGTCATGTGATCAAGACCGAGTGGGGGTCGAAATGCGTAATGGCGGATTTGCTGGGCACGTAATAAACTACACTTGATTTTCACCAAGAACCATTGGGTCCGCTTTTCGTCCTTTGTCCGTGTGAGGCGATTGTGGCGGCGAACTTTGTTTATTCAAGTACTGAGTTGCTTCAGCGGTACAAGCGGAACCCCTCCCCCGAGTGGGCACAGCAGCAGGAAGCAGCCGGTTCTGGTCACCCGGAACTGATTTTGGACAACTCCGACGAGGAGCAAGCTGCGGGAGCCCCTGGTTGCCGCATATTGACCTGTCTCTAACGCGGAAGTCGGTGTAACCCGTGTCGGCTGACCGGAGAGAGCGCCAGGCATTCTGTCAAGGTAGGATCCGGCGGATACGCCAGTGGGGGAGTGTGCACGGCGCTAAGTTTGGACATTGTTTCTAGAGACTAGCGACCGTTTTAAATCTTGTTCACAATTGGAGCCACAACTTAGCAGCAACAATGTCCGCCGACGCGTTGCGTAACCGTGAGGAGGCGGCCACTTCGATGTTCAATGACTCCCCGGCTGGGGGGTCGACAACTGTTGAAAACATCAGCACCCCATCTATAGAAAGCCCTTCCATCAGAGACATGTTTAAAAGACTGGAAAAGTTAATGCGCTCGGAACAAAGTAAATGGTGGGAGTATAAATCTCTGTCCCGCTATTTAGAGGTCGGAAGAGTTCCAAGAGGGTTGCGAATTACCTTAGCACCCAGTTATGAGAACCCTGACCCTGCGATGCTTACGGAATGGGCCGAGTCAAATTTAGAATTGTCTAGTAAACTTATGGTGATACTGGTAAAATACGCGGAAAGTGACCGTGTCAAGTTACAAACCCAGGTTGAAATGTTAGAGGTGGAAATTGGGAAATTAGAGAAAACGGAGCATGTCAAGAAATTGAGGGATGACATGTTGGCCCGCCTCAGCAAGGATGAAGATATTATTAAGAGAAGAAAGGCCTTTAAGTTTGAGAGGGACAAGGCAGACTATCAAAATGGACAAGTGTTCACTTTCGCCCGAAGATATGATGCAGTCAAGGCTAAAGTGAACCGACCATCTCAAAGGCAAACCAGAGAGGCCACGGCAGCATCTACTTCGATTTCGGACCTGAGTTCCACTGCCGATAGCGAACCAGAGGGAGACACCGCAAAAACAGATACCTTGGGGTTTACCAAACTGTCCCTAGCACAGGAAGTGAATTGCCTGTGTCAAGACAGAAGGGACACACTGAGACCCCGGGGACCACCTGGCGGCAAAACCAAAGACATAACTTCAAACGCAACAAAAGAAGACAGTGTCACAAAAGAAGGCAAAACTACTGGCAAAAAACCAACAAGGGGCAGATGGAATCGATTCCAGAATCGGAATCCAGCGCAAACTCCAACGGAGTAGTTAACCTAACTGAGCTGCAATTAACATCGGCAGAGAAACGTATTCTCGGATTAGGACTATCATACAGTCCACCTTGTAACTTCAACTACGCGGATGCGCGCATGGATACTTTCAGGTTTGTGAGAAAATTGAAACTCAACAAATTCCATATATTACAACCTAGAAAGAAAACGACATCCACCGTAGATATAGCCATCAGCAGCCCCTCACTTTTGACAGCCGGTGATTATAGCCTGTTTCAGGATGCTTGGTCCCTCCAAAATGAACAAAACTGTGATATGTCTGCCAAAAATCAAGATTTGTTGGACAACAGAGGACTTTGTTCAACGCCTTTCAAACCCAAATCTGTATTCCAGCCAATCATGCTGCATGACAATTTAGATGTTTATCAAGATCTAGTAACCAAGGATTTGAAAAAACTGTACATAGCAACAAATAAAGTCCGCCATGGCATTGACAAACAAAATTTGTGCTATCAACAGCTAATGAAAAAACTGCAATCAGATAACAACATCATCGTGAGAAGAGCGGATAAAGGTGGAAATGTTGTTCTATAGCCGCGCCAACTTTATATGGAGGAAGCCTTGCATCAATTGGCTGATTCCTCATGCTATAGAAAGAGCAATATCCATTTGGTGAAAGCAGCATGGAATGACCACTATCTCAAACTACTGGCTTGGAAGAGTGCAGGATCTATTACGGATGAGGAATATCGTTTTTAAAAAAAAGAACATCCAGTTATTCCCACTTTTTATCTCATCCCAAAGATTCACAAATGTATTGATAAACCACCTGGGAGACCCATCATTTCTGCCATTGATAGCATAATGGAGAACACTTCCAAATACGTAGATTATTTTTTACTAGACTGGGTTAAAGGACTGGCATCTTATGTGCAGGACACATCAGACTTTCTACGCAAAATTGAGCATGTGGTGTGGGGTCCGGATATGTTTTTAATAACTCTTGATGTAGCATCACTCTACACCTCTATTAGGCACTGTGATGGCCTTAAAGCTGTGGAATATTATTTAAATTTGCGTCCAATGCACTACTACATACACAATAAGATGTTGATCTCAATGATATCGGCATGTTTAGAACAGAATTTTTTATGTTCAGCAACCAGATCTATCAGCAGATCAGGGGAGTCGCAATGGGGGCCTGCTTCTCCCCCAGCTATGCCTGTTTGCATATGGGGCTGTGGGAGGAGCAGGTCCTCATGGGACAAAACAAGGCGATCATGCATGAACATGTGATTGTATATTTACGATACATTGATGACTTATTTATGATTTGGAGGGGCACGGAGTTGGGTGCAAATGAATTTGTGGACACACTCAATAATAACCGCTACAACCTACAATTCACATCAACCATCAATGCTGAATCGGTTTGTTTCCTGGCTGTAGAGGTCTATGTTGAGCAAGATCGCTTAGCCACCAAATTGTTCAGGAAGCCAACTGCAGGCAACACGGTCCTGCATGCGACCAGTCATCATCCGCAGCACCTGATACGCAGCATCCCTTATGGTGAGATGCTGCGTGTCAGGCGGATCTGCAGCACAGACCGTGAATGTGAGGTTGCGCAGGAGGCCTGCAAGCAGAGATTTTTGGCTAGAGGGTATTCTTATGAGATCATAGACAGTGCCATCAGAAAAACAAGGGGCCTGTCTAGAAGGGAAGCCCTCACTCCGAGAATCAAGCAGATATCAGAGAATAATATGTCCAAAGCAATACACCCATGGGTGATACTGACTTTTAATAGTCAACATCAGGAACTTAGAAAAATCTTTTACCGTAACTGGAATTTGGTACAGGGAGATCCGGTCATTGGTATGTTAGTTCCAGCCAAACCTGCATTGACTTTTAGAAAAGCTTCGTCAATGAGCAGTGCCTTGGAGAGTAGTAGCCCAGAGATGCTAGCCCCAACCACTTGGTTGGCACAATGTAAGGGATTTAGGAAGTGTCCTAGCTGCAAGGCATGCAAATTGGGATGCAACAAAACTCAGTATAATAGCCCTTTCAAACCAGACCCTATCACAATCAGTAAGAGGCTGACTTGTAAAACCGATTTTGCCGTCTATGTTCTGGAGTGTCCTTGTGGGTTGAAGTATATCGGCAGCACTAAACTGCCAGCCCACAAAGGATACTCCAGCACATAAGGGCAATCAGCTGCAAAGATCAGGCTTACCCAGTCGCGAGGCATTTTGAGCTTAAGCATGAAAGTAACCCTGCGTATCTCCAGTATTATGTCATCGACACGGTCTTACCGCTTAAACGAGGTGGAAACCGGGAGGCAAAGTTACGCCTCCTAGAAACCCGGTACATATTGGAACTTGATACAAAATATCCTGCAGGGTTAAATGCCAGCGAAGATCTTTTCACATGCCTCTGAAGGCTTAGACTAGTGGGTTAAAGAATACTATGTGGGCTCACATCAGTATGGGGCGTCAGAATCAGTTGTTTTTATATATTTTAGAGATCTAATGTGATGATTAACAAACTAGGTATGTTGTATGGTCTTATCTCCTCAAAAACATATGAAATGTACATAATGATTTTTTACATAGTTTTCTGTATTAGTTTGCACTTTTTATCAAATATTGAGTTACACATTTGTTTGCACATATTTAAAGCTGACTAGGTGAATTTAATGCAGGGTATAAATATGATTGACATTCATGTATGAAGGCCCATTTGGGCATCATGACATAGGACTTAGTTGTCATTCATAGGACAACTTTGCAAAGTTAAAAGCAACTTCATAATGCAAAGGTTTCTCTTTTACACACTGTAGAGTCGATTCCGATTCGGGCCGGAAAAAGCACCGACCGACTCGGATCCGGAAAAAATACCGACCGACACGTACCCGTGGCGCCCGACACGCCAAGTACGATGCAAGGCGCGAAAATCCGACCGACACGTACCGAAACCAAGTCGACCGACCGAGCCGCACGGAAAACAGCAATCCGGCCGGAAAAACACGCGAATCCAACCGACCGACACGCACCCGGAACAAATCCGACCGAAACGTACACGCTAACTCCAAACCGCAAAGTACGATGCAAGGCGCGAAAACCACGAGCGAGTCGGACGGAGGACAAGCCGTACGACCGACACGCATACAAAACCGAGCCGAAGCAACACAATACACCGCGACCGACGCGTACGCAGCATAGAAAACTGCACAAACACAGCGTGAACGAAACGGAGAACACCGTACGAGACCAATGCAGGGTCCGACTCGGTCACAAGAACGTTTCCAACATACACAAACAGCACAAAGGAAAAATCACCCAAAAAAAGGCCAAACAAGCAATTACCAAGCCAATAAATACTGGGGGGTGGGGACAGAGAACAAAGACACACCCACAACTCCACCTATATAAAGGACACAAATCACTACCATGAGCCTTTGCAAATGCCATTCCACTGCCAGCACCCAAGAGAAAGCAACCACACACCCACAGCTCATCCCTCACACAAGCCACACACCATCAGCACACCAACAAATACCTACCTCACATACACCCAGCAAAACACACACTCACACACCCTCACCTGCACACCAACACACACATCACCCACCATCACCACCCATCACCATGCCCCCCAAGAAGAATCCCAAGTTCCTAGATAGTGAATTGGAAGTCATGGTAGACGAGATCCTCAGGGTGGAGCCACAGCTGTTTGGCACACTGGTCCAACAGACCCCCATGTCGCAGAAAACCAAGATGTGGGAGAGGATCATCAACAGGGTGAACGCACAATCACCATGTCGGCGCACAAAGACCGACATCCAGAACAGGTGGTATGACGTGCGCAGGAGGGTACGGGACATGCTGAAGAAAGACTACATCAACAGCCAACACACCGTCAGTGGCCCTCCTGCCAAGCCAATATACCTCAGGCCCTGGGAGGAGAAGGTGCGGGCCATCCTTCCGCCAGTGAGCGTATATGGACTAGAGGACATCCCAGAGCCTGGTGAGTACACAACAAATGTACACAATATACTGCCACAAAACACACACATCACTGTCAAGGAGAGTGTCAAACCATGCACTCATAGCAATTACACAGCAACCAGAACAGAATCATCCCAAAATGTGTATGTCAGTCAGATAAACACAACACATGCCATCAAAAAAGTCACATCCAACTGTGCCAACACATGTACAAACACAACCACAACTACAGCTAGGCAGTGGCACAAATAGAACTAACAAACACATCCACACATGTAGCCACCACAACAACACCAACACACAGTGAAGACCACTCAAAGGAAGGAATTCTGTGTATGCTGGCCAAGTCAGTGTAGCCAATAGCATCATGGGAGTCGCAGTCACACATATTGCCCCCCCACAACTGGCCCATCAACACCACCATGAACCATGCGCACATCACAGGGAGTGGAGAAGGACTCACAAGATGGCTGACACTGGCTACTGCTGTGGGGAGCACAAGGCCCTGCTGGCAACTGTGCACCAACAAACAGCAGGACATCACTGACTGACATCCTGAGAGACAACTTACACTCCCTGCAATGCAAGCACGTTCCATGGTGGGATATCTGGCTGGCTGGGTGGGAAGGGGGACTTGCAGCACTGACCATAGTCACAAGCACCTCCCCTCACACACCCCCAACACAAACTCCACAGTACCCACCTGGTAGAATGCAATGCCCTCCATCCTAACACAAGATCCCACAAAGAACCACCACCCTGGGTTATGTTGTGTGAAGCACAGGGACACTCTTGGGACTCTTAGCCAAACAACTGCCAGGACAACACTCCCAGCCATCCTGTCAGCACAGCCAGCCCACCCCACAGGGAAGCAGAGTCAAAAGGAAGGAAGCATGGGCATGCTGGGAAGGGGGTGGAGGCAATAGCAAGATGGGAGTCGTAGTCACAGACATTGCTCAGCCTCACAACTGGCCCATCAACACCACCCTGAACCATGCTCACATCACAGGGAGTGGAGAAGGACTCACAAGATGGCTGACACTGGCTACTGCTGTGGGGAGCACAAGGCCCTGCTGCCAACTGTGCACCAACAAACAGCAGGACACCACTGACTGACATCCTGAGAGACAACTTCCACTCCCTGCAATGCAAGCACGTTCCATGGTGGGATATCTGGCTGGCTGGGTGGGAAGGGGGACTTGCAGCACTGACTATAATCACCAGCACCTCCCCTCACACCCCCCCAACACAAACTCCACAGTACCCACCTGGTAGAATGCAATGCCCTCCATCCTAACACAAGATCCCACAAAGCACCACCACCCTGGGTTATGTTGTGTGAAGCACAGGGACACTCTTGGGACTCTTAGCCAAACAACTGCCAGGACAACACTCCCAGCCATCCTGTCAGCACAGCCAGCCCACCCCACAGGGAAGCAGAGTCAAAAGGAAGGAAGCATGGGCATGCTGGGAAGGGGGTGGAGGCAATAGCATGATGGGAGTCGTAGTCACAGACATTGCTCAGCCTCACAACTGGCCCATCAACACCACCCTGAACCATGCTCACATCACAGGGAGTGGAGAAGGACTCACAAGATGGCTGACACTGGCTACTGCTGTGGGGAGCACAAGGCCCTGCTGCCAACTGTGCTCCAACAAACAGCAGGACACCACTGACTGACATCCTGAGAGACAACTTCCACTCCCTGCAATGCAAGCACGTTCCATGGTGGGATATCTGGCTGGCTGGGTGGGAAGGGGGACTTGCAGCACTGACTATAGTCACCAGCACCTCCCCTCACACCCCCCAACACAAACTCCACAGTACCCACCTGGTAGAATGCAATGCCCTCCATCCTAACACAAGATCCCACAAAGCACCACCACCCTGGGTTATGTTGTGTGAAGCACAGGGACACTCTTGGGACTCTTAGCCAAACAACTGCCAGGACAACACTCCCAGCCATCCTGTCAGCACAGCCAGCCCAACCCACAGGGAAGCAGAGTCAAAAGGAAGGAAGCATGGGCATGCTGGGAAGGGGGAGGAGGCAATAGCATGATGGGAGTCGTAGTCACAGCCCTACATCCCCCACCACATGGCCCAGCAAGCTCACACTCACGCATGCACATCCCACAGAGAGTGGAAAGGCCCATCAAAGATGTCTGACACTGTTGCTGTGTCGTGGGGAGCACAAGGGCATGCTGGGTACTGCACACCAACCAACAGCAGGACACCACTGTCAGCCATCTTGCCATTGCCCTCACACCCACACACACTGAACTCCACACAAAAGCAAGTAAGTATGGGAATGCTGGCAAGTGGGGTGGAGGCAATGGCATGATGGGAGTCGTAGTCACAGACATTGCTCAGCCTCACAACTGGCCCATCAACACCACCCTGAACCATGCTCACATCACAGGGAGTGGAGAAGGACTCACAAGATGGCTGACACTGGCTACTGCTGTGGGGAGCACAAGGCCCTGCTGCCAACTGTGCACCAACAAACAGCAGGACACCACTGACTGACATCCTGAGAGACAACTTCCACTCCCTGCAATGCAAGCACGTTCCATGGTGGGATATCTGGCTGGCTGGGTGGGTGGGAAGGAGGTCCGGCTGTCAACCAAACACAAGCAATGCAGACCATGTTCACACCCCAGAAAATACATAGAAATGCCCAAATAATGCAGGACAATGTGCCACACCAATATCAACCCCTGACTGTGACGACTTAGGACAATGCAATGTACAGGCCCGCACCCAGAGGCACAGTCACAACTGTCATGTGTGTCAACCATTGATGCCTGCAGAAACATGACATACATTGTTTGTGTCTCCCAAAAACAGGTGATGATGGGGACACAGCAGCAGACGCTGAGGAGTCCCAGTCCCAGGCTCAAGAGGATGCCGACCTCACTGGCGTCGTACAGCCTCTGTCCTCCTCGGACGATGAAGAACAACCTGGCACATCCGGTGCAAGTCAACATGCAGCACCAGCAGGACCACCAGCTGCAGCACCAGCAGGACCACCAGCTGCACCCCTGCACCCACCCCTACAACGACTGTCACCACGAATACCATCCCTGCCGACATGGACAGAATAAGGAGCAACACCAGCACAGTGACCCTGGACCAACCTGGGGCCATGGACACCACCACCAACCCCCAAGGTGGACCAGGGTTATCTGTGCGTGCCACTGCACACACTGCACATGTCAGCAGGGGTGGTGGGAGGGGTGGGAGACAGAGGTCGCTGCTTGCAGACGTTGCTGGTGTGCATGACGACCCACAACTGGTACGCATAGCTGATGCGTACCAGTCCAGCACCGGAGAGCTCAGCCAGGTAGTGGGGCTCCTCAGAGACATTAAACAGCAGCAGGCTGCCCATCATGCCCGCTTGGACTCCCACATGTCCCACGTGGAGTCACACATGTCCCGTGTGGACTCACACATGTCCCGCGTGGAGTCCAAGTGGGATGCACTGCATGAGATGACGGCGTTGCACAGGGACATTTTACAATGCCTCCGCCAGATGAACAGCAACCAGTCCACACCTCCCTGTGTGCCAACAACATCTGGTGCCGAACAAACTGCAACTGCCACAGGGAGGGAGGAGGACTCTGGCGGAGAGTCCCCTGCACCGCAGCAGCCTGCACTTGAGGGCCCCCCCAAGAAGAGGGGTCGTCCGAGGAGGGAAAAGTGAGAGGCCGATGGCCAAGCGCAACTCCCAGGAAGCCTGAACCTGTTCTGGATGTTCGCCTTTGTGCACAGACTGTTCACCCTGTTGACGGCAACACTACTCCCACACATTGCATGGGGAGTACAAGTTGGACCAATGTGTCAGACAACTGTGGCCCCGATACTGGGGATCCTGTCTACCCGGACTTTCAATTCACCTAGGAACTTGGGATTGCAAGATTCATGTACAGCACAACCCATCCTATGCACTATTAACACAAATGTATCACAATAAACACACTAATACACCATACTTGCCTCTGTCGTGATTCCAACGTGGGTGCTGTTATGGGGATGATGAACTGCAAAATTACACTGTGTATGCGAACTGCAACAGCAAGGACAACACAGGCATGTGAGTACAGGCAACGTGACATACATGAGGGAGACACACCACCAGGGCTACACGACACATACACACCTAGGCCATCTGACTCATTGCCTACACTGATGTTGCCAGGGAAGACGGTGCAATGCACAGACACCACACCCATTCCCAGTTGTAGTCAAGTAGCCCACAGGTGCAGTAAGCAAATGGCAGTCAAATGTGTGACCACAGACAACGCACATCACAAAGTGAAGCACAGGTTTATTACACAGTTGCAACATGCCGTAACCACTACAGATGCAAGGTAACCCCACCTGGTAGCGGGCACACAGTCAACAACTGTAGACGGAAGGAAGTCCATGGGTGTGGCGCACATCACCTGTAGGGACACAACAGCTACCAGCCTGGATGTGCAATCACGTCGTCGGTGGACACAGTTGACCAAACGAATCTGAAAGTACCCTGTGAAGGACAGAAATGACACACAGTCAAAAGCAATGGAGTACAGGACAGAACAGCAAAACTCATGCACAATACATGTTACAAGATACCCACCCAGAACCAAGTTAGCATGTCAACACTGTTGGGGAGTACAGCCCACCTGTCACCACACATCGCAACACACATCCAGTCAAGTAGCCCATGGACACACTCCAACAGCACCAGAGCACCACCCACACATCATGCCAACTCACATCATTGACATGACACCTCAGGATACTCACATTCAGCTAAAGAAGTTGGTGATGAGCTGTGTGCGGACATCACCATCACCAACATCATCATCATCATCGTCACTGGCATCGTGGTCCAGGCCAGGATCCTCCACAGGTGGCGGATGTTGGTCATTGTCATCCTGGATGAGAGGCAACTCCTTCCGCACTGCCAGGTTGTGGAGCATGCAGCAGACGATGATAATCTTGCACACTTTCGCAGGGGCATATGGGAGGGACCCTCCGGTCTTGTCCAGGCAGCGGAAGCGGCTCTTCAGGAGACCAAAGGTCCGCTCAATCACTCTCCTGGTCCGACCATGTGCCTCATTGTAGCGCATCTGGGCAGGTGTCACAGGGTTCCTGAGGGGTGTCAGCAACCACGGCATGTTGGGGTATCCCGAGTCACCTATGGACAGACAAGTGCACATTAGCTAACTTGGAAAAGTGGGCGGAATACTACAGATCAGATCACACACAATGGCACAAAGTCAGTACACACCGACAAGCCAGGCACGCTGGTTCTGCATCTGTGCCATCATCCTGGGGATGCGACTACTCCTCATCACAAAGGCATCGTGTGCTGAACCAGGGAAACGGGCACACACGTGTGTGATGGTCATGTCTGCAAGACACACCACCAGTGCATTGACCGAGTGGTAGTGCTTGCGGTTCCTGTAGGCCTGCTCCTGGGCATGTGGTGGTACCAAAGCCACATGTGTCCCATCAATGGAGCCAATGACATGCGGCATCCTCCCCAGGGCATAAAAGTCACTCTTCACGTCAGTGAGTCATCGCAGTCTAGGGAAATAGATGTACCGGTTCAGGAAGAGCAACATTGCCGTCAAAACATCGCGGAGCACACGGCTGAACATGGTCTGTGACATCCCACCAGCAGTCGCCACAGTATGTTGGAAGGTACCAGTGGCAAAGAAGTGTAGGGCTGCCATCACCTTCACCTTGGGGGTCAGCGCTGTAGGATACGGCCGGCCAGGCTGCAAATGTGGGGACAACTGCACTGCCAAATCCTCAATCAGCTGCCTGGTGAAGCGGTACCGTCGGATGCTGTCCCGTTCCACCATCGTTGCCAGGTCTGGGAATGGCCGATGGACAGCAGGAGCCCTGCAGTGCAGAGGAGAAGTAAGCAAGATTGTCAGTCACCCCACATATGCGGCATTGAACACACTCAAGATCCCAACATACATCATTATGAGGCACAACTACATGAAGTGTGCAGTACCGGAAGGACATGTATGGTACATACATGGCCAACATCTGTCAACACGGTCCTACAGGTGGCATCAATTTGTCCCAGGTTGGCCCATTGGATATCATGAGGCCGTGTCACAGTTCCCATCTCCTGCTGCCGTGTCACAATAACCCCCCACAGTGACATGTGAGGACAGATGTGCCCCAGGCACCACAGCTCAACGACAGGTACATTCCAAGGGACCCTGTAATGCCACATGGACACTGGCATTACATGGAGTATCATGTATACACCACAGCCAAACAACCTTGACCCCCACAGGTAGTGGCCCCACTTGCCACGGCAGGACAGACATGGACGTCTGTGACACACACGCACAACATCAAAGTTCATGCACACACAACGTGGATGTGGAGACTGTCTCCCATTGTGCACATGAAATCAGAGACATTGTAAACACTACATGCACAAAGACTGTGGAGGACCATCACTATTGTGCCACTGGGACACCCTGGCTCAAACATACCGTCCCACATGGGACTCACAGGGTATGTGACATTACATACACATACACCACTGTGAAATGTGACCATGGCACATGCACAGATATGAACAGTTGCACATCACAGTGGTCACGTACACGTAATACCCAGGATCCTGTCCCCATGAACACGTGCACAGCCTGGGGGTGGCTGCCCACAGGTGACACCCACAGGACAACATGTACACCAACATACACACAATAGGAAATGCAGCCTTACATGCCTTATGATAAGGTTTGGACAGGCTGTCGTGATGTAGGTGTGCCCCTCACTCCCTGGGAGCTATCTGTGGCTGGCATATGTCCATCTGAGACAGGCATGCTGACATATGCCAGTCACATGTACAGTGATGCGTTGAACAGCAATGGACCGATCGGTGCCTCCGGCCGGCCCATTGCTTTCAATGTGTGCGGGTACGCGTTGTACCCCTGTGCGCGTTGAACTGCAATGGACCGATCGGTGCCTCCGGCCGGCCCATTGCTTTCAATGTGTGCGGGTACGCGTTGTACCCCTGTGCGCGTTGAACAGCAATGGACCGATCGGTGCCTCCGGCCGGCCCATTGCTTTCAATGTGTGCGGGTACGCGTTGTACCCCTGTGCGCGTTGAACAGCAATGGACCGATCGGTGCCTCCGGCCGGCCCATTGCTTTCAATGTGTGCGGGTACGCGTTGTACCCCTGTGCGCGTTGAACTGCAATGGACCGATCGGTGCCTCCGGCCGGCCCATTGCTTTCAATGTGTGCGGGTACGCGTTGTACCCCTGTGCGCGTTGAACTGCAATGGACCGATCGGTGCCTCCGGCCGGCCCATTGCTTTCAATGTGTGCGGGTACGTGTTGTACCCCTGTGCGCGTTGAACTGCAATGGACCGATCGGTGCCTCCGGCCGGCCCATTGCTTTCAATGTGTGCGGGTACGCGTTGTACCCCTGTGCGCGTTGAACAGCAATGGACCGATCGGTGCCTCCGGCCGGCCCATTGCTTTCAATGTGTGCGGGTACGCGTTGTACCCCTGTGCGCGTTGAACAGCAATGGACCGATCGGTCCATTGCTTTCAATGTGTGCGGGTACGCGTTGTACCCCTGTGCGCGTTGTACCGCAATGGACCGATCGGTGCGCACCCATTGACAATGGGCTTGCCTGGCAACGGACGCGTTTTCGAATTTCGAACGAGTCGGTTGCTGGAAAATCAGTTGGTCACCCACAACAATGTTGCAAAATCATGTATGTCATGAAGTTGAAGATTTGAAGGATGCTGTGGGCGTGTTTTGGTGCTGCTATTCCATGGATTGGCCAGATTCAGAAGATGCAAACGACTTGGACCTATCACTTTGGACACAAGGGACAGTATCTGCCTCTCCAGCACATATATATTGCTGGCTGTTCCCCTGAGAGCCCACTTGCCTGCACTACATGCTCCAAGACGACATCTGCCACTGCACTGCTGCTGTCTCTGCCCCTCTGGACCCTGCAATGGCACGTACTGTGGAGAGAGCCCCAGCCTTCAGCCTTGAAGAGAACCAGGCCCTGCTGGACAGCCTACTTCCACAGAACAGCAAGCTGTATGGGACACCAGGGAAGCAGGTGAGTGTTCTGTGCACTGCCTTTCTGAATGTGCATTTTCTCTGACTAGCAAGGCTGAGAGTCTGCACGCCACTGGCTAGCAGGCTCACTGAGTAGTTGTCACCCCCATAGTGTGTAGTGACTTGCACTGGACAGGTATGGTGCAGTGACAGTGCATTTGAACATGGTTTTACTTCCCATGCAATGATACCATGTAGTGACGTCTGGCAAACTGTCCATGGTCAGCTTTGCACTGCCTGTGTACATCATGTGCCCCTGTGATTGAGACATGTATATACGACTGTGTCATGCACGGATATGTTGCATGTGTGGTAATGGCCTTTTCACTTTGTCATCCTGACAGGTTAATGCCCATCGGAAGCAGGAACTCTGGAAGGACATCGTCCGGGCTGTCCGGTCCGTGGGGGTCTACAAGCGCCGGATCCGCAACTGCCAGAAGAGGTGGCAGGACCTTCGGGGCTGGACCCGGAGGATTGCACGGGTCCAGCTGAAGCTGTCGCCTCCTCGCAGGAGGGGCGGAACACGGACCCTGACCCCCACATGCTCCAGATCCTGGCGGTGGTCTTTCCAGACCTGGATGGGCAGCTGAAGGCCAGACAGCAGCAAGGAGGGGTGAGTCAAAGACTGCACTGTGAACTCTGTATTACATGCTTTGTGCCCTCCTCTGGCCTGGTTCAACTGCCACAGTGCAGCAGTCATGTTGTCCAGGAGCCATGTCCCTCTATTGTGCACTGCCCACTGCTCATCTGATACCCAGGTGTGGCCCTTACAGTCAGGGAAATGTGTCACTTGGGACTGTGTCCTTGCAGTTTGCTTCACTAAAGGTGGGGGACAGCATCTGTTTCCCTGACTCTGTTGTGGGCATCATGGGTGGGTCCATTGTTCACACAACGCCTGGTTTTGGACATGTGATCTGCGTGTTGCTTTGATATGCGGTCCACTTGCTGAGCTGAGCCATCACATGTGCCTGGGGTATGTGGCACACGCCCATGCAGCGGGTGGGAACAATGTTTGGGCCCCAGGAGTGTGCAGATTACGTGTGTCACACATACATAGCCAGCTATCCACTGTCCAGGGCACATCCCTCATTCATGTGGAGCAGGACAGTCATGCCTACTCCAGGCCATGCAATGCACTCTGTACTCCCACTCCCGTGTATCAGCTGACACATTGTGCACAGTCATTTGACCCCTCCGGTGTCTGCCTCTGTGTCAGTGTGCTGTGGATTAGTTGCCAGGACTGCTGTGGTGTTTCTTGGTAGGGGCTCAGCATGCCCCTGGAGATGTGACCATAGGAGACGATACTTGTGTGTCACATAGGTGTTTGATCAGCTGCCCGTGCAGACTGGGGTATGCGAATGTGATGTTCAGGCAGCTGTTCCCCATTCACAGCAAATTGTGAGGGGCTCAGGTTCAGAGGGTAGTGTCACAGGTCTCCCATATGTCCAATAGGTGTGACCTGGACAGATGAGGGTTGAGATGATGTGTTGTGTGGGGGATGTACATGTGCACTTGTGCAGCTCCAGGACTTGCATTCCCCATGACCTACTATTGTGACACAGTGCATAGTGTTGTTGTCTGGCTGCCAAGTCATACATCACTGAGACAGTGATGTATGACTTAACAGTCATGCCTCTGCCATGGCATGTGTCAACTTATTTGTGGTCCTGCAGGGGAGTGACATGTGCTACATGCACACCATAGTGGCGCTGGCTATCAGGACATGGGTGCATCATGGTGTCTGTCGCTGGTATGCATCACATGCATTTCCTATTTGACTCTGGGCATCCCTTTCATCCGGAAACCTGTACTGACTCAGTGGCAAGAGCTGTGATGTGTCCACACCGTGTCCTCTGCACTGTCCAACTACTGTGTACTTGGTGCATGTGTCCACACTGGGGTGTTGCAATCCAACAGACACCAGACAGATGGGTGCAAGGCCATGTGGGATGTGAGTGCCATGCTTGGCATCAGACTGACAATTGGCTTCTCCTGTTCAGTTAGGGCACTTTTAGCAATGTACAACTAATGATGCCAGGGCTTGCTCTGTGATGTGCTGTGCTCACAGTGGTGTGTGCGTTTGGTGCAGGTGACTGATGTCTGTCTGTTTCCCCATTGTTTGCAGATACATCCACGCCACGGAAGGGGACAGCTCCACGGACCAGGAGGAGCCAGAGAGCCAGACTGGGTCAGCAGCCGAGGAGTGGTCGGAGGGACCCAGTGGCACGGAGGGCGAGGGGAGCCACACCGAGGAGTCCTCAGCACCATCCACCTCAGCTGAGGACCAGAGCAACTCGGAGGATGACTCCCTTGTGGAGGCGGGTGTCAGCAGCCACCACACCCCAGCTAGTGTTGCTGTCCCCGCCACCACCAGCACCACCACCGCCCTCCCATCGGCTCCCATTCCCCAGGTCCGTGGAGGCTCCCATGTTCGGGAGCGTGTCTCCTTTGGCCCAGGCACCGCACCCCCTGCCCCTGTGTCCCCTGCTGCCCTGAGTGAGGAGTCTGTGTACCTCCTTCGCCAGCTCCATGTAGGGCAGACAGCCATGCTGAGTGTCCTCCATGCGCACACCGCACTGTTGACTCAGCTGGTGTCGTTCATGGAGGGCATCTCATCGGGCATGTCTGACCTACAGAGGGGCAACAGGTCCATGGACTCCTCCCTGACGGCAGCAGTGTCCCTCCTCAGACAGTCCCTCACCCCTCCTGCCTCTGCTCCATCCACACTCCCCAGCACCTTGCCCGTCCCAAGCACACACACACCGGCACAGGCACACACATCCAGCACACAGACACACATGCCACAAACTAAACGCACACGCACGCACAGTCAGGGGACTGAAACCAGACTCACAGGGGATGGGGCCCTGGTACACACACACGCATCCACGGGCACTGCGCAGTCCTCAGTTGCCTCTCCCTCCAAAGCACCCTCCCTTGCCTCACCTGCAACCCCAAAGACCCAGCGCCTCTTCCTCAGTGACCTCGGCCTCTTCCCCTCCGATCCAGCTGCCCCAGCATCCAGGGGGAAGAGGAAGCCCCCCACATGGAGCAGAGTGCCCCTCGCCCCCGGACACCCTCCCCCAGGCGCAGACAGACTGAGGCCCCCACCCGCAAGTCCCCCGGAGTGGTAAGAGCAAGACCCTGCCGCCGCCCTGCAGCTCAAGCACCAGGTCACCTTCCTCCATCCCTCAGGCCCCCACTCCACAGGTGCCCCCGCCACACCCAGCCCCAGGTTCCCCCACCCACAGATATACCATCCCCAAGAGGCTCCGGCCTTCTCCCCCTGCCACTTGCTCTCCCGGCACCACACCCCCCGCTGCGCTTGTCTGTGCCACTGATGTGGTGAGGGTGTCCTCCCCCTCTGTCCAGCCCACCTTGCCTGTTCCCCATTCTCCTCCCCTGGTGGTAGGCACTGCAGTGGAGTCCACTACCACCCTGTCTGACTTGGGCACTGCAGTAGCGGACCTGTCCACTCCATCTGCAGGGTCCACTGCAGTCGTGCCGGCACCCACAACATCTGAGCCATGCCCCCAGTTGTGCCGGCACACACCATGTCAGACACCTCCACTGCAGTTGTCAGTGGCTCTCCAGCACCCACCACCCCTTCCCTGCTTCCTCCTGGTGAGCCCTGATCCTGTCCCTGCGGTGCCTGGCCTACCCCCGGTTGCCCCTCCTAGTGGATTGTCCCTGGTTTTGTGCAGGCATGTGTAGGGTGGCATCTGCCACTGTCACCCACTTGTGACTTTGTTGATGGACTGGCCATTGGCCTTTGTTTATGTTCTACCGGACTTCTACTTTTAATGCCACATATGCTGAATAAAGCAACTTTCTGTTCTCTAGTGCTTTTGCTTCTGATGTACATGATGTTGATGATGCTAAGAATGCCCTTGCTGCAGTGATGGTGATATTTGGTCTCATGATAATGAAGTGTTACTGTGCAGGAACCCATGTGGTCCAGGGGTTATGTGTCCTATCCTGTGGTGTATCCATGTCATCCATAGCAGCATCTGAGGGTGTCATGTGTTCAGTATTTGGCAATGAGATTTCCTACTTAGATTGGCAACTTCACATCTGTGGCTTCCACCCCTGCACATCTGTTGTGCCTGCCATTGTTCTATTCGTCTACTTCCCTGACCGTGTGGCCATCTCCAGTGAACATGCAGGTTTGGGCATCAATGGGGAAGGACTCATCTGTGTTGTCAGTGCAACATTGCTATACAAGTGTGTTGGATCTGTGCTGATGATTCCGTTGGCACTTCCATGACCAGGCTGATGGGACGGGAGCCCTCATTTGTTGCTAATTGTGGATTGTGTGTCCCATTGCTGCCATGGTATGGTATCTGTTCGCCTCACATCTGCAGTCTCCACAGGGTATCTGCATGTGTGTGCCCATTGGTGCAAATATGTGGGTCTGCATTCGGATGGTCACTTCTGTCATTGTGTCATTGATGATTGTTGACAGTGTCAGCCCCCATAGGTGTTGTTTGTCTGCACATGGCCAAAGTTATGTCTTATTTGCACTGCAGGATTTGGCTCCCCCAATTTATGTTGCAATGGGACACATACACTACTTTGCCACTGATGTGTTTGTTGTTCTGTGACAAGGAATCATCCATGCAGTTTGGCAGTTGCACCTCTTACTTTGTCAACACTTGCCTTTTGGTCACTGTGATGATGGGGGTTTGGACCCCATTGCCACAATGTTCAAAATGTGCTTCAGCTATGGACCCCACACTTACATTTTGGTCACTGTGATGATGGGGGTTTGGTCCCCATTGCCACAATGTTCAAAATGTGCTTCAGCTATGGACCCCACACTTACATTTTGGTCACTGTGATGATGGGGGTTTGGACCCCATTGCCACAATGGTCATGGCCTGCTTGCATTGTGGGTGCCACACACATATATGTGTGGCACATGTGCTAGGGGGTCACATTGTATGTTCAAAGTCATGTTCGGTGTTGTAGGCATTTGACACAGTCTACACACACTTGTCATGGTGTTGGGGGGATGTCTCCTTCTTGCATTCCCTAGGTTGTGGTGTGCTGGTTGTGTCATGCATTGTCCATCCTATGAGTGGGGGTGGTAGTGGTGGTAGGCATCCTGCCCCCCCTGGGTGAGGGTGGTAGTAGTGGTAGGCATCCTGCCCCCCTGGCTAAGGGTGGTGGTAGGCATCCAGCCCCCCTGGGTGAGGGTGGTAGTAGTGGTGGGCATCCTGCCCCCCTGGCTAAGGGTGGTAGTAGTGGTAGGCATCCTGCCCCCCTGGGTGAGGGTGGTAGTAGTGGTAGGCATCCTGCCCCCCTGTGTAAGGGTGGTGGTAGGCATCCTGCCCCCTGGGTGAGGGTGGTTGTGGTGGTAGGCATCATGCCACCTCTGGGTGAGGGTGGTAGTAGTGGTAGGCATCCTGCCCCCCTGTGTAAGGGTGGTAGTAGTGGTAGGCATCCTGCCCCCCTGGGTGAGGGTGGTAGTAGTGGTAGGCATCCTGCCCCCCTGGCTAAGGGTGGTGGTAGGCATCCAGCCCCCCCCTGGGTGAGGGTGGTAGTAGTGGTAGGCATCCTGCCCCCCCTGGGTGAGGGTGGTAGTAGTGTTAGGCATCCTGCCCCCCTGGGTAAGGGTGGTAGTAGTGGTAGGCATCCTGCCCCCCTGGGTGAGGGTGGTAGTAGTGGTAGGCATCCTGCCCCCCTGTGTAAGGGTGGTAGTAGTGGTAGGCATCCTGCCCCCTGGGTGAGGGTGGTAGTAGTGGTAGGCATCCTGCCCCCCTGTGTAAGGGTGGTAGTAGTGGTAGGCATCCTGCCCCCCTGGGTGATGGTGGTAGTAGTGGTAGGCATCCTGCCCCCCTGGCTAAGGGTGGTGGTAGGCATCCTGCCCCCCTGGGTGATGGTGGTAGTAGTGGTAGGCATCCTGCCCCCTGGCTAAGGGTGGTGGTAGGCATCCTGCCCCCCTGGGTAAGGGTGGTAGTAGTGGTAGGCATCCTGCCCCCCTGGGTAAGGGTGGTAGTAGTGGTAGGCATCCTGCCCCCCTGGGTGAGGGTGGTTGTGGTGGTAGGCATCATGCCACCTCTGGGTGAGGGTGGTAGTAGTGGTAGGCATCCTGCCCCCCTGTGTAAGGGTGGTAGTAGTGGTAGGCATCCTGCCCCCTGGCTAAGGGTGGTGGTAGGCATCCTGCCCCCCTGGGTGAGGGTGGTAGTAGTGGTAGGCATCCAGCCCCCCTGGGTGAGGGTGGTAGTAGTGGTAGGCATCCTGCCCCCCTGGGTGAGGGTGGTAGTAGTGGTAGGCATCCTGCCCCCTGTGTAAGGGTGGTGGTAGGCATCCTGCCCCCCTGGGTGAGGGTGGTTGTGGTGGTAGGCATCATGCCACCTCTGGGTGAGGGTGGTAGTAGTGGTAGGCATCCTGCCCCCGTGTAAGGGTGGTAGTAGTGGTAGGCATCCTGCCCCCCTGGGTGAGGGTGGTAGTAGTGGTAGGCATCCTGCCCCCTGGCTAAGGGTGGTGGTAGGCATCCAGCCCCCCTGGGTGAGGGTGGTAGTAGTGGTAGGCATCCTGCCCCCTGGGTGAGGGTGGTAGTAGTGGTAGGCATCCTGCCCCCTGTGTAAGGGTGGTGGTAGGCATCCTGCCCCCTGGGTGAGGGTGGTTGTGGTGGTAGGCATCATGCCACCTCTGGGTGAGGGTGGTAGTAGTGGTAGGCATCCTGCCCCCCCTGTGTAAGGGTGGTAGTAGTGGTAGGCATCCTGTCCCCCCTGGCTAAGGGTGGTGGTAGGCATCCTGCCCCCCCTGGGTGAGGGTGGTAGTAGTGGTAGGCATCCTGCCCCCCTGGCTAAGGGTGGTGGTAGGCATCCAGCCCCCCTGGGTGAGGGTGATAGTAGTGGTAGGCATCCTGCCCCCCCTGGGTGAGGGTGGTAGTAGTGGTAGGCATCCAGCCCCCCCTGGGTGAGGGTGGTAGTAGTGGTAGGCATCCTGCCCCCCCTGGCTAAGGGTGGTGGTAGGCATCCTGCCCCCCCTGGGTAAGGGTGGTAGTAGTGGTAGGCATCCTGCCCCCCCTGTGTAAGGGTGGTAGTAGTGGTAGGCATCCTGCCCCCCCTGGGTGAGGGTGGTAGTAGTGGTAGGCATCCTGCCCCCCCTGTGTAAGGGTGGTAGTAGTGGTAGGCATCCTGCCCCCCCTGGGTGAGGGTGGTAGTAGTGGTAGGCATCCTGCCCCCCCTGGGTGAGGGTGGTTGTGGTGGTAGGCATCATGCCACCTCTGGGTGAGGGTGTTAGTGGTGGTAGGCATCATGCCACCCCTGGGTAGGGGTGGTGGTGCGCATTCAGGCCCCTGTGTGCATATGTGGCATTGGTGATGGGCATCCCGCCCCTATGGTGCTGCTGTTGCTGGTGTAAGTATATTCAGCATCCCCGTGTGTGTGTGTGATGTGTCGTGTACGTGTTGTATGTGTTTTGTGGTTGGTGTCTGGCTTACCTTCTGCGCCGTACGCGTCCGTGCCTGTTCCGGTAGTAAATGTAGAATATTGGTATGATCGGGACGAAGGGATTCATGGTTGGTTCGTGTCGTTCGTCCTTCTCGTTGCTTCGCGTCGTCCTCGTCGCTTCGCCTCGTCGCTTCGCGTCGTCCTCGTCGCTGCCGTGTTCGTCTCGTAGCCGTGGATCGTGTTGTGGCGCGAATCGGAGCTTATGTGCGCCTCTCCCGGATGCTTTGACGTGCCGTGCGTAGCGACGGGTTCGGCGCGTACGGAAAGCGCATCGTACTTGTCCGGCCGGACGGGGCTGCATTTTTCCTTCCGTGCGACTCGATTCGGCGTTTCCGGATTCGCCTCGGTCGGAGAACAGGACCTGGTTTGGGTGAGTACGGCTCGGCCGGATTTTTTGCTGTTGTGCGCATCGTACTTGCTCGTTCGGTGTGCTGTACGGATCGGTCGGGAAACAGGCTTTCGCATGGCTTTTTTCCCGACCGAATGGTATTGGGTGCGCCTCCGACCGAGATCGGAATCGGCCCCTGTGTGTTTTATAATAACTGTTTTAGTATTTATAAGCGTATTTATTTATATTTATATATTTATTGGCTTATTTATTGAAACACGCATAAAGCTTTGCACATTCAATTGAATTTAGCATGCTGCTAATAGTAACTCTTTAGTTACCATACTTTGCACTTTGACTTTATGTCGACATTTCCTGCACTGTATCACTTTAAATGTCGCTTATTTGATTATGCAACGCGTCATGTGATCAAGACCCGAGTGGGGGTCGAAACGCGTAATGGCGGATTTGCTGGGCACGTAATAAACTACACTTGATTTGCACCAAGAACCATTGGGTCCGCTTTTCGTCCTTTGTCCGTGTGAGGCGATTGTGGCGGCGAACTTTGTATATATATATATATATATTTCTTCAGATATGGAATGATCTCATATGGATATAATACGGAAGAAATCCAACTAAAACATGCATTTTTGCACAAACACCTTGCACAAAGCACTTTAAAATCAACAAGAGTGTTTGGACCAAATGTTATTTACTCTTGTGTATTTTACAAAAGGATGTTTATTAATTGGTCTCACGTGGATATAACACAGAAGAAATCAGACGAAACATGTATTTTGCACAAAGACATTGCACAAAGCACTTTAAAATCAACAGAATCGTGTGGGCCAACTGTTGTTTATTCTTGTGTACTTTACAAAGGATGCTTATTAATGAGTCCATGTTTTTAGATCAAACTATTTTCACATATCTTAACTTATCTGTAATAATTCTTTCATACAAATGAAATCTTGTATATTTATGAATTTAGTAAGATTGATATTGTGCGTATACATAACCATGCCTTTTAACTGCACTGACATTAGTACTTTACAGAAAGACTTATGAAGATATATTATAAATAGTAGCCATTAAATCCCATGAAGACTGAAGAAAGTTTAAATGAGGGTTAGCAGTCTAGCAAATTCTTTTAGAAATAAACAAGGGATCACAATGCACTTTGTCACTTTAAATAGATGTTCTGGACGACGGGACTCTATGGTCCAGTTGAAGGCAGGAGCCGAAACGCGTAGACCGTCCATGCTTGCACAATGGTGTACTAAATAAATGCACTTTACTGGTTAAAAAACCTACCTGTGGATCGTTTTTTCTCCGTGCTGTGGGATCCTTGCTGAGAGCAGTGTGGAGTCCGTTTTTTGCAATATATATATATATATATATATATATATATATATATATTTTCATATATGTATATATATATTTTTTTTATATATATATGTCTCCCTTCTGGCGTCCTCCTCACAGATGTCAGTCTCAGCGGCACACGGCTCACAGATGGCAACACAGTTCTCTGGTGAGTCAAATTCTCATTTATTGATGATTACACATATTCAAAGCATATTCCCTTACACAGTCCTCATTTCCCTTCAGTAAGGACCAACGCGTTTCGGCAAATTGCCTTCCATATATATATTTACTTTAAAACAATTAATAAACTATTAATTTTAATTTATTTTATAATTTTAAAATTATATAAAAATATACACATATATATATATATATATATAATGTATATATAATATATAATGTATATATACCAATAACATAAAATGTATTAAAAAACATTCTATTATAAATTAAAACATTAAACTCTTTAAAAATCTTTAATCTTGGAAAGAGACAAGATGGCGTCTCTGTAGAAGAACGCGGCTGTCTCCAGATCCCTCACCGCCCGATGCCGATGACTAAGGCTACACTGAGCCTCACAAACTCCATACCTGCCTCCCGGAAAGAGCTTAGTCTGAGCTCCGCTCACCTGGTGTGAGGAGGCGAGGCCGTGTCCCGAAAAGTGGACGGGGCTCGGACGGTCCTGATATCGCTGGGGAAATCCATCGAGCGGTTCTCTATCTCAGCCCGAGCCGCTGCGGAGCTGCTGGTGGTGCTCGCAGTACGGCACGGGTGGCTCTCGGCGTGGGAAGGCTCCAAAAACAGTATGCCTCCCAAATCCTTACGCAATGCTCGAGATCAGAGCTGAGATGCTGGACAAGCAGCTACGTTAATGACTACCACCTCGGTGGTATGCCCTTCGGTACGTCCTAAGGTATCTAAAACCACTTTTACCTGTGGCCCCAGAGGTGCCCCTATAGGAAGCAAGAGCGTGGAGGCTAATGTCAACAAGAACAATGCTGATGAAGAGAAGGGGTAAAAACAGACTCCCCCCTCCAGCAGGTAATTACTGAGTTCTTCCCTCCAACCTTGGCTGCCCCTGAAGGACAAAAGAATACCATCAATGAGGTAGGAGGGGACGGGGAGGGAGAGCAACATGCCATAATTAAATTTAAGAAGCCAAACCCAAATGATGTTGCCAATATCTTGAGAGGCGAGCCTGAACCGGAGCAACTGGATCATAACTCAGGAAAAGAGACACCCTTAGACACCCTATGGCAGAAAGACCCAGGGGCCGGCCAAGAACAGGATGCTACACCACAGGGGGAAGTATCTAAGACCGCGGAGAACTTTGTGATTACGCCAGAGGCCTCAGGCCCCCTACCACTAAATAGTGCAGTGCTAAAGACAAAGGCATTAATAAAGAGGGCCACAAGCCACCGACCCCTGAAGAATCTTTAGACCTAGGGGATAAGTTCTTCTCCTTGACCGACGGTTCTGACACAAGTACGGCAAGTGCTGTAGTATTTGACGGGGAGAGCGGGTCTATATCTTCCAGCTCTAGTTCCGATCCCAGCAGCCAGGTAGACGGGCCAGTCACTATAGTCTGCAGGAAGAGAAATCTCAGGCGCAGCAAGGATTGGTGGGGCAAAGAGGGTTCTCAGAAGCAAGGAAGTCTTGCCCTAAAGTGGGATTACTCTGCCACGCAAAAGGAATACGAGGAGCCTTACTCGGCAGCTAGAAAGGGGCATAGCAGCCAAGAGCTTGAGGAACCAACTCTGAGATTAATATATGATTCAATAAAACAACATCAGGAAGAGACACGAAGAGATGGCAAAAAAACCCGCCTGGTAACAAAGAAGTTACAGGGAGCAGTCAGAAAGGTAGCGAAAGCCTGCTCCGAATGGGTGAAAGGATTATAGCAGTAGAAGAACGCACGGCTGGACTGGAAAATGAAGTGGTGAAGAGGCAAGAACAAACTGCAGCCCAGGGTGCACAAATATCGGATATACAATGGAAGCTTGAGGACTATGAAAATCGGCAAAAACGCAACAATCTAAGGATCCTGGGTATAGAGGAAGGTAAAGAAGGAGGTGACATCAGAGCCTATGTTCTAAAACTACTGAAAAGGGCTTTTCCGGAGCTCCAACAGTGGAATTGGGACCTAGAAGTCTAACCGGTTCACCGCTACCCTCTTATGCTTAAAAATCCCAGGCAGACTAACACAGGGGGGTTGCAACAACCTAGAGCCATCATAGTATACTTCGGGAATTTCCTATTGCGTGAAGCAATATTCCTCAAAGCATGCCCGGATTCCAGACGCTCATATGAAGGACAATCATTTTTCACTCGACCCGATTTCTGTCATGTGACAGTTGAAAGACGCTGGCGTCTGAGACAGCTGATCCAACCTTGTCAAGCAAAGGGAGCAGAGGCTTATTTGTTATATCCAGCCCGACTGAAAATAATCCACAAAAACAAAGTTAGAGTCTTCACATCGGAAATAAAGGCAAAGGAATACTTGGACGAAATTCGAGAATAGAAATTGAATGTGAATAACAAAATAACTGTATCACTGGCATAGTGAAGGGATGAAATGGTGAAGAGAGGCTCTATTTAGAAAGATAAGGGCGTTGGGCGGGGGGGGGGGACACAGGCACCATCACCCAGACCTCACAATGAAGGGAGGTGGTATCTTGTGGATGTAGGGAGAAAAAAAAGATTATTATGATGAATTTAAGGATAGCTTCAGTTAATATTTGTGGCCTAAACGATCCTGGAAAACGACGTAGGGTGGTAGAAGACTTGAAAATGTTGCGATCTGATATTGTTTGTCTCCAGGAGACGCATGTTACGGGGGCAGAAAAAAAAGTTTTAGATCAGCTAGGGTACAATTTTGTATCACACACCACACAGGGCACTAGAACTAGGGGGGTTGCCATCTTAATTCGGGGAAAAGAGATTGTCTGTAGGAAGCAATTGGCCGATAAATATGGGCGCTGGGTCATTGTAGAGTTACATATGTCTACATTTTCATTCACTCTCTGCTCAATATATGGGTCAACAGGAGACGACCCGAGGTGTTTGAATTTTTGAATTTGGAATTAGCTGGATGGCTGACCCGATAATGTGCGGAGATCTGAATATTAATGGGATTAGGGTGCAGTGGAGCAGTAGTTCGGGATTATATAAAGGTCGGAAGCCTAGGGTTCATAGGGCTCTGTCCCACTTAGTGGAAGGGAATGGGTTACTAGATGTCTGGAGAGTAGTAAAATCGGCAAAACCTGACCCCGGAAGCACCTATTTTTCGGCCCCCCATAGAACAGTCGCTCGGCTGGACTATTTTTTTGCCTCTCAAAGTTTAATTGCGAAATGCTGTATTGAGAAATTTCCCCGAGTAATGTCAGACCATAACCCTCTAGTCCTGGGAATATCACAGGTCGGGGGGAGAGGGCACAACAGAATTGGCCCTTCGAAAGGGGATTATTAGTAGATGAGGGCTATATCACCCACATGAAAAAATGGATAGAAGAGTTCCTGGGATACAATACAGGGAGTGCCCGATCCGGTGTGGTATGGGATGCTTTGAAGGCAGGTATCCGCGGAGAGACAATAAGATTTAGTCCGCACCATTCCAACAAACAACGTCAGCAAATAACTGAATTATATCAAAGATTGAGAGTAATTGAGGAAGATCTAGTAAGTGGGTTAGAAGCAGGAGAGAACATCGAGGGTATATTGAGTAGGCTTGCACTAGCTAAAGCGGCTATAGGTGATGTGGTTATAGCAAAGGTAACTGAGAAGTATATGGCACGAAGGGAGGAATGTTATGAGTGTAGTGAGCGGGCAGGGCGTATATTGGCAATCCACACCAGACAGACGAACGTACAGAACGAGATAATAGCCATTAAGAATGAACATGGGAACTTGGTTACTACAGCCCAGGGAATCTGATAGGAATTTTGCAGGTTTTACATGAAACTGTACGACTCTGAGAAGGACAGTGGTGACGGTAGTGATAACGCAATCAGGGAATATATAGCCTCTGATGATTGGGAGAAATTTTGCCCGGAGGATCAGGAAGCTATGGCGGCAGCCTTCTCATCCAATGAAATATTTAAAGCACTAAGTAAGCTTGCAGCAGGGAAAGCTACGGGCCCAGACCGAATTCCGCTTGAGTTTTATAAAATCTTCTGGTCCTCTGGGGGAGATTTCTCAAAGATGCTTTGCCAGGTACAAATGGGAGAACCACCCCCAGAGTCCTGGGCACAAGCTAGCATAGTTGTATTTTTAAAGAAGGGGAAGTCACCCACAGACCCAGGGTCATATCGACCAATCACGTTGATGAACACGGATACCAAAATATATTCTAAGGTCCAGGCAAATCGTCTGAGCCCGGTAATTGGATGAGTTATCTCGCCCAGACAGCACGGATTTATACCGGGAAGGGGTACCACAGACCATGTTAAAAGAGTAATCACACTCTTCGACGCGGCGTCTGTCTCAGGAGACCCTATGGCACTTATACTCTTGGATGCAGAGAAAGCATTTGATAGGGTCTCCTGGGACTTTCTGTGGGCGGCCCTCGAGCGGCTGGGGGTAGGAAGGGATTTTATTAAAGCCCTACGAGTATTATATGCGTCTCCCACAGCTAGATTGGTATTGGCTGGAGGGCAAACGGAGGAATTCAAGATAAAAAGAGGAACTAGGCAGGGGTGCCCCTGCTATTCATTATTATTTGCTTGCTATATAGACCCCTTAATTCGCAGAATCGATGCTAACCCCAGGATAAAACCTATAAGCTTTCATGGGCTGGACACTAAGATCTTGGGGTACGCAGATGACTTAGCGATCACTACACCAACACCTGAGTCAGCATTGGTGGAAATAACAAAAGAAGCGCCGGCCTTCAGGGAAATATCAGGGCATTCACTCAATCAGCACAAAACCCAAATTGTAATTAATGAATATCTCAGGCTGAACGACCCCCGGGTCGCTCAGTCGACAATGTACTTAGGGGTAAATATTTCATCTAATATTGGGGAAATCGTGGAGCTGAATCTTGCCCCGGTTATTCAGAAGGGATCGTAGGACTTTGCCCGTCGGAACAATCTTCATTTGTCATTGGTAGGCCGATGCAATGTGGTAAAAATGATTTTTCTGCCTAAAGTTTTTTTTTTTTTTTTAGATCAATACCCTTGATATTTGAGACAGTGTGGTTCAGAAAGTTAGATGGGGTGGTTAATAGATTCATATGGGCATACGGCTAGACAAAGCGGGCTATGAAGTTTATGTCTCTCCCCAAAGAGAAAGCAGGAATGTCGGTCCCAGATTATATCATCTAGCATCAGCCCTGCAATACATGTGTGCATTAGTGGGGGGAAACCCCTTTGACCCTTGGAACCAGGGGAGGGTACCAGATAGCTATGATTTACTGGTGGGGAAAGATGCTAAAAACTTATATTTAAGGTTTATTGAGCCTAGCTATTACAAGAAGGTGAGATTCAAGACTCTATTAGCTGCAGGCCAGGTGTGGAAGACAATAACAAGGAAGACGGGAATAGGGAGAATAAATCACTATACCCCATTATACATGAATCCATCTTTACCAATAGTTTTTCACGATAGCATTGTGAAACGATGGAAGGATTTAGGGATAGACTTGGTTGGGGATTTAGTTGGTGTAACTGGGTTTAGGTCATTCTCAGAGCTAAAGGATAGATACGGCGTAGATAGGAATTTTTTTTTAAAAATATCTACAGATACGTACCTACTGGGGGAAGAAAACAGGGGGCCCAAATGGGTTAGCCAAGAATGCCATGATCGATAGGTTAAGAGATGAAGATGGATGCACCATTAGTAGAATATATAGCGAGTTGATCGCCATGCAGCCAGATTATTTAGAGAGGCAGGCTGAAAAATGGGACCAAAGGCTTGGGGTAGAAGGATCTGGCTTTCTTGATTCTTTAGACAAGTAACATAATATACTCTGCTCTTCAAAACTGCAGGCACAACATTTTAAAACGATTCTAGATTTGTATTATACACCAGATAAAATAGCAAAATGGGGAGGGTCTGTGGGTATTCACTGCCCCCGTTGCCAAGCATATAGGGCAGATGTTGTACACATGTTCGCAGCCTGCCCGCGGTTAGATACTCTTAAAAAAGGTATAGAACAGTTTTTAGAGTTAACCCTGAAAGTGAAAGTAGTTTTAACTCCAGAAATAATGTTATTGGGGGTTAGTAGCACAGGATCTGACGGTGCCCAACCATACTTTATGTTTTTAGAAATGGCAGTGGTCAAAATCTGTATTGCCACAGCATGGCTAGACCCAGTGGCCCCATCTTTCTTGCAATGGCTTGCTCGGCTTCTCTCCACCTTCAATCTGGAGAAAGGAATTTATGAAAGAAAAGGCCGAATGGCTCAAAAACTGGGGAAAATAATATGGACTCCAGTCTATCGATGGAAGGCGGAGGTTGGGGACCCTGAAAGAATAACGACCTGAAATTCTGCTTATGGAAAATAGTGCTGCTATAGTTTTACCCCAATGTCTCTCTTTTTTTAACAATAACAGAATTAATAATGTACTGAAAACATTAAGGGGCCGATTCCGATCTCGGCCGGTAGGGCACCGAATCGGATTCGGCTGAACCGGATCCGATTCGGAGGCCTTATTCCCGACCGATTCGTACGTGCGTCCGGCCGAACGAGTACGATGCGAGCGCGTGCAAATTCGCCGACCGACTCGTACGCCCGTCCCAACCGCACCGACCGACTCGCACGGATGTGCAGCGCACCTCGCAATGGAGACGTTCCCCGGCCGGGCAAGTACGATGCGCGCCGCGAGCAGTCCGACCGACTCGCGCCGTCCGGCCCGAAGAAGCAGTCGGAGCCGTACTTTGGGGGTCCGTGTCGGACCAACCCTGTACGCGTAGCCGCGCGAGTCGCACACAGGGGGGGACCCATGGGTCCCCCCTACCTGTGCGTGTACGGCGCGAGTCGCATCGCTGCGTACACGCTGTAGGGGGCGCCCTTGTCTGCCTCGCACCCATTGAGTCAATGGGAGCCCGCGTACGCGTTGTACGACAGGCTCCCATTGACTTCAATGGGAGTCCGACCGACTCGAGTCCGATGGCATACGTGCGCATCGTACTCGTTCGGTCGGGCTGCTAGGGTCCGATTCGGTCGGAAATCTCTCCGGGTCCGGCTCAGTCGGAGAGATTTCCGACCCGAATCGGAATCGGCCCCTAAGTATATATGAAAGTTATGCTGCTATTTAATGTATAAGCTTTTAACTCAATGTATCTTATCACTTTTGGAATCTCTCGAAATAACTATCTGTATATGAATTTATTTATGTGCCTTCAAAAATATCTAAAAAAAAAATAAAAAATAAAAAATAAAATCTTTAATCTTAAATTTACCACTCCAGTCAGTGCAACAGTATGGGAAAGTGTTGAATAGCGGAGGGGTAAAAATTACTATTCCCACCTAGTGAGTGCAACAGTAGGGAAAGGGTTGGATAGAGGAGAGGTAAAAATTACTATTCCCACTCCAGTGAGTGCAACAGTAGAGAAAGTATTGGATCAGCGGAGTGGTAAAACTTACTATTCCCTTCCAGTGAGTGTAACAGTAGGGAAAGTGTTGGATTGCGTAGGGGTAAAAATTACTATTCCCACTCCAATGAGTGCAACAGTAGGGAAAGTGTTGGATAGCGGAGGGGTAAAACTTACTATTCCCACTCCAATGAGTGCAACAGTAGGGAAAGTGTTAGATAGCGGAGGGGTAAAACTTACTATTCCCACTCCAGTGAGTGCAACAGTAGGGAAAATGTTGGATAGCGGAGGGGTAAAACTTACTATTCCCACTTCAATGAGTGCAACAGTAGGGAAAGTGTTGGATAGCAGAGAGGTAAAACTTACTATCTCCACTCCAGTCAGTGCAACAGTAGGGAAAGTGTTGGATTGTGTAGGGGTAAAAATTACTATTCCAACTCCAATGAGTGCAACAGTAGGGAAAGTGTTGGATAGTGGCAGGATAAAACTTACTATTCCCACTCCAATGAGTGCAACAGTAGGGAAAATGTGGAATTGCAAAGGGGTAACAATTAATATTCTTACTCCAGTCAGTTCAAAAGTAAAAACAAACAAAATATTAACAACAAAAATATTTAAAAAACAAAAAAATATGTAAATATATTAAAAATTAAAATACAAATATATTTAATATTACAAATTAAAAAAATACATATTATAATGTTAAATGCATATGACAAATACTTACAAATATTATATTAAATAAAATAAAAAATAATTTTCAAACAAATAATTATTTGTAATTAGAAATTATTTAGACTCAAAAACATTAATTATTACATAAATTTACTTTTTTTATTTCCTACCCTATAACACCACACAATTCACAACCCACATCTAAATTGTATTAATAAAATGTACTTACATAATTAACATAATTAATTACCAATTAAAGAAATATTAATAATTAAAAAACAAATTAAAACTCATAAAAATTTATAAACTTCGCACACTTTACCCCTATAATCCCCACAAACCACTGGTAAAATTAAACTGTAAAAAAATCAATTACACAATTAAAACTTATTTTCAATTAAAAAACTATTAATATATAAAAACGAATTATAAAGTAAGTAAAAAATTCCATATTTAATTTTCAATTAATTATTCAATATTAATTAAGAACTAATTATTAATTAATTAAAAATAAATTACTTCCCACCCTTTACCCCATAAACCCCACAACCCACACCTAAAAAGAAATCACACAATTAACATAATTAATTATCAATTGATTAGTAAATATAAATGAACAACTAATTAATTAATTAAACATAAATTACATCCCACCTTTTACCCCTATAAACCCCGAAACCCGCACCTAAAATAATTACACAATGTTCATAATTAATTTTGAATCAATTAATTAATATTAATTAGGAACTAATTATTAATTGATTAAAAATAAATTACTTCCCACCCTTTACCCCATAAACCCCACACCCCACACCTCAAAAAAATCACACAATTACCATAATTAATTATCAATTAATTAGTTAATATAAATTAACAACTAATTATTAATTAATTATACATAAATTACTTCCCACCCTTTAACCCTATAAACCCCACAGCCCGCACCTAAAATTAAATACACAATTACCATAATTAATTATCAATTAATTAATTAATATTAATAAAAATCCAATTAATAATTAATTACAAATAAAATACTTCCCACAATTAACACTATAAAAGCTAAATTAAATAAATAAACAATAATAATTAATTTATATAATTAAATTACTTCCCACCCTATTCCCCTATAAACCCACAACCCGCTACGGAACTAAAAAACACAAAATGTAATTACAATTAAATTGATAACTACAAAAAATGTAACACATATATTAAAAAACATAAACAATACTTATACAAAAAAACATACATCACATACATTTAAAATATAAACTAAAATACAAAACACTAATTAAAAAATCGATATTTTAAACAACTATACTTTTGCAAACAATATTAATGACTTCTATATTTTTAAAAACAATATTTCTTACCTTAAATTCGATATTCTTGACCACGATATTCTTGCTGTCGATATTTCTGAATCACAATATTTCCAACTCGATATTTGTGTAATTCGACATTTCCAACTCGATATTCTGTCTCAACACCCCTGGACCCATAGGGCCCGATTCCGATCTAGCTAGGAAAGCCCTCCGTATGACTCGGATCCAGAGGGCTTTCCGAGCGAAAAGTGCTCCTGGAGTCCACACGAGCGAATACGAAGCAGCCATATGCTTACGGACTCGGTTCGCTCCGACTCCCATTGAACTCTATGGGAGCCTGTGTACAGACACGTACACCGGCTCCCATAGCAAAAAGGGGTGGGTGGGTAAAAGCGTACACCCTGTGGCGAGCACCCCATGGTGCCCGCCACACTGTGCATGCCTGGATCGGGGGACCCATGGGCACACCCCCGTGACAGATTTGGAGTGCCCCGGGTGAAGGGGGGCCTGCTACGGCCCCCCGAAGTATGCTTCCGACAGCCGTTTTGTCTTGCTGAGACCAAGGTGAAGTGGCTGTCCGAATCGTGCATTGTACTCGCTCGGTCGGAATTCGGCTCCATAGCGCGGCATGATGCGCTACGAACGAGTCGTACGGCCAGGTTCAAGTCCCAGAAACGATTCGGTCAGCGCGTACGCGATCTTCACATCGTACTTGGGGCCCGATCTCGCTAGGAAAGCCCTCCATACAACTCGGATCCGGAGGGCTTTCCGAGTGAAAAGTGCTTGAGTCCGCACGAGCGAGTACGATGCAGCCGTATTTACGGACTCGGTTTGCTCAGACTCTCATTGAACTCTATGGGAGCCTGTGTACAGACGCGTACACCGGCTCCCATAGCAAAAAGGGTGGGTGGGGACAAGCATACACCCTGTGGCGGGCACCATGCACTGTGCATGCCTGGATCGGGGGGACCCATGGGCACACCCCGACAGATTCGGAGTGCCTCGAGTGAAAGGGGGCCTGCTACGGCCCCCTGAAGTATGCTTCCGACAGCCGTTTCATCTCCCTGAGACCGAGGTGAAGCGGCTGTCCGAATCGTGCATCGTACTAGCTCGGTCGGAATTCGGCTCCATATCTCGGCACGATGCGCTACGAACGAGTCGTACAGACAGGTTCGGGCCCCAGAAACGATTCGGTCGGCGCGTATGCAGTCTTCGCATCGTACTTGGGGCCCGATTCTGATCTCGCTAGGAAAGCCCTCCATACGACTCGGATCCGGAGGGCTTCCCGAGCGAAAAGTGCTCTAGGAGTCCGCACAAGCGAGTACAATGCAGCCGTATGCTTACGGACTTGGTTCGCTCGGACTCCCATTGAACTCTATGGGAGCCTGTGTACAGACGCGTACACCGGCTCCCATAGCAAAAAGGGGTGGGTGGGGACAAGCATACACCCTGTGCATGCCTGGATCAGGGGGACCCATGGGCACACCCCCGTGACAGATTCGAAGTGCACAGGTGAAGGGGGGCCTGCTACGGCCCCCCGAAGTACGCTTCCTACAGCCGTTTCGTCTCACTTAGACCGAGGTAAAGTGGCTGTCCGAATCGTGCATCGTACTCGCTCGGTCGGAATTCGGCTCCATAGCGCGGCACGATGCGCTACGAACGAGTCGTACGGACAGGTTCGGGTCCCGGAAATGATTTGGTCGGTGCGTACGCGATCTTCGCATCGTACTTGGTCGTTCGGACCTGTGCACGATTCCATCATAAACAAGGGCTACGAATCGGATCTGGGAAAGCCAAACCCGATTCGTAGGCCTTCCGAACGACATCGGAATCGGGCCCTTGATCATTCAAACGTGTATACGATTTGGTCATAAACAAGGGCTACGAATCGGATCCAGGAAAGCCAAACCCAATTCGAAGGCCTTCCGAACGACATCGGAATCGGGCCCTTAGTGTGGCATCAGTTGAGCTCTTCCTTGAAGAAAAAGAGAATACTTGAAGTTTTAGGCACTTCAGGACCATAAACGGGCCAACTCGTGACAAGATCTTACCGCCCACACTGCCCGCAAACACAAAGCTCTAGTGAATCCGACTCTTCGCGCTCCAGCGACGACCAGCAACATGAAATGTGCACGTCACGCTGCAGCATCGATAGCCCGCGGTGACAGCCAACGCGAAGCTCCGGCACCAGCAATATGCAACGCCCGACACGATCTTTGCACTACAGCAACAACCGTCCGTGACACCCGGCCTGCTCTTTACGCTACAGCAACTACCATCCACGACATTCTCCCTTCTCCTTGCGGTTTTCTCTTCCGTGAACTGAACTTTTCGCGCTGGACTCTAGAAGGTATCACTTTCAGTGGAATTAACCTGTTCCCTGTATTCAGCCCATGCTCCATCGCAGTCAGCCTGAACTTGTGACCTTCACCCAATCTTGCACAACCAGATAGCTGTGTCGGTGCTTTGTACTTTTAGGCGCTATACTTGCCTGAAATCTTTAAAATTGCATATCTCCAGTTCTACTGATTGGATTTTTGGCGTTTTGGTTTCAAATAATTTATCAAAATGTACTCTATTTTTCTAAATTGGTGTGGGGGTTTTCTTGTGTTGTGTTTACACTTTATTACTGTTTGTGTGCTGTGTAAATAATTTACACATTGCCTCTAAGTTAAGCCTGACTGCTTTTGTGCAAAGCTACCAGAGGGTTAAACACAATCCTCAGCACACGTCTTGGCTGATGCAAGAACAAAGAGAATAAAGAAAAGAAACCAAACTCGAAAAATTCTCTGTATCATTTATGCTTGACTAAAACAAATTGGACAATTGCATATTACTTAAAAGACGTGTGCTGAGGATTGTGTTTATGTTTATGTTGGTTTCGACCACGTGTTTGGGGAGACTAGTGGTTCTTCTCACCTTTCAGCACCGTCCATATAAATTTGTCTAAAATCTAAATAGAGTATAAGTGCTACTCATTCTTGGAGCGCTATTTTACCTATAACCATACCACTGCACCGTTGTTAATTTTCTACCAGAGGGTTAAGCACAGGTTAATTTAGTGACTTTTTGTGGTTCACTCTGACAAGGGTTGTGGCTGTTGTCTGAGAAGGGCTCTCACCGCCCCAGTGTTCTCACGTAACCTTATTCCTGTGTAAGCTGCCACGCCCTCACCAATATAAAAAAAGGAACATTGCTAAAAACAAACGCATTGTTCGCCTCAAAAACATGGTTTGTAATAGTCCCTACACTGAATTAAACGACTTTGTGTGACTATGTACTCCTTATGAAAGGGCAGAATGCCTTCACTCACAGAGAAGTTATCCAATGGCTGAAGTTGGGTGACCTGTTAACTAATGCTGTGTGCTGTAGTGGATGTAAGAAAAATATAAATGATACTAAAACAAACCAATGGATGAAGAGGGCTGGCTGAAATCTCATAGAGGTAAGCATGTTATGCATTTAATTTTGTAAAATCAAATGGTCCAGGATAACACCAGACCTAAAAAGGGACACAAAGCCTTTCACTGCCTATTGACTCATTCAAATTCAATGTGCAGTATAAAAGAGATAACAAAACCTTTCACTACCACAAATAAATAAGTAGTATGAAAGCCAATAGTCCTGGCTTTCACTGCCAGCTTGCGCTTTGAAATGGCTGTTTTATCATAGTTTTGTAAAAGTTAATTTTTACAGAGCTGCTGAAACCTTGGCAATAAAAAAATGGCTAAAACCAAAAATATGTTTTTGTTCTCAAAAAGCACACATTGCTATTGTTGTCCCAGGTCCTGAAGGGAACTAATTTGTGTGTGGATGTGCTTCCTGTGAAAGAGCAGAATGCTGTCGCTCAAAGTGAAGTTAGCCAATGGCTAAATTGGACTGACCCATTGCCCCATGCTATATGCCTTAGTGGGTGGAAGAAAAACCTAAAAGTCTTGACTAACACCAGACCAAATAGCACCTCTGCATTGAAAGTGATTGCAACATTGAATACCTAGATCAGAAAAACACAATGGCATAGGTTGTATCCTACTCTAGAGTTTCAGAAGCCACATTATACTTTCGTGTTCTACTTCCCCCACAGGCCTGCTTCAATATGTGCAATACTCAATTGGCTATTTCTCCAGTCCGTAAATTAATACCTTTATTCAAATTTAACGACCCACCTTTACACGCAATGAAAGACTGCACAGTTGATTCTCTGTTAGTACATGTTCTCTGTGTCGTACTGAGGCTTGAGCCTTTGCTGTATCAAAGCCAAACAGACTCCTTTTGTTCAAAAGTATGATTGTTTCCTTATTGTTGTGTAGCTCATTTTTATAGGGCCTTGTTTCTGTCCCCCCCAGTCGTGGTTTCCTTAGCTGCCAAGTGTATACCTTTAGCCAACCTTGGCTTCAAGCCAAGAACATGTTGCATTCTGGGTTTTGCTGTTTCACTTTAGCATTGCAAGTATGGGCTAATAATCATGCATGCTAAATAGTCAGAAATGGCAGATGGTGTCACTCATCATGATATGAGGTCAGTTGGCATCAATATTCACCTTCTTTTTTTGGGAGGCCATGCTGAATTACAAGCTCATGACTACCACCATCCGTGAAGAGGCCTGAGGAAATTTGACGGCTTGGGTAAAACTTTAAATCTCACTTGTGTGCTGTAGAAACTGCTGGCCATCAATGAATTCACTCATTTATCCAGGCATCAATCTATGTGTACACTGCATCATTCCTCCACCCCAGCACTCACTTATCCATCCATTCACTGATTTGTAGAGGATTTTGTGCATTTACATACTTTTGTGCATCATTAACAACATGGAAATTGCAATTTCACTCTTGATTACACATGTATATACCATAAATAGTATTGTTGCTTTTAAAACAATGTTTCTATGATTTGTAGGAGTGTATTGTCATGACTCTTTTCAACTAGGCATCAATTTGGGCCTAACACCCATGTTTTCCAAAATTCATGTCACGATTGCCCTCTCCCTGAAGGTCACTGTATGTTTATTTCTGCAGCACATGGTCAAGTAGAATATTATTTGTTCATTTCCATTGTCATTATGTCTGTTGTTCTTCATGAATCTTCCCTGGCTCAGTCACAAAACTGAACTCTTTCTTTAAAGTCTTTCAGCTAAGATCACTGTACACTACTAATTCATATAGCACGCTGTGTTCATGTATCTAGTTTGTTCTACCATCTCCGGATAGCATTAGCATGGAGGGGCAGAATAATTTTTCATGTAGTGGGATAGTCAAGTCAAGTCAAAAAAACTTTATTTCGGCCATACGGCCATAAAAGCAGAGTTGATTAAAACATTCATAATATACAAAAAATTGTGGTTAGAAGGAATTTATACAATCAGGAAGAAGTGCAGAGTGTCCTTGCAACATATATGTAACAATGTACTACAAGTTTGTACAATGTATTCTGACCCCTGCGGCCACTCATCGCTCGATGTTTGAGAACCTACAGTATTACTCAAGTCCAGAGGAACTATCATCACATTTTTAAAACAGTAAAAAACATTTAAAAAACAATACAATAAATAGATTTTGTGTTAAAAAAGTATGAGATAAAACTATTAAAATAGCTGGCAAAATAGGAAGATATACAGTTTTAAGTTGGCAGCATAGTCAATGGAAAAGCACACTTAAATACTTCCTAAGCTCTTTTTTTTATGATGCCTCTACGTGTACACCACATCGCAAACAAAAATTTAGAAGTAGCAAAAACGAATAGTGGGTGTGTCTCATATTTTAGTAGCCTGTAGGCCTCTGTGTGGTCTCTAATCCCCACATTTCTACATAACTGGAGAACCCACTTAGATCTTGACCTTCTATACGCAGGACAGAAGAGAAGAACATGAAGTTCTGTCTCTTCGGTGAACATACACCCTGGGCAATCCAGTCTGGTGGCGCCCTTCCATTGGTTTGTAAATGCTCGGAGCGGGAGCACACCGTATCTGAATTGAAAATATAGTTTCTTTGCAAGGAATGGCTGTATGTTATCCAGGGCTGGCTCTAGCTTGTATTGCTGTTTGGCGTCCAGAAACCTGTAGGTCAAACTGCAAGAATTAATGTTCTGGGTTAATTGTACAAATTTAAATTCTTTGAAGGCAAAAGATAGAGACTTTTTAGAAGTACTAGGGCAGGACTCTTCAGGAGTTAACCATATATTTGCCCTCCCCAGAGCATGGCATGTGCTTCTAATATAGGATAGCCATGGAATGTTCCCTGCTCCCAAGATGGACATAACATCCTTCAGTTCCTCCCTATAATTTAGTAGCTCGGGGGTACTCCATAGTCGACGCCAAAATAAAATCGGTCGGGAGGCAATCAAATCAGCAATCGGGCCAATACCTAGATCCATCCTTAGCGGAGTTAAAGGAGTGCTTTTGGGCAGGGCCAAGAGCTGTCTAAGGAAGGAATTCTCTGTAATAGATAGCATATTAGATGGGCAATGGCCCCAAAGTTCTGCTCCATAAACTGACGCGGCCCTTGCCTGAACTTTGTAGATTTCAGCAGGCGACCCTACCACTTTTTGGGTGCAGTTTTTATATACTTTTAGGATGCCCCCGATAGACTGAGTCAATTTTAGGTTAGCTTTTTTACTTGGGTCCCCCAATCCATCTTGTCATTAAGTGTGAGACCCAGATAATCAAAAGTAGACACCCTTTCTAGGGGCCTGCCTTCCATTAAGGGATGTGGGCAGTGTGCTAGTATTAGCGTGGAACACCATATATTTTGTTTTTTGGAGATTTATCTCCAAACCCCTATTCCTACAGAATTTGCAGAACTCCTCCAAAACCCGCTGCATCCCCATAGGACTCTTAGACAATAATAGCGTGTCATCCGCGAACATTAACGCAGGTAATTTGCGATTTGCTAACCTCGGGGAATATATATCTTTAACCGCCAGTAGAGTTTCGATTAGGCCATTCAAGAAGAGGGAGAACAGGGTCGGGGCCAACACACAACCCTGTCTCACCCCTTTCTCTACAGGGAAGGGGGCTGTCAGTTCCCCTTTCTTGCCATATCTTACTCTCGCATACGTGTCCTGGTGCAGACGCATCAGCTGATGGCATAGATAGACTGGTACTCCCATATCATATAGGAGACCCCATAGCTTATCACGCTGCACCATATCAAATGCGGATTTAAGATCCACAAAGGTTAGATAAAGGCTACCACACTCCACCACGCGGTGCCTGCCACTTGGTGCATGGAAATGCAGGGGGGTACCATGGGTACCCCCCAGTGCAGCGACACGGGCCCCCAAACCCAATCCCCGCCAGCCTATCCCTGGCGGCATCGCCGCCATGGAAAGGCCTCTACACAGACACATCCTAATATGGCGGACGGTGCCTGCTAGCCACCGCCACCATATTAGTGGCCCTGCTCCGCCCGCCAGGCAATCGGTGCGATTGCCACCAGCGGAAAAGCGGCGGACGGACTTTGCGTCCACTGCGATACCCACCGCCATCCTAATATGGTGGTGGGTAAATCTCATTGTGATGGCGGAACGATCGCCACCGCCGGCCCGGCGGTGGCGATCGTTCCGCCATCGTAATGAGCCCCTAAGTTCTTGAGTCAGCCTTTTAATTAATTGACTGTATTTTTGATATTGTTGATGTGTTGGGAGATGCCTTACCCCCAGGACACTTTGCCTCATGAAGTTGAAGTTTAAAATCTTCTCAGATTCATCAAAACTGTGGGCGTTCCGCTGAGGTGAATTTTGGGGTGTCAAAATTGTGAGGTCCACTGTACCCACAGACTCACTCCTTCATTCAACCACTCACCAATTCACACAAACACATACACACCTTGACAATTAATAAAGAAGCCTTTTCATTCATAAAAGTGCTAGAACCTGTGGTTTTGCCAGAGTTTTCTGAATATATTTTTTAATTATATTATCATATCTGAAACAAATACATGCTTTCCTCCATAGACTGCAAAGTATTGAAAAAAAGTAATGTAACCAGGCAGTATTTCCGTAAAATGTTTTTCCTCCCCTAAACATGCGTGTAGATTAGTGACACTTTACATAGCTAGGGAGGGTTGCTAGCTGTCTAGAATATAATGAGAATGCAAAGTGTATTGAGTGACTAAAGGAGGCCCAAAATGTGTGTGTTGAGGAGATGTGTGGGGTGAGGTCAATTTATAATCCTTCTGGACTTTGTTTCTACTGACCTCAATTAAAGTGAACTTAAAAATATATTTTTCTGTTTCCAATGAAGTAAGTGTATTTCGGTTTACCTGGGCCATATTTTCTTGCAATGCAAAGAGAACGGACACAAACATCAAATTTTATTCATAGGCACCGAGAGAATACATATATCAAGTGTAAGCATTTCTTGGAATTGCAATATAATGTTGTAGCAAAATCACTTTGTTAGATGATGTTTCCAGGAAATCACAAACAACAGAGAGAAGCATCTTCTAGCTAAAAATGCACACAGAAGCTAAACATGGATATTCAGTGCAGGCAGGAAGAAGAAGGGTAATCAGTCTAAATCCATTATCCACGTGGCATTAATGTTCTCCATCTTCCCATCAAAATTAATCTAACTAATGAAAGCCCTTTATGAGGATTATATATTCAATACTGGTATTTGTTAACCTTAATACTGATTTACGGTTCATATGATCTTTCCAAAAATGCAATGCCCACATTTGCTGGTAAAAGTGGATTTGAAGTAGCAAAGTTACAGCAAATATTGCAAATAAATCCAGCTGCTAAATTACAGGAACCCAGCACCTGTAGCAGAAAAGAAATATTGCATGTCGTTAGGTATCCCAATTCAGCTTGTTATTTCATAAATTCACTTCAAAGTCGAAGCATGGGCGGCTGGATTTGGAATGTTGATTTTCCCTGATAAACATCCAGGGCCTGATTCATGGAGGTCAATTCACCAAAATGCCAGGGGTAGCGGAAGTGACTTCACATGCCCTTTGACCTTCACTTTCACCCACACACATACACACGCTTACACATGCTTACATATACACATTCACACATACTCTGCTTACACATACACAAACATTCACTCATACACACACTCTCTTACGTAAACACACTCAAAACTGCAAGCACGCACTCAACATACATACATTTTAAAGCTTTTTTTTTTACTTACCTCAGCTGGCAGTGAAAGTTATATTCCAGCTATTTGTACTTCATTTTTTAATAAACTAATAGCAAATAATGTAATATTAATCACCATTAGTATAATAAAGAAATTGACAGAAAACAAAGAAAGTGAAGCCCCCACCGACGTCCATAAGGACGAGCAGTTTCTGTTCCTGGCACAAGGGGCATGCCAGGGTTCGCCAGCAGCGACCCCTGGCGGCCCCTAAATTACTTCCATGGCCTAATTCACTAAAAAGTTATAGATGTACACATGAACATGTACTCCTACACGGGGATGTAGATGTATTACTCTTGGGAATTCACAAGCATTCCCAGTGGTATGTCTGGAAAGCTGTGCCAATTGCAGCTTTCCAGGTATACGACTGGGAAAGTCACATTTTCCCATGCTGGTATGCCCATAATGTGAAATTAGGCCTACAGTACGACTATGCATTGGGGAATGCCGGCACAATTTGTTCCTTTTCCATTTTTTCCACAGGGTAAACACTTTTGTCCAGGGAGAAACCACTTCCCCCGCACAATGCCCAAAGTTTGGAGGGTCTTCTGATTCACTTCCCACCATGGAAAGGGATTTGCCCCAGCCCTTTGCAGGAGCAAATCTCCTACTATTTCTAAAATGCGAAAGAGCAGGAGAGCCGTTTGTGAATGGTCAAAGGGGCGTTCGTGGACGTTCACAAACTCACAAGGCTAAAAACACCTTGTATTACCCTCTTCGCAACTCTTGAATGGGACTTACCCTTACATAAATGTAGGCTGTCGTAACAGACAGCGCTGGAATAAATGCATTTACACGTAGTAAGCTCTAATTAGTGAATACCTACAAGAGCTAAATCCAGCCTTTTTTTTACCGTAATCATTCATTTAAGCACAGACTTTTTAAGGCATGGACAAAGTGGGCACTTGCCCTGAGTCTCCACCTTACAAGGACCCCCCATGTAAAGTGAGTGGGGCAGCTGAAATTCCTGCCAAAATAACCATGCTCATATAAAATAGCTTTGTCTTCTAATTTAACAGCTGAGCATGCTTAACAGAAACCTGGGGAAAATCTTACTATTTCACCTAGCACAGCAAGCAAAGTTGCTACATTTCGTGAAAGGAATAGAGTAGGGCAGTTACATATACTAAGATATGACGCTGCTGCTTTCTTCCCAAGAAGATGGCACACAATTTGGCTGCAAAGGTGTGTACATGAGTCTAGCATGGGGTTTGTACTGGAAAGATACCTACCAGTACAAAACATCATGATCAGAATAACTTGAAAACTTTCTTCACTTTATGTGAGTGTTGTACTGAGTGTTCAGCATTCATGCAAATTGGGGGGAAAAAATGTGCACCAGCATTGTTGGTGCAAAGCTCTACCTACATAGGTTAGTAGATACAGTTTTGCGTAAACAAAAATGGGAGGTAGCATGGGAATGCCCACCATTTATCATCCATGGGACCCCTCCTTGATGCAAAGAAACATAAAGCAGCTCATAGTGCTGTTTTGTGTTACTTTTAGGCAATTTTCCAGTGCAAAACAAGTTTTGTGCTGGAAAGTAAATTCCATATCAACACTTTGCCCAGTTTGCATCACCTTTGGTCACTTTACACCGGCTTAAAGTGTTGATAAATTCTGTCCTTTGTGTGCATGCCTGGCCTGGCCATGAACCCTTGGACTCTAAGGCAGTTGGTAGCAATTACATTGAAAAATAATCTTCTAATTTCTCTCTCCTTGCTCCCTCACCTCTTCTATCTTACCCCTCTCTCCTAACCACTCTCTCTCTCTTCAGCTCTATGTACCTAAATCCTCTCTCTGTATCTCAGCTCTCTTGAACTCACCTTTGTCTGTAGTCTTGATGTTGTGAGCATTAGGACCCTTGCGGTTCTTAGAGGACATCAAACAGGTGTTAAGGTGTGGTTATTATGACGACGACACTCAACTGATCCTCTCCCTCACCAAGGACCCCCTCACCGCCAAATCCAACCTCCACGAAGGAATGAAAGCCGTCGCCGACTGGATGAAGTGCAGCCGACTTAAGCTGAACACAGACAAGACGGAGATCCTCATCCTCGGCTCCAACCCATCAGCCTGGGACGACTCCTGGTGGCCCTCATCACTAGGGGCACCCCCGACACCAACCGACCACGCACGCAACCTGGGAGTCATCCTCGACTCAACGCTCACCATGACCAAGCAAGTCAACGCAGTCTCCTTCTCCTGCTTCAACACCCTCCGCATGTTCCGCAAGATCTACAGGTGGATCCCGACAGACACGAGAAGAACAGTCACCCAGGCCCTCGTCAGCAGCAGACTCGACTACGGAAACGCCCTCTACGCAGGAGCCCCGACCAAGCTCATCAAACGACTGCAAAGAATCCAAAACGCCTCTGCACGCCTGATCCTCGACATTCCACGCCACAGCCACATCACCCCCCAACTGAAAAACCTGCACTGGCTCCCCGTCGACAAGAGAATCTCCTTCAAACTCCTGATCCACGCACACAAGGCACTCCACAAAACCGGCTCAGCCTACCTCAACAGTCGACTCTCCTTCTACGTTCCCAACCGTCAGCTCCGCTCCGCCGACCTCTCCCTGGCCACCGTCCCGCGCATCCAGAGAACCACCACCGGAGGCAGATCCTTCTCTCACCGCGCCGCCAAGATCTGGAGCACCCTTCCCCTCAACCTACGACAGACCCAAGACCTGCTGACCTTCAGGAGACGACTCAAGACCTGGCTATTCGACCAGTAGCGGCAACACCCCCCCCCCTCCTCTCCCTCAGCGCCTTGAGACCCTCGCGGGTAAGTAGTGCGCTTTACAAATCTTGTGATTGATTGATTGATTGATGACGTAACGCGTACTATTAGGGAGTTGTGTGGTTGTATGCTGAAGATGTCTGTGTGTGGCGTGTTTCATTTACGGGCTCCCAGGCTGGGGAGGACGTGACATTGTCGACCATACATCTCTCGCAATATACCCAATATAATTCGCTCAACTTCATCTCTATACCATTTTCTAATCACTTTGTCTCTGCTAGACTATGTTTTTACCTCTATAACTATTACTATCAATACCCCCTCTTTACTTCAACTTTCTCTGTACCTCATCCCTCCTTCCCTCCATCTGATCTCTCTGGATCTCTCCTTCATCTACTGTTCACACAAATGTATTTCTAGCTTTACCTTCCCACTCTCTCCGCATGTCTCTACTACAGTACCTCTCTCTATCTCTCTCTCAGCCTTTTCTCTACCTCACCATTCCTCTCACACTTCTATCTCATTTCTCTTGCTACCCAACTTCTCCTTCACTACCTCACCCAGCAGCTCACTGGCTACCTTCCATCTCTATTTACCTCACTATTAGTTTATTAACCTCATCTCTTCACCCTCCTTTTGTGTCATTCTACCATTGTTCCCTTTCCTTCACCTCTTTAAATATCTTACTCCTTTCTGGCTACCTCAATTCCTCTATCTCACTCTCATCAACTTCTTTTGTTCTTTCTCTCTCTCTCTTTCTTTCATAAACATCACTCTCTGGACCTCCACCTCCATTTTATCTCAACCGCACCTTAACTATATTTCCATATATATATTATACCTTCCTTATAAATATCTCTATCTCAAAGTATCTTCCTCTTTCTCTATCACACAACTCTGTCTATCTCGGTATCACCCTCACCTCTCTTTCTCTCTTTCACATATTTCTCAACTTCCTATTTTCACTCCACATCACATTTCCCCACTACTCTCTTTAACAGACCCTTCCTCCTATACCTAATTTCATTTTGCTCTCTGCCTTGCATCTTTGTGTTTCCTCAAGTCTCCCTACCTTACGTTTGGCTACCTTCATCACTCTCTAATTAACCTCTTTTCTACATTACCTCCCTCAACCTCACTCAGTTGGAGCAATGTAATCCTCTGCCTCTTTACATTTCCTTCTCCCTATCTGTATTTCTCTACCTCAATCTGAAGCCTTACCTATTTCACTACCTCAATTTCTCTACCTACATCTTCCTCCTTCCTTCTGGCTACCTCATCTTTCTCTGTATACTTTACTTCTCTCCTTACCTCACATTTCTTTCAATATCATCGATATCTCTACCACCTTCACCCTTTACTTCATATCATCCCCTATACTTTTCTCTTTATGTCTTCCCTGCTGCTGTATCTTGCCCTGTCCAATTTCTATAACTCAGCAGGGTCACAAGTAACTGTCTACCCAGATAAATGCACACATATAAAGAGAAGAGGGCAAGGGCAAATAAATTAGGAGAAAATTATCAGATTTTAACCAATGAAATGATGAAAATCCTCAGAGCAGCGCTCTGATTTTCACTATTTGCAGCAAGAACCCAAGTACGGAAGGGTGATAGATTTGTGAACACAAATATCTGGCAAGCAAAGCTGTGTACAAAGGTCTATTATGCATTAAATATCTGCCAAGTCACTCTTAGCCTGTTTTTCTACAACAGGAGTACTAGGCAGGTTAGACACTGAACTCCACATAAAATGTAGTTGCAAGCACAAAACAATCTAGATTCAAGCTCAATAAGAAATAGCTTTATCAATGTTTATTCAGGCTTTCTTCTGGAACTGTTTGGTAGGCAGACACAAGGCAGCTTGAGCTTTTGGCTGTCTTTTTCTGCTCTCATTTTTTTTTTTCCAAAATCTTTTTTTATTAACAAGCTCAGAGGACCATACAGCTTACAGCAAATACAAAAGTACATTGCAACACATTTTACAGAGGAACGTGGGGACACCGGTACGGGGAACCCCCTCCATGTTCACATTCGTTATCCTGTTCACTCATCCGCAGGTGACCCACCACTTCTATACTTTCGCCAGGGCGCCCATACTTTCTGCCACTTTTTCTCGCACCCCCTTGCGCTTGTATACCGTTTCTTTGGCCCTCTGACACCAGTCCAGGTCTCTCTTCCACTCCTCCAATTGCGGTGGCGCCTGCGCCCCCCAGCATCTGGCTATGTTGGGTTTCGTTACCCCCGCTGCCAGGACCAGCCAAATTTCTGCGTACCGGGGCCAGTTTGTCTCGCCTTTGATACCCAGGAGGAGCCATCTCGGATCCATCGGGATAGTCTCTCCCACCACCCTGGACATAGTGGCCGTGACTCTCACCCAGAAGGGTACAATCTCGGGACAGTCCCACAAGATATGAAGAAAGGAGCCCTCCCTCTGGCACCCCCTGGCGCAGAGTGCGGATTGCAATTTACCCCATTTGTAGAGAAGTGTGCGTGGGTAGTAAGTCCGGTGAAGAATTTTGAACTGCACCAACCTGAATCTGCAGCGAATGGCCACCTCCCTAGGGCACTGGAGTGCCTCTTGCCAACAGTCGTCTTCAATACTGCCTAGGTCCGCCACCCATGCTGCCCGCAGATTGACCAGGGGGTCAGGACTATTATTGATTAATTTTCTATAGATTGTGGAGGTGGGCTTACCCTCAATGGGATCCAGCAGTAATCGATCTTCCATCGGAGAGTACTTCGGAAGGGACACCCCGCGCCCCACATGGACCCCCAGGGCGTGGACCAGACGGATATAGTGGAAGTGTTGTGAGTCTTGGAGGTCATATTCCCTCTGGAGATAGTCGAACGAGCGGGGTGACTCCTCCCTCCATACGTCTCCCAAATATTCAATTCCGATGAGTCTCCACCCCTTGAACCCCAACAACGCGGACACCTCTCGGAGCTGATCCCCAATACACAATGGCGTTCTCCCGGTCAGTCTGCCCTCCCACCCTAAGTACTTGTTGGCGGCCTTCCAGCACTGGACTACCACCCTGGTGTGATCCGGCCATCCCTGCTGCGGCCGCTTCGCGTAAAGGAGAGACTCGCAATTGCCACTGTCCATAGCCATTCTGTCCACCCGGTAGGCCGGCTCGTCCCTCTCGGAATACACCCAGTCATTGACAACTTGGAGCTGAGATGCCCAATAATATAACCTGACGTTGGGGACCGCTAGCCCTCCGTCGAACACCCCTCTGTGTAGCTTATGCAGCGCAATTCTCGGGGTACCCCCGTCCCAGAGCAGGGTATCAACCGCTTGCTCAATGCGTTTGAAGGAATGCGGCGGGACCTGGTATGGTGTGTTCTGTAGGATATAAAGAAGGCGCGGCAGAGCAAGCATTTTAAAAAGGGCCGCCCTACCCATGAGTGACAGCGGGAGGGAGCGCCAATGGCTTACATCCGTACCCAATTGGGACAACTGAGGCTCGAGGTTCCGAGCCAGGAACTCATTCTTATCCCGTGTAATATCAATTCCCAGGTATTTAAACCCCGCCACAGCCACCGGGACCGGACAACGGGACGGGATCCTCGGAGGGGGGCCCGATAGTGGGAAAACCACTGATTGGACCAGTTAATGTTGTAGCCCGAATAGCTACAAAATAATTCAAAAAGGTGGAGCGCACGGGCCAGCGATTGGTAGGGTCTGGCCAAATACAGGATGATGTCGTCTGCATAGAGGGAGATTCGTTCTTCCCATCCCCCGGCGTCAGAATACCCCAAATCATCGGGTCCCTCCGGATCCAATGCGCTAATGGCTCCAGTGCCAAAGCGAACAGGAGGGGAGACAGGGGGCAGCCCTGCCTAGTTCCCCTCCTCAACCGGAATGATCGAGACACTGCCCCATTCACCCGCACTCGGGCAGTGGGCGATGCATATAACAGCCGCACCCAGCTACAAAAGAGCGGACCGCACCCCAGTCTCTGAAGGACCATAAATAAGTACGGCCACTCAATACTATCGAAGGCCATGGACGCGTCCAAGGCCACCACGGTCGTCTGCGGGTTCCCGGCCCCCTCTGTCAGATGAAGCACCCCGTATAGTCGCCTCAGATTATGCCGAGTACTCCGTCGGGGTATGAACCCGGATTGGTCTGCATGGACCAGTGTGGATATGACCGATAACAATCTGCCTGCAAGAACCTTAGCAAGGACCTTCGCCTCGACATTCAGCAATGAAATCGGACGTTACGAGCTACACACGTCCGGTGGTTTCCCCTGCTTATAAATGGTCACTATCATCGCTTCCCTTTCCCGCGCCTCGATAAGCATCTGCAGCATCGGGGCCACCACAACCGCTGCCTGCCTCTTATAGATCTCCACCGGAAGCCCATTGGGCCCAGCTGCTTTCCCCGACTGCAAGGAGTTCAGAGCTAGTCCGAGCTCCTCCGTCGTAATATCTGCCTCGAGGCGGCCCCTCGCCTCCTCAGAGAGCGTGGGCAACTCAAAGTCGCGCAAGAACTCCTCGCAGTCCGATTCCGTCCTTGTGCATACCGGGGAATAAATCTTCTCATAATATGAAGCGAAGGCTTCAGCAATGTCTCCACTGGTGGAGCACCAGGCCCCATTCCCATTCCGCAGTCCGGGCACCCAGGAGCGCTCCCTATCGCGGCGCTCCAACCACGCCAGTAATTTCAGTCCCTTATCCCCCACGTCATACAACCGATGTTGCGTGGCCAGGGCATAGGCCCGCGCCTCTCCCTCCGCTAGAGCCCTGAGATCTTTCTGTTTTAACGCCAGGGTGTGCCTGAGCTCGGCCGATGCGGGCAGCGCCGGGTCCCTCTCAATAGTTTCCACCTCCTTTTCCAAGGAGCACATCTGTAGGGACTCTTCCTTCCTTCTGCCCCCAATGAGAGCCTGCGCCTGCCCCCGAAGGTCCGTCTTATAGGCCTCCCATAGAGTCCTCTGTGAGTCCACCGATGCCTGGTTCTCCTCAAAGAACAATTTGGAGCCCTCCCGAATCTTGTCCCCTATCTCCGGATCGTGGAGACGCCAGGGATCTATCCGTGGGTACACCGCCCTGTTAATCACCGGGCCTTGGAGGACAACACTCACCGGCGAATGGTCCGAGATGCCCCTCGCCATATGTCTAGGCTCCAGGAAGTCTCCCATATGATCGTGCCGTGCAAGGAAGCGATCTATCCGAGAGAACGACCCATGTCTTGCCGAATAGAATGTGTACTGCCTAAGTTCTGGGTGGTGCTCTCGCCAGACATCACACAGGCCTAGCGCCGTGACAAAGTTTGCCAACCCCCGTTCCCCCGGGGCGTTCAACCGCTTGTTTGAGCGATCAAGAGACTGATCCATAACTGCGTTCGTATCCCCACCAATGAGGAGAACCCCCGGTGGGAGGTCCGCCAGGAAGGAACCCAGCTTTGGGAGCGTCGTGGAGTGCAGGCCGGATGGAAGATAACAGGAGCATAATATCAAGGAGCGACCCTCCCAGCTACCCTCCAGTGCAGCAAAGCAGCCAGTGTCGTCTGTCCATGTGTTTGAGACCACCATAGGCAATGCGGTGCGCACCAAGATACCCACCCCCCGCGCCCCAGCCGTGAACCCCGCATGGGCCACCATCCTATATCCAAAGCGATCCATAGCCCTGCACCTGTTACCGCGTAGATGGGTCTCCTGTAGGAGAATCACATCCGGAGCATGACGTTTCAGGTGCTGCAGGACGAGAGTACGCTTGATTTTGTTCCCCAGCCCATTCACGTTCCCGGTCCAGACCCGTAGCCTAGCTGGATCACCCATTATCACGGAAGGGTAAGGACAATGGACCCCCAACCCATGCCCCCGCCATGCTCTCCGGGTTAGGCTGCAACACAAGCTGAATAATGTGGTCCTGAGCAACTGCCCCCCTCCACCCACCCACCAACACCCCAAACTCCCCCAACATCCCCTCCCTGCAACCCTGCTAAGTGGGACCCCAACCTCCCACCCATGAAACTGGCAGAGTGCCTGTCGCCCCATGTATCTGAACATCAACAATGAAAAGGGGGCTGCGAGTCTACAGCCAGCGTAAAGATGCACAATGAAAAAACTACTGACAGTGCCCCTAGACCAAGACTACAGCAGGCCACCCCACCTCGCAGGCACCTACTGAGTGCTGCTTGTACACCCTCCAGTTCCCTGACGGAGGGACGCTTAAGCCATTGTTACGAGCAGCGACAAGGATCCCCTCAGCCCGCCCGCGTGACTCCACAACAACCACCCTCCCATGTCCAGGTGGAATCACCATCGCAGCATGTGCTGCACCCAGTCCACCAAGCTCCCTGACATCAGGGTCACTTATCTGTCCGTTGGTCTGCTCTCCGGCCACCTGGAGCCCTCCAGTTCTCTGACTCATCCTCTGCACTTTGGTGATGGGACTCTGGGCGCTGCTGCCAGCCCCTGCGACCAACCGCACACCAGCCCTCCAACCAGTCATTGGCCTCCTCCGGCTTCTCAAAAAAGTACGCCTTCCCATCATCTAGGATCTTTAGTCGGCCGGGAACAGCATCATGTACTTTACCCCTTGATCGCGAAGGGCCCTCTTTACTCCATCAAAGGAGCGACGTTGGCGCTGAACACGCAGGGTGAAGTCTGGAAAGAGACGAATGGTGGCATTCTCAATGTGCAGGTCTCCCTTCAGGCGTGCAGCCTGGAGGATTGCATCCCTGTCCCTGTAGTTCAGGATACGGGCAATGATCGTGCGCGGTGGCGCTCCAGGTCGTGGTTTGCCACCCAGCGCCCTATGAACCCTCTCCACGGAGAAAAAATTTGACAGACGTTTCGGTTGCAAGTGCTTGAGCACTAGGTCCTCTATGAACAAGTCCACCGACTGCCCCTCCATTCCCTCCGGCACTCCCACGACGCGGACGTTATTGTGCCTGGCCCGTCCCTCCTGATCCTCCAGCCGGGCGTAGATTACGTCCTGGTTTTTGGTGAGAGAGGCAACTTGCTCCTCCAGCCGTTTGGTTTTTGACTGAAGGCTCCCAATGCCCGTCTCTGCTTCGGCGACTTTGTCGGACATCTTCCTGAAATCCGCACGTAGCAGATTTACCTCCTCGGTCACCGAGTCCAGCTTAGGCTCTAGGGTACCCCTGAGATCTCTGATGGCCCTCATGATATCCTTGAGGGAGGGGTCGGGGTCGCCGTCCTCTGAAACGTCTTGCTGGCCCCCCTGTCGCCCCTTCATCTCGGCCCATGGCGACTGTATATTTGTCGATTTGATTGGTCTGGCTGGGGCCTAGTGGCTATTGCGGCCCATTGTGGGACAAAGAGGCCCCTCCACGTGGCACGACCCCCCGGCCGGCTTCTTCCTCACCCTGGGCCCCCTTCCCTGGGAGGCTACCCTGCAGAGCGTCCAGGCCTCTGTCCTCTCAGAGCAGGCCCTGTTTTACGGCGGAGAGTATGGCCTCTCTCTCCTCACTCCAGTGGCGTGTACGGATCCCGGGTGAAGTCCACTCTCTACAATGCCCCTCGGAGCCCTCATATAGCCCTGGACGATCAGAAAAAGAAAAAAAAAGGGCGGGGGGGGAGTTGCTCCTCCCTGCCGCCGAGATAGGATTGATCAGCCGCCGACCGCCGGCCTCGGTTCCTCACGGGTCTCCCTGGTCTCCAGCAAGCATATGGGCCGTCCCACTCTCTCCGGCCAGGTCGATCGACTGTGGACTTAGAGGAGCCACCCATCTCTGTCGATTCTGTTGGGCTTCACAGGCAGGAAAGTATGCCGGTCCTCACTGAGCCGCGGGCGGCCCCGTCGTCGCTGCGGCTCTCTGCGTGGACGTGCTCCCTCAGCGCCGCACCAGCTTGGCCCCGCGCCCGAGCGCGAGACTCCACACGGCGCTCTTGCAGTCTGGCGCCAGTCACTCGCCGACTTCCACCGCCGAGGGAGGCCCCAAGCACCGCCTCTACCCGAACGGCCCAGCAGGGGACGACTCACCCCGCCGCGCCGTGGCAGCTCAGCCGGGTCTCCCCCGGGTCCGTAGGTCTCTGCTCACCGCTCCGCAGCGGCTGCCATCTTGCGGGCTCAGGCCGCCAGGCATATCGGGCTCCTCCGTCGCCTCCGCTCGAGGAGAGGGCTGTTTCCTCGCCGCAAACCGCTGCTGCACCCCTCCGGTGCCCCTCGGTGTGGCCGGGTGCCCCGCTGCTGGTCGGATGATGGCGGATTTCGGGCTAGAATCACCGGCTCTTAGCGCAGCTTGGTTAGCCTGCGGCCATCTTCCGCTGCTGCAAGCCACGCCCCTTCTGCTCTCATTTTTAACATATAATTCAATATTGTTTAGAATCACTAGGGCTTGAATGAGAACAAACATGGGGTAACAAAGTCAAAGCTGTTCTAAACATGGTGCCCTGAATATACCTTGCCCAGGGTTCCAAAAAGTCTTTAAGATAAAGAGATGGCTTGTTGTTGTTTTAATGAAAAAAGTTATTAAAATAAATTCTTTAAGATGTGATGCCACTGCATTTAAGGCCAAAAATGGCTTGGTGAATCAGTGCCCCAGTTTTCTGCAGCTGCAAACTAAATGTAATGCTGTGAGAAATCGTGTTGTTGGTGGCGGGGGTGTGAGCCCTACTCAAGCAACAGCCACAATACTTGTCAGGGTGAACCACAACAAGTCACCAAATTAACCTGTGCTTAACCCTCTGGTAGTTTGGTACAAAAGCAGCCAGGCTTAACTTAGAGGCAATGTGTAAAGAATTTATGCAGTGGTGCTATAACGTGGTCTTCAGGTACCAGGATAGCTACTAGTCTGGAGTGGTCACTAGTTCGGTGTGGTCAACATGTTTCATGCCTTGGGAGCCCCAAAGTCGGGCGGCACTTCATCAGGACCAAGGGCTAATCTATTTGTGCCCCTGTCGAGGGCTAGGGCTCTCCTTTCCATCAAGGATGGCTTTTTAGTGTTAACCGGTGGCTGAGTGGGTGACGGTCAATGATTCCACCTAAAGGAGGGAGACACAAGGTGGAGAGAGAGCATTTAATAACAATCGAGAGGTACTGCTGGAACCCAAACAAAAAGAGGAGGAAGATACCATCGACTGTGTGACGACATACACACCTAACTCCAACAGAATCCAGAATGTGATAGGAAAACACTGGAGGATAATTGAATCTGGTGATTTGAACATCCCGAAGCCACGCTTTGCATTTAAACGCACAAGCAACCTATGGGGCATGTTGGTTCACACCCGCTCACCCATCAAGCAAAAACAAACACAAAGCACACTTTGGAACTCGATGCCTGTGCAAGGACATTACCCATGTGGCCAGTGCGGGGTATGCCACCTAACCAAACATACGAAAGAAGTCACTCTCCACAATAACCAGATCTGGACACAACGTGCGCACACCAACTGCAATACCAAGAATTGCATCTATTTGATTGAATGTCCTTGTGCATTAAGATACATCGGCATGACTACTCGAACAGTGAAGACTCGCATTATCGAACAACGGAGCAACATCCGGTGTCAAAAAACCACCACAAAAATGAGTGCACACTTCCTTGATCACCCACACATGGCAGAAGAAATTAGATGGACGGTGCTTGAGACAAATCCCTCCTGGAATAAGCAAAAACGTTTTGATATGGAACAGCGCTGGATTTTTCGCCTCTCAACCCAGAGCACAGGCCTGAATGATGACATTCCCTGGTACGAACTCAACATGTAACATGGGACCACCGTGTGGAAAACATTTCCTGTACATACATTAAAACTTGCCCACAGATCATTTGTAGACCAGCACAATCATTAGACACTAACCAGGTCTCTAGATGGCCACCACAATTGCAGACATGTATACAACTGCTGCTCCTCATACTAGGGTCCATAATACAAGACTGACTGCCCCACACCTAGGGCGTTTGGATATGACTTGGCATATGATTGTACAGGGGCTATGCATCGTGACTAATTAACAGCCCCCTTAGTTCTACAATACTCTTTACACTCTTAAGATGACCGCCACTCTAGCCGATACCACAGTGCCATATAGCATGGTCTGTAACATTAAACCTCTTACCGCACATCTTAGTACTCATGGGCACTAAAAGGCACACAAGGGCGCACTGTCCTCCTCTCGTTCCAATCCCAGTTCATACCAGGAACTAGGTGCCTCACTTACCTACGGTCTTCCTACACCAGAAGACACTCCTAATCCCCCCTCCAAGATGGCCACTGCGTCTTCAACTCAATTCACGCACAGCAGGAACTACCCGCATGTACCACGTGACCAACGAAATATGAGAGAGACACCGCTAAACTGTCTCAAACGTTCCAGGCAGGATGGAGGCGGGTAGGTCCCACGGCAGTGTCCGGATCATCCACGAAGTAAGTGTACCGGGGCTTAGGGCAATGACCGCGCGTAAACAAATACACTCAGGGCCGTACCTTACCGGCCTGCCCAGCTCGTGTAATACCTTCACAGGTTACGTTATGACAAACCACCCGACTTGTTGATGTAATCCCACTACTGTTAAAGAAAACTTCATGTTGTCTACGCCACCGGGTTGGGGCCATGCGTTTATATGATAATGCGAGAGTCACTCTTTTGACGATCTGAAGTTAAGGCACATGGTGGGCATGACCGTATATTTGCCTATGAAACCACGACACGGCTAGCACTCCTCTAGCATGTTTCACCTCTCTTTCCAATACTATTGCCCGTGTCCTTTCCTATAATGTTAAATACAACAGGATATCCATGGGTCTAGTGAGCCTAAACAAGCCCTCAGCATAGGCACAGACTTTAAAACTGTAATCAACAATAATCCTTAACAAGGAAAATTCTTAAAAAAGGACGGATTCCCATCACTCACCGAAGTGACATTCTTCATCATCTGGGATCTCCTCCTGGTTGCAAACCTGGTGCAACCAAGGGCTACAACCCCCTCAGATGTGAGGATTTGTAATAAATGTGAGTGATGGGACTGCAGTTATTATGTTAAAACTGCATTTGCACTGTTTTTAATTTGGATATCAAGAGATAACGAATAAACCTTTATTCTCTTGCTACCCAATTTTATTTTCACTCCATACACTTTTGCACTGCGCCCATCGCTCACATTTATTACAAATCCTCACATCTGTTGGATCTTAGGAAACCCTAGCAATTCTAGATTCTTTTGAAAACATCCCTGAGCTCCCCCCTCTCAGTGAGGGGGTTGTAGCCCTTGGTTGCACCAGGTTTGCAACCAGGAGGAGATCCCAGATGATGAAGCATGTCACTTCGGTGAGTGATGGGAATCCGTCCTTTTTTAAGGATTTTCCTTGTTAAGGATTATTGTTGATTACAGTTTTAAAGTCTGTGCCTATGCTGAGGGCTTGTTTAGGCTCACTAGACCCGTGGATATCCTGTTGTATTTATAGTTACTTGTGGGGGATATATCCATGCGTTGGTCTTTAAACGTTCCCTGAGACCCCCTATCACTGTGTGTTCGTTTTTTTCTTTCCTATAATGTGCCTGATGGCCTCAACTTGTGATACAACACAGGCTCTGTTACCAACAGAATGCCATTACACCCAACTTGGCGTCACATTACAAATACATCTGCCGTTCAGAGCGCAAGAGACATCAGCTCTCTCTAAACTCCCCTCTGGACCAGACCACTGACAACATCCCCATTTTTACAGCAGTGGTATCCCACTGCAGTCACAACTCTGTTTTCAAGAGAACGATATTTTCACAGGCTGTAACATGAATGATGGCACTCACAATTGACTAATAAGGATGCCCAGCATGTATGACTACGATTACTCCTTCTTTTCTTTCTTATGAAGGTGTCCCTCATATTGGTCGGGAACCTCCATTTCTCCTATGAAGCACTACCTAACCTCAAATGAGGTAAGTCACGACAATGCTAGAACAAGGTCCCCCGAACGGTGCAAGCCCTGCACTATATATTACTACCTTGTTGATGTGCTCATTTTACGTGTTGCATTTAAGAACTTTTAAAATAATTTTTAATTAAATGTCTGTTATACTCTGTACGGTGAGGAAAGGTTTACTTACTGGATAAGCAAGCAGGCACACATCACCTTGACATTCGAATTTGTAAATACACTATTGCACTTAAAACTATACTGAATATGTATGATGCACCTTGTCTCTTTTTTCTAAATTGTGTCACTGTTACTTTTCCACCTTGTGTCTCCCTCCTTTAGGTGGAATCGTTGACCGGCACCCACTCAGGGGTCACCGGTTAACACTAAAAGGCCATCCTTGATAGAAAGGAGAGCCCTAGCCCTCGTCAGGGGCACAAATAGATTATCCCTTGGTCCTGATGAAGTGCCGCCCAACTTTGGGGCTCCCAAGGCACGGAACTTGTTGACCAGACCGAACTAGTGACCCCTCCATACCAGTAGCTATCCTGGTACCTGAAGACCACATGATAGCACCACTGTTTTTATCCTAGTCCCGGTACCCACTCCTTATTATAAAAATGTCTTTAGGTTACCAGAGTCTATTTTAGTCACCACTCACTCACCAAGCCCATTTTTCCCCCTCACTTGCAATCATCTATACGGCATCTCCAGATCAAAAGATCTCCGATAAAGAAACCCCCAGGCCCGTCAAGCGTTGCAGCGCCGGCCAGACGAGGAGCGCCCAATGATGAAGCAAGACACCCTAACAGGTGAGTGAGGGCACCAAGATCTGACTTTCAGATCTTCCAGTGACACGCACCTTAGCCTTCGGATTAAACTGGTTGTTTCTCCTTGGCATAGGAGGAACTACCCTGATTCTGATAACTAATGAACTGTTCTTGGGAGGATCTTGGGTGTAGGACCTCTGTAAATTATCTTGCTCTTCCTACCCTCCATTGATTTAAAGATAAAGAATTTATGCAGCACTTAAACAGTAATAAAGTGAATACACAACACAAGACGAATCCCACAACAATTTAGAAAAATAGAGTCAAATGTAATTCATTATTTGAAACAAAAACAACTAAATCCAATCAGTAGAACCGGAATTATGAAGTTTTAAAGTTTAATGTGAAAAATAGCACCTAAAAGATCAAAGCACCAACCGCGGACATCTAGTCGTGCAAGATCGGGGCAAAGTCAAAAGTTTTGGCCGACCACGATGAATTGCGGTTTGGATAAACAAAGTGGATTGGGCCTAGTCTTCGCTTACCTTTGTTGAAAATCTCCAGCGGGACAAAGCTCCAGGCTGTAGCCGACGAGGGCTCCACGAGGCCAGATACTCCTTCTGCAAGGAAGAGGATTTGCAGGTCGACCGCCAATGTACCTGGGGTGGATAAGCAAGCTGGTAGGTCCTGGTCTCCTCTCGGTTCTCTGGACACTTTTTGCCTAAAAATGTTCTAAGTTGCCAAGTTTTGGATTTGGGCTACCTGGGCCCCCTTAGCACAACTTCCAGGGGTCCAGGACTGGAGGAGCACCCCTTGGTTGGTCACGACTCAGTCAGGTTGGGTCCAGGTGCAAGTTCAAGATAGTTGGAGCCTTTTCTCTCCCAGTGGCTCTAATCAGGATGCAAGGCAACTAGCTCTTGGAGTCAGTCTCGTAGTCCTGGGTTCATGCAGAAAAGAAGGTCTCAAGCAGCAGGGCAGTCCTCTGAGGGCACAGGGAAGGCTTCAGGCACCAGAGCAGTCCTCTGAAGTACACAGCAGGCCACAGGTAACAGGGCAGTCCCCTGATAGACCTCTGCGGGTCTAGAAGTAAACTGAAGAGTAGGTCCGAGGGTCCTAATTTCGTATGTCGTGCCGCTTTGAAGCGGAAGAAACTTCTAGAGTTTCCCCCCACAGATGGTGTGGGAATTTCCTTCTTCCCTACTCTGGCCCTTAATGTCTGGGGGCATAAAAGGCTAGTGTGAAGCACTTTGTGTGTGGGATAAGGCAACTTCTTGAAGTGTAAGTAGGTCTGTGCACAGCTTAAAATCCGACTTTATCATTAAAGAGGGTTTTAAGTTACAATTCTTTAGATACCAAACATGGAAATTCTGCCTGCTTCCAAAGAACAGTTTTTATCAAATCTAATAAGGGAACACGGTGTTATCCTATGGGAGAGGATGGCCTCACAGCAGTAAAAAAAACGGATTCTGGAGTTTTTCACTACTAGGACATGTAAAACTTAAAAGCACATATCCAAACTTTTAAATACAATGCACCCTGCCCTATGAGCTGTTTAGGGCCTACCCTAGGGGTACATATATATTAATAAGAGAGTTTTAGGTTTATTTTGCCATGTTGAATTGGCAGTTTAAAATGGCACACTGGCTGCAATGGCAGGCCTGAGACATGCTTTAACCCCTTGACCGCGATCGGAATTCCGCTCGTGTGCTGGACATTCCGATCGCGGGTGCGGTCGTGACGAGCTCAGCTCGTCATGCGCACAGCGCTACCGCGCAGCATGATGAGCTGAGCTCGTCACGCGCATCGAAGGGGTTAAAGGGCTATTTTAGTGGGTGGCCCGAAAACTGCTGCAGGTATACTAATTGCATTTAATTAATCGGCCATGGGTATATGGTATACTATTTTGCTAGGGACTTATGAGTAAATTAATTATGCCAATCAGATGTAAGCCAATTTTACCATGCCTTATAGAGTGAGCACAAGCACTTTAGCACTGGTCTCCAGTCGTAAAGTACACAGAGTTGTCACCAACACGTAAGATTGTAATAGACTTGGTACTCTTAGAATTTTTGGCCTTCGTGAGGGAGCGAAGGACAAAGCTCCATCTGTGGCTGAGTTCTTGGAGTCCTGGGTCCTGGGTACCCTCAAAATATCATTTTGTGGAGACTTTGAAATAGATCACGTCTACCAGATGCCTCCCTTCCAACGTAAACAATCTACAACCCCATGTCCAGTAGTCCTTAAACCTTTAGGTCTCCAGCACGTGGGGATCATTCTTGCACATGTGAGACAATCCAGGGGGATTCCCTGGCAATGGGACTAAGATCTCTATTTCTCAAGACTTCACGAGTGACACAGTGATAAGTAGGGACGGTTTTCTAGCCCTATGGACTAGACTGGTTGAAAAGAACATCCCATTTCCATTCACTGGTCCCTCCCATTGCAGGATCGTCTTTAAGGGCAAACCGCAAATCTTTGATGAGCCAGCAGAACCTGTCACCTTCTTGGACAATACCTTTTAGACACAAATGGAGGAGGATGGCGCTGCAGGCTCCTTGTATTTTCATCAACCTTGACACTTGCTGGGTTTTACTAATATATATATCCTTTTTATTCGTACAAGGATCATTGCCTTTGCACTCATTAATGCTGTCATTTCTTTTCCAGTGGTCTGGAACAGTTTTAGTTTGTAATTCGCGGGGATATCACAAATCTGTTATGTTTCTGAGATAAGCTATGTCTAGTTTGATGATTAGCTTGTTGGCTTTTTGTGTGATATGTTTTATTTTTGCGTTTATTTTATGTTGAATTCTAGTTGGTTACCTCTCTCTTTCATTTTCCTTTGTGCACTAAGGGTTCGTGTATAGATGACCCTACTCGTGCTCATCTGTTATTTTTGCTACTCCTTTGTAGCTCTGTGATGCATTCACTATGTTTCCTGTTTGCAGTGTATTACTGTTTAGGTGCTGACACTCTCTATCCTCCTCCCTATTTATCGGTGAACTAGACCCTTCCAATGTGCCTTTAATAGATGTGTTACCGCGGTGGATGGCTCTGCGCCCCATCGGCCACGTGATGGTCCCACAGCCTCCCAGGCTTGTACTTCATCCCTCAAGACTTGTCACCTCTGTTTTCAAAGGTGACCTCTGGGTGTGTGTTTGTGTTTTCTTTTATGCTTTTGTTGCTTCTCTACTCTTTTTTCTTCACTTTTTTCTTTACCCTTTGCGCCATGGGGTTTTTCTTTTTCAGCGTAATGCTTTCTTTACATGGCCCTTTGTTGTGAGCGACAACGACCCAATTAATACTTGCACCTATTATAACTCTCTAAAATGCCTACGGTTGTCTCTCTTAATGTTAAAGGCTTAAACCCCGTAGAATGTAAAAAGATACAAGTCCACTGTACTGGTGTTAAAGTAGACATCATTTTTCTACAAGAAACCAAAATCGATCACAACCATGCCCTTTCTCTGCGTTCTGGCCCGATCTCTGATTTAGTTTGTTCCTCGGCTAGTTAAAAAAAGAATTGTGTCATTACATTTAACTAAAGGGTCCGGTCTTTCAATTATCTCAGTAGAATAGGACAACGAAGGCAGGTGGACCATAGCCAGAATTTTGCATAACGATGGGCGAGCTCTATGGCGTTAATATCTATGCTCCTAACAATGACGATCTCCAATTTTGGCATAATATTAGCCCCAAACTCAACACTTTACCTCAGTCGGTGAAACTTGCTGTAGGGGGTGACTTCAGTCTTCCCATGAACATTGCTCTTCATAGACATTCAGCTTTTCATTATAGGCCTCCAAGGGCTCACAAGGCAGTGCTCAATTTAGGCACAACACATAAATTAATGGACATCTGGCACAAACAGAACCCCGCAGGTAGTGACTTCACGTTTTTCTCCTCATAATTTTTTCTCCAGGATTGATTATATTCTGCTTAGCCCTAGTCTAGCTCAAGATATTCTGTATTCCTCAATAGAACCCAATAGAACCCATTCTGGTATCAATTCGCGCTGCTGTCACTGTATCCGTTACGTTCTCCCCCACGTGCCCCGAGCGGAGTGCATGGAGAATGAACAACGAACTCCTAGAATCTGAAGAAGACAGATTATGAGTGAGTAAGGAAATCTCCCAATTTTCTAAAGAAAACTTTGGATCGGTCTCTTCTCCAGTAATCCTGTGGGATGCTCTGAAATGTACTGTCAAGGGCTTCTGTATTAGTCGGATGGCCAAAGAAATAAGGACATCAAGGCTTCTTCGGCCGCTCTCGATAAGTTAATTAAGGACAAGACATCTCAAAGGACTCAAATTAGAATACAACTCTATCATTAGTAAGAGACCACACTCTATAAAACAAAAAACTCTTCTATTTAAACAAAGCCAGTAAGTCTTTAGATGTATATCTTAAATGTAAGTCCAACAATTTCATCGTAACGGCGCTAAAAGACTTTCAAGGTGTCACCAAAACAAAAGCTGTAGATATACTGGAGATTTTTTTTGAGTTTTTATGCTGCACCCCGAAGATCGGAGCCACAATAGATGCATGTGCGACCTTTCTTAGTCACGTCCCCATGAAATCTCTCTCAGATGATGAGAATAGCCCTCTTAATAAACCGATCGAAATAAGCAAAACCTTATAAGCAATTAAGCTTATTCCCGGGAGCAAGCCCCTCGGGCTGGACGGAATCCCAGTTGAATTCTATAAATCCATTTCTGATACAATTCTGCACCCTTTGGAGTCTCTACTCCATCACTTTGTCACGTCCGGTGCTGCTTCAGGTACGTCAGTGGAAGACACTATAGTTGTAATCCCTAAAGAGGGGAAGGATCATCTCGAGGCTAAGAATTATAGACCTATTTCCCTCCTAAATATGGTGGCGAAGATTTATGCAAAAAGTTTAGCGAAATGCCTGAAACACTTGTTTGCCAAATGAATTCATCAGTCACAGTCCGGGTTTGTTAAAGGTAGGCTGACATGTGCTAATACTCATCTCTTTTGTCAAGTGAGAAAGCAGCCCTTGCTAACTCCTCTGCCACCATTGCAGTAGCCCTTGACACCGAAAAGACTTTTGATAAGGTATACTGCCCGTTCCGTAAAGCTGCCTTGGATCGTTATAATTTGGGTGAAATTTTCTCTTTGATGGTTATGTCCCTATATCCGGACCCCATTGCCAGGATAAGGGTTAACAGGGCTCCCTCTTCCTCCTTTTTTCTTCATCAAGGTACTCAACAGGGCTGTCCTTTATCTCCACTGCTAGTTCTTTAGGCTATAAATCCTTTACTGTTGTTGATTAATGATTCTCCATGTATTAATGTTGTCACTTTCAGCTCACATACATTTAAAACAACTGCCTATGAGGATGATATCCTTATTTTCTCTGAAAACCCTGACATTACAATTCCCAAAGTTCTCTCTTTAATCCAATATTTTGTGGAATTCTCGGAATACTCGTTGAGACAAGACGAAGGTTATGCCTCTCACTGTTTACTGTAATTCTTCTTGTATTGGGCAATCGGGTCTTCAATGGCAGCCAAAAAGTATTAAATATTTTGGCAACTTTCTTCCTGGTCACCTAAATTTACATCTTGGTAGGGAAGATTGGAGACTTTAAAAATGATGAACACACCCCTTGTGAACTTCTTGGCCATGATGCTTCCTGTTCAGCTGTCTCCTAATTTTTTCTCTACCTTAAATAAATGAGCATCCATTTTTTGGAAGTCAAATAAAAAGCCTAGAATAAATCTTAAGAAACTTAGGGGCATATTAGCAAGACCGGCGATAAAATTATCGCTGTTTTAGCGGCAGGAAACTGCCGCTAAAACGGCGATAATGGGCTTGCTAATATGCGTTATAGAATTCCAATAGAAGCCCAGGTTAGATGTCCTGCACATCTAACCTGGGCTTCTATTGGAATTCTATAACGCATATTAGCAAGCCCATTATCGCCGTTTTAGCGGCAGTTTCCTGCCGCTAAAACGGAGATAATTTTATCGCTGGTCTTGCTAATATGCCCCTAAGACTTCCATGTTCAATGGGAGGAAGTGACCTGCAAAAATGGCATGATTTTCAAACAGCTTTCCTTATAGCCCGCAGAGTGGATTGGCTTGATATCTCAAATACCATGGTGCCCCCTTGGCTATTAATTAAGCGCCATCTCATATCTCCATACTTTCTGTTTTCAGCTTTAACCATGAATGCCTTGGCATTGCTTCCCTCCTCTTGTATCTCTCACAATATGATTTGGGCTCTCAAGCTTCTGGACAAGTCTTTGTCCCCTAGGTTATCTAAATCTTCAGCACTCTCCTTATGGAATAACAAAAACATCTATTACGGTTTCAGCCGATATAGGTCCGGATTGCGCCGCGAAGGTTGTCAACGTAGTGTCTGATCTAATGGAATATGACTGCCCTCTTTCATTTGCTCTCCTACAGGCTAAGTATTCACTGTCTAATATGGACTTCTTTAGTTTCTTAAAAATGAAAGCAAAAATTTCAAAACTTGGTACATTGCCTCCTTCAAACTTTCTACTCTTTACCCAACAATTGAGTAGAGGGGATCATGTAGCGTTGAAAATATAATAAAATATATAAAACCTTGCAGAGCAGTGCTCTGGTGTACTCTTCTTCACCTCTTCAACAACGATGGTTCACATACCTTCAAGAGTCAAATCTTCCCCTGATCCCTGACGAAAGTTGGTTAAACATTTCTTCTAACCTTCTCAATAATAAATTAATCTTATCCCTTTCTCAGACACGTTTCTACACTGCGCCTTTCTCCACTGGGCACCGTGTAAAATGTTTAAACTACTGCTACTTGAGTCTGATATTTGCTGGTCTTTTAATGAAACCGCCAGTATTGTTGATCATATGCTTTTCACATGTAAACACCTCTCTACCTACTGTACTGAAGTTTATGATCGAATTTCTACTATTTTTAAGGTATCCTTTTCCTTATCTATTCCTCTCATCATGTTGGGCCCATATGTCTTGAACCCCTCTTTGGGGTTATCCGATGATGATGTGGCTTTACTAGACCTTCTTTTGATAGTGGCAGCCAAAGTTATTTTGTTAGAAAGGAAAGCTCTGAACAATGTTTCTTTTCACACGTGGTGGGCATTGGTCACTTACCTTAGGAGCACACAGAAAAGTCTATCATTTGCCCTAAGGACACCTGTCCCATCACAATCGCTCTGGCATACACTAGATACCTTCATGGCCGTTGCATAATGGACTTTTCACTGCTACTATATCTTTTTTCCTCCTGAAGGAAGTGTTTAGTTTTAAAATGTGCTCTACACCCCCATGGCCGTTATCCCTTCCCCCTCCTATTCCTTCCTTCTATCCCTATTTTTAGAACTTTTCTTTCTCTTTTTTCCTTCTCTTCTCTTTTTTTTCTTTCGTTTCCTTTATTCCTCTTATGGAGTATACCATTGAGACCTATATGCCTCCTTTCACATTACTAGAATTAATGTATAATATCAATATGATTGAATGGGGCTATTTAGTGTTCTTTGTACATTTGGATAACATCTCCTAATGTCATAAAAATATTGTTGATTTTAAGTTTTATTCTGGATTTTTGGCACAAACATATCCTTTGGACAACTCTTTGCATAAATATTTGGACATATCTTTTTGATGCTTTTTAATATGTGTGGCAGACTCATGTTTGCTTGGGCCTCCTGATACTTATTGTATGTGCTGTTCTATATTGTTTTTGTAACTTCTTGTGTTTTCTGAAAACTAATAAAATATTTGGAACAAAAAATAAACCAACATCTGAGATCCACCCAATGTTTGGGCACCAAACTATAGTGCAAATTTCCTAGGGCCCTACACGGTTACACAGCTGAGACAAAAAAGGAGGGGATTGCATGGGAATTTTCCTATGACTCTTTAGGGAATTCAGCCAATCCCTATTGCATCAACCTTGTAGAATACTGTTGAAAAATAGTCAAGAACACTACCTTTTGGAGATCAGCTGTCAGTGTAAAGTTTGAAAAGTTTGGGGCATATTAGCAAGGGCTGGCGATATAATTATCGCCGCTTTAGCGTCCGTTTTTGGGCGAAAAGCGGCGATAATTATATCGCAATATCATCAAGGACACGCTAGCGCGTGTTTCCTTGATGTAGAGCCCGTTTTTCACAGCCTCGCCTCGCATCGCTAATGAGATGCAAAGAAGGCGTGGCTGTGAAAACAACACATGTTAATATCGTGAAGGCAGCTCGCGATATTAACAAGGAGGTGCAGCGATAAAAAAATTGTGCTACCTCAGCCTTAACTCAGGAATTTAACGTCTGTTAAATTCCTGACTAAGGCATACTTTTAATGGGAGATGGATTATGCTGATACGACCACAGGGTCGTATCAGCAATGTTATCGCTGTTTTCAATGGAACATCGCTGGAAAACCAGTGATGTTCCATTGAAACTACCGCTATCGCTGAAATATTATCGCCATAGCGCTATGCGTTGTAAATATAGCGTTATCATGGCGATAATATTCAGCGATAGCCAGCGATAATATTTCTATCGCTATGTACGGCCAGCGATAATTATCGCTGGCCGTTGATAATATGCCCCTTTATTTCTGTTTCTCCTCCAATCTCTGACTCTGGAGCATTACTGTCAGTATCAGTAAAGGGGACCTCTTATTGATCCACACGTAAAAGAAGGTTCACAACATATCTGGAAGAAAAAAGCAAGACCAATTGAAAATGGACTTTCGGTTGTGCTACTGACAAGAAGCAGAAGATATTTATTCCACCTCAAGCCAATATCTGGTAATTTAAGGAGATGTCCCAAACATTTGGAGGTATTATGAGTAATAAAATTCAAGATAAATCTACCTTTTCCTGCAAGGTCTAAAATGTTGTACAAAGAAACTCTTTTACAACCTGGGGGACCAGACAAGGATTCAAGGCTCCCTGACAAAGATGCAACCTTCGTGTGAAAAAGTTACTTCTTAGTTCTCCTCAGAACTTTTTGTTGCAAGAATAGGGCGTCAGCAGAACCTTGCAAACTTGTATCCAACCTACTAAAGCCAGGCACAACTACAGCCTCTAGGCCCGCCTGGCTCACAGATTCTAACTGCCAGAAAGGTTTGAAATGTGAAGGTAAACCATGAGTGCTGAAAAAGTCAGCAAAGTGTGCCGAACAATGACACAGCCTCATCAGCTACGATTTTATCTCTAAGCATTTTGCAGCTTAGCTTGGAGCTTCTGCAAACCACAAAATCAATATACCCAATCCGGTAGAGGTCATCTCTCAGCCATGTATTCCTGCTTTGCAACTCTGAAGGTTCTTGACGTCCAGAAAAGCAACTACGCCACAAGATAAGGCTTTTGACCAGGGACAGCTGCAAAGCCTTGCATGACCTCTCTCCATCTTCTGCAAGCCGGTCATGGAGAGCTCTTAAGACTAGTCAGCCACACTCCTTAGGATAGCATTGACTTTGTACATTTCTGTGCTTTTCAAGAGACTTTTCATATTTTTGTACCTCCTGATCTCTGCATTCTATTTTATCGTTTTTGTGTCTTTTTAATCACTACATTTTACTAATTTAACTGAATTAGATTGTAATTTATTTATTAAATGTTGATTTGGTGTTGGAGTACACCTGCTTTTATACTTAGAAGCTAGATTGTTCGGCTATGTTTCCCCTCAAGCACAGATCATACCAAGACTGTGGTCTATCCTCGTATGGCTGTCTGGTTCCAGGTGGTGGGCTCACTGTTAACCCCTGCCATCCTTGAATAAGTATGCAAATGTATCACTGTGACAACAAGTGGTAGGAACTGGGGACAAATAGGGACAAGGGTAAGAGAGACACATTGTATTGGACCTGTATTCTTCTGATGCATTTGTCTCAGGCACCAGCAAATATTGGACCCATGGACCAGCTGTACCGCAAAAAGTGAGAACAGCATCATACTTACAGGTCTTCTTAAAGAAAAACACTAGCATGAATTGGATAGCAGTGTGATGGACAGGAGCTGGGTAAATATAAGTTGCTATCTGAAGGTTCCAAGACACAGACAACACAGACATATTGTGGGAAGTGAGGGAACCAGAGAGGGAAAAAACAACAAAAGTGGAGGAGTGCAAAGGCCGGGTACAAAATTATAACAAGGCAGAGAGCTACAACCGCAATACCACGTTGCCAGGCACATACGCCAAGTTGCTTTGGCCTTAAATACTAGCTCTACCTACTCTGACCCAGAAGCGCACCAGTAACCCCGAAATTAGTTACCAAGTGTAAAGATATGTTGATGTATTGTGTTTATGAGCTGTTGTACTCCATACTCCTGTTTGACACAGTTTTCAAGCCCTTCCAGACTTACTCAAAACACAATACCTTTACTGTGTATTGTTTGACATTCTGCTTTCCTACAGTAGGCCAGTTAAAAAGAGATGACAAAAGAAATCAGGCAGTCCTGACTTCTTATGGAGCTGAGACGTGACACCAAATCATATTTAAGTGCTTACGCTATAATGATATAATTATTTAACCTCTGAGCCTATGGACAATGTAAGTCTGTGGAAAAAGAATTAAATACAAGGCAATCTTTGTATCATGTAAAGCTACTTTAGATTGGCAACCAGTTCTGGTTTCCATGCTCTAATCAAAGGAGGGAAGATATAAGGAAAAGGGTTACAATGTGTGAAACTGGCTATAATACGTCTGGCCTTGCCCAACTTTCTCCACAGTTTGGTTTTCAAAACCAACAAAAGGAAGGTTACTGGTAGTCAAGGGGTAACTGGACCAAGTCTTAAGTTAATGGGGATTTGGAAATACCAAGGAGGGTCTTATGCTTATAATGGAGGATGATGGGGGGGTTAACCAGACACACTTCAAGGGACCAGTTATGGCTCCAATAGATCTACTTCAGAATGTCAGGTGGTTCCGTGAAATCGGATGGGTCCTTACACTGGGCACCTAAAGGTGCTCCAAAACCTCACCCACCCATATCTCAAAACTGACCAGTTTCAGCCAATGCATTTGGTGTTAGGGGACACCCAAGGGCAAGGCCGCCAGCTGTACAAGTAAAACTTGTCAATGCATTCATTCAGTAGTCCCTGGTTTCGATGGTTGTTTTGTTGTTGCAGTGATTCTAAACTAGGCCTGGGCGGTAAATTCCGTTCCGCTCCCGGAATTTGCGGAATTTGGGTAATTTCGCGTTCCGCGGAGAACGCGGAATTGCCAAAAATTCCGCGATCCGCGGCTTCGCGGAATTTTTTGCTTGTTCGCGCTTTCAAAGTGTGTGTTCGCGAGATATTTCCCCCCGAGCACGCAAACAGCGTCCGCGAACAGGAAAAAAGCATCGCGAACGAACAAGCAATTCCGCGTGTTCGCGGAATTTTGCGTGCTCGTGGAGATTTTTTATCGTTTCGCGGAACTTTGCGTAACGCGACTACGCAAATTCCGCCCACCCCTAAGTCTCAGCATGACTTGGTCGACTCAAAGAAGGACACCCCATGGATCCTTAGTCAAAAGCGCAAACTCCTGGTGTTCTTCTTGGGGAAAAACAAAGGAATTATATAAATAATGCCATGTGTAATTGGGTTGTAGTGACCATGGCATTGCCACACTCCGTGTCCACCACTGGGCCCCAGGCCAGTTTTTTGGTACTAGACTACAAGGCAAACTATAAGAAAGACTACAAGGTAGGTATCCTATTCAGCAAGTCAAGGGGGTCAGAGCAGGCTCAATAGGTGGTACAATATATCTAGGTCTTCAGCATGTTCATGCCCATTTACTATGCCCGATGCTGATCTTGGCTCTCAGACTCTATCCACATCAGCTGGGCTTCAGATACTCATGAATCCTAGACAAGCTTTCACCTTTAGTTGGCAATGTATTCAGGTCTCAGTCAGGTTTCAGTCAGCTGGGCCTTTGCTCTGTCTTTCTAGTTAAGAAGAGCTCTGCTCTACATGGAGATGGATCATAGTGTTGTGCTACCCCAATTATTTAGGTCATGCCTAGTAGAATTCCTAATCCCTAAAAGGATCCTATGAAATGTTTGGAGGAAAAGGAAAGTGGCAGATGTCTCCCACTCCTTCCCTACATAGTTATTGTTGACCCTCTCTGCAGGGTCATCCCCAAACGTTTTGCCCACACCTTCCTGATTTCTGAACCCTTTTTGTTTGTTGCCAGTGCTAAAGAGCTTGTGCTCTCTCCCATAAACATGGTAAAAATGGCTTGCACCCAATTGGCACATTTAGTTTATTTGTAAGACTCTACTAAAGTGGTATTACATGTACCTAGGGACTGTAAATTAAATGCTGCTAAAGGGCCTGCAGCACTCATTGTGCCATCCTCTTAAGTAGCCTTTTAAACATGTCTCAGGCCTGCCATTGCAGCGTGTGTGTGCAGTTTTAAACTGCCATTTTGACCTGGCAAAATAGACCTTTTGCCAGGCTAAACCTTCCTTTTTAATACAAATTAGTCAGCACCAGGGTAGGCGCTAAACAGCCCATAGGACAGGGTGCAGTGTATTTAAAAAAATTGGACATACTATGTTTTAAATGTTCTGGTAAAGAAAAACTCTTACATTCGTTTTTCACTTTTGCAAGGCCTACCTCTCCCATAGGATAAAATTGGGTTACCTTATTACATTTTATAAGTGCTAACATTTGATTGGGAGAAATCCCATGCCTTAGGAAAGGCCTGTTTGGTGTTTGAGGAATTGTAATTTAAAGCCCTTTTTAATGGCAAAGTCAGATTTGAAATCACAATTCTGAAAATGCCACTTTTAGAAAGTTGGCATTTTCTTGCCGTAATAATTTGGTGCCTGCAGCCTGTTTACTGGGTCACATGATTAAGTATAGCTAGCATTTAGCCTTTGTGTATTCCTCCTAGACAGTCCTAGAGGGTTTGGGTGTTGGCAGGATGGGCCATCTCTCACTAGGTAGGGGGGTAGAACTGCCACTTACCACACTTTCACGTCAAAGACACTGGCTCAGCTCACAAACAAAAGACTTCACACTAGCCTATTGTCCCCCGAGACAAAACTGGGGCAGGGAGGCAGGAAATTCCAGACACCTCTGTAGGGGGAAAACTCCAGAAGCATCTCTCACTTCAAAGCAGGCACCAGGTATAAATATTAGGCCCTCAGACTCACTCTTGAGTACGCACTACAGCAATGACCATCCGCAGTGCTCTCCCTGCTCCTCGCACCCTCCTCCACGCGAATGGAAATCTTTCTCTGGACTTTACAAGGTCGCTTTTTTAGTGGAACTAACCTGATTCCTGTATTCAGCCTGCACTGTATCGCGGTTGGCCTGAATTTGTAACTTTCACCCGGCCTCGCACGACCAGATAACTACGCGTGGTGCTTTATGCTTTTAGGCCCTATACTTACCATAAATACTTGAAACTGCATATCTCCAGTTCTACTGATTGAATTTTTGTCGTTTTGGTGTCAAACCTTTTATCAAAATTTACTCTAGTTTTCTAAATTGGTGTGGGATTTTTCTGGTGTTGTGTTTTCACTTTATTACTGTTTGTGTGTTGCATAAATACTTTACACATTGCCTCCAAGTTAAGCGCGTGCCAAGCTGCCAGAGGGTTAATCACAGGTTAATTTGGGGTTTTCTTGTGTTTTACCTAGACAAGAATAGTGGTTGTTGCTAGAGTAGTGGTTCACCCCCATCAGCCAATAAACCAATTTCTCACAGTTATGCTCATGTACGTATGAGTGTTAGGTGTCAGACAAAGCCTGGAAGAGAATCTCTCATCTGTAGGCAGTATATAGAGCCCCACCCTATGCCCTGAAATCAGTATGCACACACAGTTGTTGGTATCATAATATGCGAAATCATGTAAAGCCTCCCCGCTTACCTTATTGTGCCATCAGGCACATCACCAAGTCAGAACATTGCATTTCAACATCTTTCCAGCAACCCATCCTTGTGGCTAACATACATGTTACATACATTTGTTATACGTTGTGCTCTATCAAGTTAAGAGGTGTCACCTCATACTTGTCTTCTGTTTTGTTATACAGGACAGCAAACAGTACTTCATGTTTTAAATATAGGAAGTACACAGAAGCTTAATGCTACTTTTCCCTCTTTCCTACCAGATGAAAATAGTAAGGTCATCTTTCCTCATAGCCACGTTACAGCTGCCGTGCTTATGAAAGAGTATCAGAGAAAGGAAATTTTACTTCTCCGGCCACTTAGCATGAGTTTCAGAAAAATCATGGCAATTGAGCACATATTTTATTAAATGAGCCATTTAAATGAGCAAGCCTGCTTTCTAGGCCCTGCACTCACACACTCTGATATGTTTAATGTAAGAAGAGCGACCACGTTACCTACAACCAGGTCTGTATTGTATCTAACTTAAAAAATGCAAGAAAAGAAGTGTTGCCTCATACATTACCCCCCATCTTTGTGAAGGGAATGTGTTAGGATGCAACACTGGACTCACTTATCTTTATGAGTTCGTCCCAAAGCTTCTAAACTTGCATGCCTTCAGGAGGAGAGGAGGATGGAGGACTGCACAGAGTGTGGCCGTCATCTGGACAGAAGCATTGCATCTCAGAGGGACACACTATGTTAATGGCAAGAAGGACTACATATCCCATAGAACCACAGGTCTCTCACAAGACTTACCATTGATGACGGCCATCTCGAATGCCCAGAGTATAAGTACCTCATGGCCCATAATATCCTTGATCGGCAATTAGGATACATGATTTCTGCAGCTGGGACTTGCTGTTGGAAATTAGGATCCTTGTTTCCTGCTACCCTGAGAAGTCAACAAAAGACATCAATGATATCAGAGAGGTATCCTCGCACCACATTTATGAAGGATATCAACGTGCCCATTTTTTCACCTAAAATCATCTGTAAGATTATGAACTCTATTTTGTGCTTGTTCTTTATCAAGTAATCATTTGTTAAGTTTATGAACTCTATTATACTTATTTTCATCAGGAGTCATCCATTAGGATTACAAACTCTATTGCACTTGTTTTCAGCAGGAGTCATGCTTTAGGATTCCTATTGAATTTGTTTTTGACACCCGGTTGGATTTATTACATACCACATTAACATAAAGCACAAGACCAAGAAGAGGGCGGGACAAGGCATCATCTTCCTGATTTTGTGCTTCACTGACTTCATAAAAAGAAGACTGATGGAAGCAATAAAAACAAACCTGCACCCAGCCATGCACCGTGCCTTGGTCAAAGTCCTTAGGCCAAGGTGTATATTAGGAAAGTAAACAAAGCTAAATGAACTAAAAAAAATAAAGCAATGATCAAAAAACTCATTAAAATAACAAAGCATCTACCACGGTGTCTGCATTTATGCAGCTAAGATAATATATTAACATAAGAAAAGAGGAGTGGAGCAATGTAACCCCAAGTGAGCCATGTAACCCCAAGATACATGGCAGGTATAAAATGAGGGCAAATAAAATGTATTAAACAAATCACTATATTATGCTCACAGCTAGGGTACCATGAGCTCTGTGCATGCCTGTGAACCTTACTTCTGGCAGCCTCAAGGAGAGAAGATGTGATTATTGCTTAAAGCAGTTGAACGACTGTGACGCCAATGATTCCTAAATCTGGTTGAGAAATGGATCCATCACAAGACCTAGCAGTAGTACCTCAATGGCAGGCTCAACAGTTGAGGCGTGAGAACTCACTAATTAGACCGACATTGGCCACTTTAGATCTTCCTGTAGCCCTCCAAGAACTCTTCGTTACTCTGGAGAGCCAACCAAATTGAAAGAATTTCAAGATTCACTTCTAGTTCATTTTGCCTTGCGTTCCACTCAATGTGACTCTGATCATTCAAAGGTAGGATACATTATTGGTTGTCTGTCTGGAATTACTCTAGCTTGGGCTGCTCTATTGGTAGCAGAGTTGAACCCATTTGTGGATGATTATCAAACTTTTTTGACCTCTTCCAAGACGATGTGCGTGAGATCAGACAGAGCATTTTCTGCTCAAGAAGCTTTATGTGATATCAAAAAAAGAAATGCTGATGTTCTTTCCTGTGTGACGTGTTTTCATCAGCTGGCTCTTGAGACCACATGGACTGAAGGAACTGAGATGAAACTTGTAGGTATGGCCTTCGGTAAGAAATTCAATGTAAGTTGGTTCACTCCACATGGCCAATATCCATTTCTTAGTTAGTAGAGACTGTACTTCTCATTTTACCTTGACTCCTGAAATCACAAGAATGAAAGGCAAAAGAGTTGATTCTGTGGGCCAGTTCATTAGTCTATAACCATTTCCTCCTACAAGATGGCTGTCAACTCCTCTGCTGTTTTTGCCATTTAAGAAGAACCTATGCTGATGTGTGCTGGGGCCCTCTGCCTGAGTCTGAGAAGGAACAATACAATCATCCCATGGGACCCATTGAGAGCATTACTTATTGTATCACTAAAAAGTAATGCAAGAAATCATGTGTATGGCTCATAACACAAAATCATTAACATACATCAAATGACTCACTCATATGGAAACAAATCAAATGAAAGCCACTTTTCTCTGTTGCCCAGAACTGTAATTATTCCAATACAAATAAAGGTGCAGTATGTACAGTGAAGATGTTTCAGTGCTCATAAAGGTGAACATACATGCATACAACATATATACAAGAATGTGAAGAAATACTGGACAAAAACCCAGGGCTGATATTTTATCAAGAAAGCCTTTTGGATACTATACAGAGTCACATAAATTTGTCTGATAAGAGTAAATCATAGATCAACCATTTGAGGTTTTGACCTAATGCAATTTATCGGGTCTCATCAGGACCTTGTCATCTACCTTATGCATCACTATATTAGTAAGCGTTGAGTTCTGAACAGCCAACTTGTTGCATGGTACGTTATGAGGCATCTCATCTCTCTTGCACTGTGATCTCTTTGGTGGCCATTTGTGAAGTTAGATGTTCGATGATATGTAACTTCTTTTGCGTTGTCAAGGGAAGGTTCAACATATGAAACGTTTTGGATACCTGCTTCCACCGGCAGTTCCAACAGAACCATGGCACACTATATCCACAGACGTTATTGTTGTTCTTCTTTCTAATGGATACAAAATTTTAAAGGTTACTGTGAATGCCTTTCCTAACATGGCCCACTTCTTTTCATTTAAGTTAGTTCCTTCAGTTGTAATTATGGCTCAAAGTTTGTCTCAGACATTTTTTGTTTGCCTGGTCTTCCTCCCACAATCATCATAGGTCTGGAATTGCAATACATCTCTAGTTTTTGGAAACCAGAGCTCTTTATCATCTGGTTAATGTAAACAATTGGCACAATAATTGGGGGTGGGCGGTGGTAACACCACTAAAATAAACACAATCCATTTCAGGGTGGACCACAAGTCAGGATGAACCACAAAAGTCACTAGATTAACCTGAGCTTAACCCTCTGGTAGCTTGGCACAAAATCAGTCAGGCTTAACTTGGAGGCAATGTGTAAAGTATTTATGCAGCACTCACGCAGTAATAAAATGAACACAAAACACAAGAAAAATCCCAAAACAAAAATAGAGTAAATTTTAATAAATACCAGAATAAAAATCCAATCAATAGAACAGAAGATATTGAATTGTAAAGTTGTAGATAAAAATAGTGCCAAAAGCCACAAAGTGCCAACTTTGGGTGTGCCGTCGCGCTAGGCCGGAAAATAGTCACAAGTTCGGCCTGACCACATGGAGCGCAGGCTAGACATATGACCGACTTCGGTCCCCTGGGAGTTGTACCTTGTGTCCTTGGTGCGAGGTCTTCGTGGCGGCGCTTTGTGAGGCTTTACGTCACTCTACGTTGGTTTTGATAAAGTTTTCAGATGTGCGGCTAGGCTTTGCGGGGCTTGGCATAGCTTGGTGTGGGTTCCAATGAAGCTCTCAGCAGTGCAGAGAGGCTTTGCGAGGCTTTGCATCGCTTGGTGTTGTTCCTATTAAGGTCTCAGCTTGGTGGCAGGGATATGCGGAGCTTCGCTTTGGAACCAGTGCAGTTGTCGGAGGGATCTGTGCAGCATGGCCTTGCGAGGCTTTGCGTTGCCTGGCGTTAGTTCCAGTGAAGTCTTTGGTTTGGGCTGCACAGCTTTGCAGTGCCCTGGGTCCCTACGCGCCAGATCCAATGAACTCTTCAGTGAGGCAGAGAAGAGTTCTCTCCGATGCCAGACAAGGGTCCAGGCCCTGGGGGGGCATCTCTTGGGGATTAGGACTGATGGAGCAGGGTAAATATAAAAAAATTTAACCTCCTAATATTTTCGTATAATATTAATAAACATGTTCGTTCAAGTAAATAACCAACAATGTATGTAAAGGGTTAAGGATAACACGCAATTTAGTGTGCAAAGTAATGAACTAATAATTGTTTACGTTTCTAACATAACATAATATTTTGCGTACTAAAATAATAATAAAAAATGCATGATTTGTGCTTTGAATAAAACGTGTGGTTGCAAAATAAAGCGATGGTAAGTAAGGGACAGCTTTATATGTTGCTTCTGCTAGGTAATACCTAATTGGGGTACGTAGAAAGACGGGAGGGAAACAAAAGGGTTTATATTTCTTTGTTTTAATAACATTTTGTTTTCTTTAGAAATAGTGCGCTTAGGCCTGCCGAGCAGCAATATAAAATGGCCGCGAGATACTAGAGTGCGCATGAGCGGATGCGACCATGTGATAGAGGAGAGAGGCTGTTGCAAAGGGATGATCACGTGCTGATGCCGAGAGGCTAAGATGAAAGTATGGTCAAGGCTGCTGTGACCCTTCTGAGCAGATGTGTGCCAAGATGATCAGCAAGAAGCGTGAGAAGCCTGGTTGAATCAATAGAAAGAACTCTATTATACAAATTGTTGCAGAAAAAGAAACAATTTGGACTGATCGAAACGGATGAGCAAGTGCATGAACTGTGGGAAACGATGCTTGCATGGACATTCCACACGGAACTAGTTAAGACCAGGAAGTTTGATTAAAATGTATAAGGACCTGAGTTTTTGACCAATGAGAATGAATCGCGCCATGAAAGAAGAAACATTTCATGCTGTAAGCTAGAATTAGGGTATAAGAAGACCTACTCTTGGTGGGAGGGGTTAGAATGCAGTTAGAATGCTGGAGTAGATGCTGCGGGAGATGCTGAAGAAGTTAGATGCTGTAGATGGGAGAGTTTGCGGTTGCTGATGCTGATGAGCTGATGCTGCTGCTGTTATTTTCCTTTTCCATTTGAGTATAAGATGCTGCTTTAGGAGAACTAGCATTTGATAAGATTTATATTAGAATTATTAGGATTTTCCCGAGAGATAGATAGGTTGATTTATAGAAGTTCTTAGTATGATAATCTCATTTTCCGTCTAAAATAAAGTGTCATGCAAATTACAACTATTCTTTTTTATTTTTTATTTTTATTGGTACTTACAAAAGGAAAAGATGAAAACATACACCATTTCAGCATATTCACTGTTAGATAACATGCATGTCTAGTTCAGTTGGGTCACACAAGCAACATACATACAACAGTATCCAAATTGCATACATGGTAGAAAGTCATTAATACAATATTCTTTAACAATTATAAATCTCAGAAGCATTAAAAGCATATTCCTTGGGTAGAGTAGAGAGCCCTCTAAGTATGAAGCTCCATATTTGCGGAAACTTGCGGGCCTGTCTCTCGTGTGGGTGATTGTGCCGTACAGTGGGCTCTCAGCGGGTGTTCCAGCAAGTATGTTTTGAGGGGGTCCCATATGTCCTTAGGGCGGGATGAATAGGGGAGTAATTCGGCATACGTGAGTGACTGCTCCTGCCAAAACATCATGTCTTTAATCCACTCCTTAAATTTTGGCGCTCTGCCACGTCCCCATCTACATGCGACTCGTCTTTTGGCTAATAAAAGAGCAAGTGACACAAATCGGCGGGATGCCACCTCCAACCCTTCTGTGTAACCTAATATAGCCAGCAGTGGGGAGGCGTGTTATTGCAGTGATGTCATCTGCTCTAATGCGCAAAAAACCTGCTGCCAATATGTCTGTATCGCACTACACGTCCAAGCGAGGTGCAGAAAATCAGCATCATCTACACCACACCTGTCGCATTTGGCATTATCTCGCAGTTTATATCTGTAAAGCATGGCAGGAGTATAATAGGTGCGATGGAGGAACCTATAATGTATCATGCGGAGGCAGCTGCTAGACGAAATGCGCTCAGTTTGTGTACAGCAATACCCCCACTGCTTGTCAGTTAATTCTTGGGCTATATCAGCAGCCCATTTCACCCTAGCTGGGCAATGATCCGATACCGGGTTGGCATATAGACCATGGTATAATGTTGCCACCGCATGTGATGCATCATCACTGCGCAGCAGTGAATGTAATGAGGGGAGATCTTGTGGTTCCTGCGGAAAGCAGGGAGTATGCGCCCTTACGCCTTGGCGGAGTCTAACATATAGGAAAATGTCCATGGGGGTGGGGGTTGCACCCACAAACATCTGTTGAAAATTGCGGAATTTACCATTGAGATATAGATCACCCCAGCAGACAATGTGGAATTTGGCTTTAGTTTTATGAAACGCTCCTTCCTGTAGTAATGGTATTTCAGGGTGGTAAATCAGGGGGAGGAGAGGGGAATACATCATGGGGGCGTGTGTGCGTTTGGCGATTCGCTGCCATGCTCGTATCGTGCTCGTGATTGGTGTAGGGGCGGGGTCTCGAAGCATGACCGGGCTGAAAAGAGCTCCCTCCAAAGGAATAGGGTCCGCCAACCAGTGTTCTGTAGCTACTTGAGGCATATATTTGGGTGGATGAAACCAATAATGAGCGTAATGCGCCTGTGCGCAGAGATAATAGAGTTCCATGTCAGGGATGTCGAACCCACCCTGGGAGTATGGTCTGGTGAGGGTATCCCATTGTAATCGAGGTCGTTTGCCTCCCCAAGTCAGGCGTATCAGCTCCGTGCGTAGCGCAGAGAAGAAATGTCTACCTGGGTCATATGGGATATTTAAGAAGAGATAAAGTAGTTTTGGGAGTATGACCATTTTAATGAGCGAGGTGCGCCCCGCCATGGAGAGTGGGAGCGCTATCCATCTTGTGACACTACTTGTTATGTGTTCCAATGTTCTGCCATAATTTAGGCGCATCAATTCATTGCGATCAGCGGTGACATAAATCCCCAAATATTTGACCTCTGCTGCGCACCATTCAATAGGGAAATCGGGTGAGAACTCTGTCGCTGAGGATGTTAGTGGAAAAATCTGAGATTTTGCCCAATTGATATGTATTCCGGAAAGTCCCCCGAACTGCACAAACTCGCGCAGGAGTGGGTTAAGGTTTTGCTGCGGGTCTCTAACATACAGTGTGACGTCATCGGCATATAGAGAAATTAGGATAGGACGCAGTTGACACCGAAGTGCTTTATCTTGATGATGTTATCGAAGTCTAGCAGCGATGGGCTCAATCGCGAGCGCAAAAAGGAGTGGGGACAGGGGACAGCCCTGACGGGTGCCTCTCGTGATAGAGAAGGGAGAAGAGATATGTCCATTAATCAGTACTACAAATTACAACTATTCTTATATTGATGATAAACGCAATGATTTGAATAATAAATTAATCTCAAATTTCCTGCATTCTAAACTTTATATAAACTATATTATTCTTTAAACAAATGACTCAGTGATTTTCTTTAGTATAATGATTAATAATGAAATGGTAAAGAGTTCATTGTGATTGAGCTGGTCTTAATCACCATCAACTGATTCCTACTAGTTGGTCCATCGACCAATGAGCGGAATACCTTAAAAGCAAATGAGAATTATTGTGTCATTATAAAAGAGGTATCCCGTCTCCTTCCAGCGAATCGTTTTTCTCCTAGGTTTCATGTCGGAGGAAATCCAGGGAAACAAATGAGTAAGTGAATGTATATGCGGTGTTATGGGCCCCACCGTCATATGGGTATAGTGTGTGTGTGTGTGTTAGAGAAATAATTGCACCTGGATGACCAAAAGCATATTAGGAGAAATTATTTTTATTGTAAGCGCTGGATCAGATTTCTTGGTAGCAGAGTTATGGTTACTATAGATTAGTTTGGTGAATATTGATTTTTGATGATAGATTATTGATAAGTTTTATGTCTAACACTTTTTGTTGAGTCGCGTTATGTTATATGTAAGTTTTCACGCTTCCGGGAAGTAGGAAGTGGAACACGTGTGGCAAGAGAAGTCGCATGGAATTGTACATTGTCTGAGTTCATTTTTGGTAATAACACAGGTTGTGTTATAATAGGGACATTTTGCGTATAAAAGGTGTGTAAGTGAAATAGTGATCGGTTTTCTTGTGAAACTCTGGCCTTAATTCTCAGGAGCAGTATAGTCTCCACATGTGTTTTATCCCCAGAGAAACGGGTTTACCATTTGCTTGAAAGAAGGGTAAGGTAGAGGGAAGTGCTACTTTATCGACGAAACTGAAAGTTCTGTGGTAGGGTAGAGGTAAGCGCTGCCTACTGGAAAATACAGAATTCTTGTGTGAATGGTCAAAGCTATCTTTTCGGTTTAGCGAATCAGACAATGGAAATGTGGAAAAAATGTTGTAACTAACAAGAATTGTTGAAAAAGAAATTGCCGAAAAATTTTGTAAAGGAGGGGTCAAGAGTAGAAGTGACGTAGACAAAAGCCGCGCTGGGATTGGACAGTGCGCTAGTCACATGAGAACAGGAGTGAACTGACGTAGACAAAAGCCGCGCTGGGATTGGACAGTGCGCTGTAGACAGAAATCGCTGTGATTGGAGTGTTGGTGTGAGTCGCGCTAGCATTGGTTGAAATAACGCATAGGGAACAGTGTAAAATTGCGGATTGTTGAAGGAGAAAAAGGTTGTGAATCATGTCGTACTATGAGTATGGAAAAGAGAAAACGTCTTGGATGTCGAAAGTTAAGAATTTTTTTAAGAAGGACAAAAAGGTAGTGACCAGAGAGGGACAAATAATTCCTCCACCGAAATCACCAGCTTCACATATGATGCTGAAATATGGATATCATACATGCATATGGTTAGAAAATTGGACAAAATACACCAAGAACGATGGAGCATTGGCTTTTCCTGAGAATGGTTCATTTAATGTGGCTGTATTACGGAACTTGCGAGAAAAGATGGTAATGTTAGAACCTAGACCTAGACCGACACAGTTTGAAGCTTTAGCGGAATGGGAAGATGAGATGTATGAGCGAGAGAGATCCAGAGGATTGAAGAATCATGAGTTTATACCCGGAAGGTTGTGGGGAATAAATCATGAGGACAGAGTAAAGCGTTGGAGATACGCTAACATGGCAGGAGGTTTGTTTCCAGCTTTTGCGGTTGAGGAAGAAGCAAAGAGAAAGTGTACTGAGAAAAAGAAGCATGTAGTGGTAGAAAAGTATGTGTATGGTGGTAGTGAAACAGATGACGAATTGCTGGAAGATATTTTAAACAGAAACCCACCTCCATACCAACAGACTTCTGTAGTGGTGACACCTAATGCACCACAAATGGAAACTGGGAGGAATAAAAACCCGAACGAAGAAATGAAATAAATAGGTCACAAGAAACATTTAAATTTTCACAAAATGATGAGACAGAAAGTGACAATGCAACTGAACTAGCAAAAACGACAAAAGAATTGACTGAGAAAATAAGAGAATTGACAAAGAATATGGAAGCTGTAACTGTACCAGTAACGATAGGTCCAGTAATGCCAATTTTTGAAAATCAGAAAATAAATGAAAATTCTTTGGTGATTCCCATGAATTCACATGTGCAAAGGAAAAGAGAAAGGATGGAACTGAATAATGAAGGAGCACACAATTTGGCTAGTACGTGTAGACCAAGTCCACCTACAAATTTGACGATAAATGAGAGTGAGATTAGGAGAATGCCTATGGTGACAGAGTCCGCATCAGGAACACCAGAAAGAAGCAGTGATTGGATAGAATTAAATAGTACGCCTGTAGGTCCGACTCCAGAAGAGTTAAATGAATGGATGAAAGCACTAAAAGCAAAAGAACCAGAAGAAAAACCATTAGATGTAATTAGGTTAAAAATAGACATGGAAGAGTTGATTTTGGGAACAATTGGAACGGAAAAACTAAAGAATTATCAGGATGATGAGATTATGTTTTTGTGTAAGAGTCTTACTTGGAGAGCTAGAAATTTACATGACAAATTGGAAGAGATTGCAGGTGAACTAGGAGTGGAATTTGTGAAAGTGAGGACGTTGCAGAAACCGTACAGAGTAGATTTTTGTGAGAAAGACATAGAAAATTTGAACACATCAGGAAGACTGACCCAGATAAAAGAGCTGATTGTTTTATTGAGAAAGTGGGGTGATGTGGATAGATGGAGAAATAGATGGACAAAGAGGAATGAGAAAACAACAGATAAAGCATCTTTGGCTTTTGCAATGACAGATAAGGAACAAGTTACTAGAGAGTACCCAATGAGAGAAACACCAGGTGGTAGTTATGTGCATGTTCCGTGGACCAGACAGGATATACTGTTATTTACAAATGACTTCCCAAAATTGAGAGAGAAACCAGTAGAATGGTACAGACAAGTGGAGAGATTTGTTAACCCCTTGACCGCGATCGGAAATCCGCTCGTATGCGGGACATTCCGATCGCGGGTGGAGTCGTGACGAGCTCAGCTCGTCATTCGCACAGCGCAACCGCGCAGCATGACGAGCTGAGCTCGTCATGAGCACGGAAGGGGTTAAGGTGTCAAAAGTGCTGTGGATAGATCTAGATGGATTGTTTCACATAGTAGTGCCTGCTGATTTGTGGACAGAATGTAAGATTACAATTGATTGGCCAACTGTAGAATATCCAAGGGATGCCAAAACAGGAGCGCCAGGTCCAGAAGTGATGAGGAAGTATGATCAGGTAGTTACCTTTTTGAAGAATAAAATTCCTCCAAAAGAAACAGATTGGGTGAAAATAGACAGAACGACACAGGAAAGCAAAGAATCAGTGCATGCGTACTATGAGAGATTGTTGTTGGTTTTCAAACAGTATAGTGGTTATGAGACGCTAAGTGAGAAGGACATGAGTCACTTTGTATATAGGTTTGTGTATGGATTAACACCAGAGATAAGTGAAAGGATTATGCAGCATTTGATAGGATGGCAGAATAGCACAGTGGATGAGGTTTTGAGATATGCTAAGTATTGTAGTGATGAAATAGAGAGTAAACAGCGTAAATTGAAAGAGAAAGCCATGTGGGCACAGGTGAAAGTTGCAGAGAAGCAGGAAGCTCAATTGAATAATACTAGCAGTGAAACTGGACAGTTTAAATCCCGACCTAATATAGGTAAAGGAAAAGGACAAATGAGCATAGATGAGGCGAAGAAAAAGTGGCCATGCCACAACTGCGGAAAGCTAGGGCATTGGAGAAACGAGTGTAAATTTCCTCCTAAACCTAATGTAGAAAATCAATCATTAAATTCACAGGTGCAGAGTGAGGTAGTTACTCAACAAGGTCAGGTGCCACAACCACCACTTCCCAAGAGTGCTAATCAACAGAAATACAGTGCAGAAACAGGATTCTACGGAGGAGAACAGGTAAAACAGTTGTCACGTGCAGCTGAAGTTTCACAATATTGGTTACGACAGAATGAAGATGAGTCGTATGAAAGTTCATGACGGTGTCTGAAAGAGAGGGAAGAGTGCGTGCTTGGCGCAACTCTAGAGGAAATCAGTCAGGTCCATTTGTGGATGGAGAAGTGAATGGTGCAAATATAACATTCCTTGTTGACACTGGAGCTACCCGTTCTACTGTTAGGTCAGTGGAAATTCCAAATCTTCCTCTCTCAGGTGAACATATACAAGTGGTTGGAGTTTCCAATCAGCAAATTGAAACGCCTCTTACTAGATTAGTAAAGGTAAGAATCGGTCCATTTAGTGAAATGCACCGATTTGTGGTGTGTGATTGTAGTCCCGTTAACCTTTTAGGACGCGATTTATTGTGTAAAATGAATTGCACAATTTATTGTACTCCATACGGAATTGCATTTCAGACTCCAGATGAGGATGTGCTGTACAAAATGACAATGGTAAATTTAGAACCAGAAGTAAATTGTTTGTTTCCTGTATTTGATGCAGAGAAAATCCCAAATGAGTTGAAAGGGACAGTGAAAGAAGAAGTGTGGGACTTGACAGGAGAAGATGTAGGTTTAATGAAAGGAGTAGATCCCGTTAAAATTTCAGTAAAAGAAGGAACGAGTTACCCAAATACGCCCCAGTATAAATTGACTCCAGAAATAATTGAAGGAATAACGCCAGTAATAAATAAAATGATTGAACAAGGGATTCTAAAAGAAATCATGAGCAGTCCATGTAATTCGCCAATAATGGGACTGAAAAAGCCAAATGGAACATATAGAATCGTACAGGATTTAAGAAAGGTAAACAAAATTGTTGTGCCTTGTTGCCCAATAGTACCGAACCCTGCCTTGATTCTATACCAGATTCCACGCGAAGCAGAGTGGTACACTGTAATTGATTTATGTCATGCATTTTTCTCTATTCCATTACATCCAGATAGCCAGCCAATTTTTGCGTTTAGGTTTGGAGAGCGTATTTTGGCATGGTGCCGAATTCCTCAAGGGTATACAGAAAGTCCCTCAATCTTTAATCAGATCCTAAAGAAATCATTGGAAGACCTAAGAATGCCAGAAAAGTCAGTAATGGATCAGTATATTGATGACCTACTGGTGGCATCAAAAACGAAGGAAGCATGTGTCAATGACACGATTGCTTTGCTGAATCATTTAGCAAAAAGAGGACATAAAGTGTCCCCTTCAAAATTGCAGTTTTGTAAACAAGAAGTCCAGTATTTAGGGCATAAAATTGAGAAAGGAGTACGAAAGGTAACGACAGAAAGAATAAAAATGATTCAAGGAATGAGAGCTCCAATGACACAAAGAGAGGTAAGAATGTTTTTGGGAATGGTTGGATATTGTCGACAATGGATAAGCGGTTTTTCACTAATTGCTAAACCATTGCAGAAACTGACAAAGAAGGATGTTAAAGATCCTTTTGAAATGAATGATGAAGAAATGAAAGCATTCAGGGAGCTGAAAAAGAAATTGTGTGAGGCTCCAGCATTGGGAATGCCTGACTATGAGAAAGATTTTGAGCTGTACTGCAGTGAAAGAGATGGATGTGCATTTTCAGTTTTGGTGCAGAGACATGGAACTATGAAAAGACCAATTGCATATTTTTCAGCTGTTTTAGACCCAGTAGCAAAAGCGTTGCCTGGATGTTTGAAAGCAGTTGCTGCTACTTGTGTGAGTCTGGAACAGAGTGAAGGTATAGTGATGGGGTATCCATTGAGAGTGTATGTTCCCCATTCTGTGGAATTTCTTTTGACAAGAACGAAAACACAATACATGACACATAGTCGGCTGACTAGGTATGAAAAGGTAATTTTGAGTGCAGATAATGTGACCATCGACAGATGTATGAATGTGAATCCTTCAACATCATTGCCAGATGAAGAGAATGTGATTGAAATGGATGAAGTAGATCACGATTGTCTGAATGTGCTCGAATACTGTACAAAACCAAGAGCTGATATACGAGATGAGCCTTTGAAAGAATCAGATTATATTCTGTTTGTGGATGGCTCATGTTTAAGAACGAGTGATGGAGTTCTAAGTGCAGCATATGCAGTTTGCACAGTAGCAACTGTATTGGAAGCATCTTGTCTGAAACGTGTACGGTCTGCCCAAGTTGCAGAATTAGTAGCTCTGATTCAAGCATGTAAGTTGGGAAGAAATGTACGGGTTACGATTATGACTGACAGCCAGTACGGCTTTGGAGTCGTGCATGATTTTGGTCAGATTTGGTCACAAAGGGGTTTCTTGACGTCTGCAGGGACACCCATAAGAAATGGAGATTTTGTGAAAAAGTTGCTTGAGGCGATACAGCTGCCTAAACAGATCGCTGTGGTGAAGTGCAATGCACATAAAAATGGGGAAGACTACATTACTGTTGGCAACAAATATGCTGACGAAATGGCACAGTACTGTGCAAAGAATGTGGTTTCTTTGAATAAATGTCGCGAGAGAGAGCATATTTCTTGTCCATTGCTTTTTACTAACTCAATTGAAACATGGGATGAGGTAAGACAGTTACAAGAAGCTGCAGAAGATGAAGAGAAAGATACTTGGCTAAAAGCAGGATGTAGGAAACATGAAGAAACTGATGTATGGGTTTACAGGGATGAGAGACCAGTTATGCCTGATAGCATGATTTCTGACATGGCACGGATGTACCATGGGCAAGCCCATATTGGGAGAGATTCAATGATCAGACTTTTTAGACAAACATGGTACAATCCAAAATTCAGAGCCATAGCTGAGAGTCTTTGTCAAAGATGTCTTATTTGTCAACAGTTAAATCCAGGAAGAAAGACAATAGTGAGTCTAGGAAGAATAGGACGAGAAGGGGGTCCTTTCACCAGAATGCAGATGGATTTCATAGAAATGCCACCTTGCAGCAGATTGAGGTATGTCTTAGTGGTCGTCTGTTTGTTTTCTCGATGGGTGGAGGCATATCCAACAAGAAGGAATGACAGTATCACAGTAGCAAAACGTTTGCTGCGAGAATTCATTCCGAGGTATGGTTTTCCAGTCACGATTGAAACAGATAGAGGAACACATTTCCAAAACGAATTAGTTAAAGTGATTTGTGAAGCCCTTAGTATTAAACAGAAACTGCATTGTGCATACAGACCAGAGGCTTCTGGAATAGTAGAGCAAGTGAATGGAACAATCAAAAACAGGTTAGGAAAAATGTGTCAAGCTACAGGACTGAAATGGCCAGATGCTTTGCCATTGGTTCTGATGACAATCAGAAGTATTCCGGAAAGGAAGACTGGACTCAGTCCACATGAGATAATCATGGGACGAGCAATGAGACAAGCACAAGTACCTGTCAACAAACTACTGACTATAACTGATGATCTAGTACTGGATTATTGCAAAGGATTGGCTGATGTGGTGCGTTCTGTGTTTCATCAGGTTGGACCGGATGCGACCACTCTTGAAAGAAAACCAGCTCACGACTTGAATCCAGGAGATTGGGTTCGAATAAAAGTCCACCGGAGAAGAAACTGTTTGGTTCCTCGCTGGGACGAACCACGACAGGTGATCCTAGTGACGACCACCGCAGTCAAGTGTGCAGAAGTGAAACACTGGGTACATGCCAGCCACACCATCAGAGTTCCAGAACCTAAAGATCGACCTGTAAGTCGGCCTCTGGAAATATCAGATAACAGTTCAGCATCAGAAAGAGAAGAGGAGACAAACAGGGTGCCAGAATTTGAAGATCGACCTGTAAGTCGACATCTGGAAGACCCAACTACAAGTGAAACAATAGAAGAAGAAGAGGAAATAGAACAAATAGCTGAAGTTCCAGAATTTGAAGATCGACCTGTAAGTCGACATCTGGAAATATCTGATACTAGTTCAGAATCTGATACAGAACATTCAAAAGGAGAAGAAATTTCAAAAAGAAAGTGGAATTTTGAAAGCATAAGAGAAGAAACTGAGCCAGAAGATAGTGACAGTGAACAACCAAGTACAAGTTGTGGTAAAATTCCTTCGAAGATAATATTAATAGATGAAGAAGGGAGAGTTTTAAACCAAAAGTTAGAAAAATCGGAAAAACCCCGAGGAGCAGTAGGGACAGATAGTCAAAAACAAGAACAGGGAAATTTAGAAGCAGATAGAGAAACTGACACAAAAACGGAAGAACCTCGAGGAGGGTCAGAAGTAGGTGAACGAAGGAAGATAAGAAAAGAACCACAAGTAGCTGAAAGCGAAATCATAAGCTTCAAGATAAGAGGAAATAACGAAAAGATTGAAACAGAATCAGAAGAAAGTGGAGAAGAAAGAAATGAAAAACTAGAGACAAGAAAAAGAAATTGGAAAACAGAAAGAGAGGAAAAAGGAAGTGAAGCAAAAAGGCCAAGAAAAGGAGACAATTGGCCCGACGAAGTAAGAAAATTAAGATACAGAATCATAAAATTGGATGGGAAAAGTGCTGAACAAGTGAATGAAATAACAAGTCAAAAGGAGCAAGGAAAACAAGGTGGTAAACATTTGCAGAAAACAAAAAGAATAAAGAAAGTGAATCAAAAGTACAGATCGCCTGAATGGTTGTATCGTGCTTTGACTAGTCACAAAGAAGAATTGAACACTCACGAAAACCCAGAGCAAAGAAACCTGATGGGAGAAAGTGAAGTGCAACAAACCTGAAGCAGCAAACCTGAAAGAGTTTAGATAGTTTACCGGATTTGACAAAACACTGAATTGACGAATTTACCGGATGTGACCAAGAAAGAATTCTGAGAAAGAATTAAAAGAAAGTACCAAGCAAAGACAAAATATTGGAAGTACAGAGTGGCAAGCAAGTAATTTCTGAGGTGTAGTGACACAAATTTTCTAAGAAAATAAGTAAATAAGGTTAAAAGGACAAAATGGAGAATATTAGAGATAGAAAATGTAGATGTGAGTTTTTAAGTAGATGGTGCAAAATGTGCTGTTTTTGTACAGGTTTATTAATAACAGTATGGGTGGTTATAGCAATAACTATTCCAATTAGTTTAGCGGTAGTGGAAAAATCTAATAACACTGAGAAAGAAAAAGGAGCTAACACTCAAGAGCCAGTTATTTTAAGGAGTAGTGCAGAATTACATAAGGACAAATCAATAACAGATTTTTCAAAGAATGTTTTTACTAAATTACTGTATGAGTATGTAGAAACAATGGATGTAAGAGATTGCTATGTTTGTATGCAATTGCCTGCATCTGTAGCAGAGGGTGTGACTTATCATCACCTCCCTTTGACGTATGTAGTGTATTAGCAAGTTTATTTTATAAAACAGGTAGATTAGAATATTATTACACTGATGTAGATAAGATTTTTGCAAAGGTTTCTGTAGTTCCCGAGCTTAATAAAATAAAAGAGGGAAAGACGTTTGGTGAATATTTCTTAGAAGATAAGATTTTAACATCAGATAATATATTTAGGTACAACCTTACCTGTGAGTTAAAGAAGGAAGAAAAGGTATTTCTAGAAATGGTTGAGGAGAGAAGAGTGAAATTTGAAAGAAAAGTGATAGAAGAGACAAAAACACCTCTTTGGGCGTTTGAGGAAGACCATCATGATAAGAAAAAGACAAATGCAGCTATGACTCTGGATTGGCCCCAACAGGGAAGGTTGTGCATTAGAAGAAATAAGACAAGATATGACAATTATTTTGTGGGTTCCAGCAATTGCTATGGCAATTACAGAATTCTAGGTGGATGGGGATTCAAAGGGGGAAAAGATCCAGTATTTCCAGGGATTTATTTCATTTGTGGGAATAGGGCTTACTATAGGTTGCCGGACCATTGGTATGGATCATGTTATTTAGGCCTGGTTTTTCCAAAGATTTTTCATGTGGATAGAAAAGAAAAAGGAACACACAAAATGATAAATACCTTTACACGTAGAAAAAGGGAAAGTTTTTCAGAAATAGTAGGTGATATTTTTGGTGCATTGATACCAGCAGTGGGAATATCTTTGAATGCATTTAGAATTCGGAAATTATCCACAGTAGTAGATCGTTTATCTACAGATACTGCTGGAGGGATCTTAATGGTAAATACCGAGATGGTTGCCATGAGAGCTATGGTGATGCAAAATCGTCTTGCCCTTGACATTCTTTTGGCAAAAGAGGGCGGTGTCTGTGGAATGTTGAAAGTCCAACATTGTTGCACTTACATTCCAGATAAAAGCGAAAATATACAGAAGTATATAACAAATATTACAAATTTGCACAAAGAACTAGTTCCACTGGAGGTTGAAAGTGTTTGGGGAAAACTTGGTAAAGGGTTTTCTTCTGTAACAAATTGGTTAACAAGAATGAGAGGATTAATAATAGGGAAAGTTATAATAATAGCAACCATGGGAATAATAATAATAATATTAGTACTGAAGCTTGCAGTAACATGTATAAAGAGAAAAAGAAAGCAGAATAAGATAGAAAAAGAAAACATGATAAACAAGGAAAGAGAGAGAGAAATAGGTGAAATAGAGTTAGAAGAAATAAAAGAGAACATGTACAAGAAAACAAAGAGACAAGTTGAAAGCGATACAGAAGTATAAACTAACAAAAGCAAATGGATAAAAGATATATGCTGTCTGAGAAAATTGTATAACTTGGGTTTTTGTGGTGATATTAAAAATCACCAAAGGGGGGAGTTGATGGAGCAGGGTAAATATAAAAAATGTTAACCTCCTAATATTTTCGTATAATATTAATAAACATGTTCGTTCAAGTAAATAACCAACAATGTATGTAAAGGGTTAAGGATAACAAGCAATTTAGTGTGCAAAGTAATGAACTAATAATTGTTTACGTTTCTAACATAACATAATATTTTGCGTACTAAAATAATAATAAAAAATGCATGATTTGTGCTTTGAATAAAACGTGTGGTTGCAAAATAAAGCGATGGTAAGTAAGGGACAGCTTTATATGTTGCTTCTGCTAGGTAATACCGAATTGGGGTACGTAGAAAGACGGGAGGGAAACGAAAGGGTTTATATTTCTTTGTTTTAATAACATTTTGTTTTCTTTAGAAATAGTGCGCTTAGGCCTGCCGAGCAGCAATATAAAATGGCCGCGAGATACTAGAGTGCGCATGAGCGGATGCGACCATGTGATAGAGGAGAGAGGCTGTTGCAAAGGGATGATCACGTGCTGATGCTGAGAGGCTAAGATGAAAGTATGGTCAAGGCTGCTGTGACCCTTCTGAGCAGATGTGTGCCAAGATGATCAGCAAGAAGCGTGAGAAGCCTGGTTGAATCAATAGAAAGAACTCTATTATACAAATTGTTGCAGAAAAAGAAACAATTTGGACTGATCGAAACGGATGAGCAAGTGCATGAACTGTGGGAAACGATGCTTGCATGGACATTCCACACGGAACTAGTTAAGACCAGGAAGTTTGATTAAAATGTATAAGGACCTGAGTTTTTGACCAATGAGAATGAATCGCGCCATGAAAGAAGAAACATTGCATGCTGTAAGCTAGAATTAGGGTATAAGAAGACCTACTCTTGGTGGGAGGGGTAGAATGCAGTTAGAATGCTGGAGTAGATGCTGCGGGAGATGCTGAAGAAGTTAGATGCTGTAGATGGGAGAGTTTGCGGTTGCTGATGCTGACGAGCTGATGCTGCTGCTGTTATTTTCCTTTTCCAGTTGAGTATAAGATGCTGCTTTAGGAGAACTAGCATTTGATAAGATTTATATTAGAATTATTAGGATTTTCCCGAGAGATAGATAGGTTGATTTATAGAAGTTCTTAGTATGATAATCTCATTTTCCGTCTAAAATAAAGTGTCATGCAAATTACAACTATTCTTATATTGATGATAAACGCAATGATTTGAATAATAAATTAATCTCAAATTTCCTGCATTCTAAACTTTATATAAACTATATTATTCTTTAAACAAATGACTCAGTGATTTTCTTTAGTATAATGATTAATATTGAAATGGTAAAGAGTTCATTGTGATTGAGCTGGTCTTAATCACCATCAACTGATTCCTACTAGTTGGTCCATCGACCAATGAGCGGAATACCTTAAAAGAAAATGAGAATTATTGTGTCATTATAAAAGAGGTATCCCGTCTCCTTCCAGCGAATTGTTTTTCTCCTAGGTTTCATGTCGGAGGAAATCCAGGGAAACAAATGAGTAAGTGAATGTATATGCGGTGTTATGGGCCCCACCGTCATATGGGTATAGTGTGTGTGTGTGTGTGTGTGTGTTAGAGAAATAATTGCACCTGGATGACCAAAAGCATATTAGGAGAAATTATTTTTATTGTAAGCGCTGGATCAGGACGCATTCCAGCAGACACCAGCAGCAGGGCTCAGGCAGGTCCAGTTGGTGCTGGTCAGCTGGGCAGTTACAGTGCAGGCTTCTGGAAGACTGTTGTGTCCATGTAGCTCAAACAGGAGGTCAGTCGACTGACCCCTGGAGTCACTCTGGTTAGCCTGGGACCAAGGCAAGCAGGTCCAATCTTCCTTCTTCAGATAGCAAGGCAATCCTCAAGCAGCAGTGCAGTCTTTCTGGCAGTAGGGCGGTTCTTCTTTTGAATCTTCCACAGGTCCAAGAGTGTTCTGTTGGTTTTTTTCTTATACCTGGTGCCAGTCTTTATGTGGGGGAATTCCCTGACCTACCCCAAAACTGGTTCTGGTCATCTCTTTCACCCCCCCCCTGGTCCAGGCTCCAAACGGTCTATGGTGACAAAAGGCAGGGAAGGCCACGTCTCAAGCTCCTTTGTGTGTGCTGTAGGCAAAGCCCTTTGAAGTGTAAGTGAGACTAGGTAAGCCCCTTCCCAGCCATTCTGCTAGGAACCCATCCTGTCCAGACATAAGCCCCTTGTGTACCACTGTCTGGAAGCAATACACAAACCCCAAAAGCAGAGCCATTCACAGTCATGTGGCCCAAGACACTGGCAAAAAGGCACAGTTGGTTGTAGCAAGACAATGCCAACTTTCTAAAAGTGCCATTGTCAGAATTGTAAGTTAAAATCCTCCTTCACCATTAAAGAGGACAGCCTCCACACCCCAGCTACGCCACTGAAAGAGGATTTTAAATAAAAATTCATGTGAGTTTAAAAAGCATATCTCTAGCTGCTCTCTATCTGAATTTTTGTATGAACCACAGAAGATACCTGTAAACCTAAGAAGGCAAGAGTATATGACAATGTCCTATCGGGTATCATTAGAAATTGTAATTCATGATTTATGCAATACCAAGAATGTATTGTACAGCGCCATAAGTCAAAAAAGAAGATAGTGCCAAAACAAACCTTTTTATATCACAATTCTCAAATATTATAAATGTGTTCTGAATGTGACACATCTTGCACCACTCTTGCATGTTGACCAGCTTGTGATGCCTCAGCAGGACTGTAGAGGATGGAGCGCATGATATCGTTTTACTGAGTCAATGGACACTTGCTGCTTCATCTTCATGTCGGGCAACGACTATAAGATCAACATTCTTGTTCCTTCCATAGCTTATTTTTTCTTGCTACTTCTCAGCTGCACATTCACTGACCTTGATTGGCCAGCCAATAACCCCAGACATGGATGGGGCTGCAGGTTCTTGCACGTCACTCAAACTGTAACTGATCAAGGCTTGACTCCTCATCAGTATTTTCCCCTCTTAGAAGGTAAGGCACGTACACCTTCATGCCGAACAGTATTTCATAAGGCATGCTGTTCAACAGTAAATTTTTTGGCATATTATCCTAAGCTCTCCGTGTGCTATATAGGTTATTTAGCCAGGGTGCACCTTACTTAAGACTCTTGCAGTCACTGCTTGATTAATCATACAGCAAACGCAGGGAGTTGATGGACGGAGCGCTGAAACTTTTCAGACACTCACTCCCAGTCACAGATGTGGGTTGAATCCATCATCGTTCTTTAGCTCACTTCGCCACCCCAGTTCAAACCCAGCCATATGCAAATCAGTCTTGACCCCGTTCCTCATAGGAACAGTCCAGCTCGAACTGCTAAGCCAGGTCCTCCCTGGACCAGAAACAGGCATCTTGGGACCGGTTTCGGGGTAACACCCCTCATCAGCCAGGCTAGCTTGAATGGCTAGCTTAAATCCAGTGGCAAACTTTTCAGACACCCACCCCCAGTTTCAGCGCTCCGTCCATCATCAGCGTAGGTACAGAAACTCCTACATGTGCTGAACAAATCCCCTCATGTGATGCTTTCATCAATTCAGATCTAGGCGATTCATTTTGTATATCTCAATAACCCGAGCCCCAGTATTGTGACTTTAGGGAGGCCATCCTGTCCCAGTAAATAGCTGTACCTCCCCAGAAAACCTGCAGGAGCGCCTGTCGTTTCGTGTGATGATTGTATTGCTGAATGTATTTTTGGGTCAAACTCAGTTTGCAACATAAAAATTGCTGCTAGCTTGTGCACCTGTAGCACAGATTTCAAAGCTTGGTCAGTGGCAGCATAGTGTTTTGAGTGGATTCCCTCACTCTGGTGTTCCAACATGTGCAGTACATCCTCTAATGGAAGCTACCACTTGAAGACAGCTATCTGTACCTACGCCTGCTTGGCTCTTATTATCTCCCCTTGTGAGTCTTTGTAATCAATGTTTTATGTCTACATTGTACACCTGCACACAAAATGAGGCATTATTGTATTAGTCCATGACAATAATTTAAGTCATGTAAAGCCTCTCTGCGTAGTTTATTGTTTCCTCAGGCCTGAAATCGGAACATTGAATGTCAGTATCCCTCTAGCAAACAATTCATTTGTCTAACCCTGCCCTTCACTGATATCTTATATACCTGCCTTGTACATTGTGCTCTATAGAGTGAGGAGGGGTCAGCTCATGGTCTGCTCCTGTTCTTGTTCTGTTACAGAAACAATACTTCTTGTTCAAAATATAGAAGGGACATGGAAGCTTAAAACTGCTATCTTTTCCTTCTTTCTACCAGACGGAACGTACAAGGTCATATTTACTTGTAACCACATTGAAAGAGCATTATAGTATGGACATTTTCCTTCTCTGGCCTGTTAGTGCAACTCTCAGAAAAAAATATGGCAGTCAAGCACACGTTTTATTAACTGCACCATTTAAACAAGCAGGCCTGCACTTGCACCACATGTTCTAATACAGTTAATGCACACTGACCTTGTTACATTCAACTAGGCCTGTATTGCATCTAACAGTAAAAGATACATGTAGAGATCTTGCCACACATGTCAACAGCCTCAGCCTTCTTCTTGGGGGAAAAGAAAAACTCCAGGTTCTCCGATACATGGGTCCAAGGCTGCTCCAAGGACAGAAAAGCTTGCCTGGTCTTAACCCTAATACATGGCACCTCTATTTATTACTATTGGCCAAGTGTCTTCGAATAGTTCTCCATTCAGACAGCACGTAGTTGCCATATGTACTACAAATAATACAGCTGAAAAGCATACTATCAAGTTAAGGTCTCCGGTTTTGTAGAACTGAATGGACTTTACAAAGAGGTCAGTAGATACCTATCCCAAGGGCACAGATAAATGGACTACGTCCATGCATAGCAATCAGAAACTACCAATAATCAATCTTGTCTTGCCAAGTCCACAGGGTGGAAGAAAGGTCAGCCAGGAAAGTGGAAAATAGCCGGATAGAATTGCTGTCCACTCCCTAGTGTGGGGATGTTTGTTTCTACAGCACACACATTTCCTCTCCTCTTGTTCCTATGCACTGCCCATCTTATTTAGACATCTGTCGTAAGTCTCTCTGCATCTCCCTCATTGGTCTCTCACGCTCTCTACTGCTTCTCATTCCTGCCTTCTTGGTTGCTCTACCTGTCTCATTACCTTCCTTCTCTATCCATTACACCCCCTTTACATACACTGTCCCTCCCCTACATTTACTCATGCTGTTTCTCTGACTCTTCCTCTCTTGCCTTCCTACCCATTCCATTCCATCTTTCCCATTCTATCTCTCTTGTAGTTTACTTTATTCCCTTCTATTGTTTTTTCCTTCTCTCTCTTCAGATCTTCATGATATCTTCATCCCTCTTTCTCTCTGTCTCACTCTCTATCTTTACCTTACTTTTATTTCCCACTTGTTTTCTTTTTACCATCACCCATCATCCCCATTCTTTCTTCAGATACCTCTTCCTTTAATTCCTAATGCCTACCCAAGTATAATACCATATGTGATTTGGGGGTATTTGCTTGGATCATGCATCAGCAGAACTTGAATATCACCACAAAGTATAAGACATCATATTTCACAATACAGCTGAATGGATTCGACTTAGATTGCAGACTGCAATCAAAGAAGAAGACAGGGTTGTCCTACAGCCCCGTCCTTATGTGTTGTCAATTAAGGAGATCACGTAGCACTACATGTAATTAAATTAGGAGTACTGTAATATAGTAAACATTTGATCAATGAAGAGTACCCATAATGAAAACCCTTACTATATGAAAACAGATGGGTAGGCATATCTTACTGCACATTCGCAGGATCTGGTATATCTCAGGAGTGTGACACTTAACTAGGCTAAGAAAGAATGAAAACAGACTAAGGGCCTGGTTTAGAGTGCAGTTACTCCGTCAGGGCAACGGGGTATGTTACTCCATCTCTATGACGGAATAACCGCACTCTAAATTTAAAAATGCCCGCTGCCCTAGACGGCATCTCTTACATTGACAGGTCCCTATCAATGCATTGAAAGTGTGCCATTTGGCTCTGACAACATGACAGAGTCATATGGCACACTTTAAATTTCTTTATTTTCAAAGAAAATCCCAAAGCGGGATTTCGTTTTAAAAATAACAAAAGCAAAGACCCGCTCACCATCGGAGTTTTCTCCCTTGGCATTAGGGTCATTGTAATATTTTTAATTTCACTTACCGCAATGTTTTATATGGCAGTAAGAGAAAGTAAAACCTTGCCATTTGTTTGCTCACTCTATATAGGGTGGGGGGACAAACGGTAAAACCTCCGACGGCCCTTACTCCATCGGGTGGCTGGAGGTGTATGTCAGAGTTGGAGACGGAAAAGTCTCCGCCACTGACATACTGAAGGTCCGCCAGACCCTAAAAGAGGCTGGCGGACCTTCAGTCCTGCAGAAAGAGTACTCCATCACTGGTGCGAGGGACTATCCTTTCCACCTCACTCTAAATCAGGGCCCTTACTAAGAAAAATAGGTTAACAGAGCACTGACAGTGAGTCATCACCATTGTTAGAGGGTATACAAAATAAACGTTGCAACAAAATCTAGCAAATGATCCTTGGCACTGATGTTTTACGAAGCATTGACTTGTTGTGGTGGTCCTGATTATTTTATTTTATTCACTTGGCTGTCTTGTTGAAGGCACCCTTGCTACTGGCCCTTATTAGTTAGAAACGTTGTTTTTCTTCTTGGTGAGCTGTCAGCATTAAATTTATCAGTGTCAAAAGTATTGACCTTTACATTTTGAACTTTACTAACTACTCCAGCCAGGGAATATTTCTGTTCTACTAAGCAAACAACCCCATGCCTTACTTTGCACTGCACCATCTTACAAAATCATGTTTACAATATGGTTAAGGTTGGAAAAACAAACAATTGTTAGTTGTTACCCTCTATTGACCAATTTGGACCAACCCGTGGTAGAACACAGCATAAAAATCAGACTTTCATCATATCCAATTTGCTGCAAATTGGTCGTAGGAAAGTAAAGATTATAAGGGGACAAAATAAGTGTTTTTATTTAACATGCTAATCCCCAGAGGCAAATGTGTCAAGAAAGCAATAAAATGTTTAATTAGCGTAGAAGAGAAAACTGAAACAAATAAAGATGGATGGAAAACATATTCTCTGAAAACAGTTTGGATTTTTACATTGGGAAGTGCAAATAACATGATGGCCAAATACCAAGACTGGTTTCCCACAATAGTTTTAGTAAACTAACACTAATGGGGAGTGTGATATAAGGATTTTTGAATTACCTATAGTACGTATACTTATTATATAGAAGAGAGTAGAAGAATTTAATTTGTCTTTGTTCTGCCTATTTAATCTTGACCATTTAATCTCGAGTTACTTTCCTTGAAGTTGATTGAAGAGACATATCAGTTTATGTATAGAATTTAAATTATTGATAAAGTGACTAAGGGGCTGATTTATATCTTGGTGGAGAGGGAACTCTGTTGCAATGGCAACAGAGTTTCCTCCTTCCCAAGACTCTGGTCTGCCTGCCACATTTAAAATCGGGCGGACCATAGTTTGATCATGGAGTAATGGCTGTCGGAGGTTTGGCTGTATGTCTACCTGCCTAATTTAGATGGGCAGACAGTTAGCTGTTTTTCAATGTCTGTCACCGCCAAAAGAAAACCTGGCAGTCGGGGGCACTGAAAGGTGCTCAATGCCCCCCTCGCAATGGGAGAAAACTCCCATGGCAAGCGGGACATTGTTTTTTTATTTTCAAAAAGAAAATCCCACTTTAGCATTTTCTTTTTTTTTTAAATATTTTTTTTTACTTTGACGTATGTCACCGACAAGTTCGACAGAGTCGTCTGGCAAAGTTACAATGCATTGGCAGGAACCGCTGTGCTTTACTGGCAAATAAGGTGACATCATGTATGTGATGTAAACATGATGTATTAAACATCATCTGATATTTTAGTTTAAGTAACTTTGCATCTAGTGGGTCAGTGCTAACTTTGTAAAAGAATAAGTGCCGGGGTCCAAAGTTTTGCTCACTAGCCTGCAGCCGTAGCCTTTATTCCACCTGAAGAGTCTTTAATCCATGACCAGACACTCCCTGCTCCTTTATCTCACTGTTGAAAGTTCCTGCTTTCACCCTTTGTCACTGTTTTGCCGTCTTTCTAGTCCTTCTTCTTACGCCTTTGTGCATTTTTCACTTACTTGCTCTGGAAAAAAGTCTGTAGAGGAAAATTAAGTGCCAGTCCCCAAAAAAGAGTGCCCGTTGGCCCCACCTGCAACCACCGGCCCAAATTAAGCCCTGTAGCGGGTAAAACGATGCTCATAAGCTCAGAGACCAAAAGGGGGGCACAGGAAGAAAGGAGTAGCTTCTTGAGATTTTGAGGAAACTTTTCATTATTCAGCAAAGTATTTCTTTAATCCTCTTAAAAGGAACCCGTTGGTTAGTACGAAGAATTAGGAAGGGGACCCATAACTGATAATACATACTTACATCCATAGAATTGCATCCAAGTTATGAAAATAGAAAACAAAAGCCCTTTGGGGTATTTTTTAGGAGAACTCGAGAGAAGAATTTTTCGAGTTAGTCCTATAATAATTTTTAAAAATTGATTTACTGAGAGTGATCATATAGGAAAAGTATTATCAGATCTCTATGATCGATACGTTATTAGAAGCCTAATGACATATGTGACTATGGAAAACTCTGTAGATAATAGTATTGCAATTGAAATGATAATATGGAATCAAGTTGGGAGGCTAACTTAATATGCAAAAAACAATAATTGTTGGGTCTGTCATAATGTAGTTGAAAGAGAGAATACGTCCGGTTTAATGATGCATTCAACTATTTCGTTGCTACAACTATGGTACACTGCTGAGTATGTGCCTTTTTATTGCATATAAATAATTCTACTGAAGACTTTTGACATATAAACAAGAGTGGGTGGTCCTGAGTAGGTCAGGCACATCAACATTTGAGACCCCATTAAAAGGAAAGTATGTCCCAATATAAATGTAAATCTCCATTAGATTTTTGAACGCCCTTCAATTTCTGACAACCCATATAGCAAATTCTAGTTTCTGGCTAGAGGAGTTTCTCCAAACTGACTGAAGAAATGTCTGAATGTGCGCGCACAACAAACACATATATGCCGCGCGTGGGCGCCCTCACACACACACACACACTGAAAAAACAAACCAAAATGTAACACTTTAATCTAGAAAAACCACTGAAATTCACCAGTTAGAGTTATTTCAAGTAACCATAACAGGCACCCCCACCATGCACATTGTTGTCATCAATGATGTAATTTCACATCATCACTGATGTTATCAATGATGTCATAGAACATGCCATGAGTGATGTAATATTTGAAATTATAAGCAGTGCATAGTGAGGGCACGGAGTTATAGCTACTTGAAATAACTATAAGTGGTGAATTTCAGTGGGGGGTTTTTTCGTTTAAAATTTTCTTTTTAAACTGACATTTTCACCTACTTATAACATAAAGTAATATTTTATTATCATACATAACTATTGCAAACCCGTGCGGGTGCCCAACCCGCTGCGCACAGCCTTAGGCCATATGCAGCATGGGTTTGTCTGCGCCCAACTCTCCTTGGGCAGCCAACCCTCCGCATTGACTTCACGCAGCGCAGGCTTTGCCCTGTGGCCAGTCCCTGAACCTAAACCCCCACAGGCGGCCATCCCAAAAGACAAAGGCTATGCGCAGCAAGTGTTAGCTGCAGGGCCAACCTCTTGTATGCAGCTAAACTAACCCAGACACTAACGCCCCCACCTTTTTCTTAAATGCTCTTCTAATCCCACAAGACTCACGAGAGCCTGTGCAGCCTCAAGGGTCCCCTGAGACTCTCACGGGAGCAGTCCCACAGTACCATAGAAACTCCCCCCAAAATATATATTTTTTAATTTGGTCTCAGGGGCAGTTTCCGGGAGCCACCCACAAGGTCCAGGCGGTTAGGGTTCCCCTAACCTGCCCACCTTATACCTTATGTTTTTTTGATTTTCAGGACACTGGGGCTGAGTTCCCAATTCCTGAAATGGCGGCCACAACATTTCTCCTCATGTTGCAGCCAGCGAATCAGAGCACGAGCTGGGAGCTTCACGCTGCGAGAGCGAGATGGCAGATGGGAAAAGACGCCCTTTCAGCCAATCAGATTGCTCCATTATTCAAAGTTGCACGCATGTGGGACTCCCGCGACCCCAATTGTCCAGATATGCATACATTTTGATCCTTTATTTCTCAAAAGTTACTGAGTGAATTTACACCAAATCACAAAAGCACACTTGCTGAGGAAAGATCTTGCTTTTTGCCAAATTTGGTGTAATTCCGTTCAGCCGTTTGAGCTGTAGCACTGTTCAAAAGTCCCGCTGGCAATTGCATGAGGATAGTACGTTTTAGGACTGCCCCTTTTTTTCTCAGCCACACTTGACAGATCGCCCCATAACTTTAAAAAACGGAGCTAAGGTGAATGAACTTTTTTTTAGAAAGTTTTGTGAAGAATCATCAAACAGTGCCAAAGTTATTAGCAAACCAAAAAACACTCCTTCTATGGTAACTAGGACCTAACTATAAATACACAATGGCGACCTCCACTGTGCAATATTTTTTAAGACATTTGAGTTAACTTACAAATGATTAGAGAAATTTGTATGTATTCTATATAACTGTGGGTAAACAGAGGTCAGTAATATCAATTCTTGATTAGACAAATAGAAAATGAAAACAACATAGACAGAAAGACTATAATGTGGATATAATCATTATCGTTCACAAAAGCAAAGAGAGACTACCTTAATATACCGTGAATGAGTACAATGAGATTGAACATATACTGCTGTATTAGGTCATTTTTAATAGTATATATTTTTACGAAACACAACTTGAATAATAATGAAAATACATTTTCTATATCAGATTTTGCAAAACGAAAGCCTCTGTGAGATAATTTTGACATTTGAAATGTAAAATCTTGAACAAAGAAATCCCACGAATCAAAGATAAAATATGAGGGTTGATGATGAAATTCCTCAACAATGTATTGCCCCTCCCCCCCCCCCCCACACACACATAATTTTTTAGGGGGACCCTACGATGTTTGCGTATAGTTCTAAGCAAACGCACCTCTGCAATACTTAGCACTGCACCGGGTCACAAACTCATATTTCACATGTAGGTTGGCACAACACTTCACAGCAAAACACATGCTCGTAACACCGTCCTTGCAATAAACCTAGGAATAATACAAGTCAAGCCATCATCATAACTAACTTGTTGCAAATTGGTTAAAGAGACTAAAGGTAATGGGTGGTCAAAATAAGTGTTTTTTAATGTACCATGCAAATTTTAGCCACAAAAAGCTATACACATACGAACAGAAATACACCAAATTTTGCCAGAATTCATTTGGTTTGGGCTATTATTTTTATTTAACCATTCTATAAACAAAGTTTCAATTGCAGACACTGGTTTTGCTAGTCATTATAAGCATTGAGAAAAGTTTAAAAAACAAAAAGAAGTGTTCTAATTTAGAGAATTTTCCAATGTTCACAAACATCACAGATTGTGAGTTGCTGCAACACTCATGAAACATCTTCTGAGGACTGCAATCTCGTTTATCTCACATTTGATTGGTAACATTAACACAAATGTGATATTAAAACCAGAAAAAGCATACTACATGGTGTAGCATGTTCATTTCAGGATATTAAATCATCCATTCATTAAAACAAAATCTTCTGATGTTCAAGAACTTTGGAAGTAAAATAAAAAATTATAAGCAGCATAGAATGAGAACTGGTGCTGAATTGTGCATACACAGACTCGTCTTGGGCACACCCACTCATGGAGCACTCTCCTCAGCCTACATAGGCCGTTGTGAGACAGAAAGAGATATTGATTTGGAGAATAGGCATAAAGGAATGAAGATGAAAAAGATAAGTATCATTTGAGTATATGTAATATGAGAAATCAAAGAAGGATATATTGTCACCAAGGAATGTGGTGTAAAAGAAGGCAGGAGATAGTCCATGACTATGTTTTGGGACATGCTGACAGACAAAAATGAGCTGTTGGAGTGGTAAGAAGAGAATGATTTGCCCTTGATTCTCAGGGAGGTTAGTATCACTAGTGTAACTGGGTGATAGAATGGCACAAATGTTAAGGAGAGGCCAAGAAAAAGGAGAATTGACAAAATGTAATTTTGGTGAGCAGCAATGAGATAGTAGGAGACAGGCATAAGGACTCATTCCAAAGAGTGCTCTTGGTGAAAACCAGATTGTGGTAGATTAAGGATGTTGTAAAATGAGAGGTATCAGCTGAACTAAGCACTGTCATACAGCTTATACTCTCTCAGTTAAAACTGTGTGTTTGCTGGACAACATAAACATCAGAATTGTGTGAGACTGACACCGTGCACACCATCCAGATATGTTGGCCTTAGTCCTGCTGGCTCACAGTGCACCATCTGTACTCCTAACCTGACAAGGTAACAAATGGATTATGCAACTTCAGAACATGACAACCCTGTCTCCCCAAGGAAATCATGGTAACAGATCTAGAACCCTTTCGTTTGGTTACTCATGCATGCCCAAAGAGATATACAAGAAATACGCAACATGCAGTTTCAATATTTATTGAAGCATTGTGATTCTTGAGTAAAATACATGTGGTGCAATAATCAATAGAAGGAAACAGAATAGTGTTATTAGCATAACGAGAATGGTGATTAAGACAAGCAGTTCAACTATTTTGTTATTATGGAGAAGATATAAGTCCTGTAATATATTGTACTCCTACCTAGCGCTATCTAACCTAGAGTGTCTAGTGTGAGTGAATCTGCCAAATCCCTGTAGGATGATCTAACTCCCCATTACATGTTGGTAAGTGTCATTGGGCTGTCCGTCTTGGTGGAGAGCTGGGCAGCATCCCTCGCATGAGGTAAACAGGAATCAGCTGGGCTGTAATTCCAGCATGGGTTGACCTCTCAGTGCCAGCGAAATGCTTCTCTGCCTAAACAAGGGCATGATGTTGTTTATATGATAAATCATCATCCATGTTGCCATGCCGAAGTCCCAGTCAGGCCTCTATTGTTTTGGCTATTGTGATAGCTCTGTTGCCGAACGGGCAAAACAAATAACAACATTTTGCGTAGTGAACTTAGCCCTTGTACAGAATGTTCAAGGTATTTGAGAATGTGCCTACGAAGTGGAAATGTAAGCAAAGCTCAGTTCAGAAAATATTATCCTGTACAGGCACTCAAACGAATGTGTGTCAAATGTCACTGTGTATAAGAAACAAGGAAACTTAACAATGTGAGCATGTAAAATGGTGGTGTTTCTATCCGGGCCTATAATGTGGCTGAATAACAGCGCCTGAAGCTAAAGGGAACTTGTCCTGCAGAACAGTAAGTGAATTTAGTAGAGTGAATGAGCTGTTGTGTTTTTTTAATAGGTTTATGGCAGATTTAAAGCACTGGGAACAGCAGACAGGTCAAGTCTAGTAGTGATATCAATGGAAGTAAAAGGTCAGATGAAGCACACGTTTCGGTTGATCATTAAATTGGGATCAGTTTCAGGAAGCCAGCATGAAAGAGTAGTTGGACTGAGTGGGTGGGAAGGAAAGTAAGTGCGTAGGAGAGTGGAGGAGAAGGGAGGAGAAGTGAGAAGAATGAGAAGTGTATTTTCATAATAACAGTGTTAGAAGACAAGTAGAGTTCAAATCGCTATCTGGTTGAACAGGGTGTGGTGTTAGGGAGAGGAGATCGTGAGGGATAGTTATTGGGACACGATCGGAAAGAGGTGATAAGAGTGAAGTTACATATTAATTTGGTCAAAGTAATGGCTGTGTTCACTGTGCTAAATTGGCAATTTGTAGGTATCAAGGTCCTCCTGGGTGCAGGACCTTCTCACCTGCTCCGTGCTCTATACTGCTGTAAAGTGCCTGTATGGCAGGTGTGATAAAGTGTTCTGAACATTTAGCAGAGAGGTTAAAGGTTTAATGGCAATATTAAGAGATGAGTGTGAAAAGGGTCATTAGTCAAAAGGTTGTAGGTATGAGTGGATATATGTCATGAGTGGATACAGGTTGTGTGTTCAGTTTATGTAGTCTGGAATTGAATTACAATAGTTGTGTCCTTCTGCAAATGGGGATCTTATTGTTTATAACTCATTGTAGTGAGATGTTGATGGGCATGTGGAGAGGACTGTGAGATGGAAACTAAGATAAAATCCAGTGATTTGCTGTGCAAGTGAATGCATAGCAAATATGTGTTGCAAAATGATTGGTCAGGTAAAAACTGGTTAAAAGTGATGTGTTGATGATTTTTTACATCAAGCTTGAAATCTTTAAGGATCATGAGAGGGAAAAGTCTGGAGGTCAAATTCCATGATTAAGTGAATTTCTTTAAAGAAGATATTTGTTGTGAAAATGAGAAGTTTAATTCTACAATCTGTGTCTAAATGTGGGGCAATTACTGTGATTTTGACCTGCTCAAGGGTGGGTGAGCTTCAATCCATGTGTAAATATATTTAATGCAATCATAGTAAGTGAGCAAAGACAATTCTGTACACAAAGTAGGAAATGGTGCTGCAGCAGGCAAAGGAAAGCGCCTGTTACCTGACCACACAAAAACTTCCAACAAAACCACAAACGTCACATGTACACATTTAAACTATTAAAAGCAAAAACCAATTGGCCTATTGTGAATTCATGCTTTTAGAAGGGGAAGCTGAATTTTATGCTGCTCCACTAAGGTTATCAGTCTTCCAATACAGATTGTGTTGTATTGTATTGTATTGTAATTGCATTTATATGATATGCTGCAAATAATTAGATTCATATGTTTAAAAATGGAGAGAGTTGTAAGAAAGTGAATAAATGTAACTTTTAAAAGGGCAAATATGTGTGTCTTTGTGTCTGTGATATATAATACAAAAAGGGTAGCTGTGTAATACGGGCCTATATTGTAATCAATGGGTTTTGGAGGAATTTATAAACCACAATGCCGAAGGAAGGATGAGTAGTTTTAAATGCTACCTGAGATTGCAATATCAGACTATGCTACACGTTACTCATTATGTATTTTTTATATTGCATAATTTATTCATTGATTTTAGTACTCTTACAAAGATTTGAGCATCATCCATTTAGTATTCATTGTTTGCCTGAGACTGGAGAAATATCTGTCAATTTTTTGAGAAATATGCATTTTTGTTGAGGGATAACGTGCTAACATTGAAATGTATTTTATGCAACTATGGGGCACATGCATCAAAATTCGGTAAAGCGATTCCTTATTAGCGAAAAATAAGGAATCGCAAATAATGAATCGCCAATCAGGATGAATGTACAGATTCGGTAATAATTAGCGATTCGCAACAAATCGCAAAAAAGACCGAATACACGATTGCGAATCGCAAAAGAAAAATTAGCTAATACCGAAATCGGTATTACCGAAATCGGTAATAGCGAAATCGGTAATAGCGATTTCGCTAAAAACGGGTGGCGCCAGAAGCAGGCTGATGACATCACAACCAGGAAGTCATCCAGCCCATGCTTCATTCAGTGCCCTGAGGAGCTCAGAGGAGGAGGCAGAGGACTGAAGACGAGCTGAGAGACTTCACCCTCACAATCCAGCTACACCACACCTAGCCAGGATGGACAAAAATGCTGCAAAGACAACTGCCACGCCCAGGAAGAGGAAGAGAAAGTTCTCAGAGAGGGAACTGGAACACCTGATAGAGGGGTGAGCAGCAGCCATGACAAACTGTTTGGCAAGTTGTCCCTGAAGGTGCCAGAAGCTGAGAAGCGCAAAATATGGCTGCGCATTAAGGAGAAGGTAAATGCTGTGGGAGTCACACACCGCAGCATTGACGAACTGAAGAAAAGGTGGTACGACCTCAGGAAACGTGCCAAGGAGCGCATAGCAGAAAGGGTGAAGGAAGCAGCTGGCACAGGAGGGGGACCATCCAAAGTACCTGCCAACACAGCCCTGGAGGATCTCGTTGAGGGGACGATTGAGCCTGAGGCAGATGTGGGAGTCACCCAAATGGACACTTCCGGCACAGCAACCACACAACAAGGTAAGAAGCATGCCTGCGCTAATACGCTGCGTATTGTAAACCAATGCACATCTCCCCAGGCAAATCACAGTGTGCAGGAAGAAGTCCATTACACATATACCCTCACATACGAATAGCATCATGGGAGTTGTAGTCATGTTAGCCAAGTGTGCATGGATAATCGCCAATGCGCAAGAAAAGGCACCAGCAGTACATGTCCGAAAGTGTGTTTAAATCTGTGATTTATAATGTGTAAAATAGGCTAAATGATAAACAGATAGAGGAACAAACTAAAATAACGATGCACTGTTCCACACACAGATGCATCTCCGGTGGACTCAGATGACAGTGAGCGCCTCATGATTTCGGAGACACCGGCAGAGACGGATGGAGAGACTCCGCTGGACCCTCAGTCCACACCACCACCACCACCACCACCAAAACGCAGGGCACCTGTACCCGCACTGCAGGAAATGGAAACTGAGCCGACCCCAGCACCCACAACAGTCACCAGCCAGACACGTTTCCCTTCAGCAGCTCCGACACCAGCACGTGGCCGAGTCAGACAATGGCGCAGGTCCAGGAGCAGTACTGCGTCAGATTCAGGGCAGGCTCCGAATGTCTATGCTGGGGTTGAGTCGCAGATGCTACGTGTTCAGCGCCTGCAGGGGAGACATATGGGCACAATCAACCTGCAGATCTCCAAGCTGGCCAAAAACATGAGCACGATGTCAGACTGTGTGCGTCACCTAACGACAGTTGTTGCAGAGGGGAATCAGGAAATAAACAAGAGCCTACAGGAGCTCACCCGTGCCGTTATAGCAGGACAACGCACTAAGCGCAGGAGGCATCGGCAGGGCTTGCTTCGTCTTTCTGCGAATACTAGGGCCATCACCAAGCTCTGCAACAGCACTGCTGTCTTGTCACGCTGCTCCGTGTCACTGCAGACTGACCTAGGACATTTCTGCGGGGATGTTGCTAAGGCCTTAGGCCAAGTGACCACTGCTGTGGAACATCTACAGTCTGGGACAGTGAGTGCCAGCAACTTGGAAGGGGAGGAGGGTAGTGAGGAGGCATCGAGCATGAGTAGCGTGTCCGTGCCGGAGACCACTAGCAGGAAGCGCAGTTCGCGCAGCTCAACAGCCACAGGCACACATCAGGGTGATGTCGAGGAGCCATGCGACAGGAGGCTGGGGGTACGTGGCAAGAGGCGCTAGACATGCATTTCTGCCTCTTTGTCCATGGTGGTGTAACCATGTTCCACTTTAATATTGTGATTGCACTCCCGTGCTGTTAACGATTAGATTTCATTTCATCAACCAATGCAATCACCGTCATGTTTCCTAAACATGAATATTTACTTTGACCTGTGCTTATGTGAATAAAACATTAGCATTCAAAGATATTGTGTGATTGCTCATTCTTACCAGGCTCAGAAGTGATGTTGTGTGATGTATGTCCGCCTCCTCTGACCTTCAGCTGTGTTTGGCACGTGTGACTGTCGGCGTTGTGCGGGTGGTTGGTCATCCCGATCGTTGTCATTTCCGTCCATCTCAATGGGAATCCCCCTTCTGGTTGCAATGTTGTGCAGCATGGTACATACTGCTACAATCCTGCAGCAGGTCTCGGGGTTGTATTGCGATGCACCACCAGTCTTATGTAGGATCCGGAAGCGACTTTTCAGGATCCCGAATGTTCTCTCGACCACATTTCTTGTGCTAATATGTGCCGCGTTGTAGCGCTGTTCCTGTGGTGTTGCTGGGTTGAGGTAGGGGGTCAGGATATATTCCCGCAAGGCGTATGTGCTGTCACCTACAGGGTGGGAAGCAAAGGGTTAGCCGCAGTAATGCAATTACATATGGGATAATGATGTAACAAATAGGTATATGTAGGTACCAAGTAGGTGTCCCTCTCCAAATTCACCGTTGAGCAGATGCCTGTGGATGCCACTGTGCCGGAATATATATGAGTCGTGTGTGCTCCCAGGAAATTGTGCCACTATGTCCGTGATTATGTGCTTGGCATTGCACATGACCTGGACGTTGATCGAGTGATAGGACTTCCTGTTACGGAATATGTACTCGTTGGCTGAGGGGGACAGATGGGGACATGCGTGCAGTCAATGCATCCTATGACATGGGGAATTGTGCCACCTGGTAGAACTCCAGTTTGGTCTGGTTCAACTGCTGTGGGGTTGTGGGGAAGGTGATGTGGGTATGTATCATTGTCAGCATGGCATCAATGAATTTACGGAAGAAGCGTGAAAGTGCGCTTTGTGAGACGCCTCCGGCTACCGCTACGACCCCTGGAAACTTCCGGACGCCAGTAGGTGCAGGCTGCATAGGACCTGCACGTGCGCAGGAATGGCATTTGTCCTACGGGTCTGGTGCTGCAGTAGTGGTTCCAGGTCAGCAATTAGGCGCATTATCATGGCACGATTCAGACGGTATTTGTCATATACTTCCTCGTCATTTTGGCCCAGCAATGTAATGCGCACTCTGAATACCCTCTCCTGGATCCTCCTCCTGCGCTGTGCTGCTGCATTTATTCTCATCCTCCTTGCAAGCACGTAGAGGGCTGCCATTTTGAAAAACTCACGGGGTCTCCAGTGGCATTTTTGAAGGGTTTCAGATAGTTTACACCTGTGAAATTTTTATTTTTTATTTTTTTTATTTGTGTTTCATTAACTTTACCTCCTGGTTGAGATTCCCCTTATTCTGCTCATGCTAATTAGCGATTTAGATGAAATTCGGTATTTGCGAATTTTGATGCATTCCTTTGCGATTCTTTATTTGCTAATCGCTATTGGCACGCGCAATAGATGATTTCGCTATTTTCGAATCGCTAATTTGCGATTCGGTAATTTACCGGGGGCTTTTTTTGCGATTATGTAGTTTTTTTCGCTATTGGGCTTGATGCATTGGAATATGTTGTTTTGCGCTAACTAACGGCCTATTTTAACGATTCGCAAATTTAGCGAGGGGTATTTTGCTTGATGCATGGGCCAGTATGTGTATTATTGTAAGTCAATTTTGGAATGCAAAACACATTGTAGGGAAGTTAAAAACATCCATTTTAAAATGTGCTTTTCTTTTGTAGCACAGTGACACTACAGTGTAGGTTTAACAAGATATATAAAGAAAATAAAGTCCAATGTGGCGCAGTGTAGTTTTTTGCTGAAAGGGTTCTGTGTTTACAATGTTTATTTTCACACACTGGGGGTGGATTCTTTGTTAGTTGCTTGCCTCAAGGATGGGCGTGCAAGGGTGAGTTTTTCATGTGCGCTGAATAATGCTCTGAGAGAAGTATTGCCATTTTTCTTTCTTTTTTTTGTTTTATATAGCGTGAACTCCAGCCGAAGGTACCAGAGGCTTACATTAGCACCAGTTGCATTACAGACCAACACATTTATTTTGTTAGGCATGGGGAGATTAAGTGATTTGCACAGAATCACAGGATGTTGAACGTCCCTGCCAAGACTCGAACCCGGTTCCCCAGCTTCGAAGTCAACGCTCTAACCGCTAGGCCACATTTTCAAAGCGTGTTTTACCAGCACTGAAAGGTAGATGAAATGCAGTGTTGGCTATCCATTTACATTATTTATTTGTTTAAGGAAGCTTAATACCCTGCAGATTAATTCAACACTGTGAAATATGGGAAATAATTCTCTGTCAGGCCTCTTTAAGTGAAATGCGAGTTTTGTCCAACGCTGGTTATGGCGCATCATTGAGCCAGGTGTATCTTGTTGTTAGTATTCAAGGGTGCTATGTTTGGAGGAGGCATTTGCAATAAAGTGTCGGAGCGCTGTGTTACTCCAAAGTTGGTAACACCATGCTCCAACATTTTTTAAATGCAGGGATGCGCCCTATTTATAAAAATATGACGCACCTCTGTGTTTTCGCTAGCGCTGGTGCTAAAAAAGCTGCCTAGCGCCAGCACAGGCACCTTTGCACCATGTTGCAAGGGTGCCCTCGCTGCAGGGGCGATTGTTTATGTGCAGGAAGGGACACCTTCCTGCACATAAATAATCTTGAAAGGCGGTTTGCTCTTTCAGCACACATAGAAAGAGCAAAATACGAGGAGAAATTAATGATTTCTCCTCATATCGCCATCCTAAGACCAGGTTTTACCTGGTCTTAGTTTTTGGTACTGTCCCATCCTTGTAAATATGGGTTAGCGTCAAAAAGCAATGGGTGTTGCGGCAGAACGCCTACTGCAACACCCATTGCACCCCCCATTCACACTAAGTGAAGCGTAAAAAGGGCCCTTATGTACAAGGAGGTGTTAAGCCCGTAAAGTGGCTTAACGCCACTTTGTAAATAAGGGGAAGGGGATATTGCCCACAGAATGTCACCTAAGGACTGTGGGTTTCTCTCGTCGTAGTCAACTAGATGATTTTTAATAACTGTGGGCCATATGTACAAGGACTGGCGAAACTATCGCTAACGTTAGTTAGTGGCAGTTTTCTTACCGCCGTGTACTGCTGAAAACTATCGCCATGATAGCAACGTATTTACAAGCTGTCGCTACATGGCGATAGCTTCAGGGATCGGCGGCGAAAACTGCCACTACCATTAGCATGATGGCGATAGGAATTCCGGCGTTAGCGGGCGAAAACCAACGAAAGGCCCATTAGCGGCAAAAAAACGCACTTTAGTCAGCCCAACGTGAGTTTTTTTTTGCCTCTATTGGAAATAATAGCCTATCAGTTGACCTCCAGTAGAAAATAGGCAAAAAAAACAATGAAATGCGGAATGGAGCAGCCAGGGCCAAATGCAGCACACATCAACAACCCCCTCAAGCCTCCCAACATCCAGGATGACCAGGATGAGAGCCTGGATGCCTCGCAGGACCTGTGCCTGGAGCCTGGATGCCTCGCTGGACCTGTGCCTGGAGCCTGGATGCCTCACTGGACTTGCGTCTGGAGCCTGGACACCTCGCTGGACCTGCATCTGGAGCCTGGACGCCTCGCTGGACCTGCGTCTGGAGCCTGGATTACTCGCTGGACCTGCGTCTGGAGCCTGGATGCCTCGCTGGACCTGCGTCCGGAGCCTGGATGCCTCGCTGGACCTGCGTCTGGAGCCTGGATGCCTCGCTGGACCTGCGTCTGGAGCCTGGATGCCTCGCTGGACCTGCGTCTGGAGCCTGGATGCCTCGCTGGACCTGCGTCTGGAGCCTGGAGTGCGATGCGGAGGAGCTGTGGAGTCGATGAGTCGTGGCGGTAGACATTGAGGCTTGTGGCGCGGCGATCGCCCGTACCTGGTGGTGAAGTCTGGCGGGTCCCATGGAGACACGTTGCTGACCTGTGTGAGAAGACTGCCTTGAGCCCCTTGGAGCTGTGAATGGTAGAGGCACTCCTGCACACCAGCGTAGGGAGGTCTGCATCTCATACTATGATCCACCCCTACACCGGGGTGCACGGAGGGGATTACCAATGGTGGGCGGCGCCTCTCTGCATCACAGGCCGAGTGATGTTGCGCTGGCTGGACGCTGTGGAGGGTGAGGCCCCTGAGCTGCGCCAAACTTGTGTGGTGGGAGCGCTGCAACTTCATGCCTAAGGGGGCCCTGCTGCATCTACTGCATCGGGAGGTTCACCAGCGGACTTGTCGGTGACTGCTGTACCCAGGCTTGTGAAATCCCACCTGGCTGAGGCTCCTGCTGGCTGAGTCACATATTTGGAGAGAGTGCAGCGGATTGCGCCACGGTGTCAATGTCCAGGTTAGGAGATGGTGGGACGCGTATCGGAGGGGGCCCGGGGGTCGAGTCGCCCAGGCCTAGCACCTGTAGATGACGCTTCCCCAGTGGGGGCTCATCCGCTATAGCAGAAGAGCGTCGCCCCACTGCTTTCAAGCAGTGCAAGAAGAGGAAAAATCCTCACATGATGATAACTTCCTGATGTAATTGTGCTATGTTTCCTTTGCGGGCGGGAGGGGGGGTAGGGCTGCTTCACTCATGGAGCAGGGCAGGGGCGGAGTGGCATGCCCACTCAAGTGCGCAATGACTGTTTGGTCGGCCCACTCCGGCCGCCCAAAGCAGTCATGCGCACTGTCCTGTTCGCAATGCAGGCTGCATTACAGCCTGCATGGAGAACATGCCCACCCCTCCAGCCCCTGGCTGAATGCCTTCTCCCGTCGCCAATGAACAATCCCAATGCCGCATTGCAGCGTTGTGATTGGCTTAGGGGAGGGAGCCTGGCTGCCTACTTCCTGTTCCTGGAAGCAGACTCAGGAGAGCAGGAGCAACGAAGACACGGGACCCGGCCTCGAGGTAAGATTTCTCTCATTTAAATATTTACAACACCCGCTCACACACACACCCCCGCGTCCACGCCCAATCCAGTGTCCTTTCTGGTGTTTCCCACCTCCCAGCTGTTCGGTGTCCCCCCGCAGCACTTCTCAATGGCGGCCACTGTGCGGCCATGCGCAGCGGGCGTACCACTGGTGTGCCAAAGGTATATATGAAGGTACAACGCATACCATTACATCGCATTCCATTACAATGCATACTAATACTAGGCATATTGCAACAGTAGGGAAGGTGTTGGATAGCGGAGATGTAAATATTACTATTCTCACTTCAGTGAGTGCAACCCTAAAACTAACCCTTGCACCCCAAAGCAAACCCTGAACCCTAAAATCCATTTTTGAGCCCCAAAACACACCCTAAAAATCATATTTGACCCAAATGCACACCCCAATTTTCATAACTAACCCCAAACCACACCCCAAATTTCACATTTTACCCCATAATACACCCCAGATTTCATCTCCGACACCCGAAACCCATACCCACCTAAAACTTAAAAATATCCCATTACTGACCTCACGATGCGTTGTAATGGAATGCGATGTAAAGGCACCTGCGTTGTTGGGGTTGCGTTGTAAAGGCATTACAATGTAATGCCTGCGTTGTAATGGACGTCTCCCATGCCAAAGAGAAGACATAGGCAAGCCCGTCTGCGTCCATCTGTGGAAGCAGATTTTTAATAATCCACTGGTGCAGGGTCACCACTTCGTCCACGGATTCTTAACAAGTAAGGAGGAATCGACACTGGAGCGAAGTACAAACCATAGGTCATTTATTAGCATTCATGAATGGGGGCCTCGTCCGACAAGCACCATAGAGATACTCGAGGAGAGAGCACACTGAACGATGGTTACATGGGTTTTTATAGCAAAAGATCACAAACAAGGGACGCCCAGAGGTAAATAGAACTTTGGGAAAAACACACAAATGAGGTACCGGTAAGAATCGACAGCCTTGGTGCCTTGTGCAATTGTCGCGTCCTGAAGCTGCACAACAAGATATGCTATCTGGGTAAACTTTACTTGAGGATTTACCATTGTCTGAAAAACCCCAAGCAGACGCCAGCTGTTCATTTGGTGCTGACTCTGCATGTATACACAGCCTACAATGCCCCAATCTAGATTCTTTACTCATGTTTATACAAATGCAGTGTCAAGGATAGAGCCAGGCTGAAAGCAGGGCAGGGGTGAAAAATGGATGAGGCATAGCTTAATCAAAAAACAAGGGACTCGGATTTTACATTTTAACAGTCCTTCCTTTTCAGCCTTTGCTGAATCCATTTTTAAAAGTATATAATTTAACCTCGTATATCAATGTTCATAAGTTCGTAAATTTCAGTGTGCATCATCATTTCTCGATTCAATTCATGAACATTAATTGGGGGAGGTTTAATATTATTACAGGTGGTTATACAAGCTGTACATATCGTAGGGGCACACTGAATGCAACAACAGCAAGTAAGAAAGATGGCTCCTATTATCACTATTACCATCAATATTTTCCAGCCCCAAGTAGAAAACATACCCCAAAACCATTCTGACCAACTCCATGTTCCTTATTCCTGGTGTATTTCTGCAGCTATTTGGTGAAGCTTTTGTGTGGCTCAATTAACATTAAGGGTGTTTTATGTAAATATTGAACAAATGTATTGTGCTTATATATTTGGCAGTGTGAGTCCTTAAGAGAGGACAAGGTGAAGTGATAATGTTCAGATGCGGTAGGAGTAGGGGGCACTAGGCTATGAACAGGGTAATATGTTTCAAGCCTCCAAAATAGACCCAAAAATCCCAATACTAGCAATAGAAAACATACAAGTATCCCTATTTTTCTCCTTTTAATCCAAAACTGTCAGCTTTTAGCGGGGGCATTTGGGGCAAGTACTTCTATTCCTCCTAATAGGTCAAAAAAACACCTTCCCAAAGGGCCTTAATGGCAGATTGACAACTCTACCCATTTCAACCTAATCTATATACAAATACCTATTTCAGAAGAACACCTAACACTATTCCCTATACTGATCTTTTATATTCAACCTGTATGTTTCTTAACCTTCCTTCCTCTTACTGTAGTATTTGTTGTTTGATTGCCAAGGTAACAAAGAGTAGCGTAACGATCAGCCAGAAACAGAGCAATGTAGTCTCAATTCTCCTAAAATTCCCTCACTACTCTATCAGAGAGCATTAAGTCCCAAGTGTCTTTTGCTTCAAAGCCTCACTGGCAAGCTTATGTACCGGTCCGGCCGTTGGCGGTCTTGACCACCGGCATGGGTTGCTACCTCTCCAGAGATAGTTTCTTCAATCTAAGTCTATAGTTCGTTTCAGCCCTTGGCCGCATTTTGTATCAGGGCTGAACAATGTCAGGATGTTCAAACAGAATCTGTTCATCTGGGTCAGGCATGATGGCAGCAAGTTATTGTTCCCACGACACCACTTCACCATGTTTCAAAAAGATAACCAACCCCAAAAGGCACTTGCTGAGAGATCTGATCATATTCAAAATCAGGTATTCCTCTTGTTATCCACTGATCATATGTCAAAGGGAGTGGCGCTTGCTTTCTCCACATCACTGGCATGGATCCAGTGTCTGTGCCCTGTGCACTTAACAGCAGTCTGAGTGGTGATGAGAACTTGCACTGGACCCTTCTAGCATAGCGCAAGGCTGGACTTCCTCTGAAACTGTTGGGTAAAGACACAGGGGTCGATTCCGATCTCAGCCGGAAGCGCACCTAACACTATTCGTCTGGGAAAAAACCAAGCCGAACGCGTGTTTCCCGACCAATTCGAACATTCGTCTGAACGAGCAAGTACGATGCGCATAACTGCCCAGATCCCGACCCAGCCGTATTTACCCAATCCAGCTCCTGTTCCCCGCCCGAGCCGGATCCGTAAACGCAGAATCGAGTCGCACGGAAGCAAAAATACAGCACCTTCCGGCCGGACTAGTACGATGCGCCTTCCGTATGCGCCGTACCCGTCGCTACGTACGGCACGTCAGAGCATCCGGGAGAGCTGCACATAAGCTCCGATTCGCGCCACAAGACGATCCACGGCTACGAGACGAACACGCCAGCCACGAGTACGAAGCAACGAGAAAGCCGAACGAGATGAACCAACCATGAATCCCATCGCGCAGGTCCTACCAATACTCTACATCTATTACCGGAACAGGTACGGATGCGTACGGCGCAGAAGGTAAGTCAAACACCCACCACACAAACAAACGACACGTACCCGACATATAACACACACACATAGGAATGCAGAAATGACTTACACTAGCAACAGCAGAACCATAGGGGCGGGATGGCTATCACCAATGCCATATACACTCATAGGGGCCTGGATGCCTACCACCAACACCACCCCTACTCAGGGGGGCCTGGATGCCTACCACCAACACCACCCCTACTCAGGGGGGGTGGATGCCTGTCCCCAACACCACCCCTACTCAGGGGGGCCTGGATGCCTGTCACTACTACCATCCCCACTCATAGGGGGATGGATGCCTACCACCAACACCACCCCTACTAAGGGGGACTGGATGCCTGTCACTACTACCATCCCCACTCATAGGGGGATGGATGCCTACCACCACCCCTACTCAGGGGGGCCTGGATGCCTGTCACTACTACCATCCCCACTCATAGGGGGATGGATGCCTACCACCAACACCACCCCTACTCAGGGGGGCCTGGATGCCTACCACCAACACCACCCCTACTCAGGGGGGCCTGGATGCCTGTCACTACTACCATCCCCACTCATAGGGGGATGGATGCCTACCACTACCACCACCCCTACTCAGGGGGTGCTAGATGCCTGTCACTACTACCATCCCCACTCATAGGGGGATGGATGTCTACCACCAACACCACCCCTACTCATAGGATGGGTAATGCATGACACAACCAGCATACTCCAACATAAGGAATGTCAGAAAAAGACATCCCCCCAACACCATGACAAGCGTGTGTAGACTGTGTCAAATGCCTACAACACTGAACATGACATTGAACATACAATGTGACCCCCTGTCACATGTGTCACACATAAATGTGTGTGGCCTCCACAATGCAAGCAGACCATGACCACTGTGGCAATGGGGTCTAACACCCCATCATCACAGTGACCAAAAGGTAAGTGTGGGGTCCATAGCTGAAGCACATTTTGAACATTGTGGCAATGGGGTGTAATCCCCCATCATCACAGTGACCAAAAGGTAAGTGTGGGGTCCATAGCTGGGGCACAATTTGAACTTTGTGGAAATGGGGTCTAAACCCCCATCATCACAGTGACCAAATTGTAAGTGTTGTCATGGAAAAAAGCTGCAAATGCCAAACAGCATGGATTCTCCCTTGTCACAGAACAACAAACACATCAGTGGCATAGTAGTGCTTGTGTCCCATAGCAACATAGATTGGGTGAGGCAAACAGTGCAGTGCAAATAAGACATACCTTTGGCCATGTGCAGACAAACATCACCCATGGGGGCTGACACTGTCAACATTCATCAATAACACAATGACAGAAGTGACCATCATAATGCAGACCCACATATCTGCACCAATGGGCACACAAATGTAGATATCCTGTGGAGACTGTAGATGTGAGGTGAACAAATACCATACCATGGCAGCAATGGGACATACAAACCATGATCACTGTGCTGACTGATGACCTGGGAGTCCCAGGGACAGCAGGGGAAACCCACCAAACAACATACAGAAAAATGGCACACTAAAGATATGCCAATGCAGTGGTGCAGATGCACAAACACAAACATGCAGCCCCACACTGCATATCAAACACAACAGGTGAGGGGGGGGGGGTGCCAGTGTCCCCAGGCAACCACACAACACATGAGGAGGCCTGAATCCCCATTACACAGATGTGCATACAGTGCCACACAAAAGTAACTCATGGATCCGAATCCCCTATGTGGGCAATCAGGCATTGTTAGATGAGAGGGAGCCCAAATTACACATGTCACACAAGCTTGTAGGAACAGCAACTAACACAGCAAGACACAGACCCACCACAGCACCACCCCCAGGGTCCCCACATTGTGGTGACACTGGCCTGCATGATAATCCCACTGTGATGACAAAGCTAGATGTCGTTCACACTGTGAACCACAGTCATGTGTCCTGAGCAACAAACTACCATCACACCTACACAAGCACAAATCAATCAGCACGGCCTGTCAGCCAAGGCCAATATGGAGGCAGGGGTCTAGCCGTGAAACAACTCTCATCTGCACACACTCAACACCACACACCTTGATCTCCACCAATGTGCAGCAGTGAAGCTCACATGCACTGGTGACATTGCACATGCACCCATGACAATCCCAGGGGTGGTGGTGGGAACTAAGGTGCAGAAACCCATCACACATGGCCAGTCAACAAGACTCGTGAATGTCTGACACACTGCACAGTACGCCGTACATGGGCATGACGTCAATACCACACCAACCAATGGGATCCCGACCACAGTCACACACCAATGAAGAAGCCAAGGTCACCCACAAAGAACACACATAAACAACTACCAACATTGCAGCTCTGACCCTGAGGAGTGGCAGCAGTCACACACACAACGTGTCACAATCACTGAAAGCTAACACAAACTGTAAATTACATGACTGGTGTAACCAACAAGTGCCAAGGGGAATCCTGACTGTGTCTCATCTGCGTTTGCCCACAAACTCAGCCCTGACAGCAAACACACCTATGGGTGACACCCTGATGACCAGTAATGTGCCATGCACCCACATCCCATAGAAGCCAGGGAGAAGACTTTGGGGGAACATAGGTCAACTCAGCAAGCATCACAAACAGAAACATCACTAGGGATCCCAGCCTGCGTAGCAAAATGGAAGTGAACACACACAGACATGCTCACACAACACACACCTTGTGCTCAGGCAATGTCACAGAATTACACACTGCCATGAGGGGACTCCACTCCTGTGTAAGGAAAGCTGTGCCATACGTTGTCCCAGTAGGGCTCTATCATGTCAGCAGAACACTTGGTCACTCAGTCAACAATTAGCACAAAATGAAGGCTCCCGTCATATCAGCCTGGTCATGGGGGTGTCACCGAAATCATCAGCACAGATCCAACACACATGTATAGCAAGTTGCACTGATAACATAGATGAGTCCTTCCCCATTGATGCCCAAACTTGCATGTCCAGTGGAGATGGTCACACGGTCAGGGAAATAGACAAATAGAACAATGGCAAGCACAACAGATGTGCAGGGGTGTAAGCCACAGATGTGATATTGCAAATAAAAGTAGGAAATCCCATTGCCAAATCTTGAAAACATGACACCCTCATATTGCTGCAAAGGATGACATGGATACACAACAGGATAGGACACATTCCCCTGGACCACATGGGGTCATGCACAGTAACACTTCATTTTCCTGAGATCAAAAATCACCATCACTGCAGCAAGGGCATGGTTAGCATCATCAACATCATGTACATCAGAAGCAAAACCACTAGAGAACAGAAAGTAGCTTTATTCAGCATATATGTGTGAAAAAGTGAAAGTCCAGAAAATAACAAAGGCCAATGGCCAGTCCATTATCAAAGTCCAAACAGGGTGACAGTGGCAGATGTCACCCTTTGCATGCCTGCACTGCTACACACCAGGGACATTCCCCTCGGAGGGGCATACGGGGGCAGGCCAGGCACCGCAGGGACAGGATCAGGGCTCACCAGAAGGAGGCAGGGAAGGGGTGGTGGGTGCTGGAGAGTCATTGACAACTGCAGTGGAGGTGTCTGACATGGTGTGTGCCGGCACAACTGGGGGCATGAGTCAGATGGTGTAGGTGCCGGCACGACTGCAGTGGGCTGTGCAGATGGAGTGGACAGGTTCCCCACTGCAGTGCCCAAGTCAGACGGGGTGGTAGTGGACTCCACTGCAGTGCCTATCTCCAGGGGAGTAGAATGGGGTTCAGGTAAGGTGGGCAGGACAGAGGGGAGGACACGGTCTCCATACCAGTGGCACAAACATGCGCAGCGGGGGTGTGGTGCTGGAAGAGCAAGTGGTAGGGGGAGAAGGCCGGATCATTTTGGGGATGGTGTATCTGTGGGTGGGGGAACCTGGAGCAGGGTGTGGTGGGGGAACCTGTGGAGTGGGGGCCTGAGGGATGGAGGAAGGAGACTTGGTGGTTGAGCTGCAGGGCGGCGGCAGGGTCTTGCTCTTCCGGGTCCGGGGGGACTTGTGGATGGGGGCCTCAGTCTGTCTGTGCCTGGGGGAGGGTGTCCGGGGGTGAGGGGCACTCCCCTCTGTGCGGGTGGACTTCCTCTTCCCCCTGTATGCTGGATCAGCTGGATCGGAGGGGAAGAGGCCGAGGTCACAGAGGAAGATCTGCTTTGTAGGTGGGGTTGCAGGTGAGGCAAGGGAAGGGGCCTTGGAGGGAGAGGTATCGGAGGACTGCGGAGTGACTGTGGATGCCTGTGTGCGTGTCTGTTCCCCATCCCCTGTGGGTGTGGTATCAGTCCCCTGAGGATGCCTGCGTGCATGTTTTGTTTTTGTAGTGGGTGTGTCTGTGCTGCTCGTGTCTGTGTGTTTGGGTGATTGTGCAGGTGTGCATGTGCTTGGGACAGGTAGGGTGCCAGGAAGTGTGGATGGGGCAGAGGTAGGAGGGGTGAGGGACTGTTGGAGGAGGGACACTGCTGCCGTCAGGGTGGAGTCCATGGACCTATTGCTCCTCTGTAGGGCAGACATGCCCGATGAGATGCCCTCCATAAATGACACCAGCTGTGTAAACAGAGTGGTGTGGGCATGGAGGACACTCAGCATTGCTGTCTGCCCTACATGGAGCTGGCGAAGTAGGTACACAGACTCCTCACTCAGGGCAGCAGGGGACACAGGGGCAGGGGCTGCGGTGCCTGGCACGAAGGAGACACGCTCCCGAACACGGGAGCCTCCACGGACCTCTGGAATGGGAGCCGATGGGAGGGCGGTGGTGGTGGTGGTGGTGGTGGTGGGGACAGCAATACTAGCTGCGGTGTGGTGGCTGCTGACACCCACCTCCACAAGGGAGTCATCCTCCGAGCTGCTGTGGTCCTCAGCTGAGGTGGATGCTGCTGAGGACTCCTCGGTGTGGCTCCCTCGCCCTCCATGCCACTGGGTCCCTCCGACCACTCATCGGCTGCTGACCCAGTCTGGCTCTGCGGCTCCTCCTGGTCCGTGGAGCTGTCCCCTCCTGTGGCCGTGGATGTATCTGCAAACAATTAGGGAAACAGACAAACATCAGTCACCTGCACTGACCGCACACACCACAGTAAGTACAGCACATTACAGAGCAAGCCCTGGCATCCTTAGTTGAACATTGCCAAAAGTGCTCAAACAGAGTAGGAGAAGCCAATTGTCAGTCTGATGGTCAACCATGGCACTCACATCCCTCCTGGCCTTGCACCCATCTGTCTGGTGCCTGTCGGATGGCAATACCCCAGTGTGGACACATGCACCACCTACACAGTAGTTGGACAGTGCAGAGAACACGGTGAAGTATGTGAACATGCACACATCACAACTCTTGCCACTGAGTCAGTACAGGTGTCCGGATAAAGGGATGGCCAGAGTCTATTTTGAAATGCATGTGATGCACCAGACACCATGATGCACCCATGTCCTGATAGTCAATGCCACAATGGGGTGCATATAGCACATGTCACTCACCTGCAGGATCACTCTTAGGGAGTTTAATGTCATGGCACAGGCATGGCTGCAAAGTCATACATCACTGTCTCCAGTCACATGGGCAGGGCAGCCAGCCAACAACAGTCTGTACTGTGTCACAATCCTAGGTCATGGGAAATGCAAGTTCTGTAGCTGACAAGTGCACATGTCCATCCCCCACAAACCACATCATCTGAACTCTTATTTGTCCACGTCATACCAATTGGACATATGGGAGACATGAAACACAACCCTCGGAACCTGAGCACCCCACAATCTGCTGTGAATGGGAGACAGCTGCCTGAACTTCACATTCGCATACCCCAGTCTGCACAGTCAAGTGATCAAACACCTATATGTCACACAAGTATCGTCTCCTATGGTCACATCTCCGGTGGCATGCTGAGCCCTAACCGATAAACACCCCAGTAGTCCTGACAACAAAGCCCAGCACAATGACACAGAGGCAGACACCTGAGGGAACATTCCACTGAGCACAACGTGTCAGCTGATACACGGGAGTGGGAGTACAGAGTGTATTGTATGGCCTGGAGTAGGCATGACTGTCCTGCTCCACGTGGAAGAGGGATGAGCCCTGGACAGTAGGCAGGTGGCTAAGTATGTGTGACACACTTGATATACATACTTCTGAGGCCCAAACATTGTTCCCACCCGCAGCATGGGTGTGTGCCAAATACCCCAGGCACATGTGGTGAATCAGATCAGCAATTGGACCACATATCAAAGTAACACGCAGATTACATGTCAGAACTCAGGCATTGTGTAAGCAATGGACCCACCCATGAAGCCCACAACAAAGTAACGGGAACAAATGCTGTCCCCCACCTTGAGCTAAGCAAAATGTAAGGACACAGTACCCAAGTGACACAATTTCCTGACTGTAAAGGCCACACCTGGGTATCAGATGAGGAGTGGGCATGTCACAATTGAGGGGCATGGGTCCTGGACCACAAGACTGATGTACTGTGGACGTTTAACCAGGCCAGAGGAGGGCACATAGCATGTCAGACAAAGTTCACAGTGCAGTCATGGACTCACCCCCTCCTTGCTGCTGTCTGGCCTTCAGCTGCCCATCCAGGTCAGGGAAGACCACCGCCAGGATCCTGAGCATGTGGGGGGTCAGGGTCCGGTGTCCGCCCCTCCTGCGAGGAGGTGACAGCTTCAGCTGGACCCTTGCGATCCTCCGGGTCCAGCCCCGAAAGTCCTGCCACCTCTTCTGGCAGTTGCGGATCCGGCGCTTGTAGACCCCCACGGATCTTACTGCCCGGGCGATGGTCAGCCAGATTTCCTGCTTCTGGTGGGCCTGTGAGGATGACAAAGTGAAAAGGCCATTACTACACATGCAACATATCCGTGCATCACACAGTTGGATATACATGTCTCAATCACAGGGGCATATGATGTACACAGGCAGTGCAACGATGGCTATGAACAGTTTGCCAGCAGTTACTACATGGTATCATTGCCTGGGAAGTAAAACCTTGTTGGAATGCACTGTTACTGCACTATACCTGTTCAGTGCATGTAACTACACACTATGGGGGGTGACAACTACTCAGTGAGCATGCTAGCCAGTGGCATGCACACTGTAAGTCTTGCTAGTCAGACAACATGCACATTTAGTAAGGCAGTGGACAGCACACTCACCTGCTCCCCTGTTTTCCCATACAGCTTGCTGTACTGTGGAAGGAGGCTGACAAGCAGGGCCTGGCTCTCCTCAGTGCTGAAGGCTGGGGCTCTCTCCACAGTACGTGCCATTGCAGGATCCAGAGGATGCAGAGACAGCAGCAGTGGTGGTGGCAGATGTCGTCCTGGAGCATGTAGTGCAGGCAAGTGAGCTCTCAGGGGAACAGCCAGCATTATATGTGTGCTGCTGAGGCAGATACTGTCCCATGTGTCCAAAGTGATAGGTCCAAGTCGTTTGCATCTTCTGAATCTGGCCAATCCATGGAATTACACCACTTACACACGCCCACAGCATCCTTCAAAAGTTCAACTTCATGAGACCCATGAATTTGCAACATTGTTGTGGGTGGCCAACTGAATTCACAGCATCAGACTCGTTAAAGGTTCGAAAACGCGTCCGTTGCCATGCCAGGCCACAGCCAATGCGTGCGCACCGATCGGTCCATTTCTGTACAACGCGTATTTCGGGCCACATCATATGCAATGGCCAATGCGCGCGCACCGATCGGTCCATTGCTGTACAACGCGTATTTCGGGCCACATCATATGCAATGGCCAATGCGTGCGCACCGATCGGTCCATTGCTGTACAACGCGTACCCGCTCACATCATATGCAATGGCCAATGCGTGCACACCGATCGGTCCATTGCTGTACAACGCGTATTTCGGGCCACATCATATGCAATGGCCAATGCGTGCGCACCGATCGGTCCATTGTTGTACAACGCGTATTTCGGGCCACATCATATGCAATGGCCAATGCGTGCGCACCGATCGGTCCATTGCTGTACAACGCGTCCCTGTACAAGTCACTCGCATATGTCACCATGCCTGTCACAGGTGAACGTATGCCAGCCACATTTACTTTCCAGGGCCTCAGGGGCACACCTACAACACCACAGCCTGTCCACACTGTATCCAAAGGCATGTAAGGCTGCATTACCTTTTCTGTGTATGGGTGTCAACATAAGGTTTTTTGGGTGGCACTTGGGGGCAGCCACTCCCAGGCTGTGCACGTGTTCATGGGGACAGAATCCTTGGTGTGTTGTGCACATGACCACTGTGATGTGCAACTGTTCATTTCAGAGCATGTGGCATGGTCACATTTCCAGGTTGTGTATGTGTATGTCATGTCACATACCCCATGAGTCCCATGTGGGACGGTATGTACGTCACAGGGTGACCCATTGCCACAATAGTGATGGCCCTCCACAGTCTGTGTGCATGTTGTGTTTACAATGTCTCTGATTCCATGTGCACAATGGGAGACAGTCTCCACATCCACGTTGTTTGTGCATGGACTTTGATGTTGTGCGTGTGTGTGTCACAGACGTCCATGTCTGTCCTGCAGAGGCAACAGGGACCACTACCTGTGGGGGTCATGGTTGTTTTGCTGTGGTGTATTCATGATACGCCATGTCATGCCAGTGTCCATGTGGCAATACAGGGTCCCTGGGAATCTACCTGTCAATGAGCTGTGATGCCTGGGGCACATCTGTCCTCACATGTCACTGTGGTGTGTGTTTGGAACGTGACAGCAGTACATGGGTACTGTGACACAGCCTAATGCACAACCCATAGCACAACCTGGAACTTGTTGACAACACATGTTGAACTGTGATGTTAGATGTTGGCCATGTAGGTGCCATACATGTCCTTACAGAACGGCACACACATCATGTACTTGTGTCTCGTAATGATGTATCATGTGATATTGAGTATGGTCTATGCCACATATGTGGGGTGACTGACAATCTTTCTTTCTTCACCTATGCACTGCAGGGCACCAGCTGTCCATAGACCATTCCCTGACCTTGCAACCATGGTTGAACGGGACTGCATCCGACGTTACCGCGTCACCAGGCTGCTGATTGAGGAATTGACGGTGCGGTTGGCCCCACATTTGCAACCTGGCCGGACATATCCTACAGCGCTGACCCCCAAGGTGAAGGTGATGGCAGCCCTACACTTCTTTGCCACCGGTACCTTTCAACACACTGTGGCGTCTGCTGGTGGGATGTCACAGACCATGTTCAGCCGTGTGCTACGCGATGTTTTGGAGGCTATGTTGAGATACCTGAACCAGTACATCTATTTCCCTAAACGTCAACAACTCACTGACGTCAAGAGTGACTTCTATGCCCTGGGGAGGATGCCGCATGTCATTGGCTCCATTGATGGGACACATGTGGCTTTCGTACCACCACAGGCACATGAGCAGGCATACAGGAACAGAAAACATTACCATTCGGTCAATGCTCTGGTGGTATGTCTTGCAGATATGAGCATCTCACACGTGTGTGCCCGTTTCCCCGGTTCTGCACACGATGCCTACGTGATGAGGAGTAGTGGCATCCCGAGGATGATGTCACAGATGCAGAACCAGCGTGCCTGGCTTGTCGGTGTGTACTGACTTTGTACCATTGTGTGTGTTCTTCAATGTAGTATTCCACCCTCTTTTCCAACTCAGCTAATGTGCAATTGTCTGTATGTAGGTGACTCCGGATACCCCAACATGCCGTGGTTGCTGACGCCCCTCAGGAACCCTGCTGTGACACCAGCCCAGATGCGCTACAATGAGGCACATGGTCGGACCAGGAGAGTGATCGAGCTGACATTTGGTCTCCTGAAGAGCTGCTTTCGCTGCCTGGACAATACAGGAGGGGCCCTCCCATATGCCCCAGCAAAGGTGTGCAAGATTGTCATCGTCTGCTGCATGCTACACAACATGGCAGTGCGGAAGGAGTTGCCTCTCATCCTGGATGACGATGACCAACATCCGCCACCTGTGGAGGATCCTGGCCTGGGCCACGATGCCAGTGATGGTGATGATGATGAGGGTGATGTCCGCACACAGCTCATCACCAACTTCTTCAGCTGAATGTGAGTATCCAGAGATGTCATGTCAATGATGTGAGTTTGCGTGATATGTGTTGGTGGTGCTCTGGTGCTGTTTGAGTGTGGCCATGTGCTACTTGACTATGCGTGCAGCGATGTGTCCTTACAGGTAGTCTGTACTCCCCAACAGTGTTGACATGCTAACTTGGTTTTGTGTAGGTATCTTGTGACATGTATTGGGCATGAGTATTGCAGTTCTGTCCTGTTCTTCAGTGCTTTTGACTGTGTGTCATTTCTGTCCTTCACAGGGTACTTTCAGAGTTGTTTGGTCAACTGTGATCCCCCGACACCGTGATTCAACTTCCAGGGTGGAAGCTGTTGTTTCCCTACAGGTGATGTGCCACACACCCCTGGACTTTCTTTCTTCTACACTTGTTGACTGTGTGGCCACTGCCACGTGGGATTACCTTGCATCTGTAGTGGTAACAACATGTTGCAAATGTGTAATAAACCTGTGCTTCACTTTGGGATGTGCGTTGTCTGTGGTCACATATCTGACTGACATTTGCTTACTGCACCAGTGGGGTACTTAACACAGACTGTGAATAGGTGTGGTGTCTGTGCATTGCACTGTATTTCCTGGCAACATCAGTGTAGGCGATGAGTCAGATGGCCCTGGTGTGTATGTGTTGTGTAGCCCTAGTGGTGTGTCTCCCTCATATGTGTCACGTCGCCATGACTCACATGACGGTGTTGTACTTGCTGTAGCAGTTAGCATGCACAGTGTCATTTAGCAGATCATCATCTCCATGACAGAAACCACGTTGGTATCACAACAGGGGCAAGTATGGTGTATTAGTGAGTTTATTTACATACATGTGTGAGTATAGTGCACAGGATGGTGGGTGTGGACATTGGGATTGGAATCCAAAGTTCCCAGATGAGTTGGAAGTCTTGGTAGCAGAAATGTCCTGAGTAAAGTCAACAGTCATCTGATACATTGGGCCAACTTAAACTCCCCATGTCATGTGGGAGAGTTGGGTTGCATTCGACAGGGTGAACAGTTTGCACACAAAGGTGAATTTCCAGAACAGGTGTTGGGTTCCTGGGGGATGTACATGGCCATCGGCCTCTCAGTTGTCCTTCCTCGGACGACCCCTCTTCTTTGGGGGGGGGACCCTCACGTGCAGGCTGCTGCGGTGCAGGGGACTCTCCGCCAGAGTCATCCTCCCTCCCTGTGGCAGTTGCATTTGTTGCAGCACCAGATGTTGTGGGCACACAGGGAGGTGTGGCCATGTTGGTGCTAATCTGGCGGAGGCATGTCAATATGTCCCTATGCACCGCTATCAGTTCTTGCAATGTGTCCCACTTGGACTCCATGCCAGACATGTGTGTCTCCACACGGGACATGTGTGTCTCCACACGGGACATGTGTGAGTCCAAGCGGGCATGATGGGCCACCTGCTGCTGTTGAATGTCCTTGAGGATCCCCACTACCTGGCTGACCTCTCCGGTGCTATTCTGGTTCGCATCAGCAATGCGTACCAGTTGTGGGTCATCATGCAGTCCAGACCCCTCTGCAAACAGTGACCTATGTCTACCACCCCTCCCACCACCCCTGGCGACACGTGCGGGACCTGCGGTGGCACGCACAGGTGACCCTAGGCCCCCTTGGGGGTTGTTACTGGGGTTGTCCGTTGCTCCACGTTGGGCCGGGGTCTGTGTGCTGTTGTCATTGGTGGTCCTTGGTCTGTCCGTGTCGGCGGGGGTGGTCTGTGTGTTGTGCAGATGGTGGTCCTGCTGGTGCTGCATGATGACTCACACCGGAGGGGCCAGGTAGGTCTTCGCCATCCGAGGAGGGCAGAGGCTGTTCCACACCAGTGAGCTCAGTGTCCCCCGGAGCCTGGGACAGGGACTCCTCATCGTCTGCTGCTGTGTCCCCATCATCACCTGTTTTTGGGAGACACACACAATGTATGTTATGTTTCTGCAGGCATCAATGGTTCACACACCTGACAGTTGTGACTGTACCTCTGGATGCGGGCCTGTACATTGCATTGTCCTAAGTTGTCACAGTCAGAGGTTGATATTGGTGTAGCACATTGTCCTGCAAACTTGAAGCATTTCAATGTGAATGTTGAGGCGTGTACATGGACAGCATTGGTTGTATTTGGTGGACATCCGGACCTCCTTCTCCCCCCAGCCCAGTTATCCCACCATGAAGCATGCCACCCTTGCAGTGGGTTCAGGTTGACTCTCAGGATGTCAGTCAGTGGTGTCCTGTTGTTTGTTGGTGCCCAGTTCCCAGCATGGCCTTGTGCTCCCCACAACAGAGCACCATTGTCAGACATCTTTGAAGTGGCTTTTCACTCCCTGTGAGGTGTGCATGCTTCAGTGTGAGCTTGCTGGGCCATGTGGGTGGGGGATGTTGAGCTGTGACTGCCACTCACATCATGCTGTTGCCTACACCCCCCTTCCCAGCATGCCCATACTTCCTTCCTTTTGACTCTGCTTCCCTGTGGGGTAGTGTGCCTGTGCTGAAAGGATGGCTGACAGTGTTGTCCTGGCGTTTGTTTGGCTACAAGTCCCATGAGTGTCCCTGTGCTTCACACAGCATAACCCAGGGTTGTGGTTCTTTGTGGGATATTTAATTAGAGTGTGAGGCATTGCATTCTCCCAGGTGAGTTGTGTGGAGTTTGTGTTAAGGGGGTGTGTGTGTGAAAAGCTGCTTGTACATTTGGTCAGTGCTGTCAGTCCTCCTTCCCACCCAGCCAGATATCCCACCATGGAACGTGCTTCTATTGCAGGGAGTGCAAGTTGGTTTTCAGGATGTCAGTCAGTGGTGTCCTGCTGTTGGTTGTTGCACAGTTCCCAGCAGGGCCTTGTGCTCCCCACAGCAGTGCCCAGTGTCAGCCATCTTGTCAGTTGTTTTCTACTCCCTGTGATGTGAGCATGGTTCAGAGTGGTGTTGATGGGCCAATTGTGAGGGTGAGCAATATCTGTGACTACCACTCCCATCATGCTATTGCCTACACCCCTCTTCCCAGCATGCCCATACTTCCTTCCTTTTGAGTGGACATCACTGTATGTGAGTGTGACAGCAATGGCAAGATGGCTGACAGTGTGGTCCTGTTGTTTGTTGGTGCACAGTTCCCAGCAGGGCCTTGTGCTCCCACAGCAGTGCCCAGTGTCAGCCATCTTGTCAGTTGTTTTCCACTCCCTGTGATGTGAGCATGGTTCAGAGTGGTGTTGATGGGCCAATTGTGAGGGTGAGCAATATCTGTGACTACCACTCCCATCATGCTATTGCCTACACCCCCCTTCCCAGCATGCCCATACTTCCTTCCTTTTGAGTGGACTTCACTGTATGTGAGTGTGACAGCAATGGCAAGATGGCTGACAGTGTGGTCCTGTTGTTTGTTGGTGCACAGTTCCCAGCAGGGCCTTGTGCTCCCCACAGCAGTGCCCAGTGTCAGCCATCTTGTCAGTTGTTTTCCACTCCCTGTGATGTGAGCATGGTTCAGAGTGGTGTTGATGGGCCAATTGTGAGGGTGTGCAATATCTGTGACTACCACTCCCATCATGCTATTGCCTACACCCCCTTCCCAGCATGCCCATACTTCCTTCCTTTTGAGTGGACTTCACTGTATGTGAGTGTGACAGCAATGGCAAGATGGCTGACAGTGTGGTCCTGTTGTTTGTTTGTGCACAGTTCCCAGCAGGGCCTTGTGCTCCCCACAGCAGTGCCCAGTGTCAGTCATCTTATCAGTTGTTTTCCACTCCCTGTGATGTGAGCATGGTTCAGAGTGGTGTTGATGGGCCAATTGTGAGGGTGTGCAATATCTGTGACTACCACTCCCATCATGCTATTGCCTACACCCCCCTTCCCAGCATGCCCATACTTCCTTCCTTTTGAGTGGACTTCACTGTATGTGAGTGTGACAGCAATGGCAAGATGGCCGACAGTGTGGTCCTGTTGTTTGTTGGTGCACAGTTCCCAGCAGGGCCTTGTGCTCCCCACAGCAGTACCCAGTGTCAGCCATCTTGTCAGTTCTTTTCCACTCCCTGTGAGGTGTGCATGCTTCAGTGTGAGCTTGCTAGGCCATGTGGGTGGGGGATGTTGAGCTGTGACTACCACTCCCATCTTGCTATTGCCTACACCCCCTTCCCAGCATGCCCATACTTCCTTCCTTTTGACTCTGCTTCCCTGTGGGGTAGTGTGCCTGTGCTGACAGGATGGCTGACAGTGTTGTCCTGGCGTTAGTTTGGCTACAAGTCCCAGAAGTGTCCCTGTGCTTCACACAGCATAACCCAGGGTGGTGGTTCTTTGTGGGATATTTAATTAGAGTGTGAGGCAATGCATTCTCCCAGGTGAGTTGTGTGTAGTTTGTGTTAAGGGTGTGTGTGAGAACAGCTGCTGGTAACTATGGTCAGTGCTGTCAGTCCTCCTTCCCACCCAGCCAGATATCCCACCATGGAACGTGCTTCCATTGCAGGGAGTGCAAGTTGGCTTTCAGGATGTCAGGCAGTGGTGTCCTGCTGTTGGTTGGTGCACAGTTCCCAGCAGGGCCTTGTGCTCCCCACAGCAGTACCCAGTGTCAGCCATCTTGTCAGTTCTTTTCCACTCCCTGTGATGTGAGCATGGTTCAGAGTGGTGTTGATGGGCCAATTGTGAGGGTGACCAATATCTGTGACTACAACTCCCATCATGCTATTGGCTACACTGACTTCACCAGCATACACATAATTCCTTCCTTTCAGTGAGCTTCCCTGTGAGGTGGTGTTCTAGTGGTGGCAAAATGTCTGACAGTGTTTGTTGGTTAGATTTGTGCCACTGCCTTGCTCTATTTGTTGTTAGTTTTGTACATGTCATGACACAGTTACATATCACTATGAGATGGCAGGTGTTGTGTTTGTCTGACTAGCATACACATCTTGGGATGATTATGTTTTGGTTACTGTGGCTTTGCTAACGGTGCATGGTTTCACTATCCCCTTGACAGTGATGTGTGTGTATTGTCACACAATATTGGGTATATTGGTTGTGTACTCACCAGGCTCTGGGATGTTTGATAGTCCATGTACGCTCTCTGGTGGTAGGATGGCCCGCACCTTCTCCTCCCAGGGCCTGAGGTATACTGGTTTGGCAGGAGGGCCACTGCCGGTGCGATGACTCAAGGTGTAATCCTTCTTCAGTAGGGCCTTGACCCTCCTGCGCACATCATACCACCTGTTCTGGATGTCTTCCTTTGTGCGCAAACATGGTGATTGTGCGTTCACCCTGTCGACGATCCTCTCCCACATCTTGGTTTTCTGCGACATGGGGGTCTGTTGGACCAATGTACCAAACAGGTGTGGCTCTACCCTGAGGATTTCATCTACCAGGACTTCCAATTCACTGTCTAGGAACTTTGGGTTCTTCTTTGGGGGCATGGTGATGGGTGGTGGTGGGGATTGATGTGTGTGTGAGTGTGCAAGTGAGGGTGGGTGAGTGTAGGTTTTGCTGGGTGTTAGACCTGGCATCCTTGGCGTGGGTCTCCCTTCCATTTTTTATGATGCCTCCTATGTTACTGATCTGTTTTTGCTGGTGTTAGATGCTTTGGGCACTGTGCCACTGCTATCCAGTGCCACAGTGCAAGTGCTCCCTATGATAAATTGTGTTATGTATTAGTGACTCCATGATTGGATGATTGGTTTACTTGTCAGTCCCTAGTACAGTGCACTGAGTGTGCCCAGGGCTTGTAAATCCAATGCCGCTGGTGGGCTTGCAGCACTGGTTGTGCCACCCACCGAAGCGGCGTGTAAAATGTGTCTCAGGCCTGCCATCGCAGAGCCTGTGTGCAGCCTAGGGCTGCCATGTCGACTTGGTGAGTGCACCCACTTACCAGTCCCTAAACCTTCCCTTTACTGCATGTTGGTCACCCCTAAAGTAGGCCCTAGGGCAGGGTGCATTGTAAGTACAAGGTAGGACATGCCCTGGTGTGTGTGGCATGTCCTAATAGTGAATTACAGCCATTTTCGTTTTTCACTATTGCAAGGCTACCTGCTCCCCATAGGCCAGAATGGGCAGACTGACTATTACACCTTATAGTCAGAACTGACCCAGGGAACATGGTAGAAAAACGAATTTAGTGTGCCTAAACTCAGAATGATAAAATACATCTTTTAGTGAAGTTGGTTTTAGCTGCTGCCGTCGCATCACGAAACAAGGGTGTCGCCGCTGCAGTTGTCGCATCGAGCGGAAGCGTCTCGCAACGTCGGAGAAGAGGGTCGCCGCCAAAGCCGCTGTCGTCGCATCACGGAACAAGGGTGTCGCCGCTGCAGCTGACGCATCGAGTCGAGACTTCTCGCAACATCGGAGAAGCGTGCCGCATCAGGAAGAACTTAACGTCTTTATTTCTTTGCACCAGAACTTTGTCGCATATCCATCTCTGCAACACTTTCGTTGTAGGAACGTGACGCATCGTAAGGTACATTGACTCAAAGTGTCGCATTTTAAGAACTTAAGAGAACTAAGCTAAACCTACCAGTTTAAGTACTGTATTGTGGATTTTTGTCGTTTATGGTCTTGTGTTAAAACTATATAAAGAATACTTATTTTTGATACAAACCTTGTGTGGTGTCCATCTGTAGTGTTGTCACTAGATTACTGTATGTGTTCACAAATGCTTTACACACTGCCTCTGAGATAAGCCTGTCTGCTCGTGCCAAGCTACCAAGGGGGTGAGCAGGGGTTATTTTAGGAGTGTACCCCCTTACCTTGACTAGAGGCAAGGGTCCCTATTTGTCACAAGTACCTACCTGTGCCAACTAGAGACCCCAATTCTAACACTGGGTGTATGTGAGGGTGCTATTTGGGAGGTGCTGATGGTGTGTGGCTTGTGTGATGGATGAGTTGTGGGTGTGTCTGTGGTTGCTGTCTGATGGTGTTCTGTGCTGGCAGGTCAGTTGAATTTGCAAAGGATCATGGTAGGGATTTGTGGCCTTTATATGGGTGGAGTTGTGGGGGTGTCTTTGTTCCATGTTTTTTTCCCCCTGTATTTATTGACTTTGTCATTGCTTGTTTGGCCCTTTTTTTTGTATTTTTTCCTTTGTAGTTTTTAGGCATGTAGGAGACGTTCTTCTGACCGAGTAGGACGCTGCAGTTGGCTCGTGCGAGCTTCTCCGAGTCTTTCAAGCTGGGTTTCTGCTGGGTTTCATGTGCGGCGTATGCGGCGGTCGCGGGGTATTGGGTTGCTTCGGCTCCGTTTTGTATGCGTGTCGGTCGTACGGCTTGTGCTCCGTGCGACTCGGTCTGGTTTTACACGCATTGCATCGTACTGCGCGGGTCGGAGTTCGCGGGTACGTTTCTGTCGGGTTCATTCCTGGTGCGTGTCGGTCGGTTCAATTCGCGTAGTTTTCCGGCCGGAGAGCTGGTTTCCGTGCGGTTCGGTCGTTCGGCTTGTGTTCCGTACGAGTCGGTCGTGATTCACATGCATTGCATCGTACTACGCGGATCGGGCAGCGCCGGTACGTGTCGGTCGGACTAAATTCCCGTACCGAGTCGGTCGGTACGTTTTCCGGCCTGAATCGGAATCGGCCCCAAAGTGTTGCGTGAAAAGGGGCGATATTTACAAGCACAGGTAAAGTCATGCAGGGTGGCTTTACGTGTGCTTGTAAATATCACTCAGCAGGTTGCGCCGCCGGTGCGTCACGCAACATGATGCACCGTCGGCGCAAGGGGCTTGTAAACCTGCCCCTATATTTGTACAAGTGTAATGTGTATGTAATGTGGCCCAGACGTATTTCTCACAGTAATCTAGTTCTGTGGGTCTAAAAAAAATCTATCTTTTTACAAATCACTTCAGAGAAGAGAGATCTCATTTACATATATGCCACTCCACCCCTTGGGGATTAGGGTTCCTCAGACAATGGACAACTCTGATATGGACTGTATTTCTAGTCCACTGGGAGGGCTGCTGTTCTGAGACGCCATTAGCTAATAGGATTCCCATTACACTCTCCAAGCCACAGTGGCAGATTCACGTGTCAACATATTTCAGGCACAGACATTCCGAGCACACACTGTGGCCGCTGCAATGATTTGCCATCTCTCATTTTTTAAAGAGCCTTCGCCTTACTCGTCCTCTTTCAATAATTTACTTATTTGAAGTCAATATATATATTTCTTTGCTGATGAATGGCAGCTTTCCCTTTTCAAAAAACAAAACACCAAAACAAAGGAGGCAATCAACCTTTAGTATGATCATGCATTCTAGTCAGCAGGAGACCTTTTCAACATATAGGGGCCGATTCCGATCTCGGCCGGTAGTGCTCCGAATCAGATTCGGCTTTACCGGATCCGATTCGGAGCCCTGTTTCCCGACCGAACCGTACGCGGGTCCGGCCGAGCGAGTATGATGCGAAATCGCCGACCGACTCGTCCGGGCGTCCCGACCGCTCCGACCGACTCGCTCCCGGCTCGAACCGCTCCGACCGACTCGCTCGGACTCGACTCGCATCACGCAATGGAGACGTTTCCCGGCCGGGTAAGTACGATGCGCGCCGCGAGCAGTCCGACCGAGCCGTGCACTCCGGCTCGTAAGAGCTGTCGGAGCCGTACTTTGGGGGTCCGTGTCGGACACCCCTGTACGCGTAGCCGCGCGAGTCGCACACAGGGGGACCCATGGGTCCCCTCTGCCTATGCGTGTACGGCGTGAATCGCTTCGCCGCGTACCCGCTGTAGGGGGCGCCCTTGTCCGACTCGCACCCATTGAGTCAATGGGAGCCCGCGTACGCGTTGTACGACCGGCTCCCATTGACATCAATGGGAGTCCGACCGACTCGAGTCCGATAACATACGGACGCATCGTACTCGTTCGGTCGGACTGCACGGGTCCGATTCGGTCGGAAATCTCTCCGGGTCCGGCTCGGTCGGTGAAATTTCCGGCCCGAATCGGAATCGACCCCAGAGTGTGTGCAGTGTAAAGGCTATAATCCATTTATTAATTAATTCAATGAGAGTTCTGTGTCGGCTCTGTCCTGAGCTCTTCTTGCAAACCTTTAAAAATAGGTCGAAAGTCTGATAATATGCTGTTGGAAGTTGAGTGCAGCAGCAGCAGATCAGAATCGAATCCTGGCAGTCAAGACTCATCCTTTCATCATTCCAAATCGATAAAACTTTGAGTGAAATTATCAAAATGTCTTGGTTTATTCAAGATATTAAATCCTGCCTGCGGTGGCACAATTTAATGGAAGGACATGTAATACCAGACAGTCTGCCCCATCCTCGTTCCTTTGAAAGATATAGGCCCATATGTATAATTTTTTCACACAATCAATCAATCAATCAATCATGTCACTTATAAAGCGCACTACATACCCGCGAGGGTCTCAAGGCGCTGGGGGAAGAGGGGGGTGGTGCTGCTACTGATCGAAGAGCCAGGTCTTGAGGAGTCTTCTGAAGGCCAGTAGGTCTTGGGTCTGCCGAAGGTTGGTGGGGAGGGTGTTCCAGGTCTTGGCGGCGAGGTGGGAGAAGGATCTGCCGCCGGCGGTCGTTTTCCGGATGCGGGGGACTGTGGCGAGGGCGAGGCTGGTGGAGCGGAGCTGGCGGGTGGGGGTGTAGAAGCTGAGTCGTCTGTTGAGGTAGGCTGGTCCGGAGTTGTGGAGTGCTTTGTGTGCGTGCATGCACAGTGCAACGCAGCAACGGTGCATGCTGTGGGTGCCCTAGGCCCCAGGGAATGAGGTACCAGGGGCCAGTGTAGGCTAGGGGAGGGTCGTTGCGCGCACTCTCCCCTTAATAAAGAATACGGCACTGGGGATTGGGTCCCAGGGGCCAGTGTTGGCTCAGGGAGGGGAGGGCTACACATTCTCCCTCCCAATATTAAAAAAATAAATAAATAAATCATTGCCGGGTCCTGCCAACACCCAGAATGGGTGCTGGCAGGGGAGTCGGCAAGACCCTGGACCCCAGGAGCGCTCTTGATATTTTTCTAAAGCCCTCCTGGTTGGAGGTCTATGCTTTTCAGCAGGAGTGCAGAGCCGCCTTGTGGTTGGTTCTATTGTTGCACTTTGTAGCCTAAAAACGTTTTTAAAAGACTCAAAGATGTGTTGATTATTTTTTTATAAAGTTTCACAAAGACAGTCACTTTTAATAAACATTGAACTGTGTGAATTCATTAAAAAATTTATTTATTATAATTATCGGTCATTTTTTGACAAGGACTATAGACGTGCTTTATATATGTTGTTATTCTGACCCATTGATAAAGCCAATAGGCTGACCTTTTTATATTTTCCTGTTCTGTACCTTTGATAAAGTCAGTAGCTCAACCTTATTTATAATGACACCGCCTATGTTCAGCCATATGTGCCAGTTGGAGTTTGGGTGCCAGGCCGTGCGCACAACACCCCCCCTTGGGCTGCCCATGGCTTGTGCGCAGCGGTGATGTTGGACACCAGTGGAGGTTGGGCCCAGGGCCTGGCCCATAGCAAGCCCTACACTACATGTGGCTGAAGGCGAGTGTGGGGTTGGCTGTCTGGTAAAGGGTGGACACAGGGCCTTGTCACAGGCCAGGCCCTGCGGCCAACCCCACACTGTGCATGGCCGAAGGAAAGCGCGGCTTAGGATTGACTGCTCGCGAGGGGTGGATGCAGGCCCTGGCTGTAGGCCAGGCCTTGCAACCAACGCCACACTGCGAACAGCCAAAGTCCATGCGCGGCTTGGGTTTTTCATTGAAAAAAATAAGGTTAAAGTGGTGTTATAGTTAGGTGAAAATGTCATTGACAATGTAACATTCTAAACTAAAAAAAACACTGAAATTCAAAGTCATAGTTATCTCAAGTAACTATAACTCGTGCCCTAAGGTAACTATAGCTTGCGCCCCCGCCATACACAGATTTCTAATCAATAATTTCAATGGAAATGTTGCAATGATATTATCAATTATATCATAGAAGATGTCATGAGTGATGTAATATGCGGGGTAATTAGCAGTGCTTGGCGAGGGCGCCAGTTATAGTTACCTTAGGGCACAAGTTATTTGAGATAACAATACATGGTGAATTTCAGTGGTTGTTTGAGTTTAAAACGTTGTCACTGAAATGTTCACCTAACTATAATGTTGCTTTAACCTTTGTTTATTGCAGTGAATTTCTAGAGTTTTCTTAACGTAAAGCAATATTTTATTACCATACATGAAGCCAACCCTCTGCCGTGCACGGTCTTTGGTCGTGCATGGTGGGATGTGTGGCTGCAGGACCTGACTCCAGCCCCCCGCAGTCAGCTAACCCCATGTGCACAGCATGCGGTTAGCCACAGGGTTGGCCTCTGAGCAGCCAACCCTATGCCACGCACAGCCTTCTGCTACACCAAAATATAACAAGCATTGGCAAAGCCAATCGGTCTCTGCAATACGAGAGCTCGTGGCCTTGTCAATGTCTTTTCTTTTAGCCATGTTGAATAGCAGCACAGCTGCTGTTCAGCATGGCTGATAGTCAAGTAAAAAAGCCCATGGCCCACCTGTGCTGTATTCTGAACTCACATATTTGAAAGCGCTGCGCAATCGTCACCGCACCACATCGACGCAGCTCAATTATAAATCATATTTTGTGATAAATTCTTCAAAAAATGCCCTCTCTCCCGCTCTGCCTCTCTCTCTCTCTCACTCATACTCACAAAGCAAGCAGGCGGGCAAGGGAGGTGGATGGGAGGGGGGAGCAGAACAAGCCTTTATGTATACAGAGATATCAACGCAGGTGCCTATGAGCTCACTGAAAATAAGAAATCATGATAAAATAGAACAGTGAAAAATGTTTTACCTAGAGGAGGCAACCCCTTGTTTAGGAAATGAGAACTTCCCATTGAGGTGTGTGTCCAGACTCCCTACAGTTAAGAAGTTGAGGGAAATTAAAAAAAATCCTAAGCATATGGAAGCCACTCCAGTTTTTTCCCTGAAGTAGCCCATGAGCGCGCGCACACACACCAAAGCCCCAGTGCTGCTGTCTTGGAAAGTGGTAGAGGCAAGGCAGATGGAGTTTGGCTTAGGTTGGATTTACCTTCTGGTTGTATGCATGAAAGAGGAGTAAAAGATGGGGAGGGAGGCATAACATAAAAAGCTAAATGAAAACAATCTCCATCCGCGATAACTACAAAATGGAAAACTGTGCAGTTTTTATGTTTATATTCTGTTGGGTGTCGTCAAATGCATAACATGAGCCTGCAATTTCTCTGCTTTGCAGTTAGTGCAGTTTAACAATCTATATATAGTTCGTATTGAAGCATGGGTGGGAGGAGACGAAGCTTGTAAAAAGCACAAGCACTTATGTGGAAATGCAGCCTTTGTGCTTAGCGTTCCTAATAACTGCTTTGTTCGAAATTAAGCCTGGGGGAGAGGAGACTGAGCTTGTAATCACACGGGCACTCTCGTGGGGTGCTCAAATACAAAGAAAAAAGTAGCTCCTAAAACAGGAACAGTGGATGGAAACAAGTGCTTGGTTCATTCTCTGGGGTAGGGCTAAACACAAGAACAGGCATGAGGCATGTATGCCATGGACAAATGGGGACAAAGGATATGAGAGAGATGATGGAGATGATGGAGCATGTAAATGGTCATCCTATGGGCGGGATGAAGCCCACAGATTGAAAACAACATGTTTCTTCGAGACAGTGCATGCGCTGTCTAGCCGAGACCTAAAAGTGAGCATATTGGCTTCATCTGAGGGGTGAGCATATTAATATATATAAAGCAGATCTATCATCTTTCTCCTAAAAACATCAATATTTTTAGTCAAATGTATATAGTATAGTTCAATAATTTACACAATGCGATGTTTATTAATATGAGTATTATAAAAATATTTGATGAAGTGTTAATAAAAAAATATCTGTGACTCTTTCTTTTCATATAGTTTTTATTATTGTAACATTTTTCAAACCCCAGAAATTGCAGTCATAAAAATAACCACAAGAGGACCTTGCATTCCAGCTGAAGACCATAGAGCTCCAGCTAGTAGTGCTTTAAAAACTATTGTAAGTTCTCTTGGGGTCATGGATTCAATGACACAGGATTCTTACTCTTTTTTTTACTTCTAATGTTGCTAGGGTACTGCAAAACACCCTGTGGCCCTCCCACAACATTACAAATAAAATGTTTAGTGGTGCTTCTGCCTCTTCTAGGGGCATCATCAAGCTAAAAACACAAAAATGTAAATAGCCCTTGCAGGGCATTATGGGGTGCTACTTAGTAAGAGCAGTGAATGATAAATGAGCGGCTCTAGATGCTCATTTATCATTCACTGTTTTTCACAGTTTCAGTGGTTTATTTGGGTGTCTCGGTCCTACCTGGAACACCCACTGTCTTTTTTTTTACTTTGGAGGCTACAGGGGGAGCCCCAGGGCCGCCGCGGCTGGCAAGCTCCTTGAAAGCGGCCCCATTTCACAGGACCCAGCAAATGTTTTATATTAAAAGGTGCCCCAGTGCCTTCCCTGGGCACCCCACACCATTATTTTCCTTGGGGGCTCTGGAGGGAGCCCCAGGGACCCTGCTTTACATCAAGCTCCCTGCTCCTGCAGGAGGCAGCATTGTTTTATTTTTTAGCGGGGTACCCTACAGCAGGTCCTTCATTAGGGGCTGTGGGGAGGCCCAGGTCTGTGGGCTCCTCTGCCTGTACCCATCAAAGGCGCAGCGGGAGCTGGCATTGCTCCCACCCCGCAGGAGCTGTTTTATTTGCTCCAGCCCGGCAGGAGCAATTCAAACAATTTCCTTGCCCAGGAGCACAGGCAGGGAAAGAGTTTTGCGCTCCCACCTGGCGGGAGCTGCTTTGTGCTCCCACCTGGCTGGAGCTGCTGTTAAGCAACAATAGGAGGTGTTCTGGTATTACGTAATATTCTTGAACCACTGGGTGCAGTTCTTAGTTTTTCACAAGCGGAGCCCAACCGCTTAGAACAACAAAACATATTGTGTTCCACGCTCTTAATAAGTGCTAGCGGAGCCCACCCGCTTTAGTCTTTACAATGCATGGAGTGTTCAGATAAATAAATAGTGGAGCCACCGCTCATTTCCTCTGTTCAATAGTACACATCAACTATGTCCAAGTTACAGGTTCAGATTAACAAATAGCGGGGTCCACCTGCTCATTTCCAATGCTCAAGAAACATCAAGTCTGTCCAAGTTAACGGAGCCCACCCGCATTTACCAAAATGAAAGCAGTTGCCTGTTCAGATGAGTTTTTGGTGAGTGCCTATCTCGGCTCGGACGTCGTCTATGAAGTAGTCTGAGTGAGCGCTGCCCGTGGTCCAGGTGCACCCTTACTGCTCTGGTGACTTCTGTCATCACTGCCTCGGGTGACGCGTTGCTCTGCCTCTGGTTACACCTTACTCCTCCAACACGCTGGTTGAGTTCCCTGACGTCGCATAATAACAAGCAACAATCGGCAGGGTGGGGACGCGTTTATAGAAGCGCCCCACCCAACATTGCTGCCTGTTGCTGTACTTCCTGTAAGACAGCACAGACTCATGGGTATTGTAGTTTTATCTGTGTTAGTTATTCATGCACACAAGAGAGACAGGAGTTTTTTTGGGCAAACCTCGGACATAGCAAATCCTGCTCCATCTCCATGTGATGAAGATATATAGACATCCCATATGCATCTGGGCATCTCACTATGTAACTAGACAAGCAGTCTAAAACAACACTGTTAATGCATCTACAAGAACGCCTTTTCAGAGGGGTTAAGCGTGTTAAACTGGCAGCGTTCCTAGATGGTGGGGGAGGGGGCTTGACAATTATCCATGAATTTGCCTCAAAATGTAAAGAAAAAATGTTTTTGGGACACCACTGCAAGGCTGAGGGGTTCTTGTTGATGTGGTGACAGTCAGTCAGCACTCAGCACTCTTTTTGGACCAATATCTAGCTTTTTGCCGAATTTGGTGTAAATCCATGTTGTGGTTTGGGCTGTAGCTGTGTCTAAAGTTCCTATGGAAAAATGAAGGGCGAAAACGTGTTTTGGCACCCCTCTATTTTCTCGTCCCATGCTTGACAAGTCACTCTGAATCTTTCCCTGCACAAACTAGGCAAGAAAGTGCACTGTTTTGGAATGTTTTGTGGAGATTCGTCAAACAGTGCCAAAGTTATTAGCAACACAAAAGAGGCATTTCCTATGGAAACACGATCCTAACTATAACTACCGATTAGCAACCACCACTGGGTTACAGACATATCTAGTTAATGTAGTCTGGCTAGCGAGTTCACAACACTGTATTCGGAGGCGCAGGAGTTACAGTAAGTTTTGGGCGGTGAGCAAATTATAACTTTAGGTTATAACTATAACTTTTGAATTTGTAAGGTTTGTGTACTTTAAGTTGGTTTTGAATAGAAATAATAAAGGAAGTTTTCCTAACTATAACTAATCTTGAACCTTGGATTTTTTCATTGAATTCGCATATTTTAAAAAAATCCTGTTTTTTGATGTGTGCTGAACTTCATTTTTGCTGATTTTAGGACTCTGGGCACTTTACCATTGCTGACCAGTGCTAAAGTGCAAGTTCTCTATGCCTAAAGTCTGATGGTAATTGATTTCTCCATGATTGGCATATTTGATTTACTAGTAAGTCCCTAGTGCAGAGCACTGTGTGTGCCCTGGGCCTGTAAGTCAAATGCTACTAGTGGGCCTGCAGCACTGATTGTGCCACCCACATGAGTAGTCCCACAAACCTGTCTCAGGCCTGCCATTGCAGAGCCTCTGTGGGCAGTTTTAAACTGCCATATCGACCTGGCAAGTGCACACCCACTTGCTAGGCCCAACCCTTCCCTTTTATTACATGTAAGGAACCCCTATAGTAGGCACTAGGCAGCCCCAAGGGCAGGGTGCAGTGTATTTAAAAGCTAGGTCATGTATGTTGGTGTTTCACATGTCCTGGTAGTGAAAAACTGCCAAAATTATTTTTCACTACAGCAAGGCCTATCTCTCCTAAGTGTATCTTCCAATTGGGAGCTGATAGAAAATTGGAGTTTGGTGTCTCCGGACTCCCAATTTAAAAACACATCATTTAGAGAAGTTGGTTTTTAAATTGCAGGTCTGAGAATGCCACTTTTAGGAAGTTGGAATTTTCTTGCTTAACCATTCTGGGCCTCAGGGCGTGGCCGTGTCGGTGTCCAAGATGGCCGCTGGGATGTGAAGCTCCAGCTCCTGGAAGCCCCTAAATCAATCATTTTGGCTGCAGTCTCCCATCTACAGCCATCTGACACGCGGCACATTCTACAACAATGAAAGAAGCACATATATGCTGAATATAATTTCCAGCGTGCGTGGAGAGGGGATGACACCTCACCCATAGGGTGGTGCCCGGCCTGAGTCTCGGAGGCCCCGCAGTGACAGGGGCAGCGGGTGAGCCTGAGACGAGGGCTATCGAGCACTGCTGGGCGCCCCTGCAAAATCGCTGGCATTTGGCCCCTGCTCTCCCTGTGCCTTGAGACAAGCGGGGACAAGGTCCTGCTCATCAGGGTCAGCTTTGAGTGCCTGCGGGGGGCAACATGCCCTCGACAGAGCTGAGCGTCTGGGTCCTTCTTCACCGTGAAGTGCGGAACATCACCAGCCCCTGCTGAGGTGAGGCCCGGCGAGTGTACGGCGGTCAGCGCTGCCTTTAGGCTGCTAGTTTGGCTCCTGAGCGTGGCCGCAGCCATCCGGCGACGGCACGAGGAGTGGTGGCTTTCTGTACCGGAGGTGGTCAAACCGCAATGCCTGTACGTGGGTGCAGTGAGTGCCCCTGCCGATACCTCTACATTGCCGCCGTCCCAGATCCAGCAGACCTCTCGGCCTCCCTTTTTACATCATTGCCCGACTTGAGCCCAGAGAGGATGCCTAGTAGTGCATTCAGGGGCCCGCCTGCCGCTTGAATTGGGATCACGGACTTCAGTATTCAATTCAACATGCTCTGTTGAGGAGGCTGTGGTGGTGCTGTCTTAGGCCAGACACCGAGTGACCGCCTGTAGGGGGGTACTGGGGTGCAGGCTTCCCCCATCTGCTGTCTGTACGTCACAATTGTTAGTGGCCTAGTCCCACCCTTGTGTTCGACACCTGGGAGTGGTTTCCCATTAGGCCCTACAGACGCACCTTATCCATAAGTTTGGTGACCAGATAGCCCAGGGCTGTGTTTCATCGGAAAGCTGCCCTCCACGTGGGTGTAGGCCTCACATATCCCCCTTTCAACTCTCCGTGCCTACCTATTGGGCTGACACAGAATGGATCGCGGCGACCCGACGCAGAGAAAGCTACAGTTCGAATGTGCCAGGGATCAGGATAGATCCGAGACCACAGCAGACATGGCCGATGGGTCAACCGGGGCCCCTGACCAAGATAGGCCGAACAGTACGGAGAGCCGCTCTGGCTTCCGGGCCAATGACGCCCAGTACGACACCCTGACCAGCAGGCTAGATGGCATGAGTGAGCGCCTCGATCAACATCAGACCCACTTAGATGGTGCAAAAGAACCCCTCATGACCCTGGGACATGGAGCGGCAAAGGCGTCAAAGCAACTGGACAAATTAGAACGCCTCCTCAAATCAGTTGCAAAAACAAATGAGGATTTGGAAACCCGATCACGCTGTAATAACCTGCGCATAGTGGGAGTTGCGAAGTCAACAGGCACCAGCAAGATGAATATTTTTGTGGAACGCCTCCTGATAGACCTTTTTGGATGTGAACATTTTACTTCTACCTTCGTGGTAGAGCGGGCCCACCACTCGCTGGGCCCGCGACCATCCCCTGGTGTCTCACCTCACCCCATCATTGCCCATCTCTTAAATTTTAGGGACCGTTATACTGTTCTTTGGTTAGCACGTGAGTCTGGCAGGTGCAGTACCAAGGAACTAAGCTCTCCTTCTTTCCTGACTTTACATTAGTGGTACAGGAGGCACAGCACAAATATACAGACATCCGTCCATGCTTAGAAAACTGGGCCTGAAGTACAGCATGCTTTACCCGGCCCACTTGCGAGTCGAGGTCAATGGTAAGGAGTGGATTTTCGACAGTTGGGAGCTGATAGAAAAGTTAGGGGTCTGATTTGAGTGGTGGGTGGGTGCACTTTATTTGTTGGTTTTTGTTTGTCTATTTGACCTCTGATTGTAAGTACAATATCCCTACACCACACACTATATTTCCTGGCTATCATTCACAACGTACAAATGACACGTAATCCCACTGACCCAAGGGTCGAGATACCTTTCCTATCCTGGAACATCAGGGGCATCAACAACCCCCGTAAGGGTAAGCTGGTGTTACAATATTTGACCCGTCATGGTATTAAAATAGCATTTTTACAGGAGACACATTCCTCCCAGGCACGTCACACATTTTTGCATTTTCATGGGGTTTACATAGGTTTGTCTCCACCTTTAGTACATATTCACGCGGGTTCTGCATTTTAATTCACCGCTTGGTCCCCTTAACTCCTAGAGCACATTTTACTGATGCCGGCGGCCACTGCGTGGCTGTGGCTGGACTGCGGGTGGGCCACAGTGTATTGCTTCTAAATGTATATGCCCCTACTTGCCATGCATGCTGAACTGCTAGATGCCGGGGTTCTGCCCCCTACACCGTGATAGGCTGTGATTATGCTTCTTCTGAAGGAAAAGATCCCCTTAACCGTACTTCCTACAGACCACTGTCCCTCCTCAATATCAACAATAAAATACTGCCCAAGATTATTGAGACCCGGTTGTCACTGTTACTTGCGACAATTATAACACTTGCAATCAGGCTTCGTTACTCACCACTCCACCTCCCTTAACTTATGTGTCCTTTTTTCAGTGTTGCATAGAATATCTACAGAAGTTCTGTCGGCGGTGGCACTTCTTGAAGCCAAAAGGGCTTTCGACTCCCTTGAAATGGCTTTTTTGCACGCTACAAAAGTTGGGGTTGCCACACGGATTTACCTACCTAATTAAACTCTATTCTGAGCAATTGTGTAGAGTTCAATTGTAGAGTCCAAGACATGAGACTAGGTTGAAGAAGTATACTTTATTAAGTATAGAAAGAACACCTTATCTCAGTAGGACGATTCACCTTCCTTCCTCTCTAACTGCTCCCGTTGCACTCACCAACACTCCAGAATGTGCACGTGAACAGCCAGAGAGAAAAGAAGGTTACATAACAAAGATGCACGCGGAGGCGCGTGCCATGATAAGAAGATAACAACAAGGTAAGTACACAACACATCTTCCCTCCAAGAAATAATAAAAAAGAAAAATAGATTATTCAGAATCACATACAAAATCCTTCAACCACAAAGGTTTGTTCCGTGTTCTCGAACTTTTAACTACGTTGCCTTGGTTGATAAGATCGTTCACATCTCCACCAGATTTTGACACATCAACATTTTCATTAACATTTTCGCTATATGAAAGATCAACATTTCCACTGGTAGAAGGACAGTTGTCATCAACTAAATCATTGGAATTCACATTTGTCAATTCATTTAAATTGGTATTTCTTGAATCATCAGAAAGATCAACATCTACTCCATTTTCATAGTTGTTAGAAATCCCAACATCTAAATTCTTAGGAGCAGGATCAGGAAAACACTCTTCAGTAAAAGCAGACGATGAAGCCATGGTGGAAGCCATGGTGGGAGATTTAAAATAAACCCCTTGTTCCCCCTTTAGAATAGCAATTCTTTTAAGGTTCCAAACTCTGCCGTCATCAAGACGAACAGAATTTCTCAATAACTCAATGACTCGAAAGGGGCCAGCATATTGACTTTCTCCTTTCTTTACTTTCCATGGAAGTTTTACTTTTACCAAAAAACCAACTTTAATTTCCTTGACCAGAGACCCTCTTTTAATATCAAAATCTTCCTTGTATTGCGAATGTTTGTTAATAATCCTGTTTCTTACCTCTTCTATTGAAAAATTAGAACAATTGTTCCTAATAAGCCACTCAGGATTACATTTTGACCTGGCATTTCTCCCACGCATCACTTCAAAAGGAGAAACTCCTAATATACCATGAATAGTGGTTCTATAAATCCAAACAGACTTAAAAACCTGATCTTCCCAGTCTAAACCATTTTTGATAGCCATCTGAATACTCTCTTTCAATACTCTATTAAATCTTTCAATCATGCCGTTACCACTTGGGTTGTAAAGAGAGGTAGTTTTGTGTTTGATACCTAAATTCTCAAAATATTTTTTAGCCAGATTGGATGTAAACTGTACTCCATTATCGCTAATAATTTGTACAGGTAGACCTTCATTGATGAAAACATTATCCATGAATTTAAGCACCTCCATCGAGTTAATGCAATCAACAATTTTTATAATGGGCCACCGTGAAAACACATCAATTATAGCTATGATATATTTAGAGGGTGAACCGATAGGCCCCATAATGTCTATGGCTATAGTATGCCAGGGAGAATCTGGAACAATCGGATCACACATGTTAGGTCTTAAAGTCTTTAGTGACTTGTCTGAATTTGCACAAATAATGCAATTCCGTACCATCCTCTCTACATCTACATCGATGCCAGGCCACCAATACCATTCCTTAATCCTTTGTTTGGTCTTAACAACTCCAAAATGACCATCATGACAAAGAGCTAGAACTTTACTTCTAAGAGATGAAGGTGGAATGGCTCTATCTCCTCTAAAAATAGTATTATTGATAACGGATAATTCATCCTTGATTTCCCAAAAACTTCTCATCTGATCCTTTAAACCAGTTTTATTGGGCCAGCCCTGTCTAATCCATGTGATGATTTGTTGAATCTCTCTATCACATAGATTTTCTTTCCTCCAAATTTCTTCAGACACTCTAGGAATGCCTTGGTCATGAACAAATGCTACGCTCAAATCTTCCCACTCGCTATCCTCACATATTTGTAAGTCAATAGGCATGCGGGAAAGAAAATCAGCAAGCACGTTACTTTTGCCGGGAACATAAATCATGCTGTAAATGAAATCCTGCAGACGCATGGACATCCTCGCAATGCGTGCTGAAGCGTTAAAAAGCCCTTCAGTGGTCAACAATCTGATTAAAGGTTTGTGATCAGTACGGACAGTGCAGTGTCTGCCCCAAACAAAATTGCGGAAATGCTCTAATCCCCATACACAAGCTAAAGACTCCTTTTCTATAACAGAAAATTTTTCTTCTGATGGGGTAAGAGCACGTGAAGCATATGCAATTATGCATTCTTTACCTTTTTGATCAATTTGGGATAACACACAACCCAGTCCTTTGTTACTTGCATCTACCGTAATGACATTTTCTAAATCGGGATCAAATCCTGAAAGTACGGGTGCTTCAGCAATGGCTTTCTTAACATCAATAAATTCATTCTCGCATTTGTCACACCAGACAAATTTCACCTTACTCTTTAACAATTGTCTGATGTTAAATACCCTACTTGAAAACCCCTTCACAAATTTGTTGTAAAATTCTATTAAGCCTAAAAATGATCTAAGCTCATCCTTATTAGAGGGATGAGGAGCATTTATAATTGCTTCAACCAGTTTGGGTTTTGTGGCTACACCTTCCCCACATAAAACATGCCCTAAATAATTTACAGATTTCATAGCAAATTTACATTTAGAATGTTCTACGGTAAGACCATTAGTTTTTAACACCTCAAAAACTGCTTCTAACGCTTTATCATGTTCAATTTGATCTTTTCCGAATACTAAAATGTCGTCTTGAAAACAACGAACCTTGGGGTGTTTGCTAAAAGTTGATACATGATTCTTTGAAAAATAGCCGCTGCAGAGGCTAAACCAAAAGGTAGACGCTTGTATTGAAAACACCCAAAAGGCGTTATGAAAGCAGTAATATGTTTACTTGTTTCCTTTAAACAAATCTGGTGATATGCTGCTGACAAGTCTATAGTAGAAAACCAATTGGCACCTTTAACCAAAGTAAGCATTTCGCTGATCTTTGGCAAAGGGAATTTATCAATCACGATATTGTTATTGACGTGGCGCAAGTCAATGCAGATTCTAATTTTGCCATTACTGCGTCTTGCTACAACAACTGGGGAAATCCATTCCGAGGATTCAATAGGTTCTATCACGTCAGCTTTAACAAGTTTTTGTAGTTCTTTCTCTACTTCTTCCCTCAGAAGTATGGGAATATTCCTTACTTTATGAGTTTTAGGAGAAAAACCTTCTTTAAGAATTATTTCATGTTCAAAATGTTTTAACATACCTATCTTGCCATTGAAAACTTCAGGAAAGGTATTGAGCATTTTAGTACAAATGTCTCCACCTTCATCAATAACCATAACAGGTTCAGGACTGTTAGGATTAAGGATGATGTGTAGATCCCGCTGGTCTCTCCAACCCAGAACGGATGGACCTTTTTTAGCAATATAAAGTTTCCCTAAAGATTCCCTGTTTTTCAATTTAAAAACCAAAGTTCTAAAACCAATGAGATCAATTTTCTCACCAGAAAATCCTTCAGGTGAAACATCAGGTTTAAACACATTTTTGCCAATTTTCCCAACAAACTTTGAATTCCAAATCTTTTAATCAATTATAGTGAAAGGAGAGCCGGAATCAGCATACATTTGTACATCTACCCCCCCAATGTTCATGATGCAAACAGGTTTGTTTTTAATGTTAGAAGTCTCATCATTGATGTTAAGAAGGTACGAATTATATTGTATTGCATTATTAATACCACAATGCATAACTTTCTCTACTAAATCATCCTCTTCACTAGAGTTATTTTCTTCTATACATTTAACTTTGAAATCTTTTCTTCTTCTACAAAGTTTAGTAACATGTCCAGTCATGTTACATGACGAACATCTTTGCTTAAAAGCTGGGCAAAATCTATAAGACGCCAAATGTGTAGGACTATCACAGCGATAACACCTGAAACTCTCTTTCATTTTAGTGTCTTTAACATTACTTTGAATTTTCTTCCTAGGATCTTGAGCTTTGAAAGCACCTTTACTATATAATTCGTTACTTTTGTTTTTGACTTTACAAATCACACTATCACTTATGTTCTTATTCTCAGCTTTTAAGACTTTGGCACTACGACTGGATAATTCTGCTTTTCTTACTATGGCTAAGATGTCATCTAAATTAGCATCCCCATTAATCCACAAACGTTCTTGGATTGCAGGGTCACATGCATGCATTACAATCTGATCACGTATAAATTGTTCTTGTAAGTGATCAAATTTGCAATCATCTGCTAACTTCCTAAGTGCTGCCACGTATTCATCAATATTTTCAGTGGATTCTTGCTTTCTGTGAAAAAATTTAAATCTAACAATGCCTATGCACACCTTAGGAGCAAAATGATTGTCAAAGTCACGTAAGGCATCTTGAAAAACATTAGTGTCTCCTGAACCTACGCTTTTTTTCATTTGTTCATATACTTTTAGTCCTTCTGGTCCAACTGAATGTAGAAAAAGTTTCTTTTTTCTTTCAGGCTTCATTTTTCCATCCTCATCTATGGTGTCTATAAAATTGAGGAAATAAGATTTCCATTCACTCCACTTCATACATGGATTTACTCCTGCAGGCCAAAATGCTTGTGGGGGTTGAATAGAGTAACTTTGAGAAGCCATGTCCAAAAGGATAAGAGATGATTGTAAGAAGTAAAGGTTTACATTACTTGAAAAAAAAACGAAGGAAAAGAAGAGTTGAACGTTTAAATGAAGAAAAACGCTGTGCACCGCTTTAAAATGAAAATAAGCGTTGCTCCGCTTTACCTTGTATAACCGATGCAACTGCTGTAAGCTCCGTAGAGATTGACACGGAGAATCAGCTGGTTGTTTTCAATGGAGATCAATAAAGTTAAAGATGGCGCTCATACGGCGCGTAATGACGTGAGCACGTTCCCACGTAGTAGCAAAGGATGCTGGGAAACTGATAGCTCAACGCGAGGCTGAAGAACGAGGAACGCTCGCTCCGTGCACAGAATGAAGAGATGCAGAGATCCAAAAAACGAATGCTGAGAGCGTGCAGGGTAACGTTGAATTTTAAATGATGCACCCAGCGCTTGAAAGATATCCAAGGTTTAATTGGTGATAAAGATTAAAGAGGCTTACCGGAGGAAGGCAAGGTTGTAAACGTCGGTTTCTGTAGCGGAAGAAATCCCAAATATAATAAGATGTAGTTGTAGTCCTTGTTTCGAGGAGGCTGAAAAATCCAAAATGATTTTCGCGGGTCTGGGTGTTCTTTCAGCTCGTCGCCAAATTTGTAAAGTTCAATTGTAGAGTCCAAGACATGAGACTAGGTTGAAGAAGTATACTTTATTAAGTATAGAAAGAACACCTTATCTCAGTAGGACGATTCACCTTCCTTCCTCTCTAACTGCTCCCGTTGCACTCACCAACACTCCAGAATGTGCACGTGAACAGCCAGAGAGAAAAGAAGGTTACATAACAAAGATGCACGCGGAGGCGCGTGCCACGATAAGAAGATAACAACAAGGTAAGTACACAACAAATTGGCCCACATTTATTTCAACAGCTCCCTTACCGCACCATTTGCAGTTACTCGCGGGATGAGACAGGGCTGCCCACTGTTCCCATTACTATTTATATTCACTATGGACCCACTAGTTCGACATTTACTGGTGAAACATCTCTATCGTGGCATGCAGTTTTGACCTGATCCGATGCTCTTGTCACTATACTCCGACGATGTTTTACTTTTTCTCTGTCACCCAGCAGATAATTTAGCTCCCACTGTGCATGAGTTTTTGCGTTACGGACTCCTCTCTGGCCTACAAATAAATTGAAAGAGGCCAGAACTATTCCCACTCACGGAGATGACATCACCTGTGACATGCAAATCTCTGCTGCAGTGGTGCGCAGATTCCGTCAAATATTTGGGCGTTCATGTCCATTTGGATAAGGAGGAAGTTCTCCGATAAAACTATAGCCCAGCAGTGAACAGATTAAGGACACAGATTGAGGGCTAGATACGCCTCCAGCTATTGCTGGCGGGTCGTGTCGCCATTATAAAAATGGTGGTTCTCCCCAGTATTCTATATCTTTTTCTCAATATCCCTATCCCCCTCACCAATGCCTTCTTTGCCACCCTATGGAGTCTGCTCTTACGATTGATCTGGGCGGGCTGTAGGCCCCAAGTGGGGTGGGATACTTTGGTACTCCCCTATGAGCGGGAGGGTTCGGTGTGCCACATCTGCAGCTCTACTATCTAGGGGTGCAGTGCCAGTATGCCCATCACTGGTACCACAGCGATGCTCAGCTACCCTACAATAGGCCTGAGCACTATTAAGTGGAGGTGGCGCCATTGCGCGCAATCCTCCTTTAAGGGATCCTTTTGGATCACAGCGATATCCAGATGCTTTCTACCAATTTCTGGGCGTGGGGTAAGCTCCTTAGAGTCTTTGGTGGTGACATGCTATACTCTCCCTCCCTATCTATAGCGGGTAAGCCATGTTTGCCTCCTGCGTCAGAAACCCTTGTTAAAAACACCCTGGCCTGACATGCGCTGAGTACATTCGGGGATCTCTTTCACGATGGCCATGTACTTTCCCCCGCTGATGATGTACGTTTTGTAGCAGCCACCAGCATGGACCATTTCTGCCTGCGGCGCGTGCACAGTGCGTTGCGTGCACAGATCCCCTCTTATCCACTCGCCCACGCAGAGTACACCCCACTGACTGTAGTGATAAATGACTATGATGGGGGCACCTGGTTTCCAAACTCTATCATACCAGCCTGGCCCTCCTCCCAATTTGGGACGGGCGTCTTCGGGAACACTGTGAGCAAAATCTGCACCGGCCCTTGGCAGATCTGATTTGGTACTACTGCTGTCAGCAAACGAAACTTGTTTCTCCCATGCAGGCACAAGCTTATACATTTTTTATTTCTTAGGCGTGCTTATACTACACCTCGATCCTTGGCTAAACTTGATCCTACCAGCTCTTCTTGCTGTCCTAAATGCCACCTTGATGATGCCAACTTTGAGCATCTTGCATGGACATGCACCCATAAAGGGGTTTCTGGACAGAGGTTTTTACACAGCTCGAATTAATGATAGGGCTCACTCTATCTCCCGACCTGCTCCTGGCACTGTTGGGATACGTCCGGGATGTGCCTAAAGGGTTCACAGATTTACCGCATTGACACTATTGTTGGCAAAGCGAGAAATTCCTCTGCATTGGGGAAGCAAGCACTGTTCCACAGTTAAGGGATGGATAACCAGCCTTTCCTTTTGTGACACCACTAGCAAAATGTATTCTTCAATGCAGGCAACCACTATGTGACTATTTGCTGCAGCAATAACAGCTAGAATATGTGAGCGTACCTACTGTACAATAATGTATACTCTGCGGATTCCACAGGGCACATGTGCTCCAGATACCAACATACCTATTATGTTCCTTATATGTCCACTACCTGGAGTTCCTCCCTTACTTTTATTCCTTTTTCTTTCTTTCTCCCTATTGTGACTCAAATGCTTTGTAACGTGTGATATTAGTGATAAATGCATTCTCGTCCAAAATGGATGGTTCTTCCAATTATGTTGCTTTCGATATTGTACATGATTATTTCCCGATTACGGGGTATAGTACGTGAGTTTTGTGTATAAGTTAAAATGATAAATAAAAATAAACATTAAAAAAAACATCCTGTGCCTCTGCCTGTTCCTAGAATACACATCTGCGTTAGATGACAGTTGGGCTTTGTGAATTCACTCTAGATAGTCACACACTAAGGGAGTTGAGGTGTGCCCTGCATATCCTGAGGGCCCATAACCAGGCTGATGGGTCTTCCTGAGCTAGAATGATGGGAGGAGTTGACGCTGACACCTGAATAAGGCTGTGCTTGTCCCCACACAAAGCAGCCCCCCGTAATGTGTCTGGTGCCAGGGCCAGGAACGGCAGGGTCTTGAAAGACCTTTCTTTGAAGTTTGCCTACTTCAAGACCAAATTGGGTATAAGTACTGGGCCTCTGACACCATATCCTCCGAACACTTCTGGATTGAGGACATTCTGCCAGTAAGAAGAGCTGTGTTGCTGTCAGGAGGGACTGCCACTTTGCTGTTTGCTTTGTTGTGCTGCCTGCTGTTCGCTGCTTCTGTCCTGGGAGTGAAAGAACTGGACTTTGCTTTCTCACTTCCCCTGCGCCACTCATCGTCTTTTGATGCATCGAAGCTACTTTGTCCTGGTCAATCTCAACTATTGATTTCTAAGTGATATAACTTAAATGAATCTTTGAAAATTGACTTTTGTATGTTGTATTTTTGTCATTTTCATCTTGTATTCAGATAAATATTGGCTATTTTTCTAAACTAGTGTGGAGTACTTTTCTGGGGGTGGGAGGGGTTGGGGTGGGGGGTGGTGTGTGAGTGTGTGTGTGTGTGTGTGTGTGTGTGAGTGTGTGTGTGAGTGTGTGTGTGTGTGTGTGTGTGTGTGTGTGTGTGTGTGTGTGTGTGTGTGTGTGTGTGTGTGTGTGTGTGTGTGTGTGTGTGTGTGTGTGTGTGTGTGTGTGTGTGTAATATACGGGTACCGCGATAGTTATGCGGTTGTATCAAGAGGCGGTACTTTTGCTTTTGTAAAAGAGCATTTCATTGGCTTAGAACTTTGTCAATTGTATGAAGCAGGAAGGGTATACTCCTTATCCCCATTTAATTTGATATCTTCAAAGGAGAATGTTGTGCTCTTTGGAAGAGGGAAAATCTTTTGTTCAAAAGCCACCTTGGAAGATTTGGACAACTGCAATGGCTGGAAAAGATGATCATGTGCTGTTGCAAGAGGAATAAAAAGAAGAGGTGGCGCGGAGGAAGAAATTGAAAGACTTTATAGTAAGGGAATTTTTTTCTCTGCCAATTAGAAGGAAACAAGTTAATTCCAAACTTGCAATCTGTGTAACATGGTTATTTCCTGTGGGTACATTAAATAATATTACTTCAGTACCACGAGAATGAGAAAACACCTGCAGGCAGTTCATTCATTCCAATTTACTTAACCTGCTTAACCCTGGACCCTGCCACAACCATTGCTGCCAAGCCGCTCCTCAATCCACAGTGGGCCCCTTTGCCTGCTGCATTGCTACTCACAAAGCACTACACACCCACCCGACACAACAACACTCACTCACCTACATGCTCCACAACACATGCTCACTCGGCAAGCACTCCACAGAGATTTGACCTCATTGACTCCAACGCACTGGATGTCCTCTTCCTCAACGAAACAGGGCTCAACCCCACATCGGCACTGGACGTCCCTGCAGCCACCCCTACTGGATAAAAACTCCTGCACTAGGACTAACCCCATAAACCAGGAGGAGGACTCACCATCATCCACAGAGACACCATCAAGTGTACCTCGTACACTGACCCAGAAACCACCTTTATGAAACACATGCACTTCAAGCTTCAGACAGACAGTCAATAACAATAATAATAATAATACGGTATTTGTAAAGTGCAAACTAATCACCCCTAAGGGTCTCAAGGCACTGGGGGCCGTCGGGGAGATTAAGCGAGCTATTTCCCAGAGTCACAGGGTGCTGGGCTGGGCTGAGCTGAGCTGCCACCGGCGCCGGGGCCGGGAATCGAACCGGGAGCCCCGTGCTCCAGAGTCAGTCACCCTGGGCGCTGCGCCACACCTCTCCCATTCTCCCACAGTAAAACCACTATCTCAGGCACCCTTGCCTACTGGTCCCCAGGACCTCGCACCCACTTCAGCAACCTCCTCACCAACCTCACTGCAACCCTCGCCATGGGTAAAGACTTCACACTGCTAGGCGATGTCAACTTTCTCATCAACAACCCAATGGACTCCAACTCCACAGACTTAATCAGAAGTCTACAGAACATCGACCTCACCCAACTCACACAAGGCCCTACCCACATCACCAAACACACCCAGGACTGCATCTTCAGTGACAAGTTTTAAAACAGCCAACATCAATATACTCACGTGGCCGAACCACTCCATTGTCCACTTTCCCATGGCAGGGCCTCCATCCATCCCTATGGAGGCTAACAACATCCCAAGCTGCTGGTGGAAGAAGGTTACAGAAATGGAATGGCCCAACGCCGTCTAAACTACCCAGACACCATCAATGACTTAATCAATGACACAAACAATGTCAACAACTGGATCACCATCTGTGCCATCACCCGGGTGTCCCTGAAAAATACCAAACCCAAAAGATCCAACAAACAAGCTAGCTGGTAGAATGCTGAAGTCAGAGAATCCCACAGAGTTTGCAAACGACTTGAAAGGAAATGGAGAGCCACGTGAGGAACCACTGCAAGAAACACCTTCAAGGCCACACTTAGACACTATCACCATCGAGTAAAAGAGACCAAAAAAAAGGCTCTGACCCTGAAAATCGAATCTAGCTCCAACAACTGCAAAGAACTTCTCATCATCGTCAAGGAATTCACAAGCCCAACAGCCACAACCAGCACAATCTCCCCTACACAAGAACTCAGCAACAACCTCTCCCATGAAAAAATCACCATGATCTACGGCAACTTCGAACCCCAGCCACTCCCCATCAACCTTCTCAGCCTGCTAACCTTATCTACCAAGGACTACCAACTGGAACCCTCTATCCATCATGGGCACTGAAGCAATAATGAAGACAGTCCACTCAGGGGCGCCCATAGACCCCTTCCGTCACCATATCTACAACCTGGGAAGAGCCACAATCAGCACTGCACTCACTTCCATCATCAGCACCTCCCGCAAGACAGTCACCTTCTCAGATAGCTGGAAACGTACCGAAGCCACTTCCATCCTCAAAAAACCCTCAGCTGACCCCGAAGTACTCAGCCACTACCGACCCATATCACTGCTCCCCTTCCCAGCCAAAGTCATTGAGAAGACTATCAACAGACAACTCAATGACCACCTAGAATGCCACAAACTCCTGGATGACTCACAATCAGGATTTGGAAACAACAACAGCACCGAAACAGCCGTCATCACTGACACAGATGACATACGCACCATCCTCGACTGTGGACAGACAGCCGCCCATATCTTTCTTGACCACTCCAACCCTTTCAACACCATCTCCCACCACACAGTCATCGTCACACTACACAAACCGGGAATACAAGGACCGTCTCTCAAATGGATAGCTTCCTCCTCTCAGGAAGAACACAACCAGTCAGGCTCATGCCGTTCACATCAAAACCCAAGGACCCTATCAGTGGAGTCCCACAGGGATCTTCACTCAGCCCCACACTTTTCAATATGTACATGCCTCCTCTGGCTAACATCATCAGATCCCACGGAATCAAAATCATCTTCTACGCTGAAGACACCCATCTCATTTTTTGCCTCTCAGACAACACCGTCCCCACCAGGACAAACTCAAACTATGCATGATCATTGTTGCTAATTGGATGAAAGAAAACTGCCTAAAGTTCAACACCGACAACACTAAAGTGCTGCCCTTTGAGAATAAGAGCTCACCTTGAGACTCCACCTGGTGGCCCGCCAAACTCAGACCCACACCCACCCCAATGGACCATGCTAGGAACCTAGGCCTCATCAGGGACACCAACCTCACCATGACGTCCCAGGTCAATGCTGTCACCTCCTCATGTTGACCTCATGCTTCTACATCCTCCGCATGTTACATAAACTGTTTAAGTGGCTGCCACTGGACACGAGACATACCATCATGCAGGCCCTAATCAGATTGGACTATACCATTGCACTCTAGGCCGCATACCAAACCATCTTCTTCACAGACTTCAAACCATCCCAAACACCGCTGCCAGACTCGTCCTCAACCTCCCGCGCCAAACCCACACTGCACCACTCCTGAGAGAGCTTCACTGGCCCCCCTTCCAGAAGGCTGCCAGTTCAATCTTCTTACACACACATTCAAGTCACTACACCACATGGGATAAGCATACCTTAGTCACATGATTCGCTTTTACCAACCCAGCAGGCAACTTTGCTCAGCATCACTCTCACTTGCACACACACCTCGCATCTGCATAAGTAGAACAGGAGGTCGATCATTCTCCTACTAAGCTGTCAAATCTTGGAACAACCTCCCCAACACATCAGGGCCTCCTCTTCACTTCTTGAATTCTTCAAGAAGCTGAAGGCCTGGCTTTTCAATTAGAGTGCTTGCTGGACCATTGAGACTGCCTGTACTTGGGCCCAGCCTCACCATAAGCCTACTCTCACCTTCTTAGCTCCTGGATATCTTTACGGGTGATATCTTTACAAATCCACCTTACATTATCAGTTTGGCGGGTGCAGAAATTTGGCATCAGAAGGAGATAGAAGAATCCGAAGCAGGAAGATCGGCAGCGGCCACTTCTTCAGTTACAGCAACACCCTCCAGTAGCACCTTCTACTTTCCTCTGCTCCATCAGCACTTCCACCAACACCCGATGCAAAGAGTTTTCTTTTGACATGAAATGCTTTTTCAACAACGGTGGATAACCATAAACTGGGGATGGTCACATCACTGCAGCCCCTGCTATCCATTCACCAACATTCATAACAACAACCACTGTGGCATCAGTGCCAACAACCACAGATGCTAGTGTGATTTCTACCACATTCCCCTATAGCATTACGGCTGCACTCATTACATGCACAGTCATTGCCACCTCTGCAGACCCAGCAGTTTGCCATCACTGAAATTGCTGCTGTAGACAATGGAAACTCTACTATGGTCCCCGTTCAAATGATTCAGGAGAATGAGGCTCATACCTTTTCCAGGTGAGGTCATGGAGGTAGAAACAGTGGCGGCAATGGTTCTGTCAGAGGCGCATGAGGATTGGAACCCCCCTCATCTCACTACTGAAGAAGATGATGCTGATGTCTCCGAGGATGAAGTAAAATCACCTTCTGACTCAAGGCTGGGCATAGTGCAATTAAATCAACACATGCCGAACCTGAAGGGTGGACATGTGACTATGCTTGAGTTATTTGTCCAAAATGTACAATCCCATTCAGCAAATCCCGGGACCAAGGACACCCTAGAGGCACAGCTGCTGCACATGCAGAAGGCGAGTCTGGCACAGAGATTCATCATCCACGCCAATATTGATGCCCTGAACCACCTCACTTTGTCCATACTGGCACCAAGTAGTCTGATACTGCAGAGACATACATCTACTGGCTTGGAAAGGGCCTAGTCAAGCTGTTGCAAAGACAGGAAATTACCTTGTTGCAAATGGCACAAACTTTGTGACAAAGAACAGTACAACACCCTCTGTAACTTCTACCACACGTGCCTCACCATCTTCACAGAGCTTCCCACAGAGAGAAAGGAGATGATCGGCCCATAGAATAGAACAACCAGGTCATCCAGTCATTTAAGTTTTGTAGTTGTACAGTTTGTTCTTGTTTGATGTTTGTGGCATTACTTGTGTTTTAATGCCCTATACGACGAAGTGGTTACCTCTAGTCTTGTTCCTGGAATTCATCACTATCGCTGCCACCACAGGAAGGACATCCTTATTTGCCTGAGCACATACCAGATATACTTTTTTGTTGTGACATCCTGAGTAAAAAAAAAAAACCTCACAATGCATACAACTACGCCATGTGGTCTTCATTTTGCATGTGTGATATTTGTGTTGTGTGCTTTTTCAGACATTTCTTATCACAGCAGGGGTGGGGATGTCAATGACATTGTGACAATGAGGTCTGCCATGCAGGTTCTGCACTGCTGTGCCATTCAGGATTAACAAGTGCCTAGCGCTGCATGTCGTCTCCATCTGTATGTGTTTTGGTGCTATTTTGCAGTTTGTGGATGTTTTTGTCTTTTCAAACTTTTTATTTGGTATTTGTTGATGGTGCCTGACACTGACATGTTTTACCACCTGCTGTTTGGAGGAGGCCTTTTTCAGTGCTGAAGTCCGCTGCTTTTAGGACTGCCTGTGTTCTTTTAATGGCTCTTTATTTACCACATGCGGTAAATATCACATACAGTAATACTGTGCTTGGTAATTATTGCTAACGATATTTTATGCAACAGGGTTGTACACGTAATAGCGCAAATCGGTTAGCGCATGCTGGTTATACCGATGTATGCGGTAATGGCAATTATATACTACTTGTAATCCTTGCCTCAATTGTTTCTGCATGCAGGGCGGTTGGGCCTGTTCACCCCTGCTTCCATTTGCTTCCACACACTTCGCATGCTCCGCAGAATCTCCAGATGGATACAGCCAACACCAGAAAGACCGTCACTCAGACCCTCGTCACCAGCCCCCTCGTGTACAGCAACGCCCTCTATGCCAGCATCTCCACCCAGCTCCTCAGAAGACTCCAGACCATACAGAATGCTACAGCCAGACTAATCCTGGACCTCCCTAAATGAACCCATATCGCCCCCCACCTGAGAGACCTCCACTGGCTCCCCATCCAGAAGAGATGCCAGTTCAAGATCCTCACGCACTCCTACCAAACCCTCCATGACCTATGACCTGCCTACAACAACCATTGACTGAACTTCCACCAACTCTCTTGACACCTGCGCTCCTCTTCATTCGCCCTTGCACACACACCCCGCATCCGTTGCAGCTACAGAGGTGGCCGCTCCTTCTCCTACATTGCTGCCAAGACCTGGAATGACCTTCCCCTCCAGCTCCGTACAGCCCCCCTCTCTGGCAGACTCCAGAAAGAGACTCAAGACATGACATGGCTCTTCGACGGAGACACAGAGCCCAGATACCCCTAGGGTTGACAGTGTTGCGCTTTACAAATGCTGCTTGATTGATGCTGGTGCATTGTAAGGAAATTATTGTGATTGTGGAAAGCACAAGGGGGTAACCTTTCAGTGCAATATCGTTTTGCTTTTACTTAGATTGCATGGCTGATCTACCATTCTGTTTATCTCTATAGCAAAATACCAGCCATTCTGTAGTTATGTGAGACCAGTGAAATGCCCACATCTCACATTACACCAGCATTCATTATCAGCCCACTGAAGTCTTGTAAGACAATTTGGGAGTCATTAATATGCAACCAATTTGTCATTCAGGCTGAGGCTGCAGTAGCATTTTAATGGAGAAAACACCTACCTTTTTCTCTGCTCTGAAGAAAAATTGCTTCATTTGTTTGAGGGATAGTTTTGATTCCTGTAGGATGCAAATATGCTTAAGCATCTATAGATTTTACTGGTCATAAAGAGGTACACATTTCTGAGGTAGAAGGGTATGCATGTCTGCCATATGGACCTTGATAATAGCATTTTATTTCAACAAATTAACTCTACACATATTATAATGTGAGTGTTCATCCCAACACTTGGAATACACAACAGGCAGGAAGCTTTTTCAAGGGACACACGCTGCATATAAAACGAGAGTAACTTTGTACATCTATTTATCTACAGCACGATGATGTATCTTGTTGCAAAAATTCTATTAATTGTTTAAAAAAAATAACCGTATGCTTGAAAATGAAGACAGAAAAAATAGAGGATGCATCGCACATCAGATGTGAATAGAAAGCATAGAGAATATTAATTACTCTTGAAACGTGACTGCACTTCTGATTGTCATGGTACAAAAATATTCTGGGCAAAACATCGAAGACCAAAATACCGAAAATGAAGTGCATATAAAGGAAGTGCAGGTTTACTATTTCTTACTCCGCGAGTACTGTTCCTTTGAAGATTCGTATATCGTCACGCTGCATAGATGTGGAGTTAGGTATAGTAAATTGCATAACAACCTTTCGATGTTTTCAAGTCTATATTTTGACCTCAATATTCTTATGCCTTGATATTCCAACTTAGATATTCAGGGCACATATCTTGAAACGTACAACACAACAATGTACAACATAACTGCAATGTGGTGTATGTCTGAGTGTATTTAATGTAATACAATGAAAATGAAAAGGTGTGTTTTCTTTAATAATGTTCTATCCTACAGGGCATTAACTGATTAAAGCTCAGACATGTCTCCACAGTGGAAAAACCTCACAATAAGGTAGATAATATCTCTGAATATAACACCAAAAGTAGAATAAGTTATCTTTGTTTTATTCATTTAAAAACCAGACATGTTGCAACTAAAATCATGGCAAGACAAGAAATGACTGCCCCTAGCAATAAAGTTACTAGTCTTGGCTTACTTCGAACTGATTTGAAGGTACTAAGTAGCAGTAGTGGGGGGGGAGGCACACATTGGACCACACATTGGACCACACATACAACTAGTGGGCTACCTACAATGGTGTATCTCAAATTACATAATTGATGAGATCACTAAATTAATGTGACAGTTTGGTACATGCTTATCATACTGGAAGGTATTGAGCAAGATACACCTAGACCTAATTTTCTAGAGCCTCTTTACTCCTAATTGGTGTAAGCTTTTGCAACATGCTTGGCCTCCTAACAGGCCTTGGTTGAGGGAAGGGAGTGAGCTCTCCTTAAATGGTTTGCACAGGGTGAAGACTGCAAAGTAGAGACTTGCTGACTCATATCTCGTTGTCGGCCCACACCTATCTTTAAAAGCTTTGCGACAGGGCGAAGGTTGTACGTAGTAGGTGCTTACTCTACTAAAGATCCTTGAGACTGTGCCTAGTAGGGTCTTGGCCACATAATGAGGCTTGGGTGTCTGCAGGAAGTGGGTTCTTCACAGGGCTTAGACCATAGGCAGCAGAAGCTTGTACACCTGTGCCTGGTTGATTGTGATCCAGCGATCAGGGATCTATTATTTTCACAAACACAGGCCCATTTACACTACCCAACTTAATCCCTTCACGCTGGGGTTTAGTGCGATGCAAGTTTATTCCTAACTCACTAAATACACTTTAGTACCTGCATTTCTCCTTATAAATAAATGTGGCGATGAACCTAAAGTTGAAGAGTTGATGACAATAATAAGTACTTATCTATGCATCTATTCCACTAAATAATAACAGACTCAGTGTGTTGTTTATCGTAAAATAATGTAAGAATTAAATGCTCATCAAGTACAGTTACACGAAAATGCAAATCATGGATTATCACATAGAGAAAACATTGACAATGTATAATTTCAAACTTATGTCAAATAAACAATGCATTGAAGGAGTGGATAGGTGAAGAGAGAAAAGTTTCAGAGACAAAATACATTTGCAAATGAATATGCAAATTAAGGAGATTATCTATACTAACCCGAATAAGGAACAGGGAAATCTACCCCACTGGCCAGTCAGGGCAGGAAGGCCACTCAAGTAGAGTCGAGTGACAAAGATTAGGTCAGGGAGCAGGAAACAGGTAGGCCTCTATCTGGAAACAGCAAACCGACGACAGCGACGATCTCCCGCTAACTAGCATCAGCAGAAACACCTACTACAACCACACCCACCGGGACTTTCAATTATACCCCAAAACCTAAGTGTCCAACCCACATTTGTTTCATTTACCAACCAAACTCTGTGTTCTGTCACACCACTCTCAGCGTGATCACTTTTATTCACTAGCTTATTGTTTTAGACTTTCAACATGACGACAGATCTTTCTCAGGAAACAACTTTGAACACTATAATATTACATATTCTTCATGTTGCAAGTCTCTACGCTTCTTTTGTTCGCCTCTGCCATCTCATGAGGAAGTTGTACGTTTCCACATGTTTATCAGTATCCTCCTTCTTCCGCAACCTTGACAGACAGTCAGCACATCATGAAGGACATTTCTATGCTTTTGCATTCTCTCCTCATTCAAAGCCCATTTATTTCATATTCTTTTTCTTTCAGCAAGAATTAACCCAAAACTGGCATGCAGAAGTGTAGGCCAATGCTTGTTTTTTTTTCTACAAAGAACAGAACACAATCATTTATTATTTTTCATGAAATATAATTTCATTTTACACACCATCCCATCATTGCACTAACCCATGTACAACCCATATTATTCCTAGCAAAATATTATTAACGTGCACAAAAGCAGCATTCGTTTTTTTATCAAAGCAGTTTTGCGGTCTAGTTCCATGCATTAATACACGCATTAGTTTGCGAATGCGCATAAGCATTTCCCCTTATTTTAGCGTTTTTAATAATATTTTTCACTGCACACTGTTAATAAATGTTACTGAGGGTTCAATCCGAGCAGGTTTTATTTTCTCAAAACCCTGCTCCATCAATCCCCCTTTGATGGCGTTTTTGAGCCATCATCAAAATACCCATAACATACAAGTTACCACTTATTTAAAATACTGTACTTCTTTCTCATTTTATCATTCTTCCATCTAAGTCTTTCATAATCTCATAGTAATTTCCTCTCATATCCTCTAATTCTATCTCTTCTCTCTTTCTCTTTCTAGCTCTACTCTTAAGATCTGATGTCTCTTTCTTTCTACACTTGCATTTGCAACATTTATAAATCATAATAATCATTATTATTACTGCAACTACTGTAGTAACAGGTATTAATATTTTTCCTAACAAACTACTCCCTAAGGTTGAAAACCAATTTCCCACTGAGGAAAAACTCTTACCAAGTTTCTCCCATGCACCGTCAACTTTCAGTTCAGTCAAATCTTCATGAAGTTCTGTAATATTTTTAATATGCCCTTCAAGATTCTTACTTTTGTCAGGAATATAAGTACAGCATTGTTGTATTTTCAACATGCTACAGACTCAACCCTCTTTTGCCAATAATATATCAAGGGCAAGTCGATTTTGCAAAACCATTGATCTAATTGCAACCATTTCAGTATCAATCATCAAGAACCCACCAGCAGTATCTGTTGATAAACAATCAACCACTGTGGACAATTTTCAAATTTTATGTGAATTCAGAATAACTCCAACTGAAGGTATCAGTGCTCCAAAAATATCCCCAATTATTTCAGAATAACTCGCTCCTCTCTTATTACGTGTTAGTCCTTGTTTCATTTCATTAACTCTATTATTCTTATCTACGTGATATACCTTCGGGAATACTATACCTAAATAACAACATCCGTACCAACCTGTAGGTAATCTATAATAAGCATTCTTACCACACACATAATAAATTCCCGGGAAAACAGGATCAGTCCCTCCTTTCAGTCCCCAATTTCCTTTTATCAAGAAAGTATGCTCACATTCACTAGAACCAATGAAGTAACTATTATGTTCAGTCTTTTCTCTAAACACACAAAGCTTTCCTTTATGTTGAAAATCTAGAGTCATGGCAGCGTAAGTCTCACCCTTTTTGTAATCACCTTCTCTGAAAGCCCATGGAGGTACATGAGACTTTTGCTCAGCAGCTTTCTTTTTGAAATCTCGTCTTCTATCTTCTACCAAGTTCATAAACTCAATTTCTTCATGCCGTAGTTTACAAGTTAAGTTATTTCTATGTGCATCTATTGTATCTATCGGTTTGTTACTAATGAAAAAATCTCCCATGTAAGCTGCATAAACAGGACCATAGACAATTTTTAAATCTCTCCTAATAGGAATTTCTGAAAATATTAAGTCAAAATTATAATAATAATACTCTAGTCCTTCCCTCTCGTAGAACAGACTGGTTAAAACACTACAAGACACACCATATGTTAAAGGTAGGTGATGGAAAGTCACCCCCTCTGAGACAGACGACGGTAATTGCATGCACACATAACAATCTCTCGCATTCATTGTGTTAACATATTCATACAACAATTTAGTAAAAACATTTAACGAAAAATCATTAATTGATTTATCATGATGATAAGTACTATCATCTTCTATCTTTTCTATGTTAGTATTTATATTTTCCTTAGTAACAGTATCCATTCTCTCATTTCCCACATCATTAGTATTATGTTTGTAATTAGTCACCATTAAATCAGGGACAATAACAATCAGTGTTAACCATACCAACGTTAGTAGTAAGACACTACATAAGCAAGCATTAATACATCTATGTTTAAAACTATGATTTTGATATCCAGTCTCTGTTAATTTTGTCATTTTAGACACTATATAAAAAATAAAAATTCTAAGAAAAAACCTAAAAATCCTTAAAAACGTTTGAAAAAACGTATCCAAAAACCATCTAAAGTAGTGTATCCTTGCACTTTATGCCTCTCTTCTTTACCCCCTCTTTTTCTTTTTTTTTATCTTCTTCTTTTTCAAATCATTTGAACTTTCTAGAATACTCTTCATTATAATTGTTGCACTTTTATTTTCACAGTTCTCTTTTAAGGTGGATTCAGTTTGCTTTGATCACTTTGATCAGTACCAGCTTCTTCTTCTTTTTGATTTGTGTTCGAAAATCTCTTCCAACACCACATATGTCCATTCTGGAGCTGTGTATTTCTTACTCGGAATTCTTATTCTTTTTGTTTTTCATACCAAACCCTCTTCTGAATCACTTTGTCCAGTTTGACTAGATATTTCATTTATTTGATCCGGCCTTTTCTTTTCTAGAGTGTATTTCAGTCTTTTCACTCCTTTTGGCCACACATCACCTTTTCTTGCTTTCTTAACTTGAACTGCTTCTTCACCTTCGTTGTCAAGTTTGCAAGTTCTTTTATTCAGTTCTTTTCTTTGTTGTACTTGCTCTTGATTTTCATCAGTCACTTTCTCCTTTTCTTTCTCAACAGCAGTCTCTTGAGACCCAGTATCTGGTGCCCACTTTATTCGACTTGTACTTGGTTCTTCCTCTTGTTCAGCCTTTTCAGAATCTGTAACACTAGATTCTATAGCTTCATGTTCTTCAGCTTCTGTTTTTTTTCTCTGCTTTACCAGTTGCTGCTCTTCTTCTTGTCTTTCAAGTGGACTTGGGACTCTTCTTGTATGACTTGCATGAATCCAGTTTGGCAAGCCACCACACTTCACTGCTGTTGTTGTCACCAATATGATCTGATATGGTCCATTCCACCTGGGTTCTAAACACGACTTCCTCACGTGTTTCTTGACAAGAACCCACTCTCCTGGACTCAAATCATGTGCTTGATCCGACTGTGTTGTGGTTGCAATTTCTCCAACCTGATGAGACACAGAACGCACCAGATCAGCCAATCCTTTGCAATAATCAAGCACTAGATCATCAGTAATATTCATCAGTTTGTTTGCTGGTACAATTGCTTGTCTCATGGCTCTCCCCATCAAAATCTCGTGAGGACTCAATCCATTCTTTTTATCAGGAATGCTTCTAAGACTCATCAATACCAGGGGTAAAGCGTCTGGCCATTTCAGTGTTGTAGACGCACACACTTTTGATAGTCTGGATTTAATAGTGCCGTTAATTTGTTTGACCACTCCAGATGCTTCCGGTCGATAGGCACAATGCAGCTTTTGCTCAATTTGTAATGCTGCGCAAATCATCCGAATTATTTCATCATTAAAATGTGTTCCTCTATCTGTTTCTAAAGAGACTGGAAATCCAAATCTTGGGATTATCTCTCTCAAAAGTAATTTAGCAACAGTTAGGCTGTCATTTCTTCTTGTTGGATAAGCTTCTACTCAGCGAGAAAACAAACAAACAACCACCAACACATATTTCAGTCCATTACAAGGGGGAAGTTTTATGAAATCTAACTGTAGTCGGGTAAATGGTCCTGCTGCTTTCCCAATTCGACCCCAACTAACAACTGTCTTTCTACCTGGATTTTGCTGCTGGCACACTATACACCTCTGGCATAGACTCTCTGCAATGACCCTAAACTTCGGGTTGAACCATGACTGCTTGAAGAGCCTAATCATAGCATCTCTTCTAACATGTGCAATTCCATGGTACATCCTTGCCATCTGAGACAGTAAACTATCTGGCATTACTGGTCTTCCATCAACATACACCCACACTTCATCTTCTGCTCTCCTTTTACAACCTGATTTTATCCAGATTTCTTTTCCTTCCTGTTAGACCTGGCATCCTTGGCGTGGGTCTCCCTTCCATTTTTTCGTAATGCCTCCACTGTTGCCGATATGTTTTTGCTGGACTAGATGCTCATGGGCACTTTGCCGCTGCTAATCAGTGCCAAAGTGCAAGTGCTCCCTATCGTTAAATGATATATGTATTAGTGACTCCATGATTGGATGATTGGTTTACTTGTCAGTCCCTAGTACAGTGCACTCAGTGTGCCCAGGGCTTGTAAATCCAATGCCGCTGGTGGGCTTGCAGCACTGGTTGTGCCACCCACAGAAGCGGCTTGTAAAATGTGTCTCAGGCCTGCCATCGCAAAGCCTGTGTGCAGCCTAGGGCTGCCATGTCGACTTGGTGAGTACACCCACTTACCAGTCCCTAAACCTTCCCTTTACTGCATGTTGGTCACCCCTAAAGTAGGCCCTAGGGCAGGGTGCATTGTAAGTATAAGGTAGGACATGCCCTGGTGTGTGTGGCATGTCCTAATAGTGAATTACAGCCATTTTCGTTTTTCACTATTGCAAGGCTACCTGCTCCCCATAGGCCAGAATGGGCAGACTGACTATTACACCTTATAGTCGGAACTGACCCAGGGAACATGGTAGAAAAACGAATTTAGTATGCCTGAACTCAGGATGATAAAATACATCTTTTAGTGAAGTTGGTTTTAACATTCTGTGTTTGAAAAATACCACTTTTAGAAAGTGGTTATTTTCTTGCCTAACTATCCAAGCCTGCCTCTGCTAGGTTGTGTATTCCTTATCTGGAGATTGAGTGGCAGGGGCTGGGGGTGGCTACAGGAGACAGGGTGAGTCAGCGCAGGGCTGAATAGAAAGATCTGCATCCAGAGTGGAGGGAGGAGTTGCACCTGGGTCTGAATAGGGCTGTGCCTGCCTTCCACAATGCTGGCTCCACCTCCTGCCGGGCGGCTGAGCACTCTGCCCCACATTCTGAAAGGAAAGAAGGAGTCAGAAAAACAAAGTGCTCCAGAACTGACCAGAACTGGTTTTGGACTAGGCAGAGGCCTCTCTGCCTCCAGAGAACAAAGAGAATCAGGGTATAAGAGGGGCACCCAGACCCCAGGAAAATTAGATCACTTTTGGGAACAAGAAGAAACCTTTGCTGAGGAGCGGAACCAAGAAGAAACTGAGGAGAGACTATCCCTAAGCCTGAAGTGCTGCTTGGGGGATTGGCCTGCAGTGGTTTGCCTGACTGCCAAAGAAAGGAGAAAGGAACTTTTGCTTTGCTGTGACTTTCATCAACTTGTGAAGGATCTCCAAGGGCTTGGAAGAGAGCTTGCCCCCTGACCGAAGTCCCAGGACCATTGGACTTCACCCCTTTGTGAATTGCTGCTGGAAACTCTGTTTCAGTGGCTACAGAGGTAGGGAGCTGTGACCGACTCCCACGACCGACTCGGTGTCCTGTAAGCACCGCATCGAAGCACCGTCTCGCCCTGCAACGCACGGCCCTGGTCTCACCGACTCCGTCAACGAGCCGCTGCCTGCACCGCATCGAGGGACAACGCGTCCTGCAACGCTTCGCTACGCCGAATCGAACTGGTCCGACCGACACGGTCACTGCTGCTGAGTTCGAGTCCTGTGACCGCACCGGAGTTGGGCACCGCTCGCATGCTTTGCGACGCACCGCCCGACTCGCACCGCTGTCCGGACTGATCGACCCCAGCTCCTGAATCCGGCTCCGTCGCCGCACCGCAACCTGCCAGCACCGCATCGAAGCACCGTCTCGCCCTGCAACGCACGGCCCTGGTCTCACCGACTCCGTCTCGACGACGTCAACGAGCCGCTGCCTGCACCGCATCGAGGGACAACGCGTCCTGCAACGCTTCCATTTTTGCATCGCGACCGCGACGAACAGCCATCCGGCTCGCACGCCCGTGCCTGCCGCTTCAAGTAAAGGTACTGTGACCGAGTCTGTCTACGCTGTGTTGGCCCGTCTCGACGCGGTCAGCTGGATTTGTTAGACTCTGTTTGTTCTCAACATCGCCGTAGCCGGAGGAGGCTACCGACTCGCACAGAACCTTGAATTAAGCCTTTTGATCAGAACTAAGCATTCTTAACAGTATCGTGGATTATTTTTGTCGTTTATGGTCTTGTGATAAATCTATATAAAGTATACCTATTTTTATAAATATATAACCTGTGTGGTGTCCATTTGTAGTGTTGTCACTTGATTACTGTATGTGTTCACAAATGCTTTACACACTGCCTCTGAACTAAGCCTGTCTGCTCGTGCCAAGCTACCAAGAGGGTGAGCAGGGGTTATTTCAGGAGTGTACCTACTTTCCCTGTCTAGACTCAAGGGTCCCTATTTGGACAAAGGTACATACCTCTGCCAACTAGAGACCCCCAAATCTAACATTGGTGGTCAGCGGTGAGGATTCTGGACTTGCATTTGTGACTCATGTACAGTGATTGGTGAACACTACTTAGAGAGTGCAGACCAAAACGCAACCACATACTTTTATAGCATTTTTCTGGGATTTCCTATTTTTGCAAATGCCAAGTTCAGTCACTATGGAGAAACCAGCATCAGTAGCCTCTGTTGAGTGTGATTGGGAAGAAGAGAGGCTAGAATGCTACACCCTTAAGCAGCTCAGGCAATTCTGCAAAAAGTTTAAAGTGTCCATGACCGGGCTCTCCAGGAAGGAGGACCTCCAGAAGGCGCTTAGGGCCTGGGTCGAATCAAGGAGTGCCCCTGTGGAGGGGGCTGAGAATGCAGAAGGGCAGCTGGAGGGGCTATTGGGTCTAGGGGCTAGAAGACCACCTTCCCCAGTAGGTAGCAGTGTTTCTGCCAGAGGACTGTCCCCAGAGGAGTTGGAGGACAGGAAAGAGAGTAGGATGCACGAAATGGAGCTGACTAAGCTCAAGCTGAATGGGCAGTTAGAATTCGAAATGCAAACTAGGAAATTGCCCCTAGAGGAAAAGAAAATGCAGTTTGAACATGAGAAAGTTTTGAGGGAGTTGGAATTGAAGGCCAAGAGCTTAGAGATTACTCCCTCTGGTGGCAGTGTGACCGCCTGTGCCTGTTGAAGCTAGGGTGTATATTCCCAAAGATGTGGTGAAGGAGTTTTTTTAAAATGATGACATTGGGCAGTGGTTCAAAGCCTATGAGGTAGCCATGTCTTCCCACCGGGTCCCTGAGAAGGATTGGGGAGCGGGGTTGTGGGGACGGTTCCTCAGTGAAGGGCGGGATACCTTGTTGGATTTGCCCTCTGAAGTCTATAATTCGTACAGCCACATGAAGGATGCCTTAATGACTAGGTATGGTTTGACCCCTGAGCTTTATAGGCAAAGGTTCAGGAACTGTAGTAAGATTGAAAGCAGTACCTGGGTTGAATATGTGACCTTCTTTTGCAGAGCCTTGGATGGTTGGGTAAAGGGTAGCAAAGCAACTGATTTTCAGGCGCTCTTTGATTTGATTGCCTGGGAGCACTTGTCCGGTAATTGTTTTCCTGAGCTACGCCAGCACCTGATTGATAGTAAGCTGACTAACCCTAGGCAGCTTGCTGAGGAGGCGGACCGCTGGGTGAGTACCCGGGTCCACAAGGGTCACGTGGGAGACTCCGCCAAGGGAGGGCAGGGTCCCCAGCAGAAGAGTGGGGGGGACAAGGGTAAACAGAAGGAGTTCCATAAAGGGCCCCAAAGTAGACCCCAAGGGAACCAAGGGAAAGGTTCCCAGCCTCCCCCGGAGAAGAAGCCAGTGGCCCTGACAGGCCCCCCTGTTCAACAAGGACCACTGGTATGTTACAAGTGTGGCGCCCCTGGCCACAAGGCAAACGATCCTCGTTGCTCCTTTGCATGGAAAACCAGCACCCACCAGTGCAGTCCCCCGGCAGTTGGCTAGTGTAGCCCTGGGGGAGGAGTTGGGTGCCCAAGGTGGGGGATCCCACAGTGTTTTCCCTTGTCTCATTAGGAGACTCTGAGATGGTCCCTAGGACCCCGCTGCCTGAGAACACTAAGAAATACAGGCAGTGGGTGACCATCAATGGCCATAGGGTGGAGGCTCTGAGAGACACAGGAGCCAGTGTGACAGCTGTCAAGTGTCACCTGGTGTCTAAAGAGCAGGTTATCCCTGATGCATTCTATCCGGTTGTTGCCGCTGACAACACAGAGAGTCACTACAAGGTGGCTCAGGTTCCCTTTGGAGTGGGGGGTCTCGGGTACTCTTCAAGTAGCTGTGAGGCCAGCCATGCCTGTCGACTGTTTGTTAGGGAACGATTTGGAGAGCTCACCTTGGGCTAAGGTGGAGCGGAGTGCGCATTTAGAAATGTTGGGCTTGCCTGATTGGGCATGTGTGACCACCCGGTCAATGGCAGCTAAAGGTGTTCAAGAGGACCTGGAGCCTGAGAGGGAGGCCCAGGTGCCTGCCGGAGAGAGAGGAGGCAGGGGGCACGGGAAACCGGCCCCCGAAGTTCCCACGGTCCAGGAGGAGGCAGACCCTGAGGGGGATGCCCTGGATCCTACAGGGGAACAGGTAGCTGAACTGGGGGACCTACCTGAGCTGACCCATTGGCAGCAAGAAGGAGGACCCTCCAGGGAAGAGTTCTGCAAGGAGCAGAACACCTGCCCTTCTCTCGTGGGTCTGAGGCAACAGGCCACAGACCAGGCAGCAGGTGATCAGTCTGGATCACATTGGATTTACTGGGAGAATGGTCTCCTGTATTCAGAGCCTAAGGTTGCTGAGCCTGGGTCAGCCCGTGTGCTGGTGGTACCCCAGCGCTTCAGAGCCTTCCTACTGGGGTTGGCTCATGATGTACCGTTAGCAGGACATCTGGGGCAGGACAAGACCTTTGACAGGCTTGTTACCCATTTCTATTGGCCCCAGATGCGCAGGAGTGCCGCCACTCACTGCAGGACATGCCAGACTTGCCAGGCAAGTGGAAAGAGTGGGAGGAAGCACAAGGCCCCTCTCCAGCCATTCCCTGTGGTCAGCACCCCCTTTGAACGGGTGGGTATTGACATTGTGGGGCCACTGGACCCCAAGACAGCCATGGGCAACAGGTTTATCCTGGTCTTGGTGGACCATGCCACCCGGTACCCTGAAGCCATCCCTCTGAGGACAGTGACGGCCCCCGTGGTGGGACGGGCACTGATGGGATTTTCTCACGTGTGGGATTCCCTCAAGAGGTGGTGTCTGACAGAGGTACCAACTTCGTGTCCAAGTACATGAAGTCCCTGTGGCAGGAGTGCGGTGTAACTTACAAGTTCACCACTCCTTACCACCCTCAAGGAAATGGGCTGGTTGAGAGATTCAACCGGACCCTCAAGGGCATGATTATGGGTCTGGAAGAACCCATGAGGTGTAAATGGGACGTCCTCTTACCATGCCTGTTGTTTGCATACCGGGAGGTGCCACAGAAGTCTCTAGGGTTCAGTCCCTTTGAGCTCCTCTATGGACACCCGGTGCGAGGACCTCTGAGTTTGGTCAAGGAAGGCTGGGAGCAATCTCCCAGGAAACCTCCCCAGGATGTATACAGTTACATGCTGGCCTTCAGGAACCAGACCAGGCGATTCAGGCAACTCGCTGAGGCAAATCTGGAAGTCAGCCAGGAAGAGATGAAGCGGTGGTACGATCAGAATGCCACTCTGATTGAGCTTCAACCTGGTCAGAAAGTTTGGGTCATGGCCCCTGTAGAGCCCTGTGCGCTCCAGGACAGGTAGACCGGACCATTTGAGGTGGTGGAGCGCAAGAGTGATGTCACCTACCTGGTGAACTTGCGGTCTCCAAGGAACCCTTTGCGGGTCCTGCATGTTAACCGCCTGAAGCCCCACTTAGAAAGGTCCGAAGTGGGCATGCTCCTAGCGACGGATGATGGAATGGAGGAGGAGACTGAGCCTCTTCCTGACCTCCTGTCTGCAACAGAGCAAGATGGGTCAGTGGATGGTGTCAGCCTCTCTGCCACACTGACCCCTGATCAGCAGCAAGATTGTCGCCAACTGTTGGGACAATTTCCTGATTTGTTCTCCCTGGTTCCTGGTGTCACTGAGTGATGCGTCCATGACGTGGATACTGGGGACAGTCCTCCTGTGAAGCACAAGGCTTACAGAGTGACTGACAGGGTCAGAGCTCACATCAAGGAGGAAGTCTCCAAGATGTTTTCCTTAGGGGTGATTGAGTCCTCTCACAGCCCATGGGCCAGCCCAGTGGTCTTGGTCCCAAAAGCTGCCGCGCCTGGTGCCACACCAGAACTCCGGTTCTGTGTGGACTACAGGGGACTCAATTCCGTCACCAGGACTGACGCCCACCCCATCCCCCGAGCTGATGAGCTCATAGATTGGTTAGGGGCTGCGCGGTACCTCAGCACGTTTGACTTAACGTCTGGGTACTGGCAGATTGCCTTGACTGATGGGGCAAAGAGAGGTCAGCATTCTCCACACCAGATGGGCACTACCAGTTCCGGGTGATGCCCTTTGGGATGAAGAATGCCCCTGCCACCTTTCAGAGGTTGGTCAACCAGGTGTTGGTTGGACTGGAGGATTTCAGTGCCGCCTACCTGGATGACATCGCAGTGTTCAGTTCCAGTTGGGAAGAACATCTGCGTCACCTCTGGGAAGTGTTGATGGCGCTGCGGAGAGCAGGCCTCACAATCAAGGCGAGTAAGTGCCAGATTGGGCAGGGTTCTGTGGTGTACTTGGGACACCAGGTTGGGAGCGGCCAGGTGGCACCCCTCCAACCGAAAATTGATACCATTCTGGCTTGGGAGCCCCCCAAGACCCAGATAGAGGTGAGAGCCTTCCTAGGACTCACCGAGTATTACCGGAGATTCGTCAAGGGGTATGGCAGCATTGTTGCCCCCTTGACAGAACTGACTTCCAAGAAGCAGCCCAGGAAAGTGATTTGGACTGACGCCTGTCAAAAAGCTTTTGACACCTTGAAGACTGCCATGTGCACGGCGCCTGTGCTCCAGGCACCCAACTTCTCCAATGAGTCCATTGTTCAGACCGACGCTTCAGAGCATGGTGTAGGGGCTGTTCTATCACAGATCAATGAGGAGGGCCTAGACCAACCTGTAGCCTTCATCAGTAGGAGGTTACTTCCCCGGGAACAGAGATGGAGTGCTATTGAGCGGGAGGCATTTGCTGTGGTCTGGGCACTGAAGAAGCTGAGACCATACCTGTTTGGGACTCACTTCCGGGTTCAGACAGACCACAGGCCCCTCCGATGGTTGATGCAGATGAGGGGTGAGAATCCAAAGCTGTTGAGGTGGTCCATTTCCCTACAGGGGATGGACTTTACGGTGGAACACCGCCCTGGTACAGAACACGCCAATGCTGATGGACTGTCCAGATTTTTCCGCCTTAGCGATGAGAACTCCCTAGGGGTAGGATAGTTCTCCCACATTTCAGCTGGAGGGGACACGTGTTAGACCTGGCATCCTTGGCGTGGGTCTCCCTTCCATTTTTTCGTAATGCCTCCACTGTTGCCGATATGTTTTTGCTGGACTAGATGCTCATGGGCACTTTGCCGCTGCTAATCAGTGCCAAAGTGCAAGTGCTCCCTATCGTTAAATGATATATGTATTAGTGACTCCATGATTGGATGATTGGTTTACTTGTCAGTCCCTAGTACAGTGCACTCAGTGTGCCCAGGGCTTGTAAATCCAATGCCGCTGGTGGGCTTGCAGCACTGGTTGTGCCACCCACAGAAGCGGCTTGTAAATGTGTCTCAGGCCTGCCATCGCAGAGCCTGTGTGCAGCCTAGGGCTGCCATGTCGACTTGGTGAGTACACCCACTTACCAGTCCCTAAACCTTCCCTTTACTGCATGTTGGTCACCCCTAAAGTAGGCCCTAGGGCAGGGTGCATTGTAAGTATAAGGTAGTACATGCCCTGGTGTGTGTGGCATGTCCTAATAGTGAATTACAGCCATTTTCGTTTTCACTATTGCAAGGCTACCTGCTCCCCATAGGCCAGAATGGGCAGACTGACTATTACACCTTATAGTCGGAACTGACCCAGGGAACATGGTAGAAAAACGAATTTAGTATGCCTGAACTCTGGATGATAAAATACATCTTTTAGTGAAGTTGGTTTTAACATTCTGTGTTTGAAAATACCACTTTTAGAAAGTGGTTATTTTCTTGCCTATCTATCCAAGCCTGCCTCTGCTAGGTTGTGTATTCCTTGTCTGGAGATTGAGTGGCAGGGGCTGGGGGTGGCTACAGGAGACAGGGTGAGTCAGCGCAGGGCTGAATAGAAAGATCTGCATCCAGAGTGGAGGGAGGAGTTGCACCTGGGTCTGAATAGGGCTGTGCCTGCCTTCCACAATGCTGGCTCCACCTCCTGCCGGGCGGCTGAGCACTCTGCCCCACATTCTGAAAGGAAAGAAGGAGTCAGAAAAACAAAGTGCTCCAGAACTGACCAGAACTGGTTTTGGACTAGGCAGAGGACTCTCTGCCTCCAGAGAACAAAGAGAATCAGGGTATAAGAGGGGCACCCAGACCCCAGGAAAATTAGATCACTTTTGGGAACAAGAAGAAACCTTTGCTGAGGAGCGGAACCAAGAAGAAACTGAGGAGAGACTATCCCTAAGCCTGAAGTGCTGCTTGGGGGATTGGCCTGCAGTGGTTTGCCTGACTGCCAAAGAAAGGAGAAAGGAACTTTTGCTTTGCTGTGACTTTCATCAACTTGTGAAGGATCTCCAAGGGCTTGGAAGAGAGCTTGCCCCCTGACCGAAGTCCCAGGACCTTTGGACTTCACCCCCTTTGTGAATTGCTGCTGGAAACTCTGTTTCAGTGGCTACAGAGGTAGGGAGCTGTGACCGACTCCCACAACCGACTCGGTGTCCTGTAAGCACCGCATCGAAGCACCGTCTCGCCCTGCAACGCACGGCCCTGGTCTCACCGACTCCGTCAACGAGCCGCTGCCTGCACCGCATCGAGGGACAACGCGTCCTGCAACGCTTCGCTACGCCGAATCGAACTGGTCCGACCGACACGGTCACTGCTGCTGAGTTCGAGTCCTGTGACCGCACCGGAGTTGGGCACCGCTCGCACGCTTTGCGACGCACCGCCCGACTCGCACCGCTGTCCGGACTGATCGACGCCAGCTCCTGAATCCGGCTCCGTCGCCGCACCGCAACCTGCCAGCACCGCATTGAAGCACCGTCTCGCCCTGCAACGCACGGCCCTGGTCTCACTGACTCCGTCTCGACGACGTCAACGAGCCGCTGCCTGCACCGCATCGAGGGACAACGCGTCCTGCAACGCTTCCATTTTTGCATCGCGACCGCGACGAACAGCCATCCGCCTCGCACGCCCGTGCCTGCCGCTTCAAGTAAAAGGTACTGTGACCGAGTCTGTCTACGCTGTGTTGGCCCGTCTCGACGCGGTCAGCTGGATTTGTTAGACTCTGTTTGTTCTCAACATCGCCGTAGCCGGAGGAGGCTACCGACTCGCACAGAACCTTGAATTAAGCCTTTTTGATCAGAACTAAGCATTCTTAACAGTATCGTGGATTATTTTTGTCGTTTATGGTCTTGTGATAAATCTATATAAAGTATACCTATTTTTATAAATATATAACCTGTGTGGTGTCCATTTGTAGTGTTGTCACTTGATTACTGTATGTGTTCACAAATGCTTTACACACTGCCTCTGAACTAAGCCTGTCTGCTCGTGCCAAGCTACCAAGAGGGTGAGCAGGGGTTATTTCAGGAGTGTACCTACTTTCCCTGACTAGACTCAAGGGTCCCTATTTGGACAAAGGTACATACCTCTGCCAACTAGAGACCCCCAAATATAACACTTCCTCACTTGCTTCTTCCTGTAACTGCCTAATTTCTTCCCATGTTTCCAAAGAAGAAAACATCAAGTGGCAATTTGTATGTTTTTTCTCCACCCCTCTATTGATAGAAATTGAATTTTGTGCACAGAAACGCGCCACTTGGTCTGCGTATCTGTTTCTATTTGTCACATAGACATTTCCTGATTTGTGTGCTGAACATTTTACCACAGCAATCTTTTAGGGCATTTGTAATGCATTCAATAGATCCTTCACTTTTTTACTGTTCCGGATCGGTGATCCTGAAGAAGTCAGAAATCCTCTTTCCATCCACAACTGACCAAAATCATGCACCACCCCAAAACCATATTGACTATCAGTGAATATGGTTACTCTCAGATTTTTGCCAATTATACATGCTCTAGTCAGAGCTATCAGTTCAGAAATTTGAGCAGAATTTATCCCCTTTAGACAGGATGCTTCAAGAACCATAGACACTGTACATACTGCATAAGCAGCACTTAATGCACCTCTTTCATCTCTCAGACAAGATCCATCCACGAACATCACACTATCTGACTCTTCAAGTGGGGTATCTTTAATGTCAGGTCTTGGTTTCGTGCACAATTCTGTCACATCCAAACAATCACGATCTGCTTCATCTTTCACTTCTTCACAACTTAAACTTGGCAACAGAGTTGCTGGGTTCAATATTGTACATCTTGTCACTGTCACATTTTCAGCACCCAAAACCACTCTTTCATACCTAGTCAGCCGACTATAGGTCATATGCTGAGTCCGAGTCCTTGTTAATAGGATCTCAACAGAGTGTGGCACATATACTTTCACTGGATGTCCCATAACAATTGTTTCGCTTTGCTCAAGACTCACACAAGTAGCAGCCACTTCTTTTAAACAACCTGGTAATGCGGCAGCCACTGAATCCAAAGTAGCAGAAAAATATGCCACTGGACTACGTGCCATTCCATGTTTTTGTGTTAAGACTGAAAATGCACACCCATCTTTCTCACCACAGAATAATGCAAAATCCTTTGTGTAATCTGGCATTCCCAAGGCAGGTGCTCGACAAATACTATCTCGCAATTCAATAAAAGCTTTCATACACTCTTCATCCAATTCAATCGGATCAACCACATCTTTATGTGTCAACCTCTGTAAAGGTTTTGCAATCAGTGAAAACCCACTGATCCACTGTATGCAGTATCCAACCATTCCCAAAAACATTTGTACTTCTTTTGAGTCTTAGGAGGACCAATCTGCAAAATCACATTGATTCGTTCTTGCGTTACTTTTCTAACTCCTTTCTCAATTTTGTGTCCCAAATACTGAACCTCTTTTTGACAAAACTGTAATTTTGCTGGTGACACTTTATGCTCAGCTTCTGCCAAATGATTCAGTAAGGCAATTGCATCTGTCACACAGGCTTCTCGTGTTTTTGATGCCACCAGTAGGTCATCAATATACTGCACTAACACAGAATTTTCTGGCATGATCAATGACTCCAAACATTTTTTCAAAATCTGATTAAAAATCGAAGGACTCTCTGTTTACCCTTGAGGAACTCGGCACCATGCCAAAACACGGTTTCCGAACCGGAAAGCAAAAAGATATTGGCTATCCGGATGCAAAGCTATCGAGAAAAATGCTTGACGAGATCAATTACTGTGTACCATTCTGCATCACAAGGAATTTGATAAAGAATCACTGCTGGATTTGGCACTATTGGACAGCAAGGTACTACGATCTTATTAATCTTTCTCAAATCCTGTACTATTCTATATTTTCCACTAGGTTTCTTAATCCCCATAATAGGTGAGTTACAAGGACTACTCAGTATTTCTTTTAGAATACTTTGCTCAATCATTTGATCAATTACAGGAATTACTCCTGCTGTTATTTCAGGGCTCATCTTGTACTGAGGAGTGTTTGGATATATTGCACCTGGTTTAACTGTAACCTGAATAGGATCCACACCTTTCATCAAACCAATGTCTTTTCCTGTAAAATCCCATACATCAGGTCTTACTGCATTTCTCAATACTGCAAGTAAATCTTCTTCTGTAGGCAATGAATATAAATCATTCACTTCGCTAACATCATTTTAAAAGCAACATCCTCATCTGGTGTTTGAAAAGCAGTACCATCTGGCGTACAATAGATGGTGCAGGTCATCTTACAAAGCAAGTCCCTTCCTAAAAGGTTCACCAGACTTGTATCACATACTACAAACCAATGCATGTCTCTGAATCTTCCAATATGAACTTCTATTGATCTTGTTATTGGAGTCTTAATATATTTATTTGAAACTCCCACAACTTGGATAGTTTCTCCCGAGAGGGGTAGGTTTGGGAATTCTGCTGCTCTCACAGTAGAACGGGAAGCACCAGTGTCCACAAGGAATGTAATATCATTACCTTCCACTTTTCCATCAACAAAAGGACCTGATTGATCTACCTCTAGAGATGCGCCAAGCACGCACTCTTCCTCCCCCCTCAGGCACCGTCATTGAGATGAGTCTGAATCACTCTCTGAACATTGCAATAAATACTGTGAAACCACTTGCACATTTTGATTCATACCAACTTGTTCACTTGCGTGAAATCCAGAATTCGCACTGTATCTCTGTACTTGAGCATTCACATTATTTGGCATAGGAGCTTGAGGCACCTGTACTTGCTGTGTCTGTGGTGTAACTACCTGCTGCTGTTGTTGTTGTTGTTGATTCACAACCACTTCATTCTGCATCTGCGGATTGAAATTTTGATTCATTCCATTATTCTTCAGTAAAGATCTACACTCATTCCTCCAATGTCCAAACTTTCCGCACGCATGACAAGGAAATTTCTTTTCAGTTCTTCCCTACTCATCTTACCTCTACCTTCATTTGGTACCTGACCATTTTGATTTTGTCCTTTCATCTGAAAATCTGTTTGAGATCATTGTTTCCATCTTTCTGTTCTGCCACTTTCACCTGTGCCCACATCATATTCTCTTTCAACTTTTTATGCCTTGATTCAATAGCATTACTACAATATTTAGCATATCTCAGAATCTCATCACCCGTTTTACTCTGCCAACAAATCAAATGTTGCTGAATCATGTTACTAATTTCGGGTTTTAATCCAAAAACAAACCTATATACAAAATGTCCCATATCTTTGTCACCTATACTTTCAAAACCACTATACTGTTTGAACACCTGTAACAACCTTTCATAATAAGCATGTACCAATTCTTTAGGTTCTTGTGTTGTCCTGTCAATTTTAACCCAATCTGTTTCTTTTGGAGAATTTTTACTTTTCAAGAAAGTAATTACTTGATTACATTTTTGATCACTTCTTCTGAAGGTGCTCCTGTTTTCACATCTCTAGGATATTCTTCTTTTGGCCAGTCAACAGTAATTTTACACTCAGTGCATAAGTCAGCTGGAACTACAATCTCAAACAAACCATCTAGATCATTTAACAAAACTTTTGAAACTTTTACAAACCTCTCTATCTGTTTGTACCACTCGACAGGTTTCTCTCTCAACCTAGGAAAATCATTCGTAAAGGATAATATATCCTGTCTTGAACAGGGAACGTGAACATATCCACCACCTGGAACTTCTCTCATTGGGCATAACATTTCAGCCTGTCCTGTTTCTCTTAATGGAAATAAAGACGCATTTTTACGTGCAAATATTTCTTCCTTCCTTTTCGCCCATCTACCTTTCCATCGTTCTAAATCACCCCATTTCTTCAAGGTATTCATCAATTCTTTTATTTGCAATCGTTTACCAGACGTATTCAAACTTTCCAAATCCTTATCAGTAAAATCCAGTCTGTACGTTTTTTTGCAAAACTTTAGACTTTTCTATGTCTACTCCATATTCTTGTGCAGCTTCTGCCAACCTCTCATGTAAATTCCTTGCTTTCCATGTAATATTCTTACACAAAAATAACAATTCTTCATCTCGGTACTTACTCAACCTTTCTGGACTTATTGTACCAATAATCATTTCTTCCAGATCCACTCTCAATCTAGCTACATCAATACTCGATTGTGACTTATTCCTTTCCATTCCTCTTATCCACTCATCTAACTCCTCTGGCGAAGGACCCACTGAACTCCCTGATACTGGAGTTGTTCCACTGACATTCTGCACTATTTTTCTAGGATCCATCTGTACACTTCTCTTTGGTGTTTCAGTTACATTTTCACTCACTGGAAGATCAATCAATGAAGTACTCATCTCAACTTGTTCTGATCCACTAACATTCCTGGCATTATTCACGGGAATTGTCAATGCATGTACTCTTGATATATTCTGACTCTCACCATACAATGGAACTATAGGACCAATCGTTACTGGTACCGATAATGCTTCTGCATTCAAACTCATCTGACTAATTCTCTGAGTTAACTCCTCTCTCGCCTTATTCAACATGTCAATCTCATTTTCCTGCAACACTCAAGTGTGTGAAGCTACCGGAACTTGTGTAACCTGTGAAACTTGTGTAGGTTGTGGAGCTTGTGGAACCTGAGGAACTTGTATTTCAATTATTGGTGCATTTGGAACTGTTTCCCCTGAACTTTCCTGATATGGTGGAGGTCTCTTTAATAATATTTCATCTAACAACTCATCATCAATCTCATCTGAATCATTATCTATTTCTGAAGTCTCTAAATTATTCTTTTTCTCTTTACTTTTGCCTCCAGTCTGATCCTCAGCAACTATTACTGGATATAATCCATCTGCACTTACATCTCTCCTACATCTTTTCTTTTGATCATCCCATCTAGCCTCAGAATATCTCGTTATTATATTCCTGTATTTAATTCCATTTCTGTCTCTCTCCCTTTTATAAGCCTCATGTTCTCATTCCTCAAGCGCTTCATATTGCGTCGGTCTAGGACTTGACTTTAATGAATTCATTCGTCCTCTCAAGTTCTCTAAAATCCTTACATTAAATGTACCATACTCTGGAAAAGCTAAAACTCCATCATCTTCCGTATAACTCATCCAGTTCTCTAACCATGTACACGTATGATACCCACGTTCCAACATCATAAAAGAAGCAGGCATTCTCGGAGGAGGAATAGGCAGTCCCTCTCTAGTAACTATCGGCTTGTCTTTTTTAAATAAATCTTTTAGTCTTTTTACCATCTTCATTTTTAAACACTCTTTTTCTCACTAAATAAACCCAAAACAAACAAGAGAAAACTTCCGTAAACCCTCTAACTCTATTCGCTAAATCCCAACTAATACCAGCGCGGCTCACAACAACCAACTAATCCCGGCTCACTACATATCCGCTATCTCAACCAATGCTAGCGCAGCTCACAGCAACCAACCAATCACGGCTCACTACACGCCCGCTGCCTGACCAATACCAGCGCGGCTTTTTGTGACGTCAGTATTACTCCTGCTACTGACCCTCCCTTTACAAAATAATACGGCAATGTATTTTCTACGTTTTCTCAATTATTTTTTGTTAGAAACAACACAAAACAATGCTACTTTGTCTGCTCCACTAATAAAAGAGATAGTTCGATTCACTAGAAGAGTTTTCTTTTACTTCTAGTAAAATAACGACCAGCGCTACTCTACTCTCAATCAAGTTAAAGGAGGTCTTGGTACTCCTCTGGGGATACTAGCCAAAGTTTCGGAAGAGGACTTTCCTTTCAGAAAGAGGTCTTGGTACTCCTGTGGGGATGTAAGGCCAGAGTTTCAGAAGCGGACCTTTCACTATTTCATGCAATCTTCTTTCGATCGAATAAGTCCCTAAAATAACATCGACAGCCTTTCACTGTTCGATATTACAACAACAGACAAAGTACTTCTGCAGTGTGATACCTTTCCCACACTATTCTTCTGCCACTTAGGCTAAAATAACATCATCCTAGGATCTTAGGTAACTCCGTACCCGTACTTCCAAACAACATAAAACAAAGACACTAACTTTTCATGTTAATAATCAATATATCAATAATCAATAATTATTGCCAAACTAATCAATAATTAACCATCCTCTGCTACCAAAAACTGATCCAGTGATCAGGGATCGATAATTTTCACAAACACAGGCCCATTTACACTACCCAACTTAATCCCTTCACGCTGGGTTTCAGTACGATGCAAGTTTATTCCTAACTCATTAAATACACTTTAGAACCTGCATTTCTCCTTATAAATAAATGTGGCGATGAACCTAAAGTTGAAGAGTTGATGACGATAATAAGTACTTATCTATGCATATATTCCACTAAATAATAACAGACTCAGGGGCCGATTCCGATTCGGGCCGGAAATCTCTCTGACCGAGCCGGACCCGGAGAGAATTCCGACCGAATCGGACTCTGGCAGTCCGACCGAACGAGTACGATGCGCACGCATGCACCCGGACTCGATTCGGTCGGACTCCCATTGAAGTCAATGGGAGCCGGTCGTACAACGCGTACGCGGGCTCTCATTGACTCAATGGGTGCGAGGCGAACAAGGGCGCCCCCTACAGCGGGTACGTGGCGAAGTGCATCGTGCCGTACATGCACAGGTAGGGGGGACCCATGGGTCCCCCCTGTGTGCGACTCGCGCAGCCTCGCGTACAGGGGGGTCTGACGCGGACCCCCAAAGTCCGGCTCCGACAGCTCTTTCGAGCCGGACGGCGCGAGTCGGTCGGACTGCTCGCGGTGCGCATCGTACTTACCCGGCCGGGGAACGTCTCCATTGCGCGGTGCGAGTTGTGTCCGTGCGAGTTGGTCGGAGCGTGTTGAAGCCGCGTACGAGTCGGTCGGCGATTTCACGGGCGCTTGCATCGTACTCGCTCGGCCGGACCCGCGTACGATTCGGTCGGGAAACAGGGCTCCGAATCGGATCCGGTAATGCCGAATCCGATTCGGAGCCCTACCGGCCGAGATCGGAATCGGCCACATAGTGTGTAGTTTATGTTGTTTATCGTAAAATAATGTAAGAATTAAATGCTCATCAAGTACAGTTACACAAAAATGCAAATCATGGATTATCACATAAAGAAAACATTGACAATGTATAATTTCAAACTCATGTCAAATAAACAATGCATTGAAGGAGTGGATAGGCGAAGAGAGAAAAGTTTCAGAGACAAAATACATTTGCAAATGAATATGCAAATTTAGGAGATTATCTATACTAACCCGAGTAAGGAACAGGGAAATCTACCCCACTGGCCAGTCAGCGCAGGACGGCCACTCAAGTAGAGTCGAGTGACAAAGATTAGGTCAGGGAACAGGAAACAGGTAGGCCTCTATCTGGAAACAGCAAACCGACGACAGCGACGATCTCCCGCTAACTAGCATCAGCAGAAACACCTACTACAACCACACCCACCGGGACTTTTAATTATACCCCAAAACCTAAATGTCCAACCCACATTTGTTTCATTTACCAACCAAACTCTGTGTCTTATTGGCTAATAATGGGGGTGTTCTGTCACACCACTCTCAGCGTGATCACTTTTATTCACTAGCTTATTGTTTTAGACTTTCAACATGACGACAGATCTTTCTCAGGAAACAACTTTGAACACAATCATATTACATATTCTTCATGTTGCAAGTCTCTACGCCTCTTTTGTTCGCCTCTGCCATCTCATGAGGAAATTGTACGTTTCCACTTGTTTATCAGTATCCTCCTTCTTCCGCAACCTTGACAGACAGTCAGCACATCGTGAAGGACATTTCTATGCTTTTGCATTCTCTCCTCATTCAAAGCTCATTTATTTCATATTCTTTTTCTTTCAGCAAGAATTAACCCAAAACTGGCATGCAGAAGTGTAGGCCCATGCATGTGTTCTTTTTCTACAAAGAACAGAACACAATCATTTATTATTTTTCATGAAATATAATTTCATATTACACATTATCCCAGCATTGCACTAACCCATGTACAACCCATTTTATTCATAGCAAAATATTATTAACGTGCACAAAAGCAGCATTAGTTTTTTTATCAAAGCAGTTTTGCGGCCTAGTTCCATGCATTAATACACGCATTAGTTTACGCATGCGCATAAGCATTTCCCCTTATTTTAGCGTTTTTAATAATATTTTTCACAGCACACTGTTAATAAATGTTACTGAGGGTTCAATCCGAGCAGGTTTTATTTTCTCAAAACCCTGCTCCATCAATTGCCCACATGAGGTCAACTATCCACAAACTGTTTGTTACAGGTCAAAGTCTGAGCACAGGAGGAATTTGGTTCACTTAAGGGAGCTTCTGTGCCCGAAGGGTAATTTATGCTTTACATGATTTTCTGCCATTTAGTGCTTCCTTTCATATGTGAAATGCTGTCCTGGTATATAAAATAATTTGAACAGCAATAGGTTGGATGATGTCGTCAGTGATATCATCAATGAAGTCATTTGAGATGTCAAGTGATGTCATTGAACATGTCATGAGTGATGTAATATGTGAGTTCATAAGTAGTGCATGGCCATGGCGCAAGTTATAGTTAGATCAGTAAACTATAACTGGTGAATTTTAGTGTTTTATTGTTTCAAAAGGATAGTTTTTATAGTGCTACAAGGCCTAACTACGTGACTTTATCTTTTGTTTTTTTTCACTGAATTTCTAGGTTTTTTTTAATGAAAGCTAAAATCTTGGTACCTTATCTATCTAAAACATCACATTAACCTTTTGTTTTTTCAGTGGATTTCCAAATTTTTTAACGTAAAGTAAGACATATTACTGACGTAACTATAACGTCACTTTAACTTTTGTTTTTTTCAGTGAATTTTTTTTAACATAAAATAAGATTGTGTTACCTTACCTAACTAGAATGTCACTTTAACTTTTGTTTCTTTCAGTAAATGTCTATGGGTTTTTGGTCATATTAACCAACTCCCTGAGTGAGCATACATTTTACCCCCCCCCCGAACTCCCAGTCCATATTTTCCATTTTTTTGTCTTTTTTAAAAAACCTTTGGGACCAAAAGAGGGTCCGCACTGGGTGCCACGAGAGTCCTGCAGTACCTCACAAGAGACTTCTCCAGGTTCTGTAGGAACCGCAGCATGAATTTCTTTTTTATCTGGCACCAGGGCGTCAGGGTACTCCTGACCTGTCTCCTTCTAGCTTGATATTATTTTCTGTTCAGTAATTTTTTCTGCATCTCTGTATAAAATTCCCACGGAAATTGCATGGGGAAAACATGTTTTGGGACCTCGTCTTTTCACGGTGCCCACTTGACAGATCACCCTGAAGCTTTCGAGGAAGGAGCTTAGGTGAATGAACTTTTTGTGGAACATTTTGTGAAGATTAATATAATTAATTCATAAAAGATTCATAAATTTATATATATAGATGTATATCCATATATATGATATAAATTTGCTTATAATATTTAGATATCTACATATATTACCTAGTGGTGGTCACCATTTCAGTTGCTTATAACTTTGGCACCGTTTGTCCAATAATCATTAAACTTTTTTTTAAATTGATACCTTTTGACTAGTTTGTGCATGGCAAGTTACAGGATGATCTGTGAAGTGGGGCTTGAGAAACAAAAGATTGTCCCAAAACGCAAAATCTCCATGCATTTTCCGTAGACTTGTTTAGGAAGTGCTATGTCAAAAATTGCTGAACGGAATTATGCCAGATTTGGCTGGAAGCTAGATAGTGGTCTGCAGATTTGGTGTAAATCTATTCTGTAGTTTTAGAGAAAATAAAGTGAAAAAGTTATCTTGTATATTTTGGTAGTTGTGCTTGCAAGAGTCTTGCGAGCCTCCCGCGAGAGTGTGAATTAAAAAATGGAGCCCTGTGATTAACTGAGAGGCCCATTTTTCCTGTAAGCCTTCATGCTCTCATGGGACCACTACGCTCATTCTAATCCCGTGAGAGCGAGCCCTCTGACTGGCTGGCTGTTGGGATTTTAGAAATAAATTGGCCACCATTACTGGTTACTATGAAAAAAATCTGTTCAGTAGTTTTAGAGAAAGTAAGATTAAAAAGTAATCTTGTATATTTTGGTAATTGTGCTTGCGAGAGTCTTGCGAGCCTCCCACAACAGTGCGAATTAAAAAATGGAGCCCTGTGATTAACCGAGATGCCCATTTTTACCGTGAGCCTTCATGCTCCTGTGGGGCCATGACACTCCTGCAAATCCCGTGAGAGCGAGCGCTCTGACTGGCTAGCTCTTGGGATTTTAGAAATAAATTGACCACCATTACTGTTTACTGTGAAAATTTGAGGTGTGGGAAATCGAAGATAAAAAGCTATATAAGGGGGGGCAGCAGAAAGGCATGCTGTCCCCCTAGATTTAGAGAGGAGGTGTCTAAGGGATAACTACTGTGATAAAAATAAATGTATATTGTTCTTAAAAACACAATTACATTCAGGGGGGACTCTCGCAGGATCATGAATAGTAAAAAGGAGTAGATGAGTTCACAATACACTCTACTAGTAGGAATGCATATTGTGGCACTTGTTATTGGGAGGAAGTGTGTATGAGGTAAGTACTGTGATGAGTAGAAGGTTCATTCTTTTAAAAAATATATTTTACGGTCTCACGAGAGTCTCGCGGGATCATAAAAAGTAGGAAGCAGTAGGTGATCTTTGAATACACTCTGGTATGCACACTTGTTACTGTAGAAAGGAGTCTTACTGGAGATGGTGTTCATCAGAGTCTACTATTTATGCCCATTGGCTTGGGAAGAGTTGGGAGTCGAGTTAAAGCTCTTCCAACTGCCTACTACGCACACCCATCACTTGAGAGAAAGGTCTGAAAGGAGAGCCCAGTCCATCCACACACTGTACTATTCACACCCGTTATCTGAATGAGATGTCTGACAGGAGAGGCCTAGGATTCCTCACAAACTACTATGCACAGCCGTCATCTGAGAGAGAGGTCTGACAGGACAGGGCAGTCCCTCCCCACACACTACTACGCACATCTGTCATCTGAAAGAGAGGTCTGAACCAAAAGGCCAGTCTCTCCCCACACCCAACTATGCACACCTATCATCCAAAAGAGAGGTCTCAGCGGAGAAGCCAGTTCCTCCCCACACCCTACTACCAACAGCCGTCATCCAAGAGTCTCAGCAGAGTGACCAGTCCCTCTCCACACTCTTTAATCACACCCGTCATCCAAGAGAGATGTGTCAGCGGATAGGCCAGTGCCTCCCAAAACGCTACTACTCACACCAGTGGGGGGGGTTGTATTTACGTATAGTAATTAAGTATTACTTTACGTTAAAAAAAATTAGAAATTCACAGACAAAAACAAAGGCTCAAGTAACATTATAGTTAGGTGCGATAAAAGGATCTGTTTTTTTTCTTTAAACCTTAGAAATTCACTGGGAAAAAAACAAATGTTAAAGTAACGTTATAGTTAGGGGAATCTGTCAGTGACAACATTAACGTTTTGAACGAAAAAATCCACTGTAATTCCCCAGTTATAGTTAGCAGTGCTAACTATAACTTGCGCCCCTGCAATGCACTGCTTATAAACTCACAAATAACCTCACTGATGACATCACTAATGATATCATTTATGACATCACTGATGACATCTCGAATGACATGATTGATGACATTACTGATGACTTCATCCAATGAGTGTTCTAGTTTGTTTTACAGTTTCCATAGTGGCAGGTAACTAACATATTACTTCTCTAAACAATTTTGTACAGCTTGGGTCCAGCTGATGGGTGTAAGTGTTTACAAAATGCATGTGCTCCTAACACTGCGCCACAGCTGTGTAACGGTATTGAACATGTTATAAATGTTTGCATTCAAGAGTAACTCTGTGTGCAGGGGTCGTTGGCAGGGCCCGACCCTGCTGGAAAAATCATGCATGCAACTTAGACAACTAAGGCTAATCTACTAATGTCCTGGAATGTGCGGAGTCTCAATGGGTATCCAAAAATATATAGAGTGTTATCCTATCTTAAACTGTATAAGACCTGTATAGTTATGTTGCAGGAAACACACCTCCTACAGAATGAGGTAGCGAAACTAGGCAGATGGTGGAGAGGCCACATGTAAGCTGCTACATATTCTAACTAGACTAGAGTGGTGGTGACATGGATACTGCCAGGTGTCCCCTTTGACAAGCGAGCGGTACATGCTGACCCTAAACGCAGATACCTGATAGTGGTAGGGTGCTGGACGATTTTGAGACCTTCCTGGTGAATAAGTTTGCCCCTAACGTGGATGATGGTTTGGTTTTCCTAGATGTGGTGTGGCTAGTAGCCTCATACATGGCAATTTAAGTTATTTGGGCAGAAGACTTTAACGGCTGGATAAATCCCCTCTAATAGACTGTTGGCTTGGTTGGTGAACAGGGAGAAGCCCCAAATGCGTTGTCAGGGGACACCTTGGAGCGGTTCCTAAATGGAAGGGAGTTGATAAGACTTACAGAGGACCAAAGGCGCAGCCTTAATAGCCCCCTTGAGATAGGGGAATTCAATGAGTTGCTCTCGAAGATGAAGCGAGGTAAACACCGGGAGCAGATAGGCTGCCAGCAGAGCTGTACCAAACACTACCTGATTTAACCCTTGAAACACTCCTGGGTGTGTTTGTGGAGGCACAGGGAAAGGGAGTGCTCCCTCTAACTATGAGAGAAACAGTAATGGTTCTGATTCCCAAGGGAGGCAGAGACCTGACACACCTCACCTCCTATTGGCCATTATCTATGCTAAATCCAAATGTTAAGTTGCTGTATAAAGTACTGGTGAATAGGCTGCTGCGAGTGGTATGCAAGTTGGTCCATTCAGACCAGACAGTTTTTATCCCAGAAAGAAGTACAGTGTATAATATCAGCAGGCTGTCCCCTGTTAAGCACGAGGTTGCAGAATTGGGAGTGGACTTGGCATTTGCTGCAAAGGATTTGGAGTGCACCTTTGACATAGTGGACTGGAATTATATGCAGTGATTATGCACTGAATGGGTTTTGGTCCAGGGTTTATCAGATGGTTTCAGTTATTGTATACTGAGCCAGTGGCTAGAGTCTGAACGGGGAACTTGATTTCTGAAACATGGTGCGTGGGCAGGGTACTAGACAGGGCTGCACTCTATTCCCTGTGCTCTTTGTGCTAGCGGTGGAACCACAGGCCTGCAACCTTCGGAAATCCCTAGGACCGTGGGGTATATGGACTGCAAATGTGGTCCATGAAGTATCAATTCATGCAGATGGCATGTTAGCTGCATAAATTGATACGTAGTGCATTCAGTGCCCCTGCTGTTGGAGGTGATGCCTGACTTTGCTGAGGTGTCAGGGCTACGGACTAACAGAGACAAATCTAAACCATTCCCACTGGGGGGACTGGGACATGAAGGAGCCCCTTTGCCAGTGGGGCTGAGGCTTGGCTGGGAGCGAAATTCATTCCGATACTTGTGGACATGGGTAACTCGGGCCGACAAAAACAATACGATATGAATGTAGGAGGGTGATAGATGGGCTGACGAGATCCATCGACTTTTGGATAATGCTTCTGCTGTCTCTGATGCCCTGACAAAGATGGTGTTTTTGCCATGGTGTCTGTACGTTTTGCAAAATGTGACGTGTCTGATGCGAGCAGAGAAATTTGCTCCATTGGACAGGTTGCTGACAGATTTGATGTGGGCGGGAAGGAGAAGTCGAGTGTGCTTGTCCACGTTGAAACTCCCAATGTCTGAAGGTGGGATGGTGATGCCGGATGTGTTCCTCTATTATGCAATATGCCCTGCATTGGCTGGACGACGACCTGAACTTGGAAAAGGCACTCCTGGCCAACACAACAGTCCTTACATGCTCCCAGAGGTGCTTTTAATGGGGGTGGGTGTTCTGAGTGAATTTGCATATCTGCTCCGGCACGTGGCAACAGTATAGTACACGATTCAAGCTTATACACTTTCATTACTTGCACAGGATGTACATGGCCCCACAGAAGCTTACTAAAATATATCTGGAGTCCCCACTGGCTTGTGGACGATGCGTTCATGTCACTATGGTCTTCTTGCACATGACTTGGGGATGCTTGCGTATAGTGGGGTTCTAGGGAGAGGTAGTATTGTATCAGAGAAGAATTATGGGGCTGGCACTGGAGTGGCCAATTAAACAGTGCCTGTCAGGCATTGTCCCAAGGAGGCAGCGGATAAAGATGGAAGCCAGGATGTTTGAGCTCGGAGTGGTGTGGGTGCGGCACAGGATAGCGATACACTGGGTGCTGACAGGACCACTGGCAGTGGCACAGTGGAAGAAGGATGCAACGGAATGGGCAATAGCTGATGAAGTGCATATTAGGTTTATGAGGCAAGATGAAACAGCGGAGGACGACTTAGTAACTTGGGGGGGGTGATTAATAGAATGACAGAGCCCTCTGATGACTGGCCCCCATGAAACCGGCGAGGGGGGGAGAAGGGAAGAGGGCAGAGAATGGGAAGGGTGCAGACCCTGGGAGAGTTGGAATTAAAATTAGAATTATTTGTACGTTATGCCCAACATGGATATTTATGTATATGCAGTACCCACTTGAACAGTGTGTTGCTCGGTTGTTCATAAATATTCAAATGGTAATAAAGATATACTTTATTAAATATGTAAATTGTGGAATAATTACTTAATTTTATTTTATTTTAGTTGCCAGATGCTATGTGTATAGAGGTCTAGGGTGGGAAGTTAATTAAATAATAATTGCTTAACAATTAATTATTCATTGCTAATTAATTATTTAATGTATTTTAAATATGTAAGTTTTGGAATAGTTATTTTTTAAGTTTTATTTTAGGTGCGGACTGCTAGGTTTGTAGGGGTACAGGGTGCAAAATTAATCAATTAAGATTTGAATAACAATTATATATTAATTTATGTAACAAAATACACAGTTTCGTATGTAAGGTCCAACAGTACATATCGGTCCCAATTTGAAATTAGATGTTGTATGCAGATGGCTCCACGCCAGTCTAAGGAGTTTATCAAATCTCTGACTGTTTGAGAGGAGTTTATCAAGTTACCAGATTAAGTAGCACCGTAAACTCTTAAATTTACTGTGTCTGGTCAGACTCCATTTTGTGACTATTGTGCTTTATGATGTCACCTACTCCATATTGGGGCTGTGATTAATGATGTCTCCTACTCTATACTGATAAAGATTTGAACTTACACATATTAAAGAGACTTGGATTCATACATACTGGATTTCTCACTTATTGGACCATGTGCTGTTGGACCTTTCGTACAAAATTGTTAATTTTGTTACTTAATGAGTGCTGTGATATCTCTTTTGTATGCATCGTAGGTGCAGGGGCTGAGGATCCACTGCAAGTTTGACACCTTTGATAGTAGTGTCTGGATATCTTGATATAGCACCATTGCTGTAACCTTCGGAAGATATTTACTTACCCACAAAGACTGTGTACTATCAGGAAGTGCGACTCACTTACCACTACTACCGTTTTGTTTGTTTATGTATTCATTTATAATTTGTTTTTGTAGTGAATAGAAATTATGTAAATTGATTAATTGGTTTTCGTTTTTTAACATATGTATATATATAAAAAGAATTTAATGTTAATTAATATTTTTTTATTAAGAGTTTAATATTTTTCTACATTAATGGCGTTACTCATATATGTAATGTGTTTGAAGTGAAGTATTTTCCCTACTCTTGCTTAGACTGCAGTAGGAATAGTAAAATTGACCTCTTCGCAGTTCAGCACTTTTCCTACTGTTGCGTTGTTGTTTGTTTGGGAGCAGTAAATTTTACCCTTCCACAGTTCCAACACTTTCACTACTGTTGTGCTGACTGGAGTGGGAATAGTAAATTTCACCCCACCGAAATCCAATACTTTCCCTACAGTTGCGCTGTTTGGAGATGGAATAGTAAATTCTACCCCTTTGAAATCCAATGCTTTCCCTACTTTTGCCCTATTTGGAGTGAGAATAGTAAATGTCACTCCTCTGAAATACAACACCTTCCCTACTGTTGCATAGACTGGAGTGGAAATAGTAAATGTTACCTATCAAAAGTCCAATGTTTTCCCTACTGTTGCACAGATTGGTGTGGGAATAGTAACTTTTACCTGTCCTAGGTCCAACACTTTCCCTACTGTTGTGCTGTTTGGAGTGGGAATAGTAAATTTCACCCCACCGAAATCCAATGCTTTTCCCTACTATTGCACAGACTGGAGTGGGAATAGTAAACTTTACCCCTCAAAAGTCCAATACTTTCCCTACAGTTGTGCTGTTTGGAGATGGAATAGTAAATTCTACCCCTTTGAAATCCAATGCTTTCCCTACTTTTGCCCTATTTGGAGTGAGAATAGTAAATGTCACTCCTCTGAAATACAACACTTTCCCTACTGTTGCACAGACTGGAGTGGGAATAGTAAATGTTACCTATCAAAAGTCCAATGTTTTCCCTACTGTTGCACAGATTGGTGTGGGAATAGTAACTTTTACCTGTCCTAGGTCCAACACTTTCCCTACTGTTGTGCTGTTTGGAGTGGGAATAGTAAATTTCACACCTCCAAAATCCAACACTTTCCCTAGTGTTGAAGTGTTTGGAGTGGGAATAGTAAATTTAACCTCTCCAAAGTCCAACAATTTTCCTACTGTTTTATAGACTGGAGTGGAAATAGGAAGTTCAACTCTTTCCCTACTTTTGCACTGACTGGAGAAGGAATAGTAAATATAACTCCTCTGAAGTCCAACAATTTCCCTAATATTCCGGTGATTGGAGTAGGAATAGTAAATCTAACCCCTCCGAAGTCCAACACTTTCTCTACTGTTGCATAAACTAGAGTAGGAATATTATAGCTAATATTTTTAGACTCCAATAACTTTCATAATATTGGTTAAATAGATTTTATCTCACAAGAAAAGGGGAGGGGGGGACCAGGAGCGCTTATAAGTCCAATGAGATCAAATCTATAACAAGAGTATGCAGTTCCTTCCAAAAGAAAAAGAAAAAGAGGTCGGACAGATAATAGGGGAGTGGAAGGGGGTCCTGCTCCCTTAGGAAAAGGAGCCCTCACACACCCGAATGGGTGTCATGCTTCATCATAGGGCTTGCTTCTCGTCGAGCCGGTGCTGCAATGCCTGACAGGCATCCACAAGGGGGCTCTTTGTCAGAAATCTTTTTTCCAAAAGCCGTACATCTGCCGGAGCTCCGGCAGCCCGATCTTCATCCTGGTATAATCCTGCCTTTCCAGCCACCGACCACTGCCAGTCTGCAGATCCGCTTATCCCCGACAACGCCGATGCAAGCCCAGAGCGACCGAGGAGGAGATGAGTGCGGCGCAATAAGAGGAAAACCGAGCTGAGTCGGAGTTGGGCCGTGGCCGCCCATGATGGCGGAGGAGGCGCGATAGCTGAGAACTGCGCGTCTACACCGAGTGTCGATACCCGGACTGAGGCCCCCCTCTCGACCCACTGCGGGAGACGCTGGATGCCAGAGGGGCACAGAGCGGCAGCGGGGACACTCATTTCGGGGCCGACTCCCCCCCTCAACGAGGGAGCCACGGGGATACAGGCCTAGCTCCTGCGTAGGTGGGAGAGACCGTGCACAGGGGAGCAGAGGCGGATTAGATTGAACCCAGATCCGGAGGTGTGGTCTGTCGACAAGCAGCAAGCAGCCGAAAGAGCCGAAAGAGCGGAGCTGGGAGCGGAGCGTGCTGAGGGCTGTGAGTCAGGGAGCTGAGAGCACGGCGTTTTGGGAGTGAACCATCCCGACTCACCGGCCCCTCTACAACCGCTACTGCTGCGGTAGTTACCACTCTGCAGCTGCAGTAATTAGCATTTTCGGTAGTGGGCTGAGGTGACGGCGGAGGGCTGGTGGCCAGGCTCTTGGGGGCTTCATCCCGCTGCAGACGGAAGTGGCCGGCATTAGGCAATAGGACGGTGGGGCTTGTCAGCGGTTAGGTGTCCCCCTGTGGCCGCCAGTCACTCCTTCTATCACAGCTACCAACTGCACCACATGCAGCAACGCACCGCATCGCAAACTGAGGTGTATGAGGACGCCCAGACGGAGCATTACTCACCGTGATCAGGCAATAGGCACCCATGCCGCAGCAGTATGCAGAGAGAGGAGAGAAGCCCAGCAACGACAAAGCACGGATTGAACCCGGTGGCCTGGCCATCGCTGAAATCCCGTCAGGCTGCTATCCCAGAATCCCATGGGACACGTGTGAGCCGACCCAGCGAGCGTGAAATATCTCACCGACGACCTGAATGAAGCACCGTGAACAGGAGAACGATAAGAGAGCGGTGGGGGAAATCTAGACCCCAGTAGCCGTGGTGAAACCGGGGCAGGCCCGGCCCGGGCACAGGTAAGAGGGGCTGCGAGCGGGCAGGCGAGAGTGAGGCGCTTTGACCCCAGCTGATGGGTGCTACTGGAAGTCGGGCCGAGACTCAAGGACAATCCCAAAGCCGGGAGAATCAGGCCTTACTCCTGAGCTGTGGAGCCAATACCCCCCAGGGCCAGCTCGGAGCGCAAGTGAGGACAGGCCGTGCGCAAGTGGGCGAAGATGAACTGAGTCACCTTTTTTGTGGACATACCCCCCCCCCAGAGGCCCGCTGCAGAAAGGGTAACGCGCGCACAACGGAGGGTGGACACGGGGAGTGGAGATAACTGGGTCCTCTCCTCTGCAATCCGAGAGCATCCAGAGGGCTGGGTGCAGCCACTGAAGAGAGGTAAATGAGTGGGCTATAACCCTGCTACCACGAGCTGCGATTGAAATTGAAGCCCCATGGGGAAGTAGCACCAGAGACGAGCGAAGGACACGCCGGACCACTCCACCCTCTGGCTCTCAGCCTCCTGTGTTGCAGACGCCACCTGTCCCTGGCGCAGGCACAGGCGCCGAAGACCATAGCTGAACTCGTGCTGTGCGAGACCCTATTCCCACTCAACACCGCAGGGTGGTGCGGCAGGAGGGCGGCAGGCAAATCCAGTGCCCCGCTACATCGTTCAACGCCGGCCACATAGTGCTTCCTTTCTAAATCCTTGACACGGGCGCAGAGCTAACGGAAAGCCTGAAAAGAGGCCTACCCCCCCGTCCAAGACAACAATGGCGAAGGACAAAGACCTCAAAAGCAAGGAAAGATGGATAAGTACACAAAAGTACTCCCACCACCGGCTGACACGAAAGGGGAGCCCTTGGAGCCCCCGAATAACTCAGCCATTCTCCAGGCGATCTATGCCTCCAGAGACGCTATAGAGGGTAAAATGGCAGAAATACGGTCGGAGGTCTCCCTCCTGCGCCAGGACATGCGCAACATCGCAGAAAGGGTGACACAAAAGGAAACTCGTGTCTCAGAGGTGGAAGAGCGGACAGACACGCTAGACTCTGACGTTAGAGAACTGAAAGCAAACATGAAGGAGATCACATGGAGGGTAGATGATGTGGAAACAGAGCCCGGAGAAACAATCTACGCTTCATTGGGGTGCCAGAGGGGCAGGAAGGTTCGGACCCAGTACCATTCCTGTTGACATGGCTGCAAGACTCCCTCCCTACGGTAAAATTTTCACCCTGCTTTATCATTGAGCGGGCCCACAGGATGCCAAGCGCAAAGCCACCGCCGGGAGACCCCCGCGCCCGCTAATAGCAAAATCCCTCAACTATCAGGATCGAGACATTATACTCAGAGAATCGCGGCGCATAGGGGAACTTAAGCTGACCAACGCAAAGATCATGATCTTTCCCGACTACTCTAGAGAGGTACAGAAAATGAGACGAACATTCGACTCGGTGAAGGTCCAGCTGAGGGCCATGCAGGTGCAATATATGCTCCTCTTCCCGGCTAAACTTAAGGTTATCTTCCAAGGCACAACACAGTTATTTCAAACCCCTGAAGAAGCCTGGGCCTGGATTGAAGAACGCCCTAGGCTGCAACAGACAGCGAAAAGCAGTGAGCCGCAGGCCAAAGAGGTGACATCAAGATGGGAACTTAGGCCGCAGAGAATAAAAAAGAAGAGGCTACTTAGACAAGGACACAAGAAACAAACGGGGACTCCAACGGCTGGCACCCCATACAGGCAGAGGCGGGGGACCTCTGACGGAGACTCGACGCAAGCGCAAGCCAGAAATAGATACTCCAATCAGGGGGATAGCACCCACACGGATCAATCAGACAAAGAATCTATAGCAGACACTGACAGCGATCACACGCTTCTTAAGAACATTGAACGTATGGAGGACCTGGCTGCTGGGACACAAGTCGTAGATGGCACACAACAGCAGCAAGACAAGGGTGGCAAGGAAGGCTGAGATACGGGCGCTGGCCATGAGCAGACACATGACTGAACGGCCACAGGAGCCCTCCCCCGGACGTTATCGTGCTCAGGAGTTGCTTTAGTGGAACATTATTTTGAAAGGTCTATATCCTTTATTGTTGTGGTTTTAATGTTTAGGAGTTAGAAGGGAGGGGTGGGACTACAGACTTCTCAAACTGTACTTACGCCGGGTTGTCATGTTGACTGGTCAGAGAATGGGCGAAGGGAGTGGGAGAAAGTGGGGTGGGGGGAGATGGGTAGGGGGTAAGATATTTTATAGTTCGAGAGTTCATTATAATTTTAATATAATCAACAGCAGGAACCTTAGAATCAATAGACAGGGACAGAAGATAAGAGATCAGCAGATGCACCCGTCAGTACCCCATATGATAATCACGAGAAACACACACAATGAACGATGAAACATACACAGCGCTGACGTGGAATGTCAATGGGCTAGGTAGCAAAATAAAGAGGGGGTTAGTCAATAGATATATTAAGAGGCTTAAACCCAATGTCGTTTTTTTGCAGGAAACCCACCTGCGCGGTACACACTATGCCGTTATTGGCTGAGGGCTCTACACCACTGTGGCACATGTGGGGTTTTCCCCCGGGGCGCGAGGAGTTGCCATATTAATTAGGAAAACATTCCCCTTTCACACAACATAAGTCTGGACTGATCCCAACGGGACCTTTGTCGCTGTTCAGGGGACATGGAGACGGCGAGAATTCACACTAGTCAGCTTTTAAGCCCCGCCACGACTGCAGTCCCGCACTATGGAAGCGATAGCCAAGAGACTACTAGACTCAGGCCCCTCTACACATATCATTGGAGGCGACTTCAATGACGTTGTCGATACAAGTCTGGACTGCACACAGATAGCAGCAGGAACTCGAGTTCCTACCCCATTGGCAGACTTCGTGAGGTCGCTGGGGCTGACCGACCTCTGGCGTCACCACCACCCACTAGATAGCACCTACTCTTGTTTCTCAGGAGCACACAGGGTCTTCTGAAGATTAGATTACTTCCTCGCCCCGGCAGGTGAAATTCAGATAATTGACAAGATAGAATACTTGGCACCGGGCATTTCAGATCACTCACTGTTGTGGCTAACAGTGAAGGGAAGAAGACCCGGACAACGCCCAGACTGGAGATTGAACGCCTGGGAGCTCCAAGACAAGGCTGTGACGGAGGTAATAAGAGCAGAGACCACATTGTTCTTCCAAGAAAATGAGGGCTCTGTGTCCTCGGCTGCCACTCTATGGGAGGCTTACAAGACAGTACTCAGAGGCAGGATACAAGATGCTATAGCATGCAAACGCAGGGAGGATACACAGGAGATAGAAACCTTAGAAAATAAACTCTTGGACTTAGAGAGGAACATCACCCCAGACACTAAAACGGCCCTATTAAGACAACTAGCAGTCATACGCGGGGAGCTTCGCGCCCTGGCGGAACAAGAAGTGCAGACTCAAATACAGGCCACACACCATAGGCTCTACGAAGCAGGAGATAGAGCAGGACAACTCCTGGCTTGGTTGAGTCGGAAGGAAAGGGAGGCGAGCTGGGTGAACCAGATACAAGACAAAGGCACAAGACCGCGCACACCATAGCAGGAGCCTTCACACACTTCTATGTAGACCTCTACGGGGCTAGACCACTAGTGGATGAGACACAAATAATAGACTACCTCAACAACATAGATATGCCCACCTTGCAGCAGGAGGACAGAGATGTCTTAGAGGCAGAACTCACCCTAACCGAAGTGCAAGAAGCCATAGCTAGACAAAAATTGGGGAAAGCACTGTGGCCAAACGGGCTACCAGCTGAATTTTTTAAGCAAAACATGAGCTTGTTAGCCCCCACCTACTAAGGATGTTCTTGGCGGCACGGGAGGAAGGGGCGCTGCCGCCGGATCTTCGCCAGGCTACAGTGGTAGTTATACCGAAACCAGGTAAACCCCCAGAAAAATGCGGATCCTACCGCCCCATCTCGTTATTAAACGTCGTAACTAAGATTTTAGCTTCTATACTAGCGACAAGACTCCTACCAGTAATTACATCATTAGTTCACCAAGACCAGTCGGGCTTTATGCCCGGACGGGCCACGCGCCTCAACCTACGTAGACTTGCTAATTGGCTAGATACCGTGAAAGATAGGCCTACCCCGCAGATGCTCCTATCTCTGGACTCAGAAAAGGCCTTTGATACTGTCCACTGGCCATTCACGAGGCAAGTCCTGGTTAAGTTGGGATTCGGACTAGAGTTCAGGATATGGGTGGAGCTCTTGTATACGAACCCTAGAGCACAAGTCAGAGTCAATGGGATCAAATCAGCAGACTTCCCAATCCAACGAGGAACCAGACAGGGTTGCCCCCTGTCTCCCTTGCTTTTCACATTGGTCCTGGAGCCATTGGCATGTCAGATCAGAACCCACCCAGGCCTAAAGGGTTTCCAGGATGACGGCGGCCAGCTGAGAGACCTACGAATCTCCCTATATGCGTATGACATCCTGCTTTACGTCACCAGCCCAGACACGACACTCCCATTGATATTCCAGCTAGTAAAAGACTATGGTAAACATGCAGGATATAACATTAACTGGGGGAAATCAAGTCTTTACCCGGTGAGGATCCCCATAGACATGCGCGCAATGCCAGAGCGCTTACATATTACTGAGGAAGGGTTTAAGTACCTAGGTCTATACAGCTCTACGAATGTAGCGGACTGCCTCACCCATAACATTAAGCATGTCCTGGCAGAATTTTGAGAAGACGTGGTCAGGTGGAGGCGTCATCCTCTGACGCTACTAGGGAAGGCGGGCATGTACAAGATGATAACGCTTCCCAAACTATTATATATACTCCAGAACACAAACTGTAAACTTCCAGAAACAGTCTTTAAGGCAATAAATGACGAGCTATGCACGTTCTTATGGGATGGGGGACACCCTAGAGTGGCACTACAAACGCTACAGCGCAGTCAGTATAACGGTGGCATAGCTCTGCCGGATATTCAAGCTTATTATCGGGCTGCACATCTAACAGTAATTAACGAATGGGTTCAGGCTCCAGGAGACTACCCAACATATGCTTTGGAACGGCTCCAATTTCAGAAACATTCCCATCTGCACTATATATATGGGGGAGCTGGGGTGCGTGGCCTGTTATCAGCAACACAGAGGACGATCGAAGCCTGGAGAGGGGCGGAACGACGAATTAACTGGGACAAAAAACTAACCAGGTCTACACCGCTATGGGAAGGTAAACGGCTACCAGAGCTGGCGAAACTGCAGGACTTTAGAGGCTGGGACACAGTAGGGATCACGACACTAGGCGATATAATAAGGAAAGGGGAATTAATCACTTTTGCAGATCTCCAAGCAGAGTACAGTCTGTCATACAAACAGCGATACAAATACATACAACTCCAGCACGCCTGGAGAACACAAAAACCTGAAATTACAGTCATCCCCGAGTACGCACCACTAGAAGGGACCACTGCAGGAAGAGATACCCTCAAAGGTGGTCTCCTGGACATATAAAACGTTAATAAATAATACTACCGATAGACTGCTAGCCCTCAGAAGTAGATGGGAGGAAACCAAAGGCTCTTTGGAAGACATCGATTGGGAAGCTGCACTGATGCACACAAGGGACGCAGCGATTAAGCTTAGGCTACGACTGATACAGTTCAAAGTCCTACATAGGGTCTACTATGATGGAGTGCGACTCCACACAATGGGCAGGGCAGAAACACCTGACTGTCTGCGTTGCAAAACAGACAGCGGTTCCTACGTGCATGCCCTATAGGGGTGCCCATTAATAAACAGATATTGGTCACGAATAATATAGGAATTAAACAACATACTAGAAACCCAGATACCGATGGATCCTAAATATATCCTCCTGGGCATCCCCACCGACATTTACATCCCCAGATATAAACTCCTATTGAGTAATTTAGGCCTCATAGTGGCAAAGCTAGACATTGCTAAGTACTGGGGAAGGGCAGACCTACCTACCACGGCAGAATGGTGGGCCAGCATGGACCTGTACATGGGGGCTGGAAAAAACAACATACACGGCCAGAGGATGTCCCAAGAAGTTCCGGAAAATTTGGCAGCCGTGGCTGAGATACTACGGCCTAGAAATGATAGAGGCCGGGACACACATGAGGCGAGCTGGGTGAACCAGATACAAGACAAAGGTACACGACCACGCACACCATAGCAGGAGCCTTCACACACTTCTATGCGGACCTCTACGGGGCTAGACCACTAGTGGATGAGACACAAATAATAGACTACCTCAACAGCATAGATATGCCCACCTTGCAGCAGGAGGACAGAGATGCCTTAGAGGCAGAACTCACCCTAACCGAAGTGCAAGAAGCCATAGCTAGACAAAAATCGGGGAAAGCACTGTGGCCAAACGGGCTACCAGCTGAATTTTTTAAGCAAAACATGAGCTTGTTAGCCCCCACCTAAGGATGTTCTTGGTGGCACGGGAGGAAGGGGCGCTGCCGCCGGATCTTCGCCAGGCTACAGTGGTAGTTATACCGAAACCAGGTAAACCCCCAGAAAACTGCGGATCGTACCGCCCCATCTCGTTATTAAACGTCGTAACTAAGATTTTAGCTTCTATACTAGCGACAAGACTCCTACCAGTAATTACATCATTAGTTCACCAAGACCAGTCGGGCTTTATGCCCGGACGGGCCACGCGCCTCAACCTACGTAGACTTGCTAATTGGCTAGATACCGTGAAAGATAGGCCTACCCCGCAGATGCTCCTATCTCTGGACTCAGAAAAGGCCTTTGATACTGTCCACTGGCCATTCACGAGGCAAGTCCTGGTGAAGTTGGGATTCGGACTAGAGTTCAGGATATGGATGGAGCTCTTGTATACGAACCCTAGAGCACAAGTCAGAGTCAATGGGATCAAATCAGCAGACTTCCCAATCCAACGAGGAACCAGACAGGGTTGCACCCTGTCTCCCTTGCTTTTCACATTGGTCCTGGAGCCATTGGCATGTCAGATCAGAACCCACCCAGGCCTAAAGGGTTTCCAGGATGACGGGGGCCAGCTGAGAGACCTACGAATCTCCCTATATGCGTATGACATCCTGCTTTACGTCACCAGCCCAGACACGACACTCCCATTGATATTCCAGCTAGTAAAAGACTATGGTAAACATGCAGGATATAACATTAACTGGGGGAAATCAAGTCTTTACCCGGTGAGGGTCCCCATAGACACGCGCGCAATGCCAGAGTGCTTACATATTACTGAAGAAGGGTTTAGGTACCTAGGTCTATACAGCTCTACGAATGTAGCGGACTGCCTCACCCATAACATTAAGCGTGTCCTGGCAGAATTTTGAGAAGACGTGGTCAGGTGGAGGCGTCACCCTCTGAAGCTACTAGGGAAGGCGGGCATGTACAAGATGAAAACGCTTCCCAAACTATTATATATACTCCAGAACACAAACTGTAAACTTCCAGAAACAGTCTTTAAGGCAATAAATGACGAGCTATGCACGTTCTTATGGGATGGGGGACACCCTAGAGTGGCACTACAAACACTACAGCGCAGTCAGTATAACGGTGGCATTGCTCTGCCGGATATTCAAGCTTATTATCGGGCTGCACATCTAACAGTAATTAACGAATGGGATCATGCTCCAGGAGACTACCCAACATATGCTTTGGAACGGCTCCAATTTCAGAAACATTCCCATCTGCACTATATATATGGGGAGCTGGGGTGCGTGGCCTGTTATCAGCAACACAGAGGACGATCGAAGCCTGGAGAGGGGCGGAACGACGAATGAACTGGGACAAAAAACTAACCAGGTCTACACCGCTATGGGAAGGTAAACGGCTACCAGAGCTGGCGAAACTGCAGGGCTTTAGAGGCTGGGACACAGTAGGGATCACGACACTAGGCGATATAATAAGGAAAGGGGAATTAATCACTTTTGCAGATCTCCAAGCAGAGTACAGTCTGTCATACAAACAGCGATACAAATATATACAACTCCAGCATGCCTGGAGAACACAAAAACCTGAAATTACAGTCATCCCCGAGTACGCACCACTAGAAGGGACCACTGCAGGAAGAGATACCCTCAAAGGTGGTCTCCTGGACATATAAAACGTTAATAAATAATACTACCGATAGACTGCTAGCCCTCAGAAGTAGATGGGAGGAAACCAAAGGCTCTTTGGAAGACATCGATTGGAAAGCTGCTCTGATGCACCCAAGGGAGGCAGCGATTAAGCTTAGGCTACGACTGATACAGTTCAAAGTCCTACATAGGGTCTACTATGATGGAGTGCGACTCCAAACAATGGGCAGGGCAGAAACACCTGATTGTCTGCGTTGCAAAACAGACAGCGGTTCCTACGTGCATGCCCTATGGGGGTGCCCATTAATAAACAGATATTGGTCACGAATAATATAGGAATTAAACAACATACTAGAAACCCAGATCCCGATGGATCCTAAATATATCCTCCTGGGCATCCCCACCGACATTTACATCCCCAGATATAAACTCCTATTGAGTAATTTAGGCCTCATAGTGGCAAAGCTAGACATCGCTAAGTACTGGGGAAGGGCAGACCTACCTACCATGGCAGAATGGTGGACCAGCATGGACCTGTACATGGGGGCTGAAAAAAACAACCTACACGGCCAGAGGATGTCCCAAGAAGTTCCAGAAAATTTGGCAGCCGTGGCTGAGATACTACGGCCTAGAAATGATAGAGGCCGGGACACACATGAGGCGAGCTGGGTGAACCAGATACAAGACAAAGGCACACGACTGCGCACACCATAGCAGGAGCCTTCACACACTTCTATGCGGACCTCTACGGGGCTAGACCACTAGTGGATGAGACACAAATAATAGAGTACCTCAACAACATAGATATGCCCACCTTGCAGCAGGAGGACAGAGATGCCTTAGAGGCAGAACTCACCCTAACCTAAGTGCAAGAAGCCATAGCTAGACAAAAATCGGGAAAGCACTGTGGCCAAACGGGCTACCAGCTGAATTTTTAAGCAAAACATGAGCTTGTTAGCCCCCACCTACTAAGGATGTTCTTGGCGGCACGGGAGGAAGGGGCGCTGCCGCCGGATCTTCGCCAGGCTACAGTGGTAGTTATACCGAAACCAGGTAAACCCCCAGAAAACTGCGGATCCTACCGCCCCATCTCGTTATTATACGTCGTAACTAAGATTTTAGCTTCTATACTAGCGACAAGACTCCTACCAGTAATTACATCATTAGTTCACCAAGACCAGTCGGCCTTTATGCCCGGACGGGCCACGCGCCTCAACCTACGTAGACTTGCTAATTGGCTAGATACCGTGAAAGATAGGCCTACCCCGCAGATGCTCCTATCTCTGGACTCAGAAAAGGCCTTTGATACTGTCCACTGGCCATTCACGAGGCAAGTCCTGGTGAAGTTGGGATTCGGACTAGAGTTCAGGATATGGGTGGAGCTCTTGTATACGAACCCTAGAGCACAAGTCAGAGTCAATGGGATCAAATCAGCAGACTTCCCAATCCAACGAGGAACCAGACAGGGTTGCCCCCTGTCTCCCTTGCTTTTCACATTGGTCCTGGAGCCATTGGCAAGTCAGATCAGAACCCACCCAGGCCTAAAGGGTTTCCAGGATGACGGGGGCCAGCTGAGAGACCTACGAATCTCCCTATATGCGTATGACATCCTGCTTTACGTCACCAGCCCAGACACGACACTCCCATTGATATTCCAGCTAGTAAAAGACTATGATAAACATGCAGGATATAACATTAACTGGGGGAAATCAAGTCTTTACCCGGTGAGGGTCCCCATAGACACGCGCGCAATGCCAGAGCGCTTACATATTACTGAAGAAGGGTTTAAGTACCTAGGTCTATACAGCTCTACGAATGTAGCGGACTGCCTCACCCATAACATTAAGCGTGTCCTGGCAGAATTTTGAGAAGACGTGGTCAGGTGGAGGCGTCACCCTCTGACGCTACTAGGGAAGGCGGGCATGTACAAGATGATAACGCTTCCCAAACTATTATATATACTCCAGAACACAAACTGTAAACTCCCAGAAACAGTCTTTAAGGCAATAAATGATGAGCTATGCACGTTCCTATGGGATGGGGGACACCCTAGAGTGGCACTACAAACGCTACAGCCCAGTCAGTATAACGGTGGCATAGCTCTGCCGGATATTCAAGCTTATTATCGGGCTGCACATCTAACAGTAATTAACAAATGGGATCATGCTCCAGGAGACTACCCAACATATGCTTTGGAACGGCTCCAATTTCAGAAACATTCCCATCTGCACTATATATATGGGGGAGCTGGGGTGCGTGGCCTGTTATCAGCAACACAGAGGACGATCGAAGCCTGGAGAGGGGCGGAACGACGAATGAACTGGGACAAAAAACTAACCAGGTCTACACCGCTATGGGAAGGTAAACGGCTACCAGAGCTGGCGAAACTGCAGGGCTTTAGAGGCTGGGACACAGTAGGGATCACGACACTAGGCGATATAATCGCCGGAAGAACCCAGAGAGTCCGCCTCCCCCCGTTCAGATCCGAAGCCACCGAAGTCATCTGCGGCGTTCCACAAGGATCTTCACTCAGTCCAACCCTCTTCAACGTCTACATGAGCCCCCTCGCAGCCATCGCACGCCAACACAACCTCAACATCATCTCCTACGCCGACGACACCCAGCTGATCCTCTCCCTCACCAACGACCCCACCACCGCCAGAGCCAACCTACACGACGGGATGAGAGACGTCGCCGACTGGATGAGGAACAGCCGCCTTAAACTGAACTCGGACAAGACGGAAGTCCTCATCCTGGGCTCATCTCCCTCCGCCTGGGACGACTCCTGGTGGCCCCCGGCCCTGGGCACCGCGCCCAAGCCAACGGACCACGCACACAACCTGGGCTTCATCCTGGACTCCTCCCTGTCGATGACCAGACAAGTCAACGCCGTCTCATCTTCATGCTTCAACACCCTGCGCATGCTCCGCAAGATCTTCAGATGGATCCCCACTGAAACCAGGAAGACCGTCACCCAGGCACTCGTCACCAGCCGACTGGACTATGGGAACACCCTCTACGCCGGAACCACAGCCAAACTTCAAAAAGACTCCAGCGCATCCAGAACGCCTCCGCACGACTCATCCTGGACATCCCCCGACACAGCCACATCACCGGACACCTGAAAGACCTGCACTGGCTCCCCGTCAGCAAGAGAATCACGTTCAGACTCCTCACCCACGCACACAAGGCCCTCCACGACCTGGGCCCAAAGTACCTCAACGACCGCATGACCTTCTACACGCCCACACGCCAGCTACGATCAACCAGCCACGCCCTCGCCACCGTACCACGCATCCGCAGAACCACCGCCGGAGGAAGATCCTTCTCCTACCTGGCAGCCAAGACCTGGAACTCCCTCCCCACTCACCTTCGGCGAACCCAGGACCATCTCTCCTTCAGGAAGCAGCTCAAGACCTGGCTGTTCGAGCAGTAACCTACCCCCTCCCCCAGCGCCTTGAGACCCTCCCGGGTGAGTAGCGCGCTTTATAAATGCCGTGATTGATTGATTGATTGATTATAATAAGGAAAGGGGAATTAATCACTTTTGCAGATCTCCAAGCAGAGTAGAGTCTGTCATACAAACGGCGATACAAATACATACAACTCCAGCACGCCTGGAGAACACAAAAACCTGAAATTAAAGTCATCCCCGAGTACGCACCACTAAAAGGGACCACTGCAGGAAGAGATACCCTCAAAGGTGGTCTCCTGGACATATAAAACGTTAATAAATAATACTACCGATAGACTGCTAGCCCTCAGAAGTAGATGGGAGGAAACCAAAGGCTCTTTGGAAGACATCGATTGGGAAGCTGCACTGATGCACCCAAGGGAGGCAGCGATTAAGCTTAGGCTACGACTGATACAGATCAAATTCCTACATAGGGTCTACTATGATGGAGTGCGACTCCACACAATGGGCAGGGCAGAAAGACCTGATTGTCTGCGTTGCAAAACAGACAGCGGTTCCTACGTGCATGCCCTATGGGGGTGCCCATTAATAAACAGATATTGGTCACGAATAATATAGGAATTAAACAACATACTAGAAACCCAGATCCCGATGGATCCTAAATATATCCTCCTGGGCATCCCCACCGACATTTACATCCCCAGATATAAACTCCTATTGAGTAATTTAGGCCTCATAGTGACAAAGCTAGACATCGCTAAGTACTGGGGAAGGGCAGACCTACCTACCATGGCAGAATGGTGGGCCAGCATGGACCTGTACATGGGGGCTGAAAAAAACAACATACACGGCCAGAGGATGTCCCAAGAAGTTCCGGAAAATTTGGCAGCTGTGGCTGAGATACTAAGGCCTAGAAATGATAGAGGCCGGGACACACATGACACAAACTCAACACGCAAGACTTACAATAGCTAGGCAACATACCACAGGCCCTAAGAATGTATGAGGTGATTGGACCACTCCCGGTGCGAGGTGGGGACGGGTGGGAGAGATATAGGAAGAGTTACTATGAGAATGTACTTTCGGTTGTATTGGTGATAATAATCAATGATTACGATGTTGAACCTGTCATGTACGAGATGTACCTGTTGGTGTTTTGGCTGTTCGTTAAACCTAAAAAAATGAAAATAAAAACAGTTCCAAAAAAAAAAAAAAAAGTGAATATGTAAAGTAAGGAGCGTGTTAAAATAGACTGAGTAGTCCTCTAAGTGGGATTTTTTAATAAGTGAGTTTATTTGTTTGCTAAAAACGTCGGGCTATCACCAAACACAATGATCTATGATAGCTATATGTAAAAGGTCAACACGTTTCTTGCTGTTGGATAGCTGGCAATTCGTGAGGACAAAAGGTTTTCCTAATCTACACAGTGGTCGGAATGTAGTTATATCAAATGATATCCAATCACAAAATGACCTAAATGTGATGAGGTATTTGATACCTTAACATTGTTCCTTGTAAAAGTAGTGGCCGACCCAATTTGGGCCCCAATTTTGTCTCGAGTAGGAGCAGTGGAAACGCTAATTTAGCATGAAAGTCGAATTGTGGACTACACCTGGCGACCTACCCCAACACTGTTGTCTCAGGAGGCTCCTTTTCCTAAAGGATCGGTTAAACTCCCTTCCGCTCCCCTAGTATCTGTCCAACCTCTTTTTCATTTTCTCTTAGAAGTAGCTGCATACTCTTGTTATAGAGTAAATAGATATTTTGGCATTAATTGTTTTATTTTTTTAACATTTTATATTATTTGCTTTTATTTTTAAATTTACTTTAATGTTTATAGTATTTTTTGAAAATGTATTTTTTGGAATGGTCAATTTTTTATATTTTATTTATTGTCTACATCAATTAATATATTTTTTCTTATTCAATTGTTTATATTTGTTGTGGTTTTATTGCATATGTATGTTTTATATATTTATCCATATATGTGTGTGTGTGTAGTATATATATATATATATATATATATATATATTGCATCCAGCGTCTCCAAATTGAGACAAATCCGCTCGCACTCACGAATTAGAAGCAACTGCAACTTAGTAATTTATAAAGCTGTGATTTATTCAGCATTCCAGTAATCCTCTACGCGTTTCAATCTTAACAAAGATCTTGTTCACAAGGTTAGTAAATCAACATATGCCGCATTTTTTTCTTTAAAAAAAAAAAATTCATGACAAGCTCTGACATCACTTCCTGCAGTGTGTTGCAAGGCATTCTGGTTACTGTAGTTCTCTATAATAAACCACTGTTTACAATCAAAATTACTTAACCCAAAACTGGTGAAAACAAATATGACAATCAAAATATGGACTCATTAATTCTGAAGTCTGATCCTATTTTCCATTTATAATTAATCCGTGCAATATTTACAAATGTATTTTCATAATTGTCAATTTGTCCACACTGCTAGTGTTATGACTGTGTGTTTTAATAATGACCGTCTCTTGTAAATCATATTCCACGTGTTGAATTACCGCACATGCTTATTTATGATTTCAACACGTGACTATACCAGACCGGTCATTTTATAGTATGATCACTGTTCCTCCTATTTGCCACCAGTCTCGCCCTCCAGTGGGTGATAATTCTTGTTCCTACCCTCCAGTGGGTGAAAACTGTGATTCTACTCTATTTTCACTTATTTCTTATTCTAATTTTAAAATCGCATTAATACATTTATTATTACTGCTAGACTTCTCTAAGTTGTGTCATTTTATCATTTATTTATTTGTTTATTTAATTTGTAAGGCGCAACAGCTACCCAAAAAGGGTTTCCCGGCGCCAAGCAGAACAAAGACCAGATGTTAAGATTTAGTAACGAAATCATTTGTTAAAGAGCCAGGTCTTTAGTGCTTTACGAAATTGAACGTAGACTGTTTCGTTCCGGATGGCAGTGGGAAGGGCATTCCAGAGTGAAGGACCAAGAAAGGAAAAAGAGCGCCCACCCATTCGAGAAAGCCTAAATCTGGGAACGGAGAACCTTCCCTGAGAGGATGAACGTAGGCAGCGGGACGGGACATACAGTTTGGCTAGGGAACGTAAGTAGTGTGGTGCAGTTCCAGTTTTGATCTTAAACATATAGGTCAGAGCTTTGAATCGAATTTGATTTTCCACCCTGAGCCAGTGCAAGTCTCGCAAATGGTTGGAAACAGAGGCAGTCCTAGGTAATTGGAGGAGAAGTCGGGCTGCGGAGTTTTGGACCATCTGCAGCTTGCGTGTCACCTCTTTGTTAGCGCCGAGATAAAGAACGTTGCCATAGTCCAGTCTTGATGTAATTAGAGCTTGGACTACCGTTCTTTGGTGGACTCTGGTAGCATCCAAATGATCTTCTTGAGCCACTTGAGGATGGAAAAACAAGTGGCAGCTACCTTCACCACCTGGGCGTGCATTGATAACGAGTCATCGATGGTAAAGCCCAGGTTACGGACTTGGCAGGCGGGCTGAGGCAAGACACCCATCTCACATGGCCAATGTTGTGGGCTCCAAAGATCCTTGTCTTTACCGAGGATGAGCACCTCCGTTTTTCCCCCATTTAACTTGAGACAATTCGACTGCATCCATAATGCAATTTTTCTCAAGCCAGATCGAAGAGGGGACTGCCCATTTGTTCTCACTGCAGAGAGGGAGAAGATGATTTGAGAGTCATCTGCATAGGATAACAAAGTCAGACCTGCCTCTTCAGCTACAGCGGCTAGAGGCCTCACATACAGATTAAAGAGCAGAGTGCTAAGAACTGAGCCCTGGGGGACTCCATAGGGTGATGAATAGATTTCAGAGCTGGCCTCTTCAGAAAAGACTTGGAAGGTACGGTTGGCCAGAAATGAAATTAGCCATTTAAGAGCCGGACCGCAAATACCTAATGATCTCAGAGTATTTGCAAGGATGGAATGAGACACGGTATCAAATGCCGCACTTAAATCCAATAGGATAAGGGCAGCTGTCTCTCCATCATCCAGATGTTGCCGTAGTCTTTCCGTGATTCCCAATAGTGTAGTCTCAGTAGAGAAACTAGCTCTGAAACCTGATTGTGATGAGTGAAGTAAGCCTTGAGCTTCAACAAAGAAGGAGAAATGGGAGTAAATGTGCTTCTCAAGGATCTTAGAGAATACCGGTAGAAATGAAATGGGTCGATAGTTCGATAACACAGCAGGATCTGTGTTGGCCTTTTTCAGAAGAGGAAGCACCATAGCGTGTTTCCAATCAGATGGAACTAGTGCTTCTTCTAATGAGAGATTCAGAAGATCCATGATGGTTTGCAGGGATGACGACTCTAATTGTTGGAGCACCGAGATAGGTAAAGGGTCCCTAGGTGACCCAGATTTGATGCTATGTAAAAGTTTGTTAAAAGAATCGAGGTTAAGGAGGGCCCAAGAGTGCAAACAGTTTGGAGATGGTGTGATCATAGGAGTCTGATTGGAAAGGATCAATGCCCTTGGGATCGGGGTGGGTGTACATTGAGAAAGGGTATCATGTTGCTTTAAGGGGAGGCCATCAGTATGTTTATTAGCTACTTCCGAATAGATATCCTCAACTTTTTGCACAAAAAAGTTGGCCAGCTCGTCGCATTGTTTTTTATTTAGTGGGGGAGGTTTGGATTGAATTTTTGATCCATCATTCATTCAAGTACATTTAAATTGTCAACAAATTATAAATCTGTGCGAATTCATTAAATAATAATTTAAAAAAAAAAAAAAAATTAAAATTTTAATTGTTTTCAACTAATTTATCCCTCCGCCAATTTGAAAAAAGTTCATAAAAGTTACTAAAAATTGAGAGAGACAGTTGTTCATCAGGTCCAATATGTTCAGCTATTCTATTTACAAGTGTGAGTACAGTTCCTCATCTTGATTCAGTCCATTGGGAGTCGGAGTACGAAAATTGAGGATGTGTCTCGATTCTTTCTGTCTGAGAGTCTTTTCTCTGTCTCCACCTCTTGTATGTTTAGCTACTGCTTCCACCGCATAAAAAATCAATTCTTTCCAGTTGCCCCCATGCACTTTTTCCATGTGTTTGGCAACTGTGTTGCTCCTATCGTTGTTAATTGTAGCTCGCACATGCTCAAGAATACGTTTTTTAAGTTCACATTTAGTGCTGCCCACATATTTTAATGAGCAAGGACATTCAATGATAAAAATCACGTATTGGCTTTTGCAATTAATAAGCTGTTGGATTTTCCATATTCGTTTGTTGGCCATCTGAATTTCTTTGGTGTTCCTTGCAATTGTACAAACTTTACAACTGGTACATTTATAAAACCCTTGTGGTTTTAGCCATGTCTCCTGCTTTTTTTTAGGTAGAAAATGACTGTGGGTCAGCTGATCTTTTAAGTTCATTGTCCTACGATAGGTAATGTTGGGGCGATCTCCTATTATCTTAGCAACTGTTGGATCAAGATGTAATATGTGCCAATTTTTTCGCATGATTTTTGTGATTTGTTTATTCTCGGTGGAATGAGTAGTGATTAGACGTATTTTTTGTTCATTTTTTTCTTTCGGTAGGGGGATTCTTTCTTTCAGCAAATCAGTTCTAGATAGTTGCATTGTTCTTTGTAGGGATGATGCAACAATTTTCTGGTTGTACTTCCTTGTCTTAAATCTTTCAGTTGCCAATTGACAGTTCATTTTCCATTCCTCTTCCTGTGAACAGATTTGTTGTTAATCAGACTGGATTGGTGGAAACTCTTAGCATGGAGGACAGCATTTGTTGCTGTACTTTTGCGGTGTAGTGTGGTTTGAACTTTGTTGTTATTGATATAAATCGCAGTGTCCAGAAATACAACACGTTCTTTACTGATATTATATGTAAATTTCAAACCTGTTTCTGTGTTGTTCAAGATCTTAAAGTATTCCCGGAATTCCTCATTGGTTCCATCCCAGATTATCAGCAAGTCATCTATATACCGTAGCCACATTACGGTCTTGTTTACATGATGTTCATTTTCCAAAGTCCAGGCCACAGTATTTTCCCACCACCCCATGGTGAGACAGGCATAACTAGGGCTAAATGAAAAGCCCATTGCAGTCCCTTTCACTTGGCGAAATGTTTCCTCCCCGAACATAAATGCATTTTGTTGCAGGCAGATAGTGATCATCTCTAACAACATACTATTATGGTCTGTGAATTGAATGTTTCTTTCCTGCAGAAAGTATTCGCATGCTTTTAGCCCGTTATCATTTCGTATATTTGTATATAGTGATATCACGTCCATAGTGACCAAATTGTATGTGTCTAGCCACGGGATTTCCTGTATATGTCTTAATAAATCTTCAGTGTCCTGTAAATACGATGTTAATTTCTTTACATAAGGTAGCAGGTACACATCCAGATAATTTGCCATATTCTCCAGTAATGCTCCCTTAGCTGATATTATCGGTCTTCCTGGTGGTCTAGTTGGATGTTTGTGAATTTTGGGGAGAAAATATATTGTTGCCATCCTGGGGTGGTCTATTCTCAGATATTTTACTTCATCTTCATCCAGGAGGTTTTTCTTCATCCACATTATCAATTTTACATCGAATTCTTGTTTCCACCTCATAGTTGGATTTTCTTTCAGTTTTTCATAATACTCCCTGTTTCTCAGACACCCGTGGATGCTATCGACATTTTCTCCGACAGTGTTAATAAAGATTTGCTGGCACTGAGGGTACGAGAAAATAAACACAGGAACTGGAACCTCTCGTATAATCAGAGACGAGCAATACAAACTTTGACGGAAGACAGGTCCATCATAGTGAAACCATCGGACAAAGGTGGAAATATAGTTTTGCAGACAAGAGAAAACTATTGTAAAAAGGCCCTTAGACAACTGGAAGACAAAGATAACTACATTCATGCTACAGAGATGGATTACAGGCTGAGCATAGAGACATTTGATAAAATGATTCAAAAATAGTTCTGTAAGGGCATCCTATCGAAAGAAGAGTTCCACTTCCTACAGAACAAATACCCGAGGATCCCCACATTTTACCACCTACCCAAAATCCACAAGGACACCACTAGTCCACCAGGTTGACCAACAGTCTCCTCAATAGGAGGCTTGACTGAAAATCTGTCCAGATACGTGGACCATTTTCTATTTCCCATGGTACTACAACTGTCGTCGTAGAGGCGGGATACCAAGGATTTCCTGAGACAAATCCAGGGGATCGAATGGGAACCTGAATTTGTGATGATAACACTTGACGTATCAAGCCTATATACAAGTATTAGGCATACGGATGGACTGGAGGCGATTAAATACTTCTTGAAAGAACGGCCTCTTAAGTTCCTGGAACACAATAACATGCTGGTGGAATTTATTACATACTGCTTGAATAATAACATTTTTCTTTTTCATGAGCAGAAGTACAAGCAGATACAGGGTACGGCGATAGGCACCTGCTTTGCCCCCAGTTACGCTAACTTGTTTGTGGGCTGGTGGGAGAAGCAGGTGGCCTGGGCCGATATGATGTGCGAATGGGTGGATAGAGTAGTTTGTTGGAGGAGATATATAGATGACCTCTTCATAATTTGGAGAGGGTCAATGAAATCGGCTAATCATTATATCTCCTGCTTGAATCAGAATAATCTGAACCTGAGATTCACTGGAGAACTAAGCACCACACAGGTGAATTTCTTGGATCTGAAAGTATTTGTGAGCTCAAACAAGATCCATACAGCCCTATATAGGAAAACGACAGCAGGGAACTCTGTCCTGCATGGGCGGAGCAGTCACCCAATGAATCTGATTCAGAGTATCCCCTATGGAGAACTCTTGCGAATTAAAAGAAATAGCTCAAGGCAGGAAGATTACACACAAGCAGCAGAAGAGAGAATAGAGCGCTTTAAAGTGAGGGGGTACCCACAGAAAAGCCTAAAAGCGGCACAGAGGAAGGCTGAAGGAAAGGACAGAGGAGAACTCCTACAGTCAGGGTGCAGACAGAAGGAAGAGGGTATTTCCAGCAATTTTAGAATGATTACATGCTATTCTAGTGCAGCAAAGGAAATCAGAGAAATTCTACGGAAGAACTGGAGAATCATAAAATCAGAAGCGGTAATAGGGAAAGATCTGCCTACCGAACCAGGAATAACGTTCAGAAGGTCGCGCTCTATGAGAGACTATTTAGTGGAAAGCCACTTAACGACAGTAAAGCAGCAATCAGACTTATCAGATCTCCGCTGCTCCTTCCCATGTGGTAAATGTAGGGCCTGTGCGAATAGTAGCAAGGTCACCTCATACAACATAAAAGATATACCGCAAGAGAGAAAGATAACAAAATTCATGACATGTAGCACCACATATGTGGTTTACTGTTTGATCTGCCCATGTGGCTTACGTTACGTGGGCAGCACAATAAACCCAGTCAAGATGAGAATCTTGGAGCATCAGAGGGCTATTGCTAACGTAGATGCTAACTACCCAGTTGCACGTCACTTTGCCACCAATCACCATAGCAATAGGGCACTTTTGCAATATTTCTGCCTCGATCAGGTACCCAAGAAGATTAGAGGGGGTGATAGAGAGAAACAACTGAGGCGATTAGAATCACGTTTTATAATAGATCTGCAAACAAAGTTTCCTGGGGGCCTCAACAGTGGTGAGGAATTAGTGATTCACCTGTGATGTTTTTAAGGGGAGGGAGGGAGGTGCTCTCACCCAGTAAGAGGAGGGACGTCACACGGCAATACTAGAGTAAAATAGATTTGGTGAAGTAGCATGCAGCCGTAGGATCCTTGCTCATCCAGAGCTTTATTGAGTGATATTTGTAGTTTTGAAACTGTCATTGTGAAGATAGAGCGTGGAATTCTGTTATGCGATGACCTCATACGCGATAACCTATATAAGGCGTAATGATGTACATGCATATCCCAACAAGTGTGCTCTCAGAGACTCGAGGTATACGATAGCCCATACAGGGCAAAATAGGAGTAATGAAAGAGGACTGTGCGTATTGCCGCATTAGGTTAGCCATATTTGGGAAATGTTGTTATTATAATGTGACTGTCATCATGTCATCCAAATGTATACAACATAGGGTGAATTAGTGATCTGCACGCTTTCTAATCTATGACGTATATTGATATTACATAGATGTATGCAAGAATAGACCAGAGGGCATAAAGAATATGACTGCATTTATAGAAACACGCTTATGATGACACAATAAGCTGATTGTAGCATTACGATCGGAATGCAAACTTGCATGTTTAAAGATGGCGTCTAAGTAGAGCCAGTGTGATGGTCCGCTTTCACTGCCTATGAAATTTATTATATGTTTAAATATCGCTATGCAAACGGCGCCCATCAACATTGGCGAAGGCCTAAGCCGAAACGCGCTTGTTCAATATTTTGCCGCAATAAATCCGAAGTTTGGATTTAACTGACACGAGTGCTGGTCCTTTTGCTTTTGGAGTAAGGAGCTGAATATATATATATATATATTTATATATATATATATATATATATATATCTATATATATTATCTACTGGCGGTCGCCAGTAGATAGTTATAGTTAGGACCTATTTTCCATAGGAAATCCACAACATTCTATTTGAAATAACGTTGGCGCCGGTTGATGAATCTTCGCGAAATTTTCCAACTTGTTGGGGCGCTCCGGTCCGCTCCTATCCTGAAAGTCTCGGGGTGATTCGGCAAGCGGGGGCCGAGAAAAAAGGGGGATCCCAAAACGTGTTTTCCCCATGCAATTTTCCATAGGAACCTTTAGTCGCAGCTACAGCCCGAACTGCTGAACGGAATTACACCAAATTTGCCAAAAAGGTAGCCCTTAGTTCAGGGTCGTGCCTTTTGCTTACATGGTGTAAATCCGTTCAGTAGTTCCTGAGAAATTTAAAAAAGAAAACACATATATATCTGGGCGGAGCCTAACCACACATGTCATCGTGAGATCTGATTGGCTGTCAGCACTTCAACCTGGAATTGCTGGCAGCCATCTTGGGACCAATATAAATGATAGCACCCCATTGAAATGCATTGTAGTGAATCAAAGATTTTGAGGGTTACCAAAAGGAGAACTATAAAGGGTGATAACAGACTTTAGTAACATTAGAATTCATTTGTTGATCGTACCATACTAATTTCAGGAATTGTGGTGTGTTCTAAGGTGATTTTACCCTGTGAAAAACCTTCTGCTGGGATATCATGAATCATGTTTGAGAGAAAACTATTTTCCCATGCTTGTCCCATACAGTTTTGGAAGGTGCTCCAGAAGCTAAAATGAGAGCATATTTTCTGTAAATTCACATTATCTTTCTCAGTCATGTGAGAATTAAGTCTGACATTCTCAGTAAAACATGTACATCCAACAAGGGCAGAGACTGTCAGTTGATTCCTTTGTGTTCTACTGCAGCTTCCCAGAGTGTTCTAAAGAACAACTAGAGTGCTAACAGCCTTACTTATGACAAAAGTATGGCACACCTGAAGCCATCTTGGATGGAATAAACTGGTAACACTTAAAACATTCAATTTAAAAAGGAACAAAATGATGGGGTTCATTTTGTCATAGAATTATGGTTAGTGCTGTAGAAAGAAAAATTAGGACATGTTTTAAGTGAGATCTCAAATATCTTCCTGTTATATTTCAACAGGAGCAGCCTGTCAGTTGATGCCTTTGTGTTGTACTGCAGCTTCCCAGAGTGTTCTAAAGAACAACTAGAGCGCTAACAGTCTTACTTATGACAAAATTATGGCACACCTGAAGCCATCTTGATTGGAATAAAATGGTAACACTTAAAACATTTAATTTAAAAAGGAACAAAATGAGGGGGTTCATTTTGTCATAGAAATTATGGTTAGTGCTGTAGAAAGAAAAATTAGGACATGTTTTAAGTGAGATCTCAAATATCTTCCTGTTATATTTCAACAGGAGCAGCCTGTCAGTTGATGCCTTTGTGTTCTACTGCAGCTTCCCAGAGTGTTCTAAAGAACAACTAGAGCGCTAATGGTTTTACTTATGACAAAATTATGGCACACCTGAAGCCATCTTGATTGGAATAAACTGGTAACTCTTAAAACATTTAATTTAAAAAGTAACAAAATGAGGGGGTTCATTTTGTCATAGAAATTATGGTTAGTGCTGTAGAAAGAAAAATTAGGACATGTTTTAAGTGAGATCTCAAATATCTTCCTGTTATATTTCAACAGGAGCAGCCTGTCAGTTGATGCCTTTGTGTTCTACTGCAGCTTCCCAGAGTGTTCTAAAGAACAACTAGAGCGCTAACGGTCTTACTTATGACAAAAGTATGGCACACCTGAAGCCATCTTGATTGGAATAAACTGGTAACACTTAAAACATTTAATTTAAAAAGGAACAAAATGAGGGGGTTCATTTTGCCATAGAAATTATGGTTAGTGCTGTAGAAAGAAAAATTAGTGCTAAAACACTACCCAAACATAACTGCACTACCCTAAACCCTAAAACACTACCACCAGCACGACTCCCTACACTACCCAAACACCACTGCACTACACTAAACCCTAAATATACCCCCAGCATGATCACCCACACTACACAAACACCACTGCACTACCCTATACCCTAAAACACGACCCCCTACACTACACAAACACGACTGCACTACCCTAAACCCTAAAACACTACCCACAGCATGACCCCCTTCACTACACAAACACTACTGCACTGCCCTAAACCCTAAAACACTACCCCAGCACTACCCCCTACACTACCCAAACACCACTGCACTAACATAAACCCTAAAACACTACCCCAGCACAACCACCTACACTACACAAACACCACTGCACTACCCTAAACCCTAAAACACTACCCCCAGCACGACTCCCTACACTACCCAAACACCACTGCACTACCCTAAACCCTAAATCTACCCCCAGCACGACCCCTACAGTACCCAAACACCACTGCACTACCCTAAACCATAAAACACTACCCCCAGCATGACCCCCTACACTACACAAACACCACTGCACTACCCTAAACCCTAAAACACTACCACCAGCATGACCCCCTACACTACTCAAACACCACTGCACTACCCTAAACACTAAAACACTACCCCAGCACGACCCCCTACACTACCCATACACCACTGCACAACCCTAAACCCTAAAACACTACCACCAGCACGACCCCTACACTACTGCACTACCCTAAACCCTAAAACACTACCCCCAGCACGACCCCCTACACTACCCAAACACCACTGCACTACCCTAAACCCTAAAACACTACCCCCAGCACGACCCCTACACCACCCAAACACCACTGCACTACCCTAATCCCCAGAAAAGAAACCACCACCCCATGCCCAATCCCCCTTACCTCTCACTCCTCATGGTTCCTCTCTCCTCGTGGTTCCTGCTTCACGTCATCTCTGAGGGGCGGTGCACGTCGTTGTGAGGAAACAGAACAGCCTCTGTTTCATTACAACGACATGGATCGTCTACATGTTTTTTAGAACCCATGGTCATTTACCATACATAACTTTACAACAAAATTCGTTGTAAAGGCATGCGTGGTAAATGACCATGCGTTCTAAAAAAATGTGTAGTAATGACTTTGTGATGTACAACGCATGCGTGGCAATGCATGCGTTGTAATGGTATCGCAAAGTAAAAAAGTCGTTGTAACGGCTGTTTACCGATCGAAGCTGGCCCCTGTTCTTCAGTGAGACGTTTATTTGATTAATTAGGAGGAAGGAATGTGTTTTTTTTACCGAAAAGTGCATTCCCTGCTGTTGTATTGTGAAAGTGCCCGCGTGGTCTGGTTTCACTTCCGGTGAGAGAGTGGAAGAGTCTGTTTGGATCTAAAGGAGTTCTGTTGTTGGACGGGGCCGGCGCAACATGTCATCAGAAAACATAGCTAATGGAAAGCGTCCTCCCTGAAGTGTGGAGCAGTGCCATGAGAGGTCAACAAGTGTGCGTCCCACCGCAGTATGACCGTACCGCGTGACCCATGTGCCGCCTCCAGGGTACGGGAGGCAGAAGCGGCAACGCAGGTCCTCTTGAAGACCGTTGTAGCATTAATTCTACATTTTGATACTAGGGCATTTTAACTTCGTTGTTCCTGCCAGATACAAAGAGAAGATCCTGTGTTATTCAGTGCCCTCGTTACCTTTTTTGTGGGTTGTGGTGATTGTCACTTCGCTGCCCCGCCGGTGCACACGACTGGGCACCCCACCTCGTGTGCCATCTACAGGGCCTCTGCCCCGGATCACTGGTTTCGGTTTCTGGAGTGGCAACACAAACAGTTGCTCCCAAAGGACTAGCCTGAACACTTAGGTGAATATCCCCTGCACCAGCATTCCACGGAAATTCTTTCCTAGCTCTCCCACGTCAACGAGCACGACTCCGCTCGCGACACCGTATGACATCATCGGAGCCATAAGAGGACCTCGTCGGCGTGCTGACGTCAGTTCCACCCATTTTTTCCGTGCCACCGAGGCAAACAGGGGACCGAGACATTTTCACATGTATACATAGTATAATAAATATATATATTCACTGAAAAACCATAGGTTTCAGGCACGTTATAGTTAGAAATTAGCATTTAAAAAACCTTAGAAATTCACTGAAAAACCATAGGTTTCAGGCACGTTATAGTTAGAAATTAACATTTAAAAAACCTTAGAAATTCACTGAAAAACCATAGGTTTCAGGGGCGTTATAGTTAGTTGGACATTTCACTCGTACAAAACCATAGAAATTCCCCCGTTATAGTTAGTTCAGCTAACTATAACTCGCGCGCCCGCAATGCACTGCTGATGACGTCACATATTACATCACTCATGACATGGTCAGTGACATCACTGATGACATCACTGATAACATCACTGATGACATCATCCAGTGAATGTGTGTTTTTCTGAAAATTAAATATGTTTTATATATGTATATCTCAAGGTCGATGGAAGAATAAATGGGTATATAAGTGTCTAAATGGATGATTTTTTTTGTAAAATTGATTGTATAACTGACTAAGTGTATCTTAGTGAATACATGGGTTAGTGAGTAATGTTTAAATATGAAAATATCTGTATCAGTCTCTCACTTTGTGTATAAGTGGCTGCATGGGTTGGTGAGTAGCTACATGAGTGTCTATATGGGTTATTAGTTGGTTTTTTGAGTATCAGTATGAGTGTCTGAGTGTCTGTATGGTTCGGTGGGGGGTATTACTTAGTGCATAGATGCATGGATGAGTGACTCACTGTTTGTATGTGTTGAAGACAGCATGTGTGCAGGACTGTATAGGTTGATGAGTATGTGTATGGGTCTGTTAGTGAGTGAAGGACTGTCTCAATAGTGTCTTTATGAGTAACTACATATGTTTTAAACTAGTATATGTGAGTATTGGTGTATATAAGTGAATATATGTGAGAGTGAGAGATTGGAAGAGTTCCTGTACAAATAAGTAGGTGTTTCTATAAGTGATTGTTTAAGAGAGTAAGTATGTGTAAGTTTCTGTAGAAGTAAGTGTGGTAGTGTGTTTATAACTGTATATGCAAGTAAATGGATGTTTGATACTTTGTTTGCATGTGTGACTATGTGTGTGAGTAACTCTATGGATGAGTGGCGGTGTGTAACAGGATATATAGATGTATGAGTACATATGATGAGTGAGTACATGTATGAGTGACTGTATAGGGACTGTTGGTGAATGAGTGGATGTGCGTGTAGATCTTGGAATTAATGAATAGGTGTGTTGTAACTGGTATTGGTATGTCCATTGTTTTGAAAATGTTAGTTTGTATTTTTGAGTGTGTGTATCAAAGGTTATATTAAGGTGAGAGGAGGTCTGCCACTCTATCACAAGGATGATGTCATCAGTGATGTGATCAGTGATGTCATTTGAGATGTCATCAGTGATGTCATGAGTGATGTCACTGACCATGTCATGAGTGATGTAATATGTGACGTCATCAGCAGTGCATTGCGGGCGCGCGAGTTATAGTTAGCTGAACTAACTATAACGGGGGAATTTCTATGGTTTTGTATGAGTGAAATGTCCAACTAACTATAACGCCCCTGAAACCTATGGTTTTTTCAGTGAATTTCTTTTTTTTAAATTTTTTTTATTGTATAGAGAAAAAAAAAACTGTGCGATTGCAGCATTAATTACCTATACATACATTCCAAACATAAATATAGATTTTCATTTGATCAACAGAAGACAATCGAGTAATACATTATACACAATAACCAAGAAATCATAATTTAGAGAGCAGCCAAATATAACACATAATTTTTTAGGCTTAGCTTAAGGAGGAAATTTCAGTTTGTGAGAAAGATGCGATCCAGGAGGAAAAAGGGCCCCAGATCCTTTTCCCTTTGATTCTGCCTATTCTGCCTCTCCTATCATATAGTGCCTTTTCTAAATTATATATGTGTAAGAATCGTCCCTTCCACTGCTGGAAGGTTGGAGGTTGAGGATCAAGCCAAGCTGAAGCAACACATAGCCTAAGTACTGCCATAGCTATAAAAATTAGTTCTTCACCTTCATTGCCTGCTGAGTCATATACCCCTAATAACATCAGCTGTGGTGTCAAAGGAACATCAACATTAAGAATCTGTTGTAAAAAGCTTGTAATTTCACGACCAATAGATTCTATACAGTTACAGGTGGCGAAGATATGCACTAAATCAGCCCCAAATATTGAGCATCTGAAACAAGAGGTCCCCTCAGTACCACCCCATTTAACAATTTTCGCAGGTGTAATATATAAATCGAATAAGGTCTTAAAATGTTGAGCCCGCAGATTGGCAGAGCACAGTACAGTGTCCCACAGTTCTAATGATCTCATAAAGCAAGAATCCTCGACTCCCAACCTATCCTGCCATTTCAGACTATGTTTATTCAAATCATCTGGCACACCTTCCTGCAAACATCTATATATTTGTGTAATTGAGAGTCTGGTATTGCTAGTAAGTAATTCCATCAAAGGTACTTGTCCAAACCCTGCCGCACCTCCTGCTTTTTTAAGGATAAAATCTCTCAGCTGTAAAAATTTAAAAAGTCCCGGGGCCGACACCAAACCTTTCTCTAACTACATCAAATGATGTTATGTGATCCCCAGCTAATAAATCCCCTATCCTGTATATACCACTCTTGCCCCACCTTGCCAAACATGTATCTTGCAATGCCCTGGGCAATTGGTCGTGCCCAATTATCGGAGAGTACCGATTGAACCTACCTACCCCGAGTTTCTTCCTTATGCCTACCCAATTGCGGAAGGCAGCGATCAATACCTTGAAGCGCATTTTCTTAAAGTAGCTTGCTTCATAGAATTCCAGGAGACAACCATTAGCTCGAGCGCCTATCAGTAGTTCATATATCGTTGGTACTTGTCCAGGATCCCCCCTGTCCATTTCCTTGACTCCAAAAAGAGGCCAGTAGTATTGGAATGAGGCAGCTAAATAGTATAGCTTAAAAGACGGTAACCCCCATCCTCCTCTATCCCTAGGAAGGGAGAGATATATATTCGCTCTCCTAGTCCTCTGATAGCACCAAATAAACCTAGCGACCTCCTTCTCTATTTGCTTAAACCAAAAATTATGTATTTCCAAAGGAATTGCGCGAAAAATATACAAAAGTTTTGGCAGGATCATCATTTTAATGAGATTACATCTCCCTACTATAGACAATTTCAGATTATCCCAACGTTGAAGATCATTTTTGATTTTCCCCATTATAGGGGTAATGTTTAAGTCCACTATATCATCCACCTTAACCGAGATGGTAATGCCTAGGTAAACAGCTTTTTCAACAATTCTATTCTCCATGCCTGTAACGAACCTATTTGTCACGATCTGCGTTTTAGCTTTATTTAATAAAAAGCCTGATTGGATCCCAAAGCCTTCAGCAATACTTTCAACAGCTGTCATTGCGCGGTCTGGGTCAGATGAAATGATAGCCACGTCATCAGCGTAAGCCAAAAGCTTGGTGTCACCGCCTTGCAGACTAACCGGAATAATTTCTGAGGAGGCCTCCAGACGCCTAAGAAGAGGGTCTAAATACAGGGCAAATAATAAGGGGGAAGCAGGACAACCCTGTCTTGTTCCCCTGCCGATTGAAAAAGGAGCAGTCTCTACCCCCATAATTCGTAATCTTGCTACAGGGTTAGCGTATAAGACCTGTATTGCTTTCACAAATGGTTCCCCTAGGCCGTAAGCCTTAAGGGTCTGCCATAAAAATTCCATGACACCCTGTTGAAGGCCTTCTCCGCGTCTAAAAAGCTACCCCCATAGGTTTAGCAGCGATCTCAGTAGCATCAAAGAGGGTAATTAACCTCCTAACATGATCTACCGTCCCTCTCCCTTGTATAAAACCGTGCTGCCATACTGAAACAAGATGGTGCATCACAGAGTTCAAACGTGAGGCACAAATTTTAGAATAAAGCTTAGCATCACTGTTTAACAGCGTTATAGGCCTATATGAGCCTAAGTTTGTTGGATCTTTACCCTTTTTTAGAAAAATAACGATGTTCGCGATACCCCAGGAACCCGGTGGTGTGGCCCCTTCCTTGATCTCCTGAAATAACCTAAGCATAGGACGGTATATCTCACCGACAAATACTTTGTAAAACTCTATAGGAATGCAGTCAGTTCCCGATGCCTTGCCCATTGGGAGGGCATGTAAGGCATTATAAAACTCCTCCTGTGTGATTTCTGCCCCAAGCCGGGCAACCTCCTCCTGTGGGACCCTTCCAGTCGGTTCAAACTCCTGCACTTCTAAATTTGATAAGTGACCTTCACCAGATGAAACTGAATACAGGTCTTCATAAAATTCTCTAAAAGCCTTTCTAATCTCAGCAGGCTCTGTCACGACTTTACCCTGAATATTTCTAATCCGGTCTATATAGCCTGCTGAAGCCTGCTGTCTAGCCCTGATTGCCAGTAATCTGCCCACCGTCTCGCTATATTCATAGCAATCCTGCTTCTTAGCTAAATATTTTCCTGCAAGTCTCTCAGTATTAAAATCGTTCAGGAAGGCTTTAGTAATGTTAATAGAACTCAGGATTCTTGACACTTCTCCACCACATGACACAGTACTAATCAATTCTGTTTCTAGTCGGGCAAGCTTTTGATAAAACTGTTTGATCTGTTCTGCCTCTTTTTTTCGCTCACTCAAACAGTATTGCAGGATCTCACCTCTTGCTGCCGCATTAAAAGCATCCCAGACCATACCTGGAGGGGCACTACCACTATTATTATCGAAAAACTCCCTGATCCAGTCCTTCATATATCCAATACATTTTTGAACTGTGAGCAAAGCCCTCTCAAAAGTCCATCTAGAATATTCCTTTCTTATGCCTTTTACTGAAATCTCTAAGACTATCGGGTTATGATCGGACATAACTCTGGGGAAGATTTCTATTCATGCCTCTTGTAGTATATATGGCGAAGTTAAAAAGTAGTCCAGTCTGGCAAACTTGCCATGTGGGGCTGAATAAAAAGTATAACCAGGCTCAGGAGCTCTAAGTTTAGGCCAAACATCTACCAAACCAATATCCATTACAAGATTTTTAAGCGCCCTCATAGAATGTGGCTTCCGCCCTTTACTAGTGGTCCCGTCTGTTCCCGGATTGTCTCTGGACCCATTAAGATTCAGGTCCCCACACACCACTAACGGGGCTGGCCAAGATGGTAATTCATTAGCCAAAAACAGAGTAGCCCTGGATCATCTAAAACAGGAGCGTAAACTGTACATAATGTAAAAGAACCAGTTATATGCCTACATTCCAATAATACCCATCTACCATTCCTATCAACCGCTTTCCTACCAGGGTTAATAACACTGCCTTTAATAAGAACTGCAACTCCCTTAGTCTTCACATCTTGTGTAGTGTATGCTGCTACCTTCAGCCCCAGAGAATTAAGTAAGTTGCTATCGTTTCTGGCAATGTGAGTCTCCTGGAGACAATAGATATCTGCCTTTAATACCTTGAGATCTTCCTGTATCCTCCTCCTCTTGGCCGCATCATTGAGCCCACATATATTAATTGACGCAATACGAACTTTAGCCATGGTTCCCCATAAAGATTGTTTCCAGCTGTTCTGCCATATCTGAATTAATACACATATTGTACTGTTCCTGCAAATCATCTTGTATAGCCTTCCTACCAAACTGCTCTCTGATCATTAGTAACCTTATTAAATAGTACCCATAATATGCTTCTCGCTTCTGCTGCAATTTACACTTCACGTTGTCACCATACCCCCCCTTACCCCTCCCTCCCACCACCCCTTCTCCCACCCCCCCTCCCTCCCCTACCCTTAGAGGCAGCCAGACCAAAAAAGGTCTGCGTGATGGAGACAGGAAAAAAAACATCACAGCGCTCCTCCCCCCCAAAGCACCCTCCGCACTTTATTAAACCCAAAGTGTTGAAGAGAGAAGAGGAGGAAAGATAGAGAAACAGAGGAGAGAGAAAGAAACACTTTGTAGATGAAATGCATATATAACCTTTTACTAATGTCAGGAAGAAAAAAAGAAAAACATTTTCATTTAAATTTAAATTAACCCCACAGTTACATGAAAACCTCAGACATTTCTTTTATGTGACTGGATTTGATCTAGATACTCTCTAGCCTGAATTTCTGAGGTAAAAACTTAACCGCCCCTCTTACGATCGTCTTCAGTCTAGCAGGGGAGAGTAAAAGGCCTCGAACCCAGCATCCTGAAAGGGCTTAATCATTTGCCGGAGTCGCCATCTGCGCTCTACGGTAACATGACAAAAATCCGGGCGTACAAAAAATGAGGACTCTTTATATTGCCGTCTGGCCTCGGGTCGGGCTTTTTCAAAGATAGCCTGCCTAAGCATGTAATTACCAAAAAGACCAATATGGCCCTTGGTTGGGTTGTGTCTCTGCCAGAGTTTATATGTCTGGTGAAGGGGAACCTGTGGACCCTCTGGACTTCCCGCTCCCACTCCCACCCTGTAAGCTCAGGGAAGGATTCTTTAAGGAGATTTACGATGAAGGAACGTATGTCCTCCCCTTCCAGGCCTTCTTTTATCCCTAAGAAGCGGAGGTTATTCCTCCTCATACGGTTCTCCATATCCTCCAGCTTCCACATAGCATCGGTAAGCTGAGCATCATGGGTTTTAGTATCCTCTTTAATGTCGGACAGCTCCTTTTTGACCACCGTTGTTCTCTCTTCCAGAAAGTTCATCCGCTCGCCAATCTCCACACAGGTTTTTCCGACTTTCCGTATTGCCCCCTCCAGTTTTTTAGAGGCCTGCCTTGCTTTTTTTCCATCAGCCAGGGTCTCAGCACGATGTTCTTTTATAGTATCCAATATCATGCTCAATGCAGAATTCATATCTGTTATCCCCTTTGCCTGAGATACACCAGTGGGAGATACCATCTGTTCAGTTGTCGATGTCATTGGGCTGGTTATCCTTGTGTGTGAGTAGTCCCACTTCAAGCCTGAGCGCCTTCCTTTATTTTTCTGGGTCTCAACACACCCTTTACCCCCCTTAGGATTCGTCCGTGATTTCTGTCGCTTTTGTGCTGTTTCTGGTGCTTCCAAAGTACTGGAGCCGGATGAAGACAAGCTATCGTCAAGTTCACTGTGGTCTGAGTCGGTTACGCCTGATAATGACTCCTCGGTAAGGGAATAAAACGTATCTGTCCCATCAGAGATGATATCTCCTGCTGCCTGAAACAGATTTTCGGGACCTATAACAGCACCCATCCCCCCGGAGGCCTCGTCAATTGGTGGCCCACAGGTTTGAGGGTCAGTCATAGTCTCATTATCATCCTTTCTGTTGTCACCAGGTTCTGTGTCTATTTCTGTTTCTTTTCCTGTTTCTTTTTCCTTCCTAGCCTCTTTATTATTCCTAATGGTCTCATCCTGTGTTTCCACATTTACAGTGTTTTCACCCATAACATCCGGGTCTGTACTCAGATTGTGGACAGCCATTTCTGAGTCTAAGTTTTCGAGGGGTTCTATTATATGTTCCAGAATACCATCTCCAGTTTTTTTGAAGAATTCGGTAATAGTCGGTTGAGGTGGTATAGAAATTGTATTTATCTTGTCCCCTACAGAGGCAGCCCCCACTTCTTCTGAAACTTGTGTATTCATCCCTTTCCGCCCTGCGCTACGCTCAGCCTGGATCCTCCGTTTCCCTACCCCTCCACTCTCTGCTTGTTTTTTGGCGTTGCGAGGCTCATTTGATTTGCCTGCCAGAGCACCAGTGCTTAAGGGGGAGTCCAGCCTGTTAACTTGGGGCAAATGTATTTGTGGTGAATTTCTGATTGCCGCTTCTTTCACTTGCTTTGCCGATTTGGGTGGCATCCTCCCAAACACCAAATTATATCTTGTTATGATGCAGGAATTCTGTAAAGACAGCCTGTGTCCCACTTTGACTGCAATTCCTGCCAGCGCCCACCAGGTGGAGCACAATGATTTTACTGCTCTCACCAGCCTCTCACTGCTACCCTTACCGCCTCTGTGAACGCAGGAGTCCGATATCCCAGCCGGCGTTACAGTCCCAGATCGCCTGCTCAGTCCTAATCCCAACCAGGACATCCGTATTAGCTCTTTGCGCTGATGAGGCAGGTCCAGATGGAATCCCTCAAGTCCACAAGGTGAGTGCACTCGATTATGCTCGGCAACGGACGAAGCACATAGCACGGAGCGGGGGAGAGGAGCTGCTGCTGCAGTAATCACACTGCCGCCATCTTGCCTCTCTCGTAACTATAACGCCCCTGAAACCTATGGTTTTTTCAGTGAATATATATATATATATATTTATATATATATATATATATATATATATATATATATATTTTATACAGACATATATACACATTTAAAATATAAATAAAAATAATATAAAATAAATATTTGACTAATTATGTTATTATTATTATTATTATTGGGTTTTATTAAGCGCACATATCACCCAGAAGGGTCTCATGGGGCTGTAGCGGCTTCATTAGAGGAAGTTAACCATGGCGTAGAAGGTGATTAAAACAGCCAGGTTTCCAGCTCTTTTTTGAATAGTCTGTGATGGCTCGGAGGTGCGTAGGGAGCTCGTTCCACTGTTTAGGGGCTAAGTGTGAAAAAGATCTGCCACCATTTCTAGCAGTTCGGGCCCTAAAGGGGATCAATAGATGTTTTCCTCCTGATCTGAGATTTTCTATTGGCACATACCAATTGAGTTTCTTCGCCAGATACCTCAGCCCACTTCCATAAAGAGACTTGTGTGTAAGATAAATATGCTAGAAACGAGTATGTTTCCTAATTTGGAAACAATGTGTGAATTTTAAGCTGGGGGCAGATGGGGACCGAGATGGAAGGTTTAATACCAATCTGGTAGCAGTGTTTTGCAACACCTGGAGTCTTGTATATAATTCCTCATTAATGGATGCCATTAATGCATTTCCATAGTCTAGGCGACTGATTACCAGAACCTGAACCAGTGATTTCCTGGGTTCCAAAGGAATCCATCGGAAGATTTTTCGTAGGGTTCGCATGATGCCATAGCAGGTGCCCAGGATATGGTTAAATTGAACAGTTTGTCGTCTATTATTACACCTAGGTTTCGTACCATGGTTTTTGGGGATGGACAGAGGCCCAGGCTCGTTGGCCACCAGTCATTTGACCACAGTTCTTGTGCTTTTCCAAACAATATTACCTCGGTCTTACTTGCGTTAAGTTGTAGGTAGTTGGTTTGCATCCAGTTAGTTATGTGAATCATACAATTTTTTTATCTAGTTTTAGTGTCTACTGGCTGGGGTCCCAGGGTGATTACCAACTGGGTATCACCTGCATACGAGATTACGTCGAACCCTTAAGATCTAATTACCATTGCCAATGGTGCAACATAAATGTTAAATAGCATAGGGCTAAGAGCTGATCCCTGGGGGACTCCCTAGTCAACTGTTGAACTGTGGGAGACTAGCGATTCTAGTTGTACAGTGGTGGTCCGTCCTTTTAGGTAATTTCTCAGCCAGTTGAGGACTTTGCCTCCGACTCCTATCTCCTCTAGCCTCTGCATTAAGATTGCGTGAGAGATGATGTTGAAGGCAGCCGATAGATCTAGAAAGAATCTTATGCTGTCAACTACCTCTACCAGGGATGTTTTGGTGCTGTGGCCAGCCCTAAAGCCTGACAGGGAAGGGTCGAACAGTTGATAGCTTTCTAAATATGTTGTTAGTTGTTTATTGACCAGGGACTCCATTACCTTCCCAAAATATGGAAGCAAGGAGATTGGTCGATAATTACAAAACTCTTTTGGATCTGCTGATGGTTTTTTGAGGATAGGTTTAACCCTTCCTGATTTCCATTTGATAGGAACAGTCTCCAAATTTAAAGACATGTTAAAAAGATCTGTGAGACTGTTAAGTAGAACAGGGGATAGAATTGACAGAATGTGGGGTGTAACTAGGTCTTCTGGTGAGCCCGATTTAGTCCTGTTATGGGCAACTCTAACCTCCTCCTGAGTAAGTTTGGTGAACACATCTAAATTTACTGTACTAGGAACATTCATAACGTCAGCCTCAATATTTCGATCTTCTATGCTGTGTTTGGGAAAGGTGTTGTAAATTTTATACATTTTTTCCTAAAAAAAGATGGACAATTTGTCTACCCTGTCTTGTGAGGATGGACTGACGGTCTGACAAGGTGAGGGAGTTACAATATATTTACAACAGGTTACCCCTAAATGGACGGCACACCCAGGATCACTCCACTTCGGCCTCCTTCCTTCGGCCAACGCGTTTCGGGCAAATAACGCCCTTCATCATGGGCCATATGTAAGAATGACGGCAGTGACACTCAACAGTAAAATCCCTCTTTTATTTCCACCATCACCATGCAGATAACTCCCAATGCATTCTGGGACTGGTAGTGTCAATAGTCCACACTTCTGGGTGCCGTCAGAGTCATTGCATAAAACAATCATGAGGGGCTCAATACTGTGGGTATCTCCCGTTCTGCTCAGCTGTGGCAATCTCAACAGCGAGCGGACCCGCATAGCTCCGGCGGTGGGACTCCTTCGTAGCCACAGCCACATCGGAATCACCTCTTACGTGTGACTGATCCATCCAAAAGGCACACGTACCTCCGGGGCATGAGCGGTGGTGCCTCTCCGTGACCAAGGGCGGGTCACTATTATGTTTACAACAGGTTACCCCTGGAGTGATCCTGGGTGTGCCGTCCATTTAGGGGTAACCTGTTGTAAACATACATATATATATATATATATATATACATACAAAGCCTCTGTCGGCTGACCAAGAAGACAGTGGGCACAGTAGCGAGATTAGATTATTTTGTTTTTCAAACTACATGCACTGAAGCGTTTCGACAAAAGCCTTTTTCATATATATATATATAAAATATACAACACATAAGTATATGTTTATATATATATATATATATTATCTACTGGCGGTCGCCAGTAGATAGTTATAGTTACAACCTATTATCCATAGGAAATCCGCGACATTCTATTTGAAATAACTCTCTTGCCGGTTGACGTATCTTCGCGAAATTTTCAAACTTTGTGGCCCGCTCCGGTCCGCTCCTACCCTGAAAGTCTCGGGGGATTCGTCAAGCGGGGCCGAGAAAAAGGGGGTCCCAAAACGTGTTTTCCCCATGCACTTTTCCATAGGAAACTTTAGACACGGCTACAGCCCGAACTGCTGAACGGAATTACACCAAATTTGGCAAAGAGGTAGTTCTTGGTTCAGAAAGAACCCTTTTGTTAAATGGTGTAAATCCGTTCAGTAGTTGCTGAGAAAATGAAAAGTAAAAAGTTAGTGATATCTATGGCCGAGTAGGGTCCGCGTACCCTCAGCGCACCTCTGCGCGCACCGTCCCGATCACGAGCTGCATGTTAATTGGCTGTCAGCTGGCTGTCAACATTCCGATTCAGGAAATATTGGCAGCCATTTTGTCCCTCGGTAGAACCGAGGGACAGAAACAAGTGCGCAAGCGCACAAAGGGGCAGGGTAGAAACACCCTGACCCCTAGGTTTGCTCAGGGGTCCCACAAGGACCCCCTGGGCAAAAAAAAAAAAAAAAAATTTTTAAATTGGCAGGATGCGCTCAGGGTGCGCGAATCCTGCCAAAAAAAATCGAAGCGCGGTCTCCGCGCTTCGATGTATTTTGCCCCCGGGTGGCCCAAGTCCCGGGGGCATGGTGGGGGGTTTAATTTTATGTGTGGGGGGCCTCAAAAAGCCCCCCAAGCCCCGGGGACCGCCACCCCCCGGGGCTTTTTAAAAAAAATGGTGCGGGAGGGGACCCTCAGGATTCAAGGGGACTTAATCCCCCAGCTTAAAACGCGCCACGGGCGCGTTTGCACAGTGGTGAAGGAGGGGGCAGGGCTTCAGGTGACATGTGTGCAAACAGGCCCCGTGGCGCGTTTTAAGATGGGGAATTAAATCCCTTCAATCCTGAGGGTCCCTGGGGCCAACTAGCCCAACAGGTACATCCAGAAAGCGCCACAGAGCTGCGTTGCAGAGAGGTGTAAAAAGGGGTGTGGCCTCTCTACACGTCTCTGCAACGCAGCCCCTGGCGCATATTGGAGGTTCCTGGTGGGCTAGTTGGCCCCTAGGGACCCTCAGGATTCAAGGGGACTTAATCCCCCAACTTAAAACGCGCCACGGGGCGCGTTTGCACAGATGTCACCTCAGGCCCCGCCCCTCCCTTCACCATTGTGCAAATATTCTTCTAAAATCATCCGAAATACGAATTCCGATTTACTCACCTGTTATCAGGAGAGACCTCAGTGCTGTATCTTTCAGCCCAGTACTGGTCCTGAAAAGTAATTTTAACCGTACTTACCAGTAACTTGAATTTCCTTCCATAGGCTAACATTGACTGGTTTCACTTGGAAATTCTTCTAAGTGTGGAGTTTTGGAACTTTAAAATATTCCTCTAAAATCAGCCGAAATACGAATTCCGATTTACTCACCTGTTATCAGGAGAGACCTCAGTGCTGCATCTTTCAGCCCAGTACTGGTCCTGAAAAGTAATTTTAACCGTACTTACCGGTAACTTGAATTTCCTTCATAGGCTAACATTGACTGGTTTCACTTGGAAATTCTTCTAAGTGTGGAGTTTTTGAACTTTAAAATATTCCTCTAAAATCAGCCGAAATACGAATTCCGATTTACTCACCTGTTATCAGGAGAGACCTCAGTGCTGCATCTTTCAGCCCAGTACTGATCCTCAAAAGTAATTTTTTATTTCAAAATCTGTTTATTGAAATTTTTTCCAGGGAGAGCGATACAAAGCATTACATAGGCACCATCAGTTGCAAAAACATTCAGCCCGGATGTACAGATTGCTCATGACGGTTACAGCTTGTCCACAAGGACCGTGGCGAGTGCCTCTTGCAACATTTCACAATGTCCATATCATTTATTGTAGTCAGGCCCATGTTGCTGAGCAACAATCTACCCTCCCATGATAATAACATAGAAAGGAAACTTATCTAAACCTAAAAAACGAACACAACTGTGATGCCATGGTGCAAATTAACATAACGTGAGCAGGAAGGCTGGGTCACCAGGTCTGCCAATCAAGTGCCCTGTGCGCTGTTCCGCGGCCTCATCGCTTTGATATGGTTAAAGAAGGAACAAGTGTAAGGCCCTAAGCCGGGGCTGCATGCAGTCAGGGGAGCCCCTCAGATAAATAGCCTACCAACGGAGCCCATATGTAGTCAAAGCTTTTCCTCTGGTCCTCAACTACATCCGCCATGCGTTCCAGCGCCAGAACTCTCCACAGTCTCGCGTGCCATTGGGTCAGTGATGGAGCCTCTTGTTTTTCCACGCAGCCGCAATGGCCATTTTTGCTGCCCCCAGACAAAGCCACATCACTGATTTATCTCCCTGTGTTTGACGCTTCAGTATGGGATCACGGACCCTCAACAGGACCTGTTCCATGGAACTAGGAATAGGATAGCCTAGAATAAGCTTGATGTGGGACAAAATTTCCTTCCAAAACGGTTGTATGTAGGGGCAGTCCCACCAAATATGCCTGAAATCGCCCAACATCCCGCATCCTCTCCAACACCTGTCGGATGAACTGGGAAAAATTGTGTGTAGTTTTTGAGGATATAGGTACCAGTCGTACATAATTTTATAGTGTGCCTCCCTGAGGTACATGGAACGATTGAATTTCGCTATATCCCTGCCTAGATGCACCCATTGCTTGTCTTCCAAGGGAGTAGCCACGAAGTGCGTCCCAAAAGCGTCTGAAACGCGGGGTCGATCTGGGACTCATCGCTTGTATGAGAGCATACAGGTAGGAGATACAACCCTTGGAGGAGGACCCCGATTGCGCAAACTTCTCTATGGGGAGCAGCTCCCTGGTAGCGGCCAGCCGTACCAGGGGCTGCTGCACCCAGTGTTTCAACTGCAAGTAGTGATATTCCTCTTTAGCAGTTAAAGCAAATTGCTCCTTGCAATCTTGGAAAGTGAGGAGCTCGCCCCTGTCAAACAAGTGTGAAATCATATGGCATCCACCCTCCCTCCATGCTTCAAAGGGACCCTCTTGCAGCGCAGGGGGAAATGCCGCATTGAAATGTATGGGCGTGTGAGGAGAGGGGAAAGTCGTGAGGTGCAGTCTTTTGGTAAGTATATCCCAGACTTTGAGAGTGGTGGACGTAGGCGTGCTAATGTAGGCATTGAGTGGTCTGTCCTGCTTTGGTTTCCATAGGAGATCCCAAATGGTGCGACCAGTTATTTGTCTGTCTATATGTAGCCAGTGCTTCTCCGAAGCCCGCAGAGACCACTCCGTAATTACCCGCAGTTGTGCTGCCCTGTAGTAGGCCTGAAAGTCCGGTAGTGCTAGACCACCGTCTTTGCGCGGTCGAATGAGCAACTTGTAAGGAAGGCGTGCCCTTTTTCCCTGCCAAATAAATTTGGTAAGCATCTGTCGTAACTCCCGAAAAGACCTCCCTCCACGGGAATGGGCAAACCCTGAAAAAGGTAGAGCAGCCGGGGAGAACATTCATCTTGGTAACGTTAATCCTACCCAGCCAGGTAATATATGCCCCGCTCCATTTACTCAAATCCGACCTCAACTGTTGCAAGAGGGGGGAAATTAGCTTTATACAGATCTCGTACTTTAGGAGTAAGCTTAATACCTAAGTAGGTGATGTCTTTAGTGGTGCAGCGAAAAGGAGACACCTCTTCGACCCTTCGCCAATCGACTTTGGATACTGTCAAGTTTAGTAAGAAGGACTTGTTCAAATTAATCTTAAAACCCGCTACCCGCTCAAACTCCGTCAGCTCCTCCTGTATAGCTGGAAGAGAGACAATAGGGTCTGACACTGGGAGAAGCACGTCATCCGCAAAGAGCGAAATTTTATGCTCGTCTCTGCCAAAACGGATTCCCTGAATCTCTCGGTTGCCTCTGATCCTGTGCACCAAGGGTTCTATGCTCAGGGCAAAAAGAAGGGGGGATAGGGGGCATCCCTGTCTCGTCCCACGAGCCAGATTAAAGGGAGGAGATGCTACACCATTAACAAGGACCCGGGAGCTTGGAGAGTGATAGTTAGCGCGAACCATTCCTATAAAGGTTTCATTGAAGCCAAAACGCTGAAGCACCCTAAATAAAAAAGACCATTCCACGCGATCAAAGGCTTTCTCCGCGTCTAGCGAGAGAAGCGCTGTGGGGATGTTTTTCTTTCGGGCTTTTTCAATAATATGGATGATGCGTCGCAAATTATCATGGGTTTGACGTCCCTTAATAAAACCGGATTGATCCGGATCAATAAGACCGGGAAGAACGGATTCGAGGCGGGTGGCTAGTATTTTGGAGTAAATTTTGGCATCTAGGTTTAGGAGAGCTATCGGGCGATAAGACGAGCAGGCAGAGGGATCCTTGCCAGGCTTAGGAAGCACCGCCACTATCGCCTCTCCCATGGAGGGAGTAACCTGTTGCGTGGAAGCTATGACATTAAATAGAGTAGTGAGGAAGGGCACTAGCTCCGGAGCAAAGGTACGATAGAAGTGGGCTGAGAAGCCATCAGGCCCGGGAGCCTTCTGAAGCTTAAGGGAGTCAATCGCCCTCTGAACTTCCTCAGCGGATATAGGTTTCGCCAACTCTTCATTCGCGTTAGCCCCTACCTGAGGGAGCTCCAGAGGCTCCAAATATTTTGAGGAATCCCGATCCCCCGGAAGCTCCGATGTATAAAGCGTTTTGTAAAATTGTTCAAAAGCCCGCGCCTTCCCTCCTCTGACCTGTGAGTAGTGCCTCCCTCATCAATGATAATTTTAATGTACTCCTTTTCTTGCTTGGCCCGCAGTTGTCGCGCCAACAAGGACCCCACTTTATTCCCGCCCTCGTATCCCTTGGTTTGTAAACGTAGGATGGTTTTCTCCGCTCTATTAGTATAAATAGCTTGCAGTTTCCCCTTTAGGGCCGTGACTTTCCGCAATACCGGCATAGAGGGATTGGCCTTGTGGGCCTGCTCTGTAGCCGTTAATTCTTTTTCCAACTTAAGGCGCTCTTCACGTTGTTGAGCACGCAGAGTTGTGGCCAGTTCTATACACTTGCCCCGGACTACTGCTTTGAGAGCGTCCCAGGTAGTGGCATGTGAAGTAGCTTCAGGGTCATTGAGATTAAAAAATTCCCTAATAGTCCTTCTAAGGTCATCACGTAGAAGTCTGTCCCTGCATAAGAAGTTAGGGAAATACCAACGCGCTTGTTTTGGGCGCGGGTTTGGCCACTTAATTGTCATCTCCAGGGGTGCATGATCTGAGAGGCAAATCGGGTGAAACTGAGTTTGCAGCACTGAGGGGAGCAGGGATTGACTCATGAAAATGTGATCAATGCGGGAATACGTTCTGTGGGAATGAGAAAAGAATGAGTAGTCGCGTAACGTGGGGTTAGTATCTCTCCAAGCATCTACTAGCCCCATTAGCTGAAACTGTGAGCGCAGCGCCTTTCCAAATGCCCCTCCTGTTGCCCTTTGTGTGTGTGTTGTGTCCATGCTCAGGTCCCATACTAGATTAAAATCCCCCAAAAGCAAAATGTCCCCTTGCGCAAAGTTCTCCAGGGTCATAAGGAAGGAGAGAATGAAGTCCTGTTGCCCCGTATTGGGAGCATAAAGAACTGCGAATGTACATGGGCGACCTCTAAGTGTTCCCCGGACCATAAGGTACCTCCCCTGTTTGTCTGTTTTAGTATCCTGGGCCTGAAAGGAAACTCCCGAGTGGAACAGCAACGCCACCCCATTTTGTTTTGTGGATTGTGAAGAACGGAATATAAGGGGATACGCCCTGTGGCGAAGTAGGTGCTCCTCCGACTTTTTGAGGTGCGTCTCCTGAAGGGCCGCCACCTGGACATCGTGATCTAACAGGTATTTCCAAAAGCGTTGGCGCTTATTAGGGGAATTCAATCCCCGGGCGTTCCAGGTCTCCAACCGTACTTCAGGGCCATCCTCCCCCAAAGCTGAAGAGAAGAGGCCTATCATAAATGCTTCCAAATCCGGGCCTTCACAGTCCTCCGATAAGCCTCGGACTCTGATGTTATCGCGTCGCGAGCGGTTTTCCAAATCTTCACACTTAAGTATGGTATCTCGCAGTTGGCCACGCAGCTCCGCCGTTCCGTCCTCCAAGGACTTAATCTTGGCACATACTTCCTGCTGTTGCGCCTCTAGGTCGAGAGTGCGCGTACCCACCGAGTCGACATCTGACTGCACGGCCGCCATCTTGTCTCTCACCTCTGCACGAAATGTTTCAAAAGAGGCCTCCATATCAGCTTTAATGTCCGCTCTGAGCTCCGTCCGCAGCTCCTGCTTGAACTCTCGAAGGGAAGCCATTAGATCATCCCGTGTCAGCGCCATGGTAGCCAATCTTGGCGTCGACCCCTCCTCCGTCGCCCCTGCTCCTGTCGATGCAAAGTAGTTGGAGACCTTGTTGCTGGGAGTCTTCTTGGGTGGCATAAGGGGATCCTCCACCCGGGCCGCACCCGGGCGTTCCTTCCGACGCGTAGAATCAGACCACCTCAATGGACCCTAAGTGGGGAGTCCCTCACTTGCTCTCGCGCTCTCACAGCCCCTCTCCTCGTCGCCACCAAGCGCTTAAACGCAGCTGACCTCCTTGATCCCCCTGCCGAGTGACATAGAGGGTATCCCACAAATGATCATGTGCCCAGACGTTGCCGCCTCCTGTTTGCTCACTCGGGGATTAGTGGGCCTCTCTCGCGGCGCCAAGTCCCCCATGCGAGTGTCCTGTGCTAGCTGTGCGACAGATGAAATTGTCACTGCGGCGGCCATGTCAGGGCCAGGCATCGGCCATTCCTCCAGCACTCAAGGCCTCCACCCCAGCCCGTCCGGGTACCTGATTGCTAGACCTCAGGGGGAGGGAAGGCGCACACCTCCTCAGCAACACCACCGGATCTGCAGCGCCGCCAGGGGGGGCCCGCGGCAGATTGAAAGCCGTCAGTCCTGCAAGCTGGCCCGTAGCAGGACGAACGGAAGCAATGGAGCCGGAGCAGTGCGTCGGGAACCCCCCCCGGCAGGTCCGCCCCAGACCCCGATAAGCGGCCGCGGGAGAAGACGCGAGGGCCTCCTGTCCGTCCCCGGTATGTCAGTGCTCAGGCGGCCGCCATGTTCTTCGCCGCGCGAGCGCGCATCTCCCCCTTCCTCAGCGCTCCTCCGTTTCGGATCCGGGGCCTGTGTCCGAGCAGGGTGGCACCTTAATGACTCCGCCACCTCTACACTGCCGGGAAATGCTCCAAAGCCGCTGCAATACGCCTTATCTCATGATTATTTCAGGGCCTGGGAAGGAGCCGATCGGAATCACGTCCGATCGGCCATAATGGTTGGCCACGCCCCCCCCTCAAAAGTAATTTTAACCGTACTTACCAGTAACTTGAATTTCCTTCCATAGGATATCATTGCCTGCTTTTTGCTGAAAAAGTTTCTAAGTGTTGATTTTTGAAACATACAAATATTCCTCTAAAATCAGCCGAAATACGAATTCCGATTTACTCACCTGTTATAAGGAGAGACCTCAGTGCTGTATCTTTCAGCCCAGTACTGGTCCTGAAAAGTAATTTTAACCGTACTTACCAGTAACTTGAATTTCCTTCCATAGGCTAACATTGACTGGTTTCACTTGGAAATTCTTCTAAGTGTGGAGTTTTGGAACTTTAAAATATTCCTCTAAAATCAGCCGAAATACGAATTCCGATTTACTCACCTGTTATCAGGAGAGACCTCAGTGCTGCATCTTTCAGCCCAGTACTAATCCTGAAAAGTAATTTTAACCGTACTTACCAGTAACTTATATTTTCTTCCATAGGAATCCATTGTCTGGTTTTCAGCAAAAAGTTTCAAAGTGTTGATTTTTACAAACTACAAATATTCCTTAAAAATCACCTGTATGACTTAAACGCATTCTTTCAACTGTTTACAGGAGATGCACCAGTGCTGGATCCAGGATCCAACACTGAGTAAGAAAAAGTAACGATAACAGTTTTTACCTGCTAAGTGAATTTCCTTCCATAGGATAACATTGGTGATTCTATGAGAAAAAGTTTCTAAGTGTCAACTTTTAAAATACAATAATATTCCTTAAAAATCACGACTGTAACCAAAACGCTTTTACTCAACTGTTTACAGGAGATGTACCAGGACTGAATCTAGGATCCAGTCCTGTGGTTAGAAAAGTAATCCATAAAGTAACTAATTGCATTTAACTAGAAATTCACATTGAGCTGAATGTTGCATTGTGTTTGAAAATGTGTTGCCCATTGCAACAACTGTAACTACTGTACTTAAAAGTCTATTGCCTATGTGCAAAGTATTTAAACTAAAGTAATTCATTCTGAGAAAGTATTTTTTGTAATGTAATGTATAATGTAATTACAATGTAATTTAAAAATAAAATCTGTAAAAAAAATTTTCTAAAAATGTAGTAAATCAGTATGAAAAAAATTAGTATAACAATTAATACATTTAAAAATTGTCATTTACAAAACCTTTGAAATTCACTGAAAAAACCGTAGGTTTCAGGCACGTTATAGTTAGAAATTAGCATTTAAAAACCTTTGAAATTCACTGAAAAAACCATAGGTTTCAGACACGTTATAGTTACAAATTAGCATTTAAAAAACCTTTGAAATTCACTGAAAAAACCATAGGTTTCAGACACGTTATAGTTACAAATTAGCATTTAAAAAACCTTTGAAATTCACTGAAAAAACCATAGGTTTTAGGGACAGTTATAGTTACTTGGACATTGCACTCGTACAAAACCCGTGAAATTCCCCCGTTATAGTTAGTTCAGCTAACTATAACTCGCGCCTCGCAATGCACTGCTGATGACGTCACATATTACATCACTCATGACATGGTCAGTGACATCACTGATGACATCACTGATGACATCTCAAATGACATCACTGATGACATCATCCACGTGATAATATGATGCACCTCCTCACACCCTAATATAATCTTTGATACACCCACTCTAAATTACAGACTGCCATTCGCAAAACCATAGACACTCCAACACCAATAACTACATACCCACTCACTGATTCTTAGGTCTACACACACACATCCACTCACTCACCCGTACAGTCACTCATACTTACGGTCACTCAGTACAGGACTATCATATGCACTCTTACTCCTATATAGACACTCAAACAACGCCACTCATCCATAGAGATACTCAGACACCTAGTCAGTCATGCAAATAATTAAACACACTGCCATTTACTCACCTATACAGTTATACACACACCAGCTCACTTACTCATACAAATAGTAGCACATTGTTACGCTCTTATACAATCACTGATACAAGCACACACTCATCCATACAGCCACTATCACAATCACTCACTCTTGCTTATAGCTATTTATATACTCCAACACACATATATACTGCCTTTCACATATGTAGTTACTCACACATGTACCACTGGGACATACATTCACTCACTAACACACTCTTACACACACTTACCCACCCATACAGTCTATCACAGATGCACTCTTGAAACCATCCACCCAGTGAATCACCCACTCACACATCTATGCACAGAGTTGCACACACCCCTCCCACACAAACACTCAGGCACCCATACAGATACTCAGACAAGCATTCAATAACTCATATAGACACTCATTTAGCTATTCACAAACACATGCAGCCACTTACACAGCAACAGACAGACGGATACAGACATTCACCCAGTTTAGTCACTAACCCATGCATTCAGTAAGATACGTTAAATCACTCACTTATAGAGTCAGTCACGCACCTACTAAATCATCCATACAGACACTTACACACCCACTCATTCTTCAATACGTCTTTTCCTATATATATTAAAAATATTTAAACTTTACAGAAACACACAGTCACTGGATGATGTCATCAGTGATGTCATTTGAGATGTCATCAGTGATGTCATCAGTGATGTCACTGACCATGTCATGAGTGATGTAATATGTGACGTCATCAGCAGTGCATTGCGGGGCGCGAGTTATAGTTAGCTGAACTAACTACAACGGGGAATTTCACGGGTTTTGTACGAGTGCAATGTCCAAGTAACTATAACTGTCCCTAAAACCTATGGTTTTTTCAGTGAATTTCAAAGGTTTTTTAAATGCTAATTTGTAACTATAACGTGTCTGAAACCTATGGTTTTTTCAGTGAATATATATATATATATATACTTATGTGTTGTACAATTATATCTTCAAATAATATGCTGAGGATCTTAACTAAATACGCCAAAAAAGATAGAGAACTGATCCTAGGAGAAATAAAGGAACTACAGACACAATTGATGGCGTTAACCACGGCTGAAACAATTGAAAAATTTGAGAAGGAGTTGTCAGTAAAGTTAGACAAATTTGAAAGCGCTATCAAAGAAAGGAAAGCAACCAAGTTCACGCGTGATCGATTGGATTATCAGCATGGTCAAATATATACATTTGCCAAGCGGTTCGACACCATACGGAAGCAAGCTTTGTCAGAAAATTCTGGACCAACGAATAAAAACAGAGACAAGCATGCTCAAGAGACAAGTATGCATATCAGCAGCACATACACATAGGGATAACACGGGTATTTTACTTATAAAAATGTTTTAATGTTGCAATTTTAAAATTTAACATGAGGTATTTTACCATCTATGAATTTTATATTAACAACGTTATGTTATCAATTGTGGTCCTAGCTTCTAAAGTAATTATTTTTGGAATTAGTTTTAGTGTGTATTGTATATGTGACACTGTTTTTTACTGCAGCTAAGGTTGTAATTTTACCATGTCTATTTAGCCACTTTGCACGTGATGAGAATCAATGAGCACCTGTCACTTTAAAAGAGCTTGCATACCAGTAGTGAGATGTCATGTGATCAAGGCTCGGACGAGGCGAAACGTTATGGCGGCATCGCAGAAATAAACTGAGAATTTATGCACTGAAATTTGGTCCGTGTCCGTGTTGTGGCAGGATTGCTGCGAGGGAAACGTGGAGTGTGGTGATATAATTGGCCGCCAAGTTTCAGGTGGCCGTACACGGGACCCCTTTCCAGACTGGACAACGCGTGAAGTTGAAACGAGCAGTTCCGGGTTGTTCCCGGAAACGCATTTCTCGAATTCCAGGAGGAATACACGGCGTTTGACCCCCCTGAACCTGTACCACGAACGGATACCGGGAGAAGCACTGAAACGGCCGAGTCGGAGGACGCGGAAGTACCGGTGGGTAACCGGGACCGAAAGATTGCAGGTAATCGGGGTGGAAGGGAGAGTGCAGTGAGTGGAGTTGGCGGGAAGATCGGTGGCCATAATTCACTTACGAAGAAAGAATATAAAGAACTTGCATGATGTCAGCCGACATCTTACGTGATAGGGAGGCAGCGGCGTCTAATATGTTTTCAGACACCCTCCCATTACCGATGAACTTTCAAGACAAACACAATGGTGACAAAAGTAATGATGTCAGTAACATCAAAGAGAAATTTAAATCACTAGAAAAAAAGATGCGCAGCGAGCAGAGTAAATAGTGGGAATCGCGTTCCCTACAGCGATATATTGACGTTAACAGGATTCCGAGGGGGTTAAGAATTCTCACGGCCCCCAGCTACGAAAATCCCAATCCTGAGCTCATGCGTGAATGGGCAGCAAGTAATTTGGATTCTTCACGGAGATTGGTACTAATACTTATTAAATACGCGGACATTGACAGAGCACAGCTCCTTAAGGAAATAGAGGAGATCAATGAGGAAATAGGCAAATGCGAAGGAACCGATAATAAGGACAAATTAAGAAGTGAGATGATGATGAGGCTAAAGAAAGAGGAGGACAAAATCAAGGAGAGAAAAGCCTATAAATTTCTAAGAGACCGTAATGATTATGAACTGGGGCAGATTTTTACTTTTGCTAAGAAATATGATGCGATGAGGGTATCTAAATTCAGGACTGTAATATATGACAAAACAAACAGTAAGGATAAGTCTGCAACAGGTGATACTTCCCAATCTGACAACAGTTCAGCATGTGGCAGCGAATCAGAGTCGGAGATGAGAAACCCGGGGAGTAATCAACAAAAACCTAGACCATCACCGGGGGAGGAGATTAATTTTTTATGCGACGAAAGGAGGAAGACACTCCGCCCCAGACCAGAAAGAATAAACGAAGCCGGAGTAATTACAAACGGAGGCAGAGGAACAAGGCAAGTAAACGGCGCACAAAATTACTACAAAAAACGGGGAAGGGGCCCGTGGCAACAAAAGAAACAGAATTGAATGGCAATACAAATAAAACAATAGTTAATTTGTCCCAGGTGATTCTAACAGAAAAAGAGAAAAACATCTTATGCCTAGGACTATCATATGCACCAGGTATTAACTTTGATTATGCCTCAACAAGACTTGATATATACAAATCTGTAAGAAAATTGAAACTGAGGAAGTTCCATCTACAAAGCAAGCCTCAAATAAAACCGGCAGAATTTGTCTATACTACAAACTTGACACAGTCAGATGTCCCCATACTCAATGAGTTGGCTGAGTTATGGGAATCGGAGGGAGCAGATTTGTACAATCTACAGGCCAAAGTGATAATGTGGGAAGACGTGAGATGGCCGATAGTGGCATAACAAAAGTGAAGATATCTACACCATTCAAACCCACATCCACCTTCAATCCCATCACACCCCGTGATTGCATAGATATTTTTCATGATTCGGTCATAGCGCAAATTAAGAAATTAAACAAAGCCACTCAAGCGAAGCATTTTTATTACAATAAGCAGAACCAACAATATGAGGCTCTAACAAGTAAATTACGTAACAACAAGAACTTAGTAATACGAGCGAGTGATAAGGGGGGCAACATTGTACTGTGGCCGTTAGAGGATTATAAGAAAGAGGCATTCTCACAGCTAAATGATAGGGAGTGTTACACTCGAGGTACAGCACAGACCATTAAAGAAGCCAACATAGTATACAACAGTAAACTGTCAGAATGGAAACACAAAGGCTTGATCTCGTCTGATGAATTTAATTTTTTTAAAAAGACAACCCGGTTATTCCATCAATGTATTTCATCCCTAAGGTACATAAGGACCCTAACAAGCCACCAGGGAGGCCTATTATATCGGCCAGGGAGGGACCATTGGAGAACACTTCTAAGTACATTGACTATTTCCTACAGGATTATGTCAAATCACTCCCTTCATTTGTACGAGATACTGGTGACTTTTTGATGAAAATCAAAGATGTGATGTGGCAAGAAGATATGTGGATGCTGGCATTAGATGTAACGTCACTGTATACCAGTATCAGGCACAAAGATGGTATACGAGCTACAGCACACTTTCTTGCTAAAAGACCCCCGGAAGACAAAGAACATAATGAAATGTTATTAGAGATGTTGGAATTTTGCTTGTGCAACAATAATTTCATGTTTTTTAATCTCATTTATCACCAAATCAGGGGGGTAGCTATGGGGGCCAGCTTTTCTCCCAGTTATGCCTGTCTGCATATGGGCTACTGGGAGGAGTTGGTCCTCAGGGACACGTACAAGCAGATATTTCATAATAATGTCGTGATATGGCTGCGTTATATTGATGATCTATTTATCCTTTGGAAAGGTGATCAGCATCTTGCACACGAATTTGTGAACCTGTTGAATGTAAATGAACTCAATCTGCATTTTACTGTTACCATGAGTCAGACGTCTGTCACCTTCTTAGATACAGAGGTGTACATTAGGGGGAACAACATAGAAACTAAACTCTATAGGAAACCAACATCAGGGAATTCTACATTACATGCAAGTAGTGCACACCCCAAGCATCTTTTGAATAGTATTCCATATGGGGAGATGCTACGCCTTAAACGGATCTGCAGTAACCAACAGGATTTGAGGGAGGCACAGGCAAACAGTATGAAAAGATTTCTTGAGAGAGGGTACACGGAAGATGTGATTAACAGGGCAATAGTGAAGTCCAATATACTTGAGAGAGAGGACCTCTTGAAAAATAAAAATGATCTGCAGGTGGTGAGCGGTCAGTTGGCACCACATGTGAAGCAGAAACCTGACCAAGTCAGGTTCATTATGAGATATAGCCGACAAAAGAATAGTCTCGAGAAAATCATTAATAGGAGCTGGCCTCTGGTTCTGAATGACCCTGTGATAGGTCCTATTTTACCACGGAGGGTGTCTGTCACTTATAGCAGGGCACCTTCCATGCGTGATGCTTTGGTTAATACAAACCCAGAAGCCATTGAAAATACAAGCTGGCTTTTGAAAAATAAGGGTTTTTTTAAATGTAAAACCTGTAAGGCCTGCCAACACGGTGTCAACACCAGGACATACAAAACACCCTTTGGTGACAGGGAGAATAAGATCCAGAAGCTCCTCACATGCAAGACAGAGTATGCGGTGTACGTACTTGAGTGCCCTTGTGGCCTCCAGTACGTGGGTAGCACCAAATTGCCTGTCCATAAGCGCATTTTGCAGCATCTCAGGGCCATTACCAACCAAGATAACACGTACCCTGTAGCTAGACATTTCAGGGAGGTCCACCTGAGTAGAAACAATGATCTCAGGTACTTTGTGATAGATGCTATACCACGCAATAGGAGAGGGGGAGATCGTGAATCCAAACTGAGAAAATTGGAAACTAGATATATCATCCAACTGGATACAAAGAACCCTACGGGCCTTAACGCGACGGAAGATTTGCACACATGTTTAGGATAGGAAGTGAGGTTAGCATACTGGCATAGCAAGATTTTACAAATAATGAAACACATAATTATAACTCATTGCCAGGTTTCCCCCTTACCTTGAAAATCTAAGTGATTACTCTGGGAAGTATCAATCCACTATATATATAAGAACATTTTTTAACATACAGTATAGATTTGTTTTTTAATACAATATTTTATCGGATTTTATTGTATTACGTAATTCAATATAACATGTATTTAAGTATATATTTATTTATTTATTTATATATCTATATTGTTATATCAGTATGTGAATTGATTGATGATCTATATATATCTTTACCGTCAGGTAAATATTGAAATGGGTGACATCTTACACCAATATAGATGACCAACAAATATACAGGGTAGATACAAGTACAATGATTTTACAAGGGACAGGGGCAACTTAAGCTAGCATATCCTTATTGGTGCTTTCCTTAACACACTCATGAGATACCAGCAATCCTACAATTCTGTTTTAATAGTTTATTGCTTACTAGCAATAATCGCATAATGCGCAACTAGTGAATAATATGATATTATACCAGACATCATAAATGTATTTTTAATTGTTTTACACACACAATGGGTATTGTATATACGTACACTTTGCACTTGGCACTTTCAGCACAGTTTTTTGACATGGTTTTAGACAACAGGATTGCATTAACAAGCGGTGGATTCATCCACGCTATTGTGATATCAATATGTAATTTGCTATATTGGTATCAATAGACAATACACTCAAGCGCGATTATAGCAGACCCATTTAAGGGGATATACTATGCATATCAGCAGCACATACACATAGGGATAACACGGGTATTTTACTTATAAAAATGTTTTAATGTTGCAATTTTAAAATTTAACATGAGGTATTTTACCATCTATGAATTTTATATTAACAACGTTATGTTATCAATTGTGGTCCTAGCTTCTAAAGTAATTATTTTTGGAGTTAGTTTTAGTGTGTATTGTATATGTGACACTGTTTTTTACTGCAGCTAAGGTTGTAATTTTACCATGTCTATTAAGCCACTTTGCACGTGATGAGAATCAATGAGCACCTGTCACTTTAAAAGAGCTTGCATACCAGTAGTGAGATGTCATGTGATCAAGGCTCGGACGAGCCGAAACGTTATGGCGGCATCGCAGAAATAAACTGAGAATTTATGCACTGAAATTTGGTCCGTGTCCATGTTGTGGCAGGATTGCTGCGAGGAAACGCGGAGTGTGGTGATATATATATATATATATATATAAAAAATATACAACACATAAGTATATGTTTATATATATATATATATATATATATATATATATATATATATATATATATATATACTTATGTGTTGTACAATTATATCTTCAAATAATATGCTGAGGATCTTAACTAAATACGCCAAAAAAGATAGAGAACTGATCCTAGGAGAAATAAAGGAACTACAGACACAATTGTTGGCGTTAACCACGGCTGAAACAATTGAAAAATTTGAGAAGGAGTTGTCAGTAAAGTTAGACAAATTTGAAAGCGCTATCAAAGAAAGGAAAGCAACCAAGTTCACGCGTGATCGATTGGATATATACATTTGCCAAGCGGTTCGACACCATACGGAAGCAAGCTTTATCAGAAAATTCTGGACCAACGAATAAAAACAGAGACAAGCATGCTCAAGAGACAAGTTCAGAATGGAGTTCAGAACCAGATACCGATGGGGAAGAGGCGAGAAATACAGCAAGTACCCACTTGAAACGAGCAACTGTAATTCAAGAGTTCGGTTTTTTAGGGATGGACCGCAATACAAACAACAGGCAAAGACCACAGAGAGGAGGAAGGGGTCGGGGGTACAACAGAGGCGAAAGAGAAGTCGAAAGCGACGAAGGAATGGAACTAAGATCGGGTTCCAAAAAGAAGGAATTCAGACGCAAATGACTTCTATAGATCAGACCACAGTAATAAACTTATCAAAATTAGAGTTATCCAAAGAAGATCTGGATACTCTGTCACTTGGTTTGTCTTATTGTAGTCGCACGAACTTTGACTATCCCCAAATGCGAATAGACTTTTTAAAGTTTACACGCAACCTAAAATTACATAAATACTTCCATAAAAGAAAACGCAGTGAAAGTGTTCAAGGCATCAACAAGACACACAAAGGAGTAGGGACACTTACAGTGGCTGACCTAGATTTATTAAGAGATCTTGATGAGCTGGAACGTGAGGCTGACCAATTGGGCAATTTAAGAATCACAGAGGATGTGATAGATGCATTAGGGTTGGATGTTCATGGCACTATAAATACTCAGTTTAAGAGAAAATCAAACTTCACACCGATGATGCCCAAAGATTCTATAGACGCATTTGCTGAACTTGTCATTGATGATTTGAAGAAGCTGGCCAAAGAATCCAATGCAAATTTTCATCGTGGTCAAAACCCGGAAGATATTAAGTACAACCAGGTTATTCAGAAGATCAAAGAAAGAAAAGACATAGTCATCAGACAATCAGACAAAGGGGGAAATGTGGTCCTCTGGCCTCTAGATCAATATGATGTTGAGGCCAAGCTCCAACTGAAAGAGAAAGAATGCTACCAGAAAATACCATTTAGCAGGCTATTAGAAGTTAAGGCAAAGTACCATAAAGAACTATTTCGGTGGAGAACCCTAGGTCTAATAACGGAATCTGAAATGAACTATTTGAAAGTTGACCATCCTGTGATGCCTATCTTTTATTTGATTCCAAAAATACATAAAGATGCCAAGAAGCCACCAGGCAGACCCATTATATCTGCTATTGGAAGTCTCCTGGAGACAACGTCCAGATTTTTGGATTATTTTTTACAGGACTTTGTCAATAGTTTACCCTCACATATCCAAGATACTGGAGACTTCTTGAGAAGACTACATGATTTTAAATGGGAAGAGGGGTACCTTCTAGTAACTCTTGACGTGTTATCTCTTTATACAAGTATTGCCCACAAGGATGGACTAAGAGCATTGAGACATTTTTTAAGCAGCAGACCCCTTTGTTTGTACCAACATACAGAAATGCTTTTGAGAATGGCGGAATTCTGTCTTGATAATAATTTATTCCAATATGGAAATGATACTTTCAAGCAACTAAGGGGGACGGCGATGGGTACCTGCTTCGCCCCCAGCTATGCTAATCTCCACATGGGCTAGTGGGAGGAGCAGGTACTCGGGACCATGTACAAAGACCAGTGGGAAAATAACATCAAATTGTGGGTCAGATTTATCGACGACCTCTTCGTGATATGGAGAGGGTGTCCGATACAAGCCAAACTATTTATTTCCTCTTTGAATGTAAATGATCTTAACTTGACTTTTACTGACAATGTGAGTCCATCCTGTGTCCATTTTTTAGATTTGAAGGTTTTTATCAAAGATGGGCAGTTACATACATGCACCTACAGGAAACCCACTGCTGGGAACTCTGTTTTACATAGCCAAAGTTTTCATCCCCAAAAGTTAAAGCAGAGTATTCCATATGCGGAGCAATTAAGAATGAAAAGGAATTGCAGTGAGCGTAGTACTTTAGAAGCAGCACAGGAGGATCTTAACTCAAGATTCAGACAGAGGAGTTATGACCAGAGGGTTTTGGATCAGGCATCAAGCAAAGTTAATTCAATGACTAGACAAGACATTCTATTTGGGGAAACAGGTAGGACCAAGAAGGATAGGGTGTCAAATTTTCAACCGGAGCTAAGATTAATCATGGGATATAATGCTTACCAGGCGAGGGTGAGAGCCAGCCTGGGTAAGCATTGGCACCTTATCAGAGGAGACCCGGTCCTGAAAGAAATAGTTCCCAAGAAACCCCTCATGTCATTTAGATGGGCGAAATCCATGAGGGAACAGTTGGTGAACAACAGTCCCGAATGGGGGGATAAGGGAGGCTGGTTGAAACCAAGTCTTGGTTTCAGCAAGTGCTCCAAATGTAAAGCCTGGAAACATGGTGTAAACAAGAAGGAAATTCAAATGCCCCTGTGGAAGAGACCATGGAAAATACTGAAAAGTCTAAACTGTAGAAGTGACCATGTAGTCTATGTTTTAACTTGTACCTGCCCCATGTTGTATGTAGGAAGCACTATCCACATGGCTCATGTTAGGATACTACAGCATTTGAGAGCAGTCAAAAATCAAGATCCCAGTTACCCTGTGGCACGCCACATCAATGAGGTCCATGGAGGGAAAATAGAAGATCTATCTTATTTTGTTTTAGATGCTGTGCCAAAGAAAAGGAGAGGGGGCAATAGAGAACTCGATTTGAGGAAATTGGAGTCCAGGTACATTTTAATGTTGGATAGCAAAAACCCTAAGGGTCTTAATGCGGATGAAGGACTCCATGTGCATCTGCTGTAGGTGGATGACGTATAACCATGGGCCTATATACGATTCAGGGTAGCTTCCGCGATTTGAGGAACTGTAATGTAGATCACTGCTCCTTCCGAGCTTTCTTTAAATTGTATCCATAAGAAAAACATTTAACAATATTTTATGATTAATACCTCTTCGTTTTGACATTATATGAACTTCAGATTCCGTTAGTCTTTTTTAGTTTTTCTTTTTAGATATTAACACGGGTGGTAGATTTTTTAGGCACTTTTAAAGAGATGGACAATGATAAAGACTCTCCATAGTAAAACAAATTATATTTGGTTTCAAAGGTTATAGATGAATTTTAGTGACTATTATGGCTAGTATCTTTTAGAATGACCTAGGATGGACTCGGTTTTAGGAATCTTGTGTTAGGTTTTTATTGTATAATGTGGTTCTAAATATTTTTATCTTCAAGTAGGAATGGGTATAGTCTTGAGGTTTTAGTCATCTGGATTACATTGGTTTAATCAAATTTTAAAACTAAATGAAGACAGGTTTTTCTTAAATATTTATTCAAATTGCCTATTTGCACAAATTGACCATTTAGCTCATGTTGCACAGAGTAGTATGTTTACAGTTGAGGCGTAACGTGCATATGTTATTTATTTATCCGTGGAAAGGGCGGATATTATATTGCATAATTTGCGATTTTTGCACATTCAATTGTTTTTATAATTTTGCGACATTTGCACAAAGTGGATTGTAAGGTACAAATGAATTTTGGATCAGTAAAATAGACAAACTGATAAGGAAAATGGGTAAGAATGATTATTGATTACCAGAATCCATAGGACCATATATGACTATGAGAGGGCCGAGTGATGAAGAATATATTTACCACTTATATAAGTTTGGGCACTGGCCCAGAATTGTTTGACCGAAGCGCAACCGAGTTATATCTGCAGAAGCTAGGGTTTATCAATATACTCAATTTTCACAGTAAGAGAATTGCTTGCCACGTTTTTGGATTCATCCTAAAAATTGTAACATTAAAGTTTTTTGAAAAAGTAAATTCACACAGCTATGAAGGGTCAGATGTAGGAAGGGATTTACGAACCATGATTTAAGTTTATGGTTTGATGCCCAAGTTATGTTGTTTGGGTGAGTAATCTTAGCATAAAAATAATGTGGAATACTTTTGGAGGGAGTTCAATTAATTTTTACGAATGCGGGTGATTTTGTTGTTATGTAAAGCTGTGATGTAACGCTTTCTATATAGTCTGTTGTCCATGTCAATGGGGGTGTGTGTATCACGTGGGTATCAACAGTTAACACTATAAAACTAAAAATGGGAATGTGGCTCCGTTGTGTGAACAAGGCAGGGGATCCTGCCGAAACGCGTCATAGCCCGAGAAAAATAATGGAATAAATATTGTGGACTTAATTTTGCTGGTGTCATCGTGTCTCTATTCGGTGCGACGCAAGGAGGTGCCGATTTGTGTGGATATATATATATATATATATATATATATATATATATATATATATATATATATATAAAAAATATACAACACATAAGTATATGTATATATATATATATATACTTATGTGTTGTACAATTATATAAGTATATATTTATATATAGCATTAAATATTAGTGGAATATACTGAATTTACATTATTGTATGTTTTAAAATATTAAACATTTACTACTTCAAACTCTATTTAGATTACAAACCCAATATTTTTGTCTATTTTTGGACGATATTAGTGTCAACAGTATTTGTTTCAGATATTTTTGTACTTACCATAAAAAGTATAGGAGCAAGATATTGTGGTAGACGTTATTTTTGACACAATATATTTTTCAACTATATTATTTACCACAATATTGTGTCAGTGATCTATGACAGTCTCTGGTGCTCTTCTGATCTGAAGTGACACACTGGAAGATCTACTCCTCTGAATTTGAATATCCTCCTGCCCTGCCCCCTGCCATTTAGTAGTTCAAATGATCTATTTCCCCTCTTAAACCTGCCAGTTGGCAAGTAGCAGTCTATTCCACTGATGTCAGCTGCAGCCAGGAGACATCTGACTGAGTGTCCTGGAAGAAGTTGAGGAGGTTGACTGGTGGTATCCAGCTATAGTAGGCATAGTAGCCCAAAAACCCATAGGCAGTGGATGGGATAGTTTGGGCTATAGTGGGAATCAGATGGAGCTCCCAGGGTAACGGTGTTGGGGATAACAATTATTTTGTGCTGTGTTTTATTCACAAGTAAGGTGCATTATTATTAAGTAGTTCTGAAGTAACTTGATGGCCATGCCATCTGGATCCTGATGATGTGCAACCTGTTCCACTTCTGCTCACTGTACATGGCACCTAAAACAGAAGTCCTTTCCATAAATAAATAACATCCTGTCAACTACTAGACTTGATACTCTTGTGATGAACGCTTATTGGTTTGGGAAACATCTGGAGAGAACCTATACCAGGGAACGCTAGGGGAATGCACCCCTGTTGTAGATGTCTCATTATGACACTATCAGAAAAAATCCAGCAAAGTATAAATAATGTTATTGTAGGATTAAACTTTGTGATATATGCAAATACCTATTACCATAACAAATGTTGGATGTCCATTGCTCCGTCACCTGAATTGATCTCTGTCTGGTAGCCTTCTTTCTCTTCTTTTTCAGTGTATGCTTAACACCAGCCAGATTCACTAATTGATGGACATTGCTTATTCACAAGACTATGTTGTTCTGTTGTATATCTGCACTATTTATTTTTCAGTGTTATTATTACTACTTTAAACTCATTGCTTTCATCTCATGTATATGGCCACACATAGCCTCTTCAGTATAGTAAATATGTTACTGCATTCTAAAAGTATTAATGGTTGAAACATACCCTGTATGCTGGGAACTTCAATGGACCCTCCACCCTTACAAGACCACACATCCCAGCAGCCTCCGCTACTGGGGGGAGACTTGCTGCCTGTTTTTCCCACCTCCAGCGCTATAAAGCAGGGCACCACCTTCCGCATCGGGGGACTTCAACGGATCCTCCACCCTTGCAAGACCACACCTCGCAGCAGTCTCCATGACTGGGAGGAAACTTGCTGCGTGTTTTTCACACCTCCAGTGCCATAATGCAGGGCTCCATCTCTCGCATCGCGGGACTTCGTCGGAACCTCCACCCTAGCAAGAGCACACCTCCCAGCAGCCTCCGCTACTGGGAGGAGACTTGCTGCCTGTTTTTCCTGCCTCCAGCGCCATAAAGCAGGGTGCCACCTCCAGCGTCAAGGGACTTCCCCGGACCCTTCACCCTTGCAAGACCACGCATCCCAGCAGCCTCCGCTACCGGGAGGAGACTTGCTGCCTGTTTTTCCCGCCTCCAATCCCATAAAGCAGGGTGCCACCTCCCGCAATGAGGGACTTCACCGGACCCTCCACCCGCGCAAGACTACACCTTCCAACAGCCTCCGCTACTGGGAGGAGACTTGCTGCCTGTTTTTCCTGCCTCCAGCTCCATAAATCAACACGCCACCTCCTGCATCGCAGGATGCACGCAGGCGGCACCCGGGCCAAGGGGGGCCTATCTGCGCCTCTCAGAGCCCTGGGCTGTGCCACCTCTCTTTCGCCGCAGTTTCAGGTAAAGTCGCCCTGCCCCCATCGCTGCCATGCTCTCCCCATTCCTGCACCCACGCTCAGCGTCTGCCTCTCTGCCTGTCCAGTACCTGTCTTTTTTACGGCAGCTAGCTACCCTGCAGCGCTTCCCCCAGCCCCTGGCAGCCTTGTCCGACTACGTTTGCCGTTCACTGTCTGGCTGCTCATTCTCCGGGTGGCCTAGCCCACTTTTGCCCCCAGTCCTGTCTCTTGCCCAGCAACCATGCCAGTGCCCCCCCACTGTTACACTACTGGCCAGCTGTCCCCCGCGCTTTGCCTCCTGTTCCCCTTACTGCAGTGTCTGCCCCCCCGCCCCCAGGTGGGCACCTCCTCCCTCTCCCTCACTCCAGAGCCACACTTCCCTCTGGTTTGGAGACTGCAGCGCGACCACGCAGCAGATGCACGCAGAGGGCACGCCGCACGCGCCTGGGCCACACCCAGCACCAGGACCCCAACCCCCACGGACCACCATAGCTTCACCTCGGATAAACTTTGAGCCCAGAACATCGGACTCCAGGACAACAGCAACTGTGCCCGTGCCTGTCTCAGGACCACCGAAGGCCCTTTCTCCTACCGGAACTGCCGCACCTGCTGCTTCACCTGCATCACCGAGAATACCACCCACGCCAGTCCTTTCAGCCACACAGCGGGACACGCACCTACCAACAAGGCAGATGCCAACACCTCTGGAAAGATCAACTGCTTGCTGATCAATGCACGCTCACTCGGAAAACACGCCACAGAAATCTGGGACACCATCACGACCCATGCCCCAGACGCCGTCTTCATCACAGAGACTTGGCTGAACCCTGTAGCTGCTTCGGACATCGCCACCACCACCCCCGACAGATACAAGATAGTGCACTGGGACCAATCCAACAGAAATGGCGGTGGCATTGCCATAATCTACAAAGAGAACCTTGAATGCTCAACCACCATGGATGACGCCACCCCCTCATGGAGCACCTCAACTTCCAACTCAGAATAAACAGCAAAACCACCATCGGAGGCACCTTCACCTACAGACTTCCAGGACCCTGCCCTGCCTTCTGCCACCCATTCCCAACTTCATCGCGCCTATCTCCATCGACTCAAATCTGTACATCTTCCTAGGAGACCTCAACTTTCAGTTTGAGAAAAACGATGACACCTACATGGTCGACCTCCTTGAAAGTAAGGCCACCTTGGACTCTAGCAGCTGGTCACCAAACCGACCCACACCGCAGGACACACGCTCGACCCTACCGTCTCACCCAGCAACAGTGTAAGAAACACCCACACAGAGGAGCTCACCTTTGCCCACTTCATCATCTCGGAACCACCAGGGCAACTGGTCATAGGTATCAGAGCAACAATGGACCAACATCCTCAACTCCCACCTACCCACCACCACAAAGACACAGAACAAGCTGAGGACAGCATCGCAACCTGGATCTGGCACTGATGAAACCCACCAACCCCAAGAAACTAACACAACACCCCAACTGGTTCAAGGCAGAACTGAAAACCCAGAATTGCGACTGCAGACAGAAGGAAAGAAGATGGTGCGGCAGTAAGACCCTTGAGGACCAAAAACGCTTCAAAGACACCCTCAACCGATACCATCACCTCCTGAAAAACACCAAGAAGACCGCCCTAGCCACCCGCATCAATGACAGCTCCATCAACTGTAAGGAACTTTTCAACACAGTCAAGGAGTTCACCAACCGAAAACAACATCATACCCTCGCAAGCTCTCTGCAACACCCTTGCAGACGTTTTCCACAACAAAATCAACACCATCTACCAAGAGTTCGCACCCCAACCCACCGCCGAGGACAGAATTAACCTCCTCCCGCTGACCGATGCCCACCCACTCGAGCTCACCTCTTGGAACACCCTCACCAAAAAGGAAACAGCATCCATCATGAGATCCATCCACTCCGGAGTCCCAACAGACCCCTACCCCCACCACACTTTCAACCTCGGCATTCAACCCATCAGCAAAGAACTCACCAAGGTCCTCAACTCGATCACCACAGCCCACTTCCCCCAGAAAAGGAAGCATGCCGACGAGAAGCTGTTAATGAAGAAGCCATCCAAGGACCCAGGAGAACCTAAGTACTACTGACCCATATCCCTGCTCCCCTTCCCAACCAAGGTCATCGAGACTGCTATCAACATCCAACTCACTAGACATCTGGAGAACCTCAACCTTCTGGACCTCTCCTAATCTGTCATCAGAGCAAACAACAACACCGAGATCGCTCTAGTCACAGCCACGGACAATATCAGAATGCTGCTAGACCATGGAGAAACAGCAGCCCTCATCCTCCTCGACCTCTCAGCAGCTTTCAAAACCATATCACACCACACACTGATCAACTGACTCCAGCAGATCTGGATCCAAAGAGCAGCCTTCAAGTGGATCGCATCCTACTTCACAGGAAGAATGCAGTCCACCCTCCCAACTCCTCGCTCCCTAAGAACATCACCTGCGGTGTACTTCCAGGCTCTTCTCTAAACCCAACCCTCTTCAACGTATACATGACACCCCAGGCCAATATCGTCAAGAGTCCCAAACTCAACATCATGTCCTACGCCGACGACACCCAACTCATCCTCTCCCTGACAAATGACCCAATGACCATCAAAGACAAGTTCCAAAGATGCATGAAAGATGCGCCATCTGCATGAACAGCAACTGTCTCAAGCTCAACACCGACAAGACATAAGCACTCTGTGGCATCTGCTTACATCTGTGGCTTCTTACTGAAGTCATGGTTACCAAAGAATGTAATGTCACAATGCCTTGCTTCAGCTTACTTAGCATTAGTTAGAATGTTACTGTTTGAAGAATGAACAGGAGTAGAGATTGAACTGTTGCCCTGCCTGGATGGGATCTTCTTACTCTGCAATAAACCTACATCTTTCTACTTCAAACCTGCCTTGCGTGATCCTTCTACCTGAACCACTGGATCTTACACTGGCGTAGTCGGCAGCTTCAATCTGGAAAGAAGATCTCAACAAGTTTCCTCATCTTCAAGGGTATTCATTTCGTTTTGAAGCTTCTCAGCTTTCAACTACAAGGTACTGTTCATATTTGTTGTTTTTATATTACAACAAAGGGATCCCAACCATTAAACTGAGGCATTCCAAGAAGGATTTATTTTTGTTTTAAAATCTTACGTTTTACTTTGCCCAGAGCCCTGCGCTTTACTTTGGGGTTCAGTGCGACTTTGACTCTGTGTCAAAATCCTGCAGTGTTACTGGCCCTGGCCTGCGCATTGTCTAAATCCTTCACTTCACGTGATTTACCTCTGCCATTTCAACCACCTGAGACTGTTCGCTGTCTGTGTTCCACAGTTTTGCCTGGCGATGTGTTACTTAAACACCCATTTACCGCAGGCATATGAAATACTGTTCGGGTGCACATGTGTTTATGTGGGATTGAATTTTGTACATTTGGTGGTTTAGCAACAAAGGATTTCTGTTGGCGCTGCATTCGAGCAACTTTGTCATCCGCGCTGGATTCATTGCGCGCTCCCATCTGCTTATTTTTAAATACGCGCTTGTTTTACACGCGCACACACACGCCTGTTGCATCTCACATTGTTCTGCCCTCGCGCAAGTCTAATGGATCCCTCATCTCGCCATTCACGATGTGGAATCTTCACACGTCTTCCCTGAAGTGAGGAAGCACGTCATTTTGCACCTGGCGGATCCACGTCATCGCGCGCACGGTGTTTCCTTTCAGCCGCCATGTTGTGATTGGCTTCTCCAGTGATTACAAGGTTGGTGCCTAGCAACGTCTCTTTGGTGAGAGTTTTCTCCGCGATACCAGCCATGAGTATTGCGCTTCCACTGTGATGCGCACACATGATATTGTTTGCCTTCAATTTTGCGCATACATTGTGATGTGCACACATGATATTGTTGCTTTGGCTTCACAATTATTCAGCACAATTGCTTCGCGCTGGGAATCACACTAAATATTCACGCTGATGAGCACAGCTTTGTTTTTAACACTCATCATTTACCACGAGTATTGCGCTTCCACTGTGATGCGCACACATGGTATTGTTTGCTTTGGGTTCACAATTATTCAGCACAATTATTACTTTGCACTGGAATCACGCTAAATTATTTACGCTGATGAGCACAGCTCTTCTGCAAGTTGAAATACACGTTGCATTTCAATACCTCTAGGAAGCATTATTCACGCTGATGGGCACAGTTCTGTTTCGCTTTTATGCTCATCATTTACGCTGATGAACACAGCTGTTCTGTGTTTGTAAGCTGAAATACACGTCACTCCTGTTCTGTGCTGGTTTAATATTTCATTTTTCTAACACCTTTGCATCATACATTATTCGCTTACTTATTTATTTTCTCTCTTGATTCAAGCAATGCAGAATGTCACAGCTCCTTCTTTTTTCCTAGTGTCACCTGGGGAGCCTCCCATCAAATAGTAGAAATGGAAGAAAGTGTTTGAACGTTACGCTAGGGTCTGCGGGACATCACTCAGTACAGAACGAAGGTCTTCATTGTTATTGCACTGTTTAGGGTCTGAGGGCCAAGAAGTTTATGATCATCTCCCTGAACTAAATGACTCTGAGTCTCAAGGTCTCAATGAGTATGAAATCTGCATTAAGAAATTGGACAAACATTTCCTTCCCAAAATTAGTACGATTTTGGAAAGGTACCAATTTGCCAAGAGATTACAGACTGAAGGAGAGTCTATTGAGACTTATGTAACTCACTTGAGAAAACTGGCGTCTTCATGCAAATTTGCTAATCTCCTTGATGAAAGAATCAGAGATCAATTTATGGTGGGATGTAATATTGAGAGAGTCAGGGAAGAATTATGGATGCGTGATGAACCATCTCTGGATGAAGTGTTACAGGTGGCAAAGCGTGTTGAGCACTCTTTGAAGTGTGTTGAAATTATTAAAAATGATAAACAACCTGTTATACAAGCGTTAAATATAGATGTTAAGAAACCTGCAGGGAAAACAGAGGGTGCTGAGGTTGAATATAAACCTACTATCAGAAAGTGCTATAGATGTGATAAGCCTGGGCATTTAGCAAACGATAAGAATTGCCCTGCCTTGAAAACTGTTTGTTCGAAATGCAAAAGAAGGGGGCACTTTTCTAGTGTCTGTAAGTCGAAAGTAACCTTCTCTACTAAAGTGAGATGTGTTGATACAGAAAATATCTCATAAGAGGATTTCGTTTGTGGGCAAATTGTTGTTCAGGTTGATGATTTGGGGAATAAGACTAAGTCATGTCCTATTGACACTATTCTGGTAGAAGGAGAACCAACTAAAGTCCTATTTGACTCTGGGGCCAAAATTACATTAATTTCAAAAAATTTCTTTCTCAACAAGCTTGCCAACAGAGTTACATTGAACAGACCTGATATTAAGCCGCTAGCATATGGGGGTGAGCCTATACCTCTCAGAGGTTATTTCACTGGGCTCATCGAGTATGAGCAACGCTATACATTTGGTAAAATGTACGTGTCTGAGAAGGGTGACAGCATTATTAGTTGGTTTCACCAAGGTGACTTAGGAGTAATGCTCGACCCCAGTGGTGAAAATCCCATTATTCTTAAGGATAAGAATGTTGTTCAACATTCCCCTTCTCTCTGCACTGTCTTTACAGATAACATTAAAGAAAAATTTCCTAATGTTTTTAGGGAAGGGCTTGGTTGCTTAAAGGATTTCAAACTTGCAATACGCTTGCGAGCTGGTTCTCAACCTTCGTGTTCAAAAGTAAGGAATGTACCTTTAGCTGTTAGAGAGGAAATGGGAAAAGAATTACAAAAACTAAAGGATGGAGGTATAATAGAGGAGGTTGAAAGCACTGAGTGGCTCGCCCCGGTGGTTGCAGCTCGAAAATCCAACGGAAGTCTCCGTCTCTGTGTGGATTTGAGACAACTCAATAAAAATGTCATAGTGGATCATTATCCACTACCCAATATCTCAGAAATGGTGGTTTTACTGGATGGTGCTAAGGTGTTCAGTACCATTGATCTCACGTCAGCATACCATCAGATTCTACTCGATGAAGCCTCGAGAGATCTCACAGCCTTTGTAACTCCTTTTGGAATTTTCAGGTTTGTGAGGATGCCGTTTGGCCTTGTGTCGGCGGCATCCGTTTTTCAACGGGTTATGGAGAAGGTTCTTAAGGGTTGCAAAGGAGTGTGTATTTATCAGGACGATATTCTTGTTTTTGGTAATAATGATGAACAACATAGTCTTCGTCTTTTTGAGGTGTTAAGAAAGCTGGATGAGGCAAATTTGACCATTAAGGCTGAAAAGTGTCATTTTGGAGTCTCTAACATTAATTACTTGGGTCACTCCATTTCAGGTGATGGAGTCTTACCAAAATCTGATCTAGTAGACACTATCACTCGCATGTGTGCACCGAGTTCGAGGGAAGAGTTAATGAAATTTCTTGGTATGATAGAATACTATAATAAATTCATAGAGAATTTTGCAGCACAAAGTGCCAATATGAGACAACTACTCAAAAAGGGAAGTGAATTTGTGTGGGAAGATGCGTGCGAACATGAATTCAGTATTTTAAAACAAAGACTCAACTCAGCTCCGTGCTTAAAGAGTTTTGACCCTTGTAAAGTATTTTATGTCACCACAGATGCCAGTCTTAAAGGTCTAGGTGCGGTAATTCAACAGCAGAGTGATGATGGTTTGGTAACAATTATGTTTGCGTCTCGTGGCTTGAAAGTTGCAGAGTCACGTTACTCAGTCATTGAGCGTGAGGCGTTAGGTGTTTTCTGGGCCATAAAGAAATTTTAAAAGTTTTTATGGGGGACAAAATTCATAGTCAGGACTGATCACAAGCCCCTTTGTGATACATTTAAAAAAAAAAGGTATTGATTCTGTCTCCAGCAGAATTACCAAATGGGTGGTTGCCTTACAGGAATTTGAGTTTGACATAAGGTACATACCTGGTGTGGATAATGGTGTAGCTGACACTCTATCCAGACTTGTGGACGCTGTGGATGATACTGAAGCATCAGATGTTGATTATGATGAAGATATTCATGTGTGCGTGGTTGATGAAGAGATTGTCTCTCACGATGACTGGTGCAGTGAACTCTCCTCTGATTCTACTCTTACTAAAGTGATATCTCTCATTAATAAAGGTTTGCATTCAAAAAGACAAGCCTCAGATGATAGTCAGAAATTTTGGGGTGTGAAGGACGAATTAAGTGTTTCCTGCGGACTTCTCTATCGAGGTACAAGATTGATTCCTCCCCTCAACCTCCGATCCAAGCTGGTTGATCTATCGCATTTATCTCATCTGGGAATGTCCAAGACCAAGGAGAGACTTAGGATGTCATACTGGTGGCCTGGAATGGATCTGATGGTTGAGAGACTTGTTAGAGATTGTGTGGAATGTTCTCTGTGTGACAAGTCCAAGATGGTGAGAGTGCAACCCATGGTAATAAGGAAGTTGCCAAATGGTCCATGGAAGGAAATAGCACTTGACATTTTGGGGCCTATCTATGGGAATGGACAGCAGGTTTTTGTCATCGTTGCAATAGATATGTATTCAAGGTGGCCAGAAGTTTGCTTCACGTGTGGCATAGAGACTAAAAAGATAATTTAGTTTTTAGAGAGTCTCATATCTAGAGAGGGTCTTCCCAACACCATTCTAACGGATAATGGTGTTCAGTTGGTTTCCAAAGAGATGGAAGAGTTCTTAAGTAAACGTGGTATCATACACAAAAAGTGTTCCTTATATCACCCCGAGACCAATGGAATGATTGAGCGCTTTAACCGGGTTTTAAAGGAAGTGATTACCTTGGCTAAGAGTTCTGGGTTAGATTGGAGAAAGGAGGTTCTCAAGAAAGTTCATATGTATAGATTGACTCCACATAGTACTACAGGAAAGTCTCCTTTTGTCTTGTTCAAAGGCAGAACTCCGTGTACGTTGGTGGAACCACCTTGGGTGCGAGAATTGGAGAAAAACCTGGTGGAAGTTCTGACAGAGACTTGTGGCGTGAGAGAGAGATTGAGAAAGCTTTTGTGAGGAAGTCTCTGTTTGACTCTAGAAAAGCTGTTAAAAGTACCAAAGTTAACATTGGTGATTTGGTAGTAATAAAGCAACCGGGTTTGAGTGGGAAGTTTTCTAAACCCATCAGAGTGACTAAATTGTTTAACAATGCTGTTAAAACACAGGATCATCGAATTTGGAACCTGGGAAGAGTAGTACTGTACAAAGGTTCTGTAGGTCCCTGTGTAACAGGTAATGGTTCTGGTCGACTCACAAACACTCACTCACCGGTAGGCAACGCAATATTACCAGGAAAAGCTCCCAGGTTGTCAACAAGGGTTAAAGTTAAACCTTCGTATTTGAAAGACTTTGTACATTGAGATTTGTTTTTGTTTTTATGGTACTTTTGTGTTTTTTTGGGGGGGGTTTGTTAAAGGAGGGAAGGTGTGTGGCATCTGCTTACATCTGTGGCTTCTTACTGAAGTCATGGTTACCAAAGAATGTAATGTCACAATGCCTTGCTTCAGCTTACTTAGCATTAGTTAGAATGTTACTGTTTGAAGAATGAACAGGAGTAGAGATTGAACTGTTGCCCTGCCTGGATGGGATCTTCTTACTTTGCAATAAACCTACATATTTCTACTTCAAACCTGCCTTGCGTGATCCTTCTACCTGAACCACTGGATCTTACACACTCATCTTCGGGAAAGGCAAGGACACCCTCTAGAACAACGAATGGTGGTTCCCTGAGCTCGGCCCAACCCCCAAACCCATCGAACACACCCACAACCTAGGCATAATCCCTGACAGCCAGATATTCATGAAGAAGCAGGTCAGCGCCGTCTCCTCCGCCTGCTTCCTTTCCCTCCGAACGCTCAGGAAGGTCTTCAGATGGCTCCCACCCAACACCAGGCAAACAGTCACACAAGCTCTCATCACCAGCAGACTCGACTACGGCAACTCCCTCTACATAGAAATCACAACCCAACTCATGAGGAAACTCCAGACTATCCAGAACACAGCAGCCAGGCTCGTCCTCCACCTCCGCAGATGGACGCACATCACCGCTCACCTCAGGAAACTCCATTAGCTACCAGTCACAAAGAGATGCCAGTTCAAGCTGCTCACCTACGCATACAAGGCACTACACAATGAAGGACTAGTGTACCTCAACAAACAAGTGAATTTCCACCAACCTACCAGAAAACTCCATTCCGGATCCCTCTCCCTAGCAGCCATCCGACACATCCGCTGGATGAACAGTGGCGGCCGCTCCTTCTCCTAACTGGCGGCTAAGGACTGGAACAACCTCCCCCTGCACCTCAGAACCTCGCCATCACTCCAGCAGTTCAGGAAGGACCTCAAGACCTGGATGTTCAACCAATCGGGGAACAGGCAGAATGATCCCACAGCACCTTGATACCCTCAAGGGTGAAGCAGCCGCACCCTACAAATCCTGATCGATTGAGTGATTGATAGAAACTAAAAAGATATGTTTCCGAAAAAAACACAATTAAAATGCTACAGAGCACGTCACATCAAAACAGTCAAAACAGAACGCAATACAACAGCCACAGTACAATACATCACATTACTATAATGCAGCAAAAAATACACAGAAGTACAAAAAAATACAATAGAACACATAACCACCACAACAAAATGCACAAATGTTCTTGTCACACATAACCACCTCCAGAATATTTTTTTCAAAAACGGTGGTAAAAGATGTTTGGAGCAAGCACTGCCATAACTCACCACCAAGGCCATTAAAGAGCATGAGTCAAAAATACTTTGTGATCCGGCCAAACAGTGTCATTCAGCAGTATACCCAACCACTGTCTGTGGGAACCACTATTCTTGTGTGTAACTATAGAGCCAGAGCCTGCTCAGCTAGGGACTTCACACCCCAAACGTACTGTCAAAGTGAGTCATTGTAAAGCATTTTGCCAACCTAGCACTGATCCATACTAGGGTTCTCACCCTCCTAGCTCAGTTTTACTTTGGGGACTTCACCCTCCCAGTTAATTTCTCTGATAGGGACATCTCCATTCCAGCTCAGGTCTACACTAGGAACTTCACTTTCCTAGCTTTTGTCTATGAAATGCTCCACTCTACCCTGCTTGGTACAAAGCTAGCTCTCATCACCTCCATACATGTGAGGGGCCAACATGTGGCCTGGGCTTGTCTCTAAGTAGACATAGAAATTCAGACTCCCAGCAGTGACTTAAAACACACTCATGTGTCATTAATTCTAACAAAATTTCTTAAATAGAATCTCGCAGTCTATTGTTGAAACCATATACTTATCCAGGAATCTTCCACATTGTCCCTGGCACTCTACTGGGTACTTTCAGTCCATGGACCTTGACCCCCAATAGAAAAACACTACACTGAAATATTACATGTAGATTCTCATTAGCTACAGCGCCAACCGGGGCCTTTGTTGAGCTACCTGTTTTAGAGTAGGGCACTGTGACCATGCTACAAGGTGGTCCCCTTAGGAAAAATCATCACCTGCCCCATACATCCAGGACACAGAATCCAGGAACAACAGCTGGTAGCACCATTAACATCAACAGTGCTATGAATGGTCCATACAACTGATAGCTAGCGAATAATTAGAATAAACACGAACCATGGGAGGCTCATGCACATCCATATTTGTTTTAACAATGCAATTGGCACACACCTACTTCTGCACTGCAGCTCTGAAAAGCACTGAAGCATCCATGACTGCTGTCAAGGAATGCTTATTGATGGTCTGTATGGAGGCCATGTCTAGTTGTGGTGTTGGCTCTAGCCGCACTTTGTGACACAAAGGACGACACCATGCTCTTGGAAAGAATTACATCAGTGGGCAAGGTGCACGATCAGGCAATCAAATGGTTTGACTCTGTCTGTGTAATCTTTTGATGAGCATCTCAATGCAATTAAGTGAAGCACATCCCCCAATGATCTCATGAGTCATTCCTCTGAGCTCCCCCTCCTGTATTTAATATTTATGTGCAGACCAGCAAGAAGTATTGAGACCAAGGGATGATGGCTTATGGTATCACGTGCAGCTATTTTTCTAAGTAACCAGATGTTAAAAGTAGGATTCATAGATCTTGAAAGTTCATTAGAAGGCTATCAAAGACTGTATGGACAAAAATAACTGAGGTTAAATGCTAATAAAATAAAATAAAAGATTTCTGGACCTAAGGTTGCTTTTAAGAATCTGACCAAAGTAGAAGTTCATTCATGTTGACAACTGCAGAATATCCTAAAAAAAAAGGTAAAAACATTAAGATGTGGGTGTTTGAAATTATTTTGCAGCTCCCAAACCCTCGAATAGTCACTTGACACTTTGGTCTGAGACCCCTTGCTGCTGAACAATTTGTAACGCAACCTTTTAGGACAGAGGCCACATCACAAAATTACAGATAGGTCACAAACAAACAGTATGCAGTTTTCTACTGCTATTTACAAGCTGTCTGTACGCACATCTGTCCCTAAAGTTTTGAAGAATGATTGCGAAGAAAATAGAGCAAGAATAGCTAAGAGCAGAATTGTGCTGCGCCCCCTGCTGCTGGAAAAATGTTGATTCAACCTTTTAGTACATAGGTCACATCACAAAACTACTGACTGGTCGCAAAAATGCAGTATGCAATTTTCTACCACTTTTAGAGACCTGTCCGTACTTACATCTGGCCCTAAAGTACTACCTAACACTTTTAAGGATTTAATTTGAAGAACATAGAGCAACCATAGCTGGGGATGTAACTGGATCTTGACTCAGTTACTGCAATGCTTTGGTAATACATTTACCAAAAAGCTGGCATTCATTCTACAAAAAGTTCAAAATGCTGCAGCTAGGAAGGCAGTAGGAATTAAAGGAAGACAACACATAACATAACAAATGTCTTATCAAATTTTAGCTGGTGACTAAAAATTGCCAAAATAAGAGAACCAACCAACCTAAGTATAGGGAATCCTTTAGTCAACAGGCATAAATATTTAACAAAAAGACCCTTTCTTATTATATTCCAAGTTGATCACTGCAATCAGAAGACCTTTTTAAGCTATCTTCCTATGGATGGAAAAGTCCTGCTAGATCTGGAATAATTTCCCCCTGGCACTGAACACAAAAAGAAAACATATTTTTTGGGAGGAAAAAAAAAAAGTTAAAGACCTATCTATTTCCCATTCTAAATATCTGTCTGAAAGCCAAGCCATGATCTTGGCTCAATCCTCGCACTTGTTTTTCTGCAGGCCTAGAGCTGCGATTCCAAATGGTTAAAGCACTATATAAATGAAATATATAAACTGAAAGAAAGACTATTTATGTGCTCTCAACACACACACTTCATGGAATGCAATTGACGTTTGTGTGTGTTTCTCTCTGGGGACATGATAGCAGTGACTGGCATATTATGGCAATGACTACTGGTGTATCACAGGGTGGCCTAGTCACATCATAGCGTGCATGTGGTGCAGTGCCTAGGCTTTTGATGGCAATGGCTGGCATATCGTAGGGATAACAGAGCTCTTAATGGCAAAGCCTATCCCAGGTCATTAGATGCTGGTCCTGGAGACCTAGAGCAATGACAGGCATATGATGGCTCGCACATTTGAGGTTGCGAGGGTATATGATGACGATGACTGACATATGATTGGGGACCAATGCACATGACAGCAATAAAAGGATGCCTTTCAGTTTAGGTTAAGAGGGTATGTGAGGACAATGACTGACATATGGAGACCAATGCACATTTACAGCAATAAAAGGATACCTTTCATAATAGGGAAATTATAGGCTACGATTGAGATGACTTGCATATTATTGGCGACCAAGGCACATGACGGATATGAAAAGATACCTTCCATAATAGGCACAATATAGGCTATGAGAGTATATGATGATGACTGACATACAATTGGAGTCCAAGGCACATGACAGCAATAAAAGGATACCTTTCATAATAGCCACATTATAGGCTATGAGGGTATATGATGATGTTGATTACTGACAGACAATTATAGACCAAGACACGTAACAGCAATGAAAGGATCCCGTGCAACGATTTTGCAACTAGTACAGTGAGGAAGCTAGAAGTATGATGATAAGAACTAGCATACAATGGTGGTACTTGGGCATGTAGTGGCAATTGACGAGGGCTTGCGATGCAAAGTCCGGCGTTGAGGATGCAGCGCGCAGTAGGGGCGATGTTTTGGTTCCGAGGAGCTGCGAGGCTGTGATGTGGATTCCTTCGTCGTCATGAAGGCTGCCATCAAAGAGGGATGCCAGGTCCTGTGCCACGGATGCGTCATGCAGCAGTGGCTCCGATGAGTCTGTAGAGGCGATGTGGGTCATTGTGTCAGGTCCAATCCACGTAGCAGTGGCAATGAATCTGTTCTGCTCTGAGTTGCACAGCGCAGGAGAGGAGAAGCGTTGGTTCCGCTGGATCCAAGGAGGCTAGGAGAGCACCTCAGGCTGGCTTCCAAGGGTGCAGGACTGGGGTGGCACCACTTGGCAGTGTAGATTCACAGATGACAGACTCAAGGTGCTGGGGTCAAAGTTATTGGAGCCTTTTGTCCCTGAGGCTCAAGTCAGGAGGCCAGACAACTATCCCTGGGAGTCACTCTGGTGGTCCTGGGTTTAACAGATGCAGGTCTTGTCCTTCTCGCCCCGGCAAGAGGGCAGTAGGCAGCAGGTCAGCACAGCAGGGCAGCAGTCCTTCAGAGCAGCAGTCCAGCAGAGTGGCAGTCCTTTCAGCAGCACCGCAGTCCTTCTTCCTGGTAGAGTATCCACAGGTCCAGAAGTGTGCTGAAGAGCTGGCGTTTGAGGTCCAGTATTTATACCAAGTTGTGCCTTTGCAGTGGGGAGAAGCTTCTGGAGACAGGCCTTTGAAGTGCACAGGTGCCTCGCTGGCTCCAGACTAACTACAGGGGGTATGCCTAGTCAAGTGTGAATGGGGCTGGGTCCAGCTCCTCCCTCCCTCCCTGCCCATCCAGGCACACCTAAGCTCCCTATTGTGTGTGGCTGTCTAAGAGGAATACACAAAGCTCAGCTGTCAACTTCACCCAGTCATGTGACCCAGAGACAGACAGCTGGCACCAACTGGTCAAGGCAGGAAAATTCTAAACTTGCCATTTTCAAAATTGTAATTTAAAATTCGATTTCACCATAAGTTAGGATTTTTCATTACAATTCCAAAGACACCACACATGAACTGGTTACCGGCTCCCATTTGAAAATTGCAGTTTATTTACTGTAATAAGGTAACTACAATGCTATCCTTTGGGAAAGGTAGACCTTGCAGCAGTGAAAAGAGAATTTAAGAGTTTTTCACTACAAGGACATGTAAAACTTAAAAGTACATGTCCTACTTTTATTTTTTTACTACATTGCAACCTGCCCTCTGGGCTGTCCAGGGCCTACCTTAGGGGTGACTTATATGTATTAAAAAGGAAGGTTTGGGCCCTGCAAATGGTAAAGGTTTATTTTGCCAGGTAGAAATGACAGTTTAAAACTGCACACACACAGGCTGCAATTGCAGGCCTTAGACATGTTCAAAGTGCCACTTCAGTGGGTGACACAATCAGTGCTGCAGGCTTTTAGTAGCATTTAATTTACATGCCCTGGGCACAAGTAGCACCACCATACTAGGGACGTACAAGTATATATAAATGTGCCAATTGGGTATAAGCCAATTCTACCATGTTTTAAGGAACGAGCACAAACACTTTAGCACTTGTTAGCAGTGGTAAAGTGTGCAGATTCCTAAAGCCAGCAAAAACGTATTCAGTAAACGAGAGGGTTAAAGGAAAAAAGTGAGGGGGAAAACCACACCAAGGATGCCAGGTCTAACAGGTATCACATGATGGGATAACTGACAGAATGATGGCGATGGCTGTCATATAATGTGAAATTTTGGCACATGATGTGGAGGTACCTGATGTATGACTGCAACAACTGATATATTATATAGCTGTGTAGACAACAATGTCTTGCTGATTATGGTGGCTGAGGATATGATGAAATGTGTCATATGAGTGGGGTACTTGGATGTATGATTGGAGTGGCAGACATGGGCTATCTGAGCACATGACTGGCATATAACTGGCATGTTGAGGCAATGACTGGGGTAACTGGGAATATGAAGGTTATTATAATTGGTATGTGACGGGGGCTCCTGTGTTTAAGGTGTCAATAATTTTCACGTTATGGAATACTCAGGGGATCGAGTATGTTCATTTATTCAAATAAACATGTAATACTTATGGCCAAAATAAATATATTTATGGGAAAACAGCAAGCTGTGGTTGGAGGCAAATTAGCCTATTTTCTAAAACATGCAAAAGTTACATCTAGGAGCAAATTTAGTACATTATCCAAATATAGAAACCCAATATTATAGATTAAAAAATGTTTATATGGAATAAATGAAAGGCTGATAACTTCATAAAATGAAAATCTTGCCCTTTGGGGCACAATAAGTATATTTTCAGAAAATAACTACGCAGGAAAATGATTCACTGAGCCATTTAGGTTGCTCATTGAGTTAAGAACTCTCTGCTTACATCTGTTGAGACTTGCATTAGTGTTTATTTTTTGGCTATCTAATATAAACTATAAGTATTAGGATTACCAGCATTTTGATGAATAAGTCAGCAATTATAAAGGTTTTTAGCGTAAAGCGAACATACACCACAATTATCGCACATCCTTCTTCATTTATTCTTTAAATCCATATTTGTTTTGTGGAATGATATGATTATGCCGCCTGTTGCTGAGTCAAGTAATACTACTGCATACTGTGGACCACAGGCAGGGTCTTAAGTTAAATATCCAGACAGGCAGCACATCCCCTGCTCCTCTCTAATTAGAGGCAGTTTGTATACATTTCTTCATTCCACTTCTTTTCAAATGAATCTGCTGTCTTGCCATCTTTCAATCTTCTGCACATTCCATTTTGATTTCCACCAACCTCCACTCCATTAGCAAACAAACACCACTGTCTTGAGAGCACATCCCAGTGTACTTTCACAATATCTGCACTGAGATAAAGTCTCAGAGTTCTACTGCATGTACCGAAAGGGGTCTAATATTCTGTGGTGCAGGCGTAGTTTATCTAATAAGAATGAAATCTACTGAAGCCCTCCATCTTCAGACTTAGAAAAATGGGCAAAATAAGCAAGCTAAGGCCGACCGGCGATTCAATGTCAATGACTATGGCTTCAAGAACGACCCCTGTCTCTGTCGGTTCTCCAGGTAGAAAGTTGGCAAAAAGATTTTAAGTCTTTAAGTCCCAGCTTTTGTAGCGTGGGCAAGGAGGAGTACACTCTAACACCAGCCAAAGGTCCAGGACCTGAGAGGCACCCGCTGGAGGTTAGGACACACTCCAACAGAGGCCAGGAGCAGGGTCCAGGGCGGGTCCACTTGGTACTTGTCAGCTGGGCATTTGCAAGGAGAGAGGCATCTGGAAGCTTGGTGTGTTTCTGTAGCTCAAACAGGAGGTCACCCAACTGTGCCTTGTAGTCACTTCAGGGATCCTGGGTTCGAGGTAAGCAGGTCCAGTCTCCTTCAACTTCTTCAGATGACAGGACAGTCCTTCTCATTCTCCACAGATCCAGGGGTGTTTTGAGGAGAGGTCTGTGGGGTAAAATGTCATGCAGAGTGCCAGCCTGTAGTGAGGGGCAAGCCTTTGTCAACTCCCTAAACCAGTTCTGGTCAGTTACTCCACGCCCACTGGGTTTGGTGCAACCAGACTAGAGACACAAAGAGGAGGCAGGCCTAAGTGAGAGCTACGTCTGTCAGGCATCCTTTGTAGCTCAGGAAGGGGCTAAGCATAGCCCCCCAAGCCATGCCATCAAGGGAGGGGTCCCTCTCCCCTCACCCAGGGTCCCCTGTCCACTTGCGGGGTGCAATACACATCGCACCACAGGAAAGCCATAAGAGGTCAGATAAAAGCAGGACAATGGCAGGAAAGCCTTTAGGTTTTAGGCAGGAAAATGACAAGTTTCTAAATATGCCATTTCTAAAACAATAATGTAAGATCTGATATGACCATTAAGTTGGATTTTAAATTACTATTAAAATGAGTCTTCGAACCATTTTCTAAGCTTTTCCCAAACTGAATTTAGCACTTTTAAATGTAATTTTCACTGGTATCTCTTTTAAAGGTTAATTGAGCTTAAGGACGACTCAAATAAAATAAAGGGTAAGGTACCTTTAGATAGTTTTCACTGACAATGAGCAAATAAATTAGGTTGCTTGTTTGTTTTTAAAAAAGGTATTAGTTTGGTGTTAATACTTAACAGCCCACTGGAGTAGTGAAAGGGTTTCCTATGGTGAAAGGGGTTTGCCACAGGTAGCCCCAGACAAATGCCTTGAGTGTGCCATGTTAAAGGTCTGGCTCCTATTTGAAGCCATTAAATATGCTTAAAACTTAAAACTGCTAAACTTGCATTCCACTGAGTCTAGATAGCCATACATTCCATCCACTGTAGCACAGGTAAAATCGTGTTTATGGACAGCATAAAAACACTGGAAATTAGGGCATTGGAATTTCCATGGGGAAACTAACATATCAATGTTTTTGCAATTCCATCTTGACGCTCAGAGGTGTTCTGATGTAATAGAGAGGAATTTCTGTAGCTCAACACTGCGTTCTATGGCACTCCTGAAATAACATGAAGTAACAGGAAAACTTTGGCCTCGTAATATTTCAATCTTCTGTAGTACGAAACAGCCTTGTGGTGTGTGCGCTGTCTGCCAAATGACATATATTTTCTCCCATGTAAAGGCAAGTGCTGCCTTTTTCTAAAATAACAATCAGATATAAATACAAATATACACGTATGCACACACACACAAAAAAAATAAAGTCCAGTTATGGGGTTATGAATTAGAAACGAAAAAATCGCTGGTTATGGTTAGGAGCACAGTCCATAACTCACCTATCAAATGTATTTGGTATTACATTGGGCTCAGGCCTAGAAGAGTCACAAATCCAGCATAGAATTCACAAATCCCATGATAAAAATCGTTTGATAATTGTATTTCTGGGGAGGCCCTTTGGGCCCCTCGCATGGGCCTTGGGGTCAAGGTAGATTCACCCTGCCCCTTCATGCCCTTTTATTTTTAGTTGTCCCAGTGCGGTGATTGGTGACCACATTAGGTAATGGAGGCCGCAACAGACCTTTTTCGTGACAGTCAGCCAAGTAGAGCACTGCAGATTATATCTATAGCATTCTAATACATGACGTCAGATTTGTGATCTTCATGAGCGCCGGTACCCTGCATCAATAACCCCACCACACAGATGTCAAGCAAACCTCCCATAATTGCGGCTAATCTATGCCAAACCCAGCAGACAGGCCACTCACAACCCAATGGACCGTCGTTGAAGGTCAATTCGCTTTTCTACCTTACACTAAAGATTAATTCTTGTATATGTTTTTTGGGTAGAAGAGCGGGGTTTTAAACTTCCCCAGAGGTCAGGGGCAGTGAGTAGGGACAGGATGAAAACATATTGCCAAGCCATAGTTCATTTATAAATAATCTAATTGCAGCTTCCAGCCCCAAGAGGAGAGCGTATGAACTGATTAGGTTTACAGATGCGAGACTGATTCTCGACTCTGGTTTCCTTTTGAGAGTTCAGGGCTCGCTTCTGATCGATTTGGTAAGTTATCAAGTCCACTCCTGCAAATTATATGAAGAGCTTAGGTCTGTCTTGTCAGGGGTCTTTTGAAAGAACGCCCCTCATTTCTCTCCCCCAGTAGAAACCTTGGCCCCTGGCTGCTGTCCACTGATGACATGGCCAAGGCCTTCTCACTACCAAAGCGTGACATCTCACCCCAGTCCCCTGTTGGGATCTTTAGAGTTTTTCTTTGGTCTCCTCATGGGAGTCCTGGCCCAGCTCCCCAAGTCGGTTCATGACACAAGAAGATAAAAGGGCGAGCCCAGAAGGCCACACAAAGAGAAAGGGAAATCGCCCAATACCCACTTATAGCCCGGAAGCATCAGAAAGGAATATAAAGGAGGCATAGTGAAAACAGCAAGGCATGTAACACAGACCACTAATCACTGCTAAAGACCGCATTACAATCATTCACAATGCAAAGGCTGTCTCATTGCACAGACTCACATAGGCTGGTTCAGTGGAATATCTAAAGAACCACCCACCACCCTTCCACAGACCCTCCATTGAGACAACCAGCAGACTCACTGATCACGCACACATGGACTTGGTGTAAGGTCACAAGCCCCACCCCGCCTTCAAAGCATCCTCATTTGGGACAAGTTAAAAACAGGCCACTGCACAGGTAATGTTGAGGGCCGTGAGTCTCAACAACCCCTTCGGACCACTTACTCCAATATAAAAAACAACCACAAGCAAACAACAGTCTTCTCCCATAACACCCACCAGCACCAAGAAGCCAGTGAGTTGATGTGCATCGCACTTTACATAACTCTTAATATAGCATGTATTTAACTGTAGCACTTGTGATTTTACAAGGCTGTGACATACTAAAACTGTGGCACCAGGCGCTACATATAAACCATGTTTTTTATTTTTATTTTTAAAAAGTTGTTATTATAGAAATTAGCTTGTGCTGAATGAAATTCATGAAATCTATTTGGCTGAGTCCCAAGGGCACGCAAACCACTCCATCCTGAGGTGCGTGGGGGCAGGGTGCAGGGAAAATGGTCATTCAGTTGGTTCCTCCATATGATGATAACAGAAATGCAGTGCAGGTGTGCCAGCTGCCAGAAACTACTCCGCCTCTGCCGACTATTGATCCGGCCTGTAGGCTGTCATTTAGGAAACACTAAATTGGAGTGGGACGGTGTGATGGCGTGGGAGGTGATTTCAGGCCGAGCTGTCACTCAGCAGTGTGCTCTGTGGTTTCCGCACATCATTTGGAAAGCGAGCCGCCACCTGTGTCCAGCACTGATGCGGAGTGGACAAGTGTATTAAAAATGAATTGCTTCTGATCTAGTTTGGTTCATTTTCATCTTGAGGTGGGAGATAAAGCTCCAGGCTTCTTCCAAAATGCAGATGATATCAGTTTACTAAACAGTTATTTTAAAAGAGCTAAAATGCCTAGAGAAGCAGTTTGTGAAATGACTGTCTCACAAACAAGCCTCATTTTGAAACAGCTGACGTTCTTCAATGCCTGTCTGCGCTTTATGTACAAGGCTGTATTTCCTTTTCTGGGGGGTGGCTCACCCCCTCGAGTGACAAACTGTCGAAATCCCCCATGGCTGTTCTTCTGAACAGTATAATTCGTTATATATTGGGATGAATGAAGTCCACTTCTACTCACAGAACTCAAATGCCTTGCAAGCACTTTTTGACTCTGTCATCCCCTTTGACCCCATACATCCTGCCCAGCCTCTGGTAGTCTTTCTTCCGGCTCGGTGTGCACCAGGCAGTACCACAGGCACAGAGAACAGGTTCGAACTGAACCGAGAGCCTTTGGTGGAATCTGTAACTAGCCACAGGATGGCCATTTATTATACATTCCAACCGATCCATGCATGGTACATTCCATACCAATATGTACATTTAGGGCACTGCACAGATCGTCCTTAATTTACAGAAAATTGAAATAAAGCGACAAACTTAAGATTTAAAAGAGTTCAGTGGGAAAGGAAAGACTTTCACTTTGCCTCGATGAATATAAAACATACATCTATTCTGGGCTTTAATACTATGTTCTTTTTCGCGTGTGTGCAGAAGCAATGTAAAACAGTGCGTGTGCCATGAACGCGTCCAGTAATATTGATTACACTGGGTCCTCCTCTTCGTCATGAAGATGAGAAAATTCGTATCCCTTTAAATCTAAGCTCGTCCACTTCTGAAACCACTGCGAAGTGCAAGCGGGGTTCACCCCGTTGAGCGAGGCAAATCCAGTGGGAGACAGCAGAAGGGGTGCCTGTGACTTTAGAGAAGCAGGTCTTGGGTTAAAGGGACTATCCAGGGAAGAGAAAAGAAATATTTTCATACTTAGTCTTGCATCACCAACAGCCAGCAACAATTGGCATTCTACAATGTTCTTTTGTTTATTGACACCTGCTTAAGTGACCAAAAAACTCTGCCGCGCAACGCGGAGTTCTGCAAACGTCAGAGTGCATTAATTTGCGCAGTTCGCACTGATTTTTAGCGCTGGGTGTTTGTCCCGCACTGGAAAATCAGCACGAATGGCACCGTGCGCAGTGCAAGAGGGCGCTGCTTTTTTCTGAAGCTACTCGAGCTGCAGTTTCTTCAAAACGAGCCGAAGGTTTCTCAACGCGAGCGGTCACAACCATCCGCGACCACCCGCGTTGAGAAACCTCGCTGGGGGGTGGTCTAGCATTGGATTTTCCTCGCTCACACTCGCCAACTTAACGTTGGCGAGCACGAGCAAGGAAAAAACTCCACGTGCTCCGCAGAGCGCTGAAAACTCCGCAAACGGAGCGGGGTTCACCGCCCAGGCCTAGTTTTGAGATCTATTGTGACATCTTTCTCCAGATAGCCCCTTTAATAAATATTATTGGCGAGCACCCACAGATGCAATGGAGGTTCATCTCTTAATCAGACGCTATGATGAACTCACTTCCCTCTCTAATGCCTCTAAATTTGAATCTACATTTGAAGGACACACAATAAAACGTGCTCTGGTTGTGACTAAAGCGTCTCCTCCAAAGTTTTTTTATACAGTAGGGCACACACAAGAAAATATCAATTCGCAGCTCCACCTGAACTCTACAAGACTGACCACACTTCTGACCTGTCATTCAAACAAAGCATACATATTAGATAAAGTCTAGAAAACCTATCAACACTCACAACTTCTTTTTAAATTAGGGAGCATAGAAATATTACATACATTTCATTTTCATCAATACATATTAATCAATTAGTATGTGAAATGATTTGAAGAAGAGGGTGAGGCAGAGGAAGACATACAACAGTACTTTCTGAGACACAAAAACACAGAGGCATTGTTCAAGAAATGGCCCAAAGCATATTGACATCAGCTAATGGCATGCTGAAAGCCTCTAAACCTTCTCCTTAACCTGGGATTTTAAGGGCAGTTCAGCTAGCCCAGATCTTTTTAAACTAGCTATCCACCCCACGAAACAGCTCCAGATGCATTTAAACATTTCAATCAATCAAGGGTTGGTGAAACGCAACTACTTACCCGTAGGGTCTCAAAGCACTGGGGGGGGGAGGGGTAGCTCCAGGATGTTCATTAGGGTTCGTCGAAGAGCCAGGTCTTGAGGTCCTTCGTGAACTTGGAGAGTGTTGGTGTCTGCCGGAGGTGGAGTGGGAGGGTGTTCCATGCCTTGGCTGCGAGGAAGGAGAAGGACCGTCCTCCTGTTCTGGTTTTCTTGACGCGTGGCACCGTAGCTAGGGAGAGCTGGGCTGAGCAGAGGGATCTCTGGAGGGCGTGGAACGAGAGGCAGTGGTTGAGGTAGGCCGGTCCACTGTTGTGGAGGGCTTTGTGGGTGTGGGTGAGAAGCTTGAAGGTGATTCTCTTTTCGATGGGGAGCCAGTGTAGTGTCCGCAGGTGTTCGGTGATGTGGCAGTGGCGAGGTAGGTTGAGGACTAGTCTGGCGGAGGCGTTCTGGACATTCTGGAGTTTGTGGGTGAGGTTTTTGTTGATCCCGGCGTAGAGTGCGTTGCCTTAGTTCAGTCTGCTGCTGATGAGGGCGTGGGTGACGGTTTTCCTGTGTTCGAGAGGAATCCAGTTGAAGGTCTTTCGTAGGAGACGGAGGGTGTGGAAACAGGCGGAGGTGACAGCGTTGATTTGATGGTTCGTTTTGAGTTCAGAGTCCAGGATGATTCAGAGGTTCCGTGCATGGTCGGAGGGGAAGGGAGGGTTGTCGAGGGCGGGGGGCCACCAGGTGTCGTCCCATGCGTCTTGGTGAGGGCCTATGATGAGTACTTCAGTTTTGTCCGAGTTTAGTTGTCGGCAGCTGTTCTTCATCCACCTGGCGAGGGCTTCCGTCCCTTCTTGGAAGTTGTGTTTGGAGATGTGGGGTTCGTTGGATAGAGAGGGGATGAGTTGGGTGTTGTCTGCATAGGATACAATGTTGAGCCCGTAGGATCTGATGATGGGAGCGAGTGGGACCATGTAGACATTGAACAGGGTGTGGCTAATGGAGGATCCTTGGGGAACTCCACAGGTGGTTGGTGTGGGGTCCGAGAGGAAGTGTGGGAGTCAGACCCTTTGTGTTCTGCCGGATAGGAATCAGCAGATCCAGTCAAGGGCCTTGTGTCAAATTCCTGTGTCGTGTAGTCATTGGGCTAGGGTGCGGTGAGATACGTGTTGAAAGCCGCAGAGAGGTCCAGGAGGATGAGGGCCACAGTTTCTCCTCTGTCTAGGAGGGAGCGGATGTCGTCTGTTGCGGTGATGAGGGCGGTTTCGGTGCTGTGGTTTTTCCTGAAGCCAGATTGGGAGGAGTTGAGGATGTTGTTTTCTTCTATGAAGGAGGCGAACAGGCTGTTGATGGCTTTTTCGATGGCTTTCGCTGGGTACGGGGGTAAGGAGATCAGTCGAAAGTTTTTGAGGTCGGAGGGGTCAGCCAAAGGTTTTTTCAGGAGAAGGTTGATCTTGGCATGTTTCCAGTCGTCGGGGAAGGAGGCGGTCTCGAAGGAGCGGTTGATGATTCGTCGAAGCTCGGGGGTGATGATGTTGGCGGCTTTGTAGTAGATGTGGTAAGGGCAGGGGTCCGTGGGGGCTCCGGAGTGGATTGACTTCATGGTCTTCAGGGTGTCATCGATGGAGAGGGTGGTCCAGCTGTCGAGTATAGGTTGCGTGGTGTCAGGGGTGGTGGGTGTGGGATCCGTGTGTGGGTTGTCGTCGTTGAAGTTGTCGTAGATGGTCCTGATTTTGTGGTGGAAGAAGGTGCTGAGTCTGTTGCAGAGGTCCTGGGAGGTGGGGATGTTGGTAGTCTTACAGTTGGGTTGTGCGAACTCTTTGATGATGCCGAAGAGTTCCTTGCTGTTGTGTGCGAGGGCGGAGATTCTGTCCTGAAGCGCTCTCTTCCTTGTGTGTCTGATGAGCTTGTGGCTGCTTTGAAGTGGCTGCTTTGAAGTTGTCAAGGTCCCCTGTGGTTTTGGAGTTCCTCCATATCTTTTCTAGGCGTCTGCAGGTTAGTCTTGAATCTCGGAGTTTGGCAGAGAACCAGCTGGCTCTCTTGGCGTGTGGGTTGGTGATTTTCTTGAGGGGGGTGATGGTGTTTGCACAGTCGGTGATCCAATTGTGCAGGGTTCGGGGGCGGCGGTAGGGTCGTCGTCCGTGGCGGTGGGAGCGGAACTGCTGAGAGAGGCGGTGAGCTGGTCGTTGTGGATCTTGTTCCAGTTTCTGCGTTGGAGCCGGTTTGGGCGTTTGCAGGTGATGTTGGTTTTGAAGGTAAAGTGGACGCAGTGATGGTCTGTCCATGAGACTACGGAGGGGTGGCTGAAGGTGATGGACTTTCCCTCTGTGAAGATGGGGTCGAGGGTGTGTCCTGCTGAGTGCGTGGCTTCTAGTACGATCTGTTTGAGTCTGATGTTGAGGAGGTTGTTCAGGAGGGAGGAGGAGTTGGGGTCTTGGACCAAACCCTCACTTTCACCTAGAGTTGTCCTCAAATGCGGATAAGGGTCACCTGGTCGACACTCTTAATAGCTTCAACCTACACCAACGAATTGAAGTACCCACTCACATGGCTAATCATACGCTGGATGGAATCTTCACAAATAATGCAGAATTAGAAATAGATAAGATCCTGCCACTCCCATGGTCGGATCATAAGACCATCTTCTTTTCAGTCACGACCCCATGTATCAGAGCAGTTAGAATTATTAAGTACAGGCCTTGGAAGGTTACCAAGGTGGAAGCTGGACAGCATGCTCTCTCCAAGTCAGTTCCCGCTCCCGTTAATGGCATTGACTGTGCAGCAATCAGCTACACTCGCTGGCTGTATGAGGCATGCATCAAAGTGGTGCCTGAGAAAACGCTAAAGAGCCATAGGAAAAATCTATCAGGTCCATGGTTCTCACCGGCACTGAAAGCAGCACAGCTTAAGTGCAGGCATCAGGAGCGCAATTGGAGGGAAGACTATTCTCCTGACAAAAAAACTATATATATAAAATTTCTTTTGGAGTATAAAGAGCTAATTAAAGCTGAAAAGACAAAACTTTTCTCAGGAAAAATCAGACTAGCTGCAAACTCCACCAGGGAACTCTTTAAAACTGTCAAAAATCTGTCCAAATGGAACAATAGTAACATCTTTATTCCGGATGAATCCTTCTGCAACAAGTTGGCAGATTTCTTCCAATTCAAGGTCAACTCTATCTTTCAAGTATTCTCTCGGAATGCACTTAGTACCGACCTTTCTCTTCATCAGGATGAGGCTATGATCCTCGGTGTATCCACAGGGCCCTGTGTACCTCCCATCTTTGAGACGTTCTCTCCTCTCTCGTGGGATAAAACAATCAGTCTCATGAGCTCTATCAAATTAGGAGCCCCCTCGGAACCTTGCCCCCCACTGATTATCAACAAGGTGGCCAGCCAGGTGGCTAGGCCACTCAAAGATTTACTAAATGAGGCACTTAGTTCCGGGCACTACCCAAATATCTGGAAAAAAGCTTCCATTCTTCCCCTGGTGAAGAAACCCTCCCTGGATCCTAAGCTGGTGGACAGCTACAGACCAATTTCCCGGCTTCCGTTCCCTGCCAAGTTGCTAGAGAAGGCCATGAATGAGGAAATTCTAACTTTTCTGAACACCCATCAGTTGCTGGATTCTGCTCAATACGGTTTCAGAGCAAACCATTGTACGGAGTCAGCACTGATGCCGCATCAGAGGAAATAAGAGTCAGGGTGGACAAAGGCGGCAGAGCGGCATTAATCCTACTGGATCTCTCCGCCGCCTTAGATACGTTCCACCATGCACTACTTATTAAACGTCTGCACTCCGTAGGCTTTAGGAACACTGCACTAACTCTGCTGAGCTCATTTATGGAAGACAGAAAACAGTGGGTAGAGATGGAAGATGCAAAGTCCAGCCCTTTCTCCCTCCCCTGCGGGGTGCCGCAGGGATCTGCGCTTGGTCCCACACTTTTTAACGTGTATGTCACCCCCCTGGGAAAGCTCATTTATTGTTTTGGTCTGACCGTACTATCCTACGCGGATGACACACAGATAGTGGTTTCCATTTCATCACAGGTTGAGAAAGATGCAAACAATTTCTGCAGATGTATGACTGCAGTCGCGAGTTAGATGCACAGTAATTGTCTCAAGCTAAACTCGGACAAAACTGAGGTATTGCTCTTTGGGAAAGAGACTGTTGCGGGGATTTTGCACCTACACAGAATTATGCACAGGAAAAGGGGTGTACCAACCTACCACCTTAGTACCCAAAATCCCAAAACCGACTAGCTATAGTGTCTCATTCGTTCTCCTCCAAAATCACGAAGCTACAAATGATTAGACAACCCAGAACACAACACTCCCGACTCTCTCAGGAATCGTGGTAGCAAGACATACCCTTTCGCTCGCTCGTCCACAATAAGAATGGTCAGAGTCACTGTTATAGTTCAAAATGTTTATTTTAACTATCGTGCTCTATAATGCAGTATACGAGCCACTACCAGCAGCGAAATGCATAAACTTAGAAGAATTAGCATTGTTACAATTCCATAGAATATAAAGGGGGATGTCATCATATACAGACAGTGGAAAAAGGACTACAAGGCCTAACCACCCTCCCCTTGGTAAAGTGTTGTTTATTATATAAAAGAAGATCTCTGGGCTTTGTCTGCAGACCCCATACCTTAGTGCCTAGATGGTAGCTTTACATCATAGGAACAGCATAGCTCTTCTCCCTGGAAAGGACCCTCTCCAAGTGTGTGTTAGAACAACATGCATCCCTGTAATATCAAAGCACGAGTTTCCAGTAGCACAGCTGTGTTAGCATGTTTTGTCTAGATGCTAGGGACTGACCAGAACAGAATAACAAGGGGCATTGTTTATCGACCTTGCACATTGTGTTCAGACTAAACTCCAAGAACAGGCAGCGAACGTAGAAAGCAGACAGTTCTCATGCTAACTTAACAATGTCTACAATGACCCTAACGGCCATATAACAAGACCTCCTTTTGGAATGCATCCTGGTGGCCCCCGGAGCTGGGCAATTTTCCCAAGCCAGTGCAGAAGGCAAGAAACTTGAGAGTCATCTTCAACACCAAATTGTGTTTCTCTGCTCAAATTAATGCGGTGACCTCAGGTGGCTTTTTTATGCTGCGGGTTCTCAAATGAATACCGAAATGAGTAAGTTCATTCTGTGAATACCAAAATGAGTAAGTGTATTCTGTGAATACCAAAAAGTACTAACTTTACGTTTTTGACGTAAGTTAGTTCTGTGAATCAGGCCCATAGTTTCTTCAGTTAACTATAGCTGGTGAAGTTCTGTGGTTCTTAGAGTTTAAAGCTTTACGTTTTAACTGACATTTTCCCATAGCTATAATGTCACTTTAACCTTTAGTTTTTTCAGTGAACTTCTAAGGTTTTTTTTAATGTAAAGTAAGATATTATTACCATACCTAACTATAACATCATTTTTAAATGGGTTTTAATCTTTACAAAGTTTGTCACCAGTATGTGTGCGTGCATGCACACACACAGATGCCATCTTTGAATGGGCATCCAACCCATGGAAAGATGGCCTCCTGTCCTTGCGCGCACGCACAAGCAGCCATCTATGAAAGTGATTCCTACCTATTCAAAAATTGCTACCTGTGCGTGAGCATGCACATATGAACAGTCATCTTTAAATGTTTCTGAAAAACTTTATTATAGAAACAAAGACATCCACCTGTGCGTGCACATAAATGGCCATGCACGGGTGGTCATTTTTAAAAAAGAAAAAATTGTTAATATTTACAGAAACATAAAAAAATTGGAAAAGACCTATTGACTTTTACTGATGCGTGTTGTATATATGTGTTTGTATATGTGCACAAACATATTCCCTATATTATTTATAGTTTAATATGGTGTTATAACAGCAGCTATATTATCATTAATAGTTCTCTTTTAGGAAAACCTAATCCATTCATTCTTCAACCAACAACTACTTTGTTGAAATCAAGCAAAGAATTGATAATTTTTATTTGAGTTATGTCACATATGGAATAAAATTCCATTCTTGGTTAGTAGCATACCACCTTGCAACCTCGATTTTGTTTTAAATCTGGGCTAATTGCAACTGCCTTATTCATAGTTTTGTTGCATATGATCTCACACATTAGTCATCTCTCGGGTAGGCAAAAGCCAGATTTTGAGGACCACAGTTTAACTTCTGCAATTTTCAGGCTTTCCTGGATGCAAACTGCATTAACAACAACAGCCCCCTAAAAGTAAAGTTCTTCTTCCGAAAAGTGCTAGTGAAGTACCATTAAATCTTCAGCACCCCTGCTGTCAATGTTTTAGAACTATCCCATTCAACATATATCAAGCCTATTGAGAAGCAATGGTATTGCCCCGTTAAAAGTGATACAGCACCCCAGAGATGCAGTTGCACAGTCCAGATAAAAAGAATATAGTCTCCTGCTTAGAAATACCTGTATTATTAATTTTTAAATAAATGAATTCTTTATTGAAGGTTTTTAACATGAACACACATAGGAGAAACAATACAGTTTTCACAATTCATCAATATTCACTGGAGTTCATTCAACAAGAGAAAAGGCATATGGGGATTTGGTGGCGGGAGGCAACGGGGGTAAAGGATAGGTGGGTTATTGCCAACAATGGTGCAAAGCACCAGTGTTAAGCCGTTATTCAGGGCACAGCATCAGGAACGCCTGCTGATCCAGCATTGATAAAAGCAAAAGAAGGGGGTGGGAGACCAGGGAGAACATGAAGAGCATTCAGGCCATTTGGCACGACAAGAGCAGGGGTCTATTAACAGATTATTAACAGATGCAGGCTCTAAGGCATCATTGAGGATTAGGCCACAAATTTGGGCAAAGGTGCAAAGTCTTTCTTGCAGTATTTAAATGAGGCTTTTGTAAGAAGCCATACACCGAAGCCATACACAGTAGTTTGAACAGTCATCTACGCAGTGTTGGGCCGCTTGTCGATCTCCAGCGTCAGAGAATGCGCAGTTTCACCGCTGTGAGAAACACCAGCAATCCATCTCCAAGAGTAAGGCCTTAAAGGGGCGACAATGTCAACATTGGGCATATCGTGCAGATCTGCCTTAGCTTCCTTATTGATTAAAAAGTTTTACATTAGGCAAGTAGCTGGAGCTTTGGCATAATGCGAAGAGGCGACAAATATACGTGAAGGATTCGGAGATTTTAAATTTGGAGGTGCATCAGTCTCCTGCCATCGTCCCTAAAAGACTGTATTTTCCGTTTTCCCATGAAATATTAGGGTGCATCTGAGCCAAAACAGCAATTTAATTCCAAGAGGATTCACCTACCTGCTCACAGATGTGCACGAAGCAGGCTAGCCCAGATGAATGGCATAATCACATTATGAAGTTTTGGCATCAAATCTTTTCTGAAAGGAAACGACAAGTCTAGGAAAAACAGACATTATTACAACATCATCATTTTAAGCAAAATAATCCTGTCAACTACATCAACTACAGAAAAAAGAGAGATGCCACCAGGTAGCTAAACTCTTTCTGGCTTATAAAGGTCATTCACGATAAAAAGCGAAAAACTTTCAGCCGTTTTAATTATTGAATTAAATCACTAATCACTAATCACCCATCTGAGTGTCCTCCCTAGATTGCAGATTAAGCAGTAGGGAGCATCAGAATTGATCACTAAGATTTCAGTTTTGGCTTATTGGCTTATTCATATGGCTGACACTGGTCCCATGATCCTCCATAACTTTTCTGATGAGAAACTTCTATAAGTTGTGGTGATTATGAGAACCACTATGGCATCCCACACTATATTTCTATCTGACATGCCTTCTTGCCAATAAATATTAAGGGCCCGATTCCGATGCGGTCAGGAATAGCTCCGACCCTTGATCGGAGCCATCCTAACCTCATCGGACCTGCCCGTTCGGATTCCTTCCTGACCGAGCCATTTCGATGGGCTCAGTCGGAAAGGAATCCGACTCGGTTTTCCAGATGGCTTCCAACAGGGTCGGGCCTGTCTGCCATCCGGAAACCCTTCAGTACTCCCCCGGCCGGCTCTTTCCGGCCGAGGGAGTACGATGGCAGTTTCCCACTGCCTTTCTGTGCCCGCCTTTCCGACACAGAAAGGCAGTGGGAAACTGTCTTTGGGGGCCCCCAGCAGGACCCCCATGGGTGCGAGGCAGCCGAATGGTGGCCTGGGGGCACCGATGGTGCCCCCCGGTTGATCCCTGCACCCGGTGGCAGGCACCTTATGGTGCCTGCCACCGGGTGCAGGGATGAACTGCACCTCTGCACTTAACGATGAGAGCATGCATTACGTTCGGAATGCATGCTCCCACAGGGTTTGGTCGCATCCTACTTCAAGGTCTGGAACGGATGACAAGAGATCATTCGGTTCCAGTTCCTGACCAATGTCGGACGGACTCCAGTCCATCCGACATCGGAATCGGCCTCTAAATCGGCTTTGTAGCCCGATACAGGATTATCCTGATAAACTGGAAAGAGAATTATATTTCCTGCTCTACAAATGCAAAAAAATCCCAATTTGCAATGGCTTTCCCTGCTTCCAAAATTGAGGCCTTCAAGGGAGTGGAGGAGGTCTTCATAAAAGGAAGGACTTTCATTATATAAGGGTACTGTCTGCAAGAAACGTAGTTCACCTGTACAAGCCTGAATGCTTGTCACAGAAATTCTGAGTCTCTAGCAGAAGCAGAATCCTAGCAAGTCAAGCTTTCCTCAAGCTGGACCCACCCAAATTTAGAAAGAGCCCTTGAGCAATCTTTCTCTTGAAATGCATCAAAAATATGGAGTTCACACACCAAATCAATCTCTGCTTTTACAAGGAACCTAAAACCGCATTGCCTTAAGGACTATACATGAGCAGCACGAATCACCTGAACAAGACCATTCAAAACCACGTGCTGAAGCCTCTGTATCATATATTAGTATATTTTGAAATCCTCCTAATAAGTCACGTGCCTCATTTTCACCTGTACTTTGTATCATTGTATGTAGCTGCACAGCTCTGTGCATAGGATCTTGATCTGTTATTTGAAGAACTCACATAAATTATGTAAATGAATAGAAGGGAATGTGGCATAAAGCTTGTTATGATGATCAGTGGACCACCCCAGCCAGTCTATTGCGGGGAACATTCCTCAAGGTCTTATAATCAGCCTTAAACATCGCAGTAGGCTGGGTCGCAAAATATCGCTATTTGTTGTCGCGCAGCGATTGCTTGGTGACCTGACCTCAGTTTTGTGCTGCGACTGACATATAAATCCCAGCACAAAGCCACCATTTCCAAGAAGTAGCAAAACGACCTGCATGATTAAACCATGAGACAGGCGTTCTTCATTTACTCAATGTCAATGCAGCGATTGTAAGTACGGAGGCCTGCGAGGAACAGAAGACTTCCATCCCTGACTTTACACGAGAACTGGGGTCAAGATGGCATTACCTCTTTTGGCTGCATACCGAAGTGTTAAAGCAAAACTTCATATGAGAGTCCACCGCTAATGGAAAAAATGTTCATTGCCACAGCCTGGAAAATCGAAGATTCTGAGCTGTGGGACTTTCAGGAAACAGACTCCAGACAATTGCAGAAGCTACAGCAAATTACTCTGTAATAGGGATGTTGTGCAAAGCATTCGCCAGCTTCCCTTCTCCATTTTAGACTTTCCCTTGAGAACACACATGCCTCACCCTAAACTTTCCCCATTTTCCAAGTCAGTGCACTTGATGAGAGCTCTTCTTCCTGCACGGTCTTTGATGACCGTCTCTGTAGGCCTGGAGCTGTAGAACTGATCGCAGATTATTGCTGTATGAATTCATTTACCCTGTGAGATCTGCCCTTGCCGCTCCGCTGAAAAGAAAGCTTCAAACTATTTAATTTCAATTCACTGAGGAAGGTGACTCACAAGCCTTAAATTAGGAAACGTAACTCAATATTGTCTGTAAATTCTTCGTTTTACATGTTTTTAGTAAGCTTGTAACATTTCGATGTTGTGCATCTGTAAAATGCTTAGACTTTATTAATGGTCAATGGCACCAGCATATGAACTTTTCTTTGCTGAAGCAGAGGACTACGGTGGCCAGGACGGACCAAACAAAAATGCACATTCACGTCCCGTAGGTGATTTTACGGGAAAATTGGAATTTTACAGATAGGCCTGATCATACTTGCCTAAACAAACCAGGAAATAAACACATTTGCAAACAGAATCTTAAAACATTTGCTAATTCAATATGTTTTATATTGTCGAGTAGGTATTCGCTTATGGTGCAAAACTAATATGTAAGGCATCGGGAATTCGAATGAAGAATCCCAGGACCCCAAGAAAACGATACTCCATATATGCAGAAAGCTCAGATTTTGCCAACTCTTAGAGCTGTAGATTCGAGGTTAGAATTTATGTCCACAATATTCATATTTCTGTTCGCTTCATGTATACAAAGTATACACATAGGTACTCCTACCTAAGTCCTCAACACTATCTGAACAATCTTACATTTTGGAAAGTTATTCAGATACTCACCACCCAGGTAAGAAAAGCAATGAAGTGATTGGTTCAACCTTGGAGGCAATGCCCAGGCTGTCCTATTTTTTGCTAGCTTCGTTTAAGGACCTTCACAGGTTACATTGAGACCAAATGAACTAGGGTTTCCGGGCAATCTAGGGGTGCAGTAAAACCAACTTACTGCATAATGTGGGCCAAAGAAGCAGGAATTAATTGAAAGCAAGTGTCTTTAAGGATAGATTGATTCATTAAGGATAGAAGGATTTACTGAAAGCAAGTGTCTGAAAGGATAGATTGGTCCCTCAATAGTGCATTGTATTATTTAAAAAGGTAACTATTTGATTCAAGTCTTCACTTACGATACAGAGACAAATCTTTCTCAAAGAGTGGAGGGTACATCTCTTAAAAGATACCACCGAAGACAACCATTTCCAGGTCTATAATCACCACCCCTCTTTTTCTGTAATCTTGTTCCAGAGCAGCATTCAAACTACATGAAGTAGTTACCAAGAGAAGAGTCTTTTTGGCTTGATCTGACAGCAATGAAGTATGATGCTGCTACCAATCTGATATGAGACAAGGTTGCACTCTTCAGGTGCCCCAAAAAGCTGAAGGCCAGCTTTAGCATGCAGCCGTTCAAGAGTGAGAGAGTGGGCAAAGGTATTGTGTCTTTGTTAAGTTTGTATAGTGATTTCTGTGGGGACACCTCTAGCTGCTATCTACTCACAAGATACCTCCTAAGATGTCTCTGCTGGCTTTGTTTTATTTTTATTGACAATAACGTAAGAGGAGGGCAACAGGACAACCCATTGTAAGGTTGGGTACCAGTATAAGCTAAGGTAAATGGTCAGCAAAATACTGTCATTTAAATCTTTGTGTTTAACGCAATGAACGAAAATCACAAGAATCAATCAAATCTCTGATGTTGCAGAGAAAACAACAGCAATAAATGAAGAAACAGGCGTACCAGCAATGTGATTACGATCAGTTGATTTGATTTAAAACAAGATTCATACATAGATTCACTGTGACAGAAATGTGTGATCCACTCTTAATACAAGGAACAATCCCGGAGAGCATATCCCTGTAGTGTGGTGGTACCTTGTGTTTGGGTCTCACTGTACTCCCCGGGGACTCAGCGAGGCCACCTGTGAGGTCCCATTGGACCCAGAACAGCCCTCTCATGTAGTCCTGCAGGACCCAGCACGACCCTCCTGTGGTGCCGCAGGAGTAGGGTACCCCGGGACCAGGCAAATGTTAAAAAGTGAAGCTTGCAGTTTCCCTCTGTAACTTAGAGTGCTGGTTGTGTGACAGCACAGCAGGAGTACTGCAGTAACTCGAAACAACATTTTTAAAAACATGAAAATTGTGAGGTGGGTGTCTGAGGGGGTTTGCTCGACTGTGGAGGGTTGGCCAGCAAAAGGACATTGGCCACCCATGGGGAGTTGGCTGCAAGGATTGTTGTAGGTTGGGTGCAGGGCGGGCTGCAGCCAGGCCCTGCGGCCAACACCAAGCTGAACATGACCAAAGGCCATGCACAGCGGAGGGTTGGTTGTTCGCGATTGTTAGTCCTGCCCAGTAAAGTGCAACTGGTGAATGCCCAAGTTTTGGGGGGGTTTTAAAATGTTAGTTTTTATATTCTGACAAGGCATTACTATAACGTCACTTTAACCTTTGTATTTTTTCAGGGAATATCTAGGGTTTTTTAATGCACACTAAAATCCTGGAGGCTTACCTAACAATAAAGTCACTTTAGCGTTTGTTTTTCAGTTTTTTTGTGATGAATGTATATCAATGTTAGTCACCTGTTAAAATCGATGTTTCACCTTAACTCGCCGGGTGCATGGTTGCCAGGCTCCTGCCATAAATACTTTCAGATGACTGGAAAATGTTTATTTCTCGTGAAAACAAAAGCCAATACATTTTGGTCCCACAATGGCCCTTTGTCAAGACAGAAATAACACTGATGTTATTCTGATGGAATCAAATTCAAATGAGCACAAACACTTTACCTTGAGTGCCAACACCTGTTTTTTTAAACGTTCTCTGCTGACAGGATCTGTTGTATGAAATAGGTGGGTTTGGTGATTTCCGCCTTTGCTGGAACCCGCTCCACTTGGGCGCCTAATCGATATTGCCATTAACTTTTGTATTGTTGAACAATTTCATTCCCATCTGCTGTTCATTTTGGATTGCCTACACAAAGTGATGACCTTGATGGTTGAGGTACATCGGAGGATGTGGCCTCAATGAAAATCTCCCTCGGGTAAGACACCAGTGGAACGTTATTTTGGTACCGATTCTGTGGGAGGAGGAGTACATGTATTTGGGTATTACACATGGAGATAGTGAGAGAAACTTTATTTATTTACTGATACTGTCAAACATACAATTTTACACCGGAAACAAAAAAGAACGGGAAAGGACTGTTTGTGAATTATTTAATGAGGACTGAACCACAAGGTACGACTCTAATGGCGAGAATAGAAGTCTTCTAAGAAACAGAGAGGATTTGAGAAACAAACTGTACAAATTGGAAAAAATATCCCGCAGTCAAATGACCAAATGGTGGGAGAGTCCATACAGAAATATTTCTATGTGTGATGTATTATCTCACGAGGATTGAAGATATATTTGATTCTGAGTTTTGAGAATCCTGGTCCATCCATGCCTGAGGAACGGGCACAAAGCAATGCAATATCATCAGTATACTTCCCTCAGATTTTGACTAAATACACGCTCAAAGATTGCATAAAGATCCCAAATGAAATTCTGGGTTTTCAGGATGAGCTAAACAAATACTCAGAGCAAGATGTAATCTTAAATTTAAGAAAGACATTAAAGTACGACTAATGAAGGAAGAAGAGAACATTATGAAGACGAAGGCAATGAATTACTCAGCGGCACCTCCTCCGTTATTGCGGAGAAGCGTCGCCCCACCTGCTGCGAGCGCAGCAGGCACATACATTAATAATAAAATGGTAATAAGTACCATTTTATTATAATGTGTCCCAGGCGCGCGCTGTTACAGCGCGAGGGCAGGGGCGGGGCTGATTAGCGCAATTGCACTATTACCTCAGCCCCCTGCCAGTGCGCATGTCAGATTGACTGGCTGCCTACAGCCGGCCAATCTGACAAGTGCACTTCAGAGCCTGCAATCCCAGGACTGAGAAACAGCCGAGGGATTGCAGCCGCAGGCCCCCAGCCTCAAAATGAGCGCTGGGTTAGCCTGCTTGCAGCCCCAGGATTGGTTGGTTTCATTTTTCCATAAGGAACGGGGGGGGGAGAGTCCTTCACTTTCCGCCGGACCGCCCCTAGTCACCGTGGAGGAGAGCAGAGGAGAAACGGGACCCTGCTTGCCAGTGCAACAAATATGGTGAGTTTATTGGGCATGGCGCCTCACCATATGTTAATGTTTCCAGCCGCTACTGGAACTATTTAAGAAACAAAACCGGCTATAATCAGGGACAAGTCTATACAGCTGCCAGAAAGTTTACTCCCCCCACCCCCTCCAAAGAAAAAAAGTAAAGTACGGAAGAGACTCCTTCAGAAAACAAGCATTTGCAATGCAATCGGTCTCGCCTTTGGGACCTTATATGTATTTAGCTATGCAGCATATTAGACTGGGTGCTGAAACATCTACTGTTCTTTAACATGGAGGGAAAGTAAGCACCAAACTGCATGACATGCCAGGTATGGGAGCACATTGCGAGAAATATTGCCTTTCAGCTGGAAATGGTATAGTCCAAAGCTCTGTTTTTAATATAAAATCAGGGCCTTCGGTGGTCATATCACTGAAAATACAAGATTTTAAAAACATATTATTGTCTACGGGTGCTCGTGCTCATGGAAGACAATTTCTATGGACTGGAATCTAGAGAATGCTAAAGTGATTCTGGTATTTTACTGACCTCTGCTGGTCGTTTGCTATCAAGAAAGTTAAATAGAGGCAGTTGCCAGAAAAAGGAAAAAAGAAAGTCCCTCAGCAGAAAGCAATTCTGCTATTTTACTGACCTCTACTGGTCGTTTTCTATTAAGACAGTTAAATAGAGGCAGTTGAACAGAAAAAAAAGTTCCTAAGCGGAAGCAGACAAGTCCTAGGGCTGATCCCCAGAGCCCACAAAGTACATACACATATAAGTATATACTAAAGTATATACAAGAGGTCTTGAATGCTCGACCTAAAAAACACATGATGAATGGGAACCCAGATGCAAACTCTGGAAAGGAAACTAATCCGGAACAACGTAGCTATAATATTCTAACACCAACAAAAAATCACACAAATTTTTTAGAGGAGTTTTGTCTCTTGCAGCCAAAAAGAGAGAAAGCTAAAGAAGGAAAAGACTGAGGCATGGGGGAAAGGAAAGATGGAAGGAAGACAAATGAGAGCAAGGAGAACCTAGGACTAATAATGCATTGCAATACGGACATGGTAATTAACTTAACTGAGATGGAATTGAGTTGGGCTGAAAACCAATTTTGGTTTATCATATGCAAACTTAACAATGTAATCATGCATTGATGTGTACAAGTTCATTCATAAACTAAAACTGATTAAAACCTTTACACTATCTGTGAATAGAAATATGAATTAGAAACGATATCAAATCGAGCATAATTTATGTATTTCTGACATTGACACGCTGAATGACTTGGCTAGTCTAGAGAGAGAGAATGATGTGAAAAATTATGGTAGTCTTGAGGGGGGACTCTAAAGTGATGGATACTATTCCTGCATTAGGGCTATATATTAATGATAATGCTGAAACGAATGTCAGGCCCACTTCCAGGTTTCTACCACAATTACCATGTAACGCTATTGATTCCTTCTTTAACTTGATGGCATTTCGGCAGTGCATGGCGGGTGATTGGCCACTAGGGGTGGGCAGAGTTCATGGAGTTGCACTATGTGGAATTCAGCGGAGTTGCATAAAAACTCCATGGAATTCCGCAGAGTTCCGCTCTGCCCTACTTTAATTCAGTTTTCTTAAAATGCAGTGATATATGGTGTGCACACCACTCCAGCACACCATACCCAAGAAAAACAAACAGTCTTGATTGCAGCAATAATTTAGTCTCGACTCTGGTACGGAAAGCAGAGCAGGACATCCGTAGACCCAGAGTCGCTCAAGGCAGTGAAGAGAGCCCCAGGCGCTGCGCCTGAAAACGAATATGCCGTGGTTGAACTCGGTGTGCAGTCTGTAATGGCAGCAACTTGTGACACGCAAGCAGGATGATGCACACTGCAATAGGCAAGGGTACAGTAGCAGTGTCTAGGGTCCCAGGGATAAAGAACTATCCGAACCACTCAACTATCAGGTTTTGATTACTTACTATTGATCCTGAAGAGGAAAACATGTCTGCTGGCGATTACATGAACTTCCAGGGATAGCATTTAGTTCCGTCCAACCATATAAACAACAACAGCGTTACATTTAGAGTGGGCACTATGCAAACCACACAAATAAACATTAACACCCACCCATAGAAATTATTTTTCAGGGCTAATGTTGAATGGAATTAAGCATGCGATCACTTTGAAAAATAACCAGCAGGAGCTTCCAAAATGAGACCTTAGGCGTGTCTCTGTTTCCAATACACTGAGCCCATTAAGGGAGAGGGGCAACTACTACTCACCAGTGATTACCGATCACTGGTAACACAAAGCTTTCATCCGGACACCGCTCACCAACACTAAGGCGGTTAACTGCAGATAGTCAGCATATGTCACTAGAGACCTGGAGCGCTTCCCTTACTTCCGGACTTAAGGCGAACGCGCAGGAACTTATCCAGCCAAGCGTAGGCCACAATACAATTTCCGTGGCCAGACTGCCAATGAAAAACAATCAAGAGCACCTCAGCCAATCCTGTTGTGAGGTCCTCTAGCGAATGCAAGTTCAACACAACTGCCTACCACAGAATAAAAATATGTAACCACGTATCTAATTGGTTGATAATATTTGGATACTGCATAGCATATCCACTATAGGAGCTACGATTTTCAGCTTCAAATAATGGACTGCATGCTTTCAAGCTCACATATACCCCTTACCGTGTGTCACGCGATATTGGACTCTCTTCACAAGGTGGCCCTTTGAAGAGAAGCTTTCACAGGGTGGAAAACATTGGAGGCTTTTTATAAAGGCATACATGCCAGAATGGACGGTGGGGGCAAACTCCACTATGTGGCGAAGTCGGTGTTTTTTCCCGAACTCCAAACTTCCGGCGGAATGCCGGAATTGGCAAAACCAACTGGCAGAGCGAAGTTCACCACCCACCCCTATTGGCCCCAGGACTTGGCCTGCAGCCAACACCCCCCGCCCAAACCCTCCCCCTCTACCCCTCTCTGCACCCAACACCTATAGGCCCCGACTTCGCCACATAGCGGAGTTTGCCCCCTGCCGCCCATTCTGGCATGTATGCCTTTATGAATAGCCTCTAATGTTTTCCACCATGTGTTAGCTATATATATATAGTAGATCTATCATCTGTCTCCAAAATTACCAATAATTTTAATCAAATGTATATTTCAATAATGCACACAATTGAATATTTATTATTATGGGTTATTTAAAAAATATTTAATAAAGTTTTATTAAATTACATGTCTGTGACTGTTTCTTTTTACATCGTTTTTATTGTGACAGTTTGGGGTGAAAAATGTGAAAATAAATAGAGATATATTATTTTTTCTTTAAGAAACCAAAAAATAAAACATGTCTTAGCCTACATTTTAACATGTTACACCCCAAAAAATGCAATCATAGAAACAACTACATAATAGCCTTGTATTTTGTGTGATACTTTTAAGGCTCCATAAAATGTAATCATGCAACAGACCCATAGGTGACACTGCAGTCCCAGCTGCAGAGCAAAAGCTCCAGCCTGGGAAATGCTTTTAAAAATAAGGTAAGTTCTCCTGGAGTTATGGTTTCAATGACCCAGGAAAATTGGGGCCACAGAACTCCCTGCTGCCCCCCACCCCCCTTCCACCTCCACAACATTAAAAAAAAATTGGTGATGTCCCTGCCCGTTCTAGGGATATTACCCAAAAAAATATGTATGTACATGGCACTCCCAGGACGTTATGGTGCACTCATTGAAGGAGCAGTGAATAATAAATGAGCAGCTGTGGTAACTCATTTATTATTCACTTTTTAATTTCTTTAATTTCTGGGTGTCCCAATCCTACCCGGAACACCCACTGTTAGGCTTCCATGGGGGCTGCGGTGGAGCCCCAGGGCCGCCGCGGCTCCGCCAGCTCCCTGCAAGCGGCCCTATTGGGCAGCACAGGAGCCAGTGATTTTGAAAAAGATTAATGTGTTGCCCTGGTGCCCACCCGGGGTAAGCTACAACTGCTCCCAGTATGTTTTTTTAAAACCCCACAGCTAGTCAAATGTTGGGGGCCACAGGGGGAGGCCACCACAGCCCTGCCGGCTCCCCTGCTTAGACCCACCGTGGGTGCAGCAGAAGCCGGTTTTGGTCCAAACCCGCGGGAGCAGTGTTCTTTTGCCTGAGAGTGCGGGCAGGGAAATGTTTTGTTCTCCCAGCTTTGTGCACCCTCCCTGTGGGAGATCTTTGCATTTTCCCTGCCCATGCCTCCGGGCAGGAAAATAGACTGGGTCCCAGGGGTTGGGGACCGGGGGACACCATGGCTGAGCTAGCCCCGGGGGCTGAGGTCCCCGGGGACCTTGTTTGGCTCAGGGAGGGGGGCCATGTGGCCCCCTCCCCTTTATTTAAGATACCGGCCCTGGGGGATGGGGTCCCTGGGGCCTCTCCTGGCTCGGGGATAGGGGACCACGGGGCCCTCCTCCCCTTTTTTCAACTTATTGGCCTCTGGGAATGGGGACCCCAGGCCCTCTTGGAGGCTCAGAGAGGAGGACAGGGCACACCCCTCCCCCTAAAACATACGCAGCACTTCCCCCCCTGGACCCTGGCCCACCCTGGTTTTTGAAAACTAGAAATGGGCTGGAGCCCGTGCTTTTTAAAAAAAACATTTTTACAGCGGATTCGCGGATCCTCCACGAATTCATAGCAAAATGAAAAAATGTTATATATATATATCTTCGTTGCGAGGCTCGCTTTTCGCTGCATGTGCGGCGCATCTTTATATATATGTAGCTATATGCCCTCCCACCCCATACGGCACCCAATTTGTTTCAACTTTTTTTGCTCCCTGATGAGGGACAATTCCCTTATTGAGGTGGGGGTGGTGGGAGGAAGTGTGTTGTGCTCAATCCTTTCTGAATAAGGCAGCATGGTGATCACTATGGGAGGTCTTACTACTATGTGTTTGCCATTAGACATGTATTGAAGGATCAGAGTCACTCCTAAGCCCTTTCGCTGGATGGAGCAGGTGGGTTAGGCTACAGGAAGGGATAAGGGCAGCCTTGGCTGGACCCAGCTCCTTCCTTGGTATACTCACTGGCACAATCCAGTACTTCTGGAGGTAGGGAGGTGTTGGGAAAGCATTAGGAGCAGTCCAGCTCCTTCAACCTTCCCTCACACCACCCTTTCCTCCCCACAGAGAGGGGACATTACCCAGGAGGTGCAGAATGGAATTGTAAGGACTCCACTTCTAATCCTCACTTCCTAGTTCATTTCTTTCATTTTGAGAACAGCTCCTTCCTCTAGCAGTGTTTCTCTGTCCAGGGGACTTGTGAGAGGAAGTGGCTGTGTGTCTGTACGCTAGAAAGGAGATAGATGATGTTTGGATTTTCCCTTAGGCTGAGAAAAACATCAATACAACATCTGGCTCCTTGCTGGGGTACAAATGCACCATTTATTCTTTTCACAATACTTCTCTATCCATGAGAAGAATTGTGGGCAGAAGGAATTGTCTATCTGAGTCCTAGGATGGGGCCTGACACTGTTTGCATGTCTTTAGGCTAAGAAAAAATCCACAAAACATCTAGCTCCTTTCTGGGCATAGACACACAGTTCCCTGCAAGGAACAAGATGCTAGTAGAAAATATTTGTAGGCCACAAAAAAAATCAAAGCAGTGTATGGTTCTTTTCTGCAGCAGAGATATACAGTTCTGTACCCCAGCAAGGCGTTGTATGGATTTTATTTTAGGTAATAAAAAAAATCTAAGCATCGGCTGGCTTTTTTCTGAAGCACAGGCACACAGTTCTGTGCCCAAGCATGGAGCCAGACATCACATGGATTGTTTCGTAGTCTAAATAAAAGCAAAAGCAGCATCTAGTTCCCTGCTGTGGTACATGCACACAATTCCTTCCTCTCACAGTGCTTCTCGTGTCCATAAGAGGTATTGTGACTTGAAGGAGCTGTGTGAGCCTCAGCAAGAAGCCATATTTTAGTTTGATTTTTTGTTAGCTGACACAAAATCCAAACAGTATTTGGATCTTCCCAGGAGCACATACTAGGCCCCAGCAAGGAGGAGCGATAAGCTGTTTAGATTTTTTCATAGACTAGGAAAAATGCAAAAAGAGTCTGGCTCCTTTTTTGGGCACAGACTTGTGGGCAAGTAACAGATCAAAAGATTTTCACCTATCCTTTCTGCACTGAAAGAAGGTCCCCAAAAATAACATACCCTTACATCTGACAGACTTATCCGTCTCAAACATTTACAAAGTGTGTAGTTTGTTTAAAAGCCCACAATATCCAGACCCAGCAATCGAACCTTGTTTAAAAAAAAATTCAAATGTGTACCAACAGTGGATTATAAAATACGAAAAATACAGTGAAAAGAAATTTTGGGTGAATGAAAGCTGTGAATTAGTTTTTAATTTACTCAAGAAATTAAGTTTAAGGACATTTGTAACATTCCACATTTTGGCTAACCCATAATGCCAGTGTTTCTGAGGGCGAGTTTGTGAGGACAATAACATAGTATTGGGAAACCAAACCTGCAGACAAATTCAATAGATAATAGCAAATGTCCTAACATAATGCATTCCCACACAGAGAAGACGAGACAGGAAGTAGAGATTTTGAGAAGAAAGTACAAGGAAATTAGGTACTAAAGAAGGAGGTATCGTGTTGGTACTGGGCATTTGTATCGGCCAGGGAGGAGGAGTTTACTCTGCCTGGTGTGACCTGGGGGAAGGAGCTGCCGATGCTGGACGGACAGGATACATGGCAAGTATCTATGTCTAGGGGGCGTGGTTTGGCCGCGCGGCAAGATGGCCACTTGAAGAGCGAGCTCGGCCGGCCGGGAAATTAATCCTTGTCAAATCCGCTACATGGAGGGGCATCGTCACTACTAAAGTACCCCTGTGACTCGTCTACATCGGTGGGTGCTGTGTAGGCACACCACGATAGCCGCGAAGTGCAGCAGCATCGTGTCGGAGGCCCGGACCAGGTGCGGCCTGCGTGGTGTGAGCAGCGTCTCAGGCCTGGGGGGAGTAGTCTGCGCTGGGGATCGCGCATACATCCTGATTCCCCGGGACGCGGCGACTGGTGGTTGGCGTAGGAGACAGCTGTTGCGCATTCTGCCAGAGATACCTCGTCTTGCGAGGCAGCGCACTTGGGTTCTCGCAGCGCGACCTCCAGGACTGTTTGGGTGAGTGCCGCACCGGGCTGCCGGCGCCCCAGGGGAACGGAGAAGACCGCACAGGGCTGTGGGGAGGTGGGTGGCTGCCGCTGGGCTGGACCAGGCACAGTTGGTCCCGTGCAGAGGTTCCTGTCGGAACACTCCTGCAGCCTGGGACCCGGGCTGCGAGGTCCCGCCTCCCCCCCTCATAGCGGCCCCAGCGGACCTGCCAAGCCTGCCGAGTGAGTGGGACTCTGCTGTAACATTTGGAGCTGGATTCCACCCTACCTTTCGAGGCACGGCTTTCCTCGGTGCAGGAGCCGGCCTAGGCGCATAACATATGAGGCACTGAGATCCGCATACAGCCCCAGCCATAGCTGCCCCATAGTCCATTGCTACACCGTCTGCTGGGCGGCCGCCATTTTGAAACCAGGCAGAGCCGGCGAGGCTGGATTGGCGGGCTGGTCGGGCCGAGTGTGTAGGTGAGCAAGCGGGCGCACCTGTTAGCAGATATCTAGCTGGCTTCCCCTACGGGGGTAGAGTTGGCCGCCCCGTCGTTGGGGGCCTGGGTGCTGCCTGTTATTGTTCCCGGTGATCCTTCAGAGCTCCACACTGGACAAAAACAGAACGTTCGGGGTAGCGCCCGCGGTCCATGAACGGTGGCGGCTCAGACGTGTATGATTCGGCTGGGGTAGCCCAAACTGCGCCAGATCCGGCCCCAGGAGATCCGGCCCCAGGAGATAGGGGCAAGTGCTTCTTGCCCCTATCGCTTGCAAGTATCGATCCTAGTATATAATCGGCGGGGGAAGCGACTCACGCTCCAGTGGAGTTAAACAGGAGATTGGTAGCGGAGCGTCCAGTGGGTGTGGAGCGTCAGCGGCCGGGTGATAGAGTCCGAGTTACACCGTCTTATCAAAATGGGGAAGCAGGACGCAAAACAACCCAAGTTAATGTTTGAGAACAGACGGACCACCAGAACGACAGAACAAGATCCGGAGGGGAGCGTGGACCGCCCGACTGAATCTCAGGTCGAGGATCATGGCGAGGACCTTTGCACGCTGATGCTGGAAATGCACTCTAGTCTCCACACCATAGACACAAAACTAGACGCACTCAAGTCACAACTAGATGCCGTTAAAAAACAGGTGGGTGCACACGAGACGAGGCTGGACGTGTTGGAAAACCGCAACTCGGACTTCCACGAATTTCAGGTCGAGACAAAAGAACAGTTTCTGCACATGGACAAAGTTCTCGGCTTGATCAAATCCAAAAACGAAGATTTAGAGGCTCGTTCCCGTCGGAATAATTTACGGATTACGGGACTTCCGGAGACGACTGCCATATCGAAAATGGAAAGCTACGTGGCTGATCTACTTCACGAATTGTTCGATCCGGACCTATCAGCAGTGTTCGCGGTCGAGCGAGCTCACCGCACTCTGGGCCCCAGGCCACCAGTGGGTGCCACACCTCGGCCTATATTGGCCCGAATTCTGAATTATCAGGACCGCGACCTTATCCTAAGACTGGCCAGAGAACGTGGTACCATTACTCATAAAGGGAACACTCTTGCCTTCTAGCCTGATTTCACGCCTGCAGTGCAGGCGGCACGCCGTGAATTCTTGCCGGCAAAAAGAATCCTTCTTCAGGCCAAGATTCCCTACTCGCTGTTGTATCCAGCCAAGCTTAAAGTGTCATATGAGGGAGCGGCTCACTTTTTTACGGATGCCAAATCCACACTAAAATTCGCTAAACATGTAGGGGAAAGAAGAAGCAGGTGCAGAGTACGAGTGCTGAGGAGGCATCTGGAGACAGGCTAAGTGACAATGATTAAGCTCTACCAGATAAAATTAAGGTTCACCTATGTGATGCTTTCTATTTCACTCATGCCACATATTACTTGTTTTCGAATAGATGTAGCGGAACTTCCTATTTCCATAAGGTTGGGGGCGAGCCTTCGGAGGGGTTGCCTACTGTGCTAATTTCACTGGAATTGTCCCTCCACCTTACTCTCGGCCACCCTGCTTACTGCGGGGGTGTATGCCGGTGACATCGCGCCCCCGCTGGTTGTCCTGCCCTACTCAGGGCTTAACCCTTATTGGTAAAATATTTGGAGGGGTGGTTTCTGCACAACCTGATTGGGTGTTGGAGTGGGTGGTGGGAGGAGGGGGGGCTTAATGTTTTTTGGTTGGTCAGCTTAATGCTTCTCAGTCTAGATTACTCAGCTTGGAAATCGTGGTTCATATTGCTTTCATGCCTAATATGTTCAAATGGTTGGTGGTTATTTCAATGCACTGAAACTTTACTCAGCATTGCTTTTAGGGAAACAAAAGTGTACAGGGACTGTGTCATGGTAATTTACTAGGTTATAGAGATTTTATGATGACAAGTTTAAATTTTATGACCTGGAACATCCGTGCCTTAAATGATCACAGGAAGGTATGGCTGGTTCACTCTTATTTAGTAAAACATCACATTGACGTGTGTTTGCTACAGGAGACACACCTGAACACCTCTACATTCAGTAGGTTGCACCACAAACACTGGGGGCATGTTTATTCCTTGATATATTCTAACTACTCACGAGGGGTGGCGTTGCTGGGGAGGTGGGGATTGGACTGGAAGGAGAGCACATCACACTCAGACCCAGAGGGCAGGTACATTATAATACAGGGAGCCCTGGGAGGGACCAAGGTGGTTATTGTGGCGGTCTATGGACCCAATGTGGATTCCCCTGATTACTTCCAGGATATATGGGCTAGGGTGAGAGCGACTGAATGTGACACCATCATCTGGGGGGGGGGGACTTTAATGCAATACTAGACGACACACTACCCAGAAAAAGGGCAGTCCCATTCCCTACACCCTAACGCAACGGCTGCCCTCAATGCCATCATATCCGATGGAAACCTAATAGACATTTTGCGCCACAGACACCGTAATGTGAGGGAAGGTACATGCATTTCAGAATTACATAAGGCCTGGTCCCGTTTAGACTTTTGGTTGGTGTCCAGAGACGTGGCGTCATGGACTAGTACAGTTTCACACCTCCCGAGGTCCCTGTCGGACCACGCGCCAAGTCTGTTGCGCCTCACGTTGCCCGACGCTCCCACTAAAATGTTCAGCTGGCGTCTTCCCCCAAATGCACTACTGGACGAGGCATTCAAGGAGGAGATTAGGAGGGATATAACAGATTACTTTGCCAACAACAGTGGCTCAGTCCCAACCCAGGCTTCCCTCTGGGAGGCGTTTAAAGTAGTAATCAGAGGTCAGTGCATAGCGCGTCAAGCGGGGGTGCTGAAAGCAACAAGGGGTACGCTGGAATCCTTGGAGAGACAGATTAAGGAATTGGAAACGAAATTCTATGCTACCGAAGACCCCACCCTCGTTGCAAAGTTGAAAGAGTCCCTGCTAGAATTTGAAGAAGAGGCCCAACGCGAAGTAAAATTTTTAGGCAAATACACTCAGGCTAGAAGATACGGGGAGGGCGATAGACCTGGGAGAACGTTAGCGATAATGCTTCGGGCCCCACGCATGGCGGCTTACATTACGGAGATCGGGGGGACCCTCTACATATGACACGAGGACCGCAAGACATACTCAACCGATTCACACAGTTTTATGCTTCCTTATACACGTCTTCCCAGTGCCCCATGCAGGACGCTCTTACACCGTTCTTAGACTCACTTGAGCTGCTGTGGTTGGGAAAGGGACATAGGGAGTACTTGGATATTCCCTTTACAGTGGAGGATATACGTCAGGTGATTAGAAGTCTTCCATCGGACAAAGCACCAGGGTCCGACGGGTTGACCACAGCTTTCTACAAAGCTTATGCGGAAGAACTAGCCTCACATCTTATAGCGCTATATGAAGAGGCTCAAACCATAGGTATTTTACCACCCTCTATGCGAGAGGCTATTATAATAACTTTGCTTAAGCCGGGGAAACCCGAGGATTAACTCGATTCTTATCGCCCACTGTCGCAGATAAATGTGGATGTAAACATCCTGGCTAAACTGGTTGCCAATCAACTACAGCCTCTCCTTCCGCTGATCGCTCGCCCAGATCAATCAGGCTTTATCCCTGGGAGATCAACATCACATAATCTCCGGACCTTTTTTTCTGTAGTGCATTATTCACATTCGGACTCGAAGGCCATCGCTGTTTTTCTCGACGCTACGAAAGCGTTTGACTCGCTGGAGTGGCCATATCTTTTTGCGGTCCTGGAAAGGATGGGAGTTAGTCCCTTTTTTCTAAGCCTGGTGCGTTTACTTTATACCAGGCCTTCCGCCAGAGTTAGAGTGAATGGACTGCTATCGGACCCGTTCAATATTTCGCGGGGCACGAGGCAGGGCTGCCCGTTGTCTCCTCTGCTTTTCGCGATCACGATGGAGCCTTTAGCGGCCCGTATCCGGCAGCACCACACAGCTAGAGGCCTGGGCTTTAGTTCAAGGAGCCTCTTAATCTCATTGTATGCTGATGACGTTACCCTGTACCTCAGCGACCCAGAGACTAATACGGCTCCTATTCTTCCGGAACTGATCAAATTCGGTGGTCTTTCTGGAGTTTCGATAAATTGGTCCAAGTCCACAATCTTCCCTCTAACAGATGCCACAACGCCCTTTCCTCTCGATTACCCATTGAAATGGGCAACCGGTCCAGTTAAATATCTGGGGTTCTGGCTTAGTAGAAGCACGCAAGAAATCTGGGACATGAACTTCGGGCGCACAGTGTCGTGGTTGGAAGATAAAGTAACTGCGTGGGCCAATCTCCCACTTTCCTTGGCTGGGAGAATAGCGATTGCAAAAATGGTGGCTCTGCCTAAACTGCTGTACCTCTTTGTCAATATCCCGATCCCGCTTACACAAACCTTTTTTAATTCCATTCGCTCCTTCTTGATCTCCATGGTATGGGCGGGCCGACAGGCGCGGATTTCATGGGAATTGCTGACTCTGCCTTTGTCTCAGGGCGGAATGGGCGCCCCAGATATCCAGTTGTACGCTTTCAGTGCACAGGCACAATTTTTGCATTTTTGGGTGCACCCGACCCCCTTTCAGCCGCACACGGCTATAGAGATGGATGTGGCGGCACCGGTCCCTCTTCAGGTGGCATTATACCAGACGTGTAAGCGCCCTCGTGGAGACATAGACACGGTGGAGACACTGAGGTGGGCCTGGGATAAGCTACGGGTAGAGAACACCTCTAAAAATGTTGTATGCCCCCTCCATCCCCCTAGCACACAACCCGATGTTACCCACCATGGGAGAGGGTACAAGCAGGATACTGGCACTTAGGATGGGACTACGCACCTTTGCTGAACCCGTGGAGGGGCGTCCAGTTCCATTCTCTGAACAATTTTTTTACCATAAGCTTAAGGCCACGTGCAGAACACTGCATGACACATTCCCGAGTCCACCACCCACACTGCTAGCTCTTGAGAATGTACTAAAAACTGACTCACCTCGCAGACTCATCACACGGCTCTATAATAACATGCAAAACATGGCCCCTCTATTGACGCCCAAGGCCTTACAGGCCTGGAATGCTGACTTACCCACTGTGATAACTGAGGAACAGTGGTCGTTTTGTTGCAACCAGCTAACAGCCCTATCCCCTAATTACAAACTTCGCTTAATTCATTTTAAATTACACAGATTCTATAGAACTCCATCTCAGCTTCACCGTATGGGGATTAGGGAAGACGATGGCTGTTGGAGATGTGGCTATGCTCCAGCAACGTTTTCACACATGGCCTGGTGCTGCCCTAGGCTGGCCGAATTTTGGTCTTCAGTTTTTAAAACTATACATGACATTCTTGGCAGGGCTAGCGACCCAGACCCCCTACTGGGACTGTTGGGATATGTAAAGGAGACACCTACTGGGACCCGGAAGCTGCACGCTCTGTTGCTGTTGCTGGCCAGACGAAGAGTTGCTATTCATTCGGGGAGGAGGGATTCCCCGACCATGAAGGAATGGATTTGTGACGTAACATTTAGCCAAACACAGTTATCAACCTTCTGGGAGCTGATGCCTTTGGCATCCTGACCACGAGACATATGGGGCCCCTTCCTGGAGTGGGCCCGCTGCACGTCAACAAGAGGTACCAGACCGCCCTGGGTCACCTGTAGAACAGCAGACAGGCTCCATTTTGCCGTTGGGGGATAAAGTTTAATTCTAGTATTAATATAATCGTATTAAATCAATCTTACTCAAGTAAAAGCACACGGTTCCTTCCTAGGATATTTGATTGGTGCACTTGAACTCGTAATTGCTAAGGCTATACCAACCTTGAATTGAATCTACAATGTATAACAAGCTTTGTATGTCTGTTAAGAGAAATAAGATAAGCAGGACATTGGTCTTGTAAAGCTCTATGTTGCTAATCTGTACAAAGCTGGTCTATGGGAAAATGAGAAGCAACTGGCCTCTGTGTTGTAGTTGTATGTTTTGTTATTACAAAATGCCAATAAAGAAATTTAAAAAAAAGTATCTATGTCTACATGTTGGTCCATTGTCAAATCTGCCTCTTTAAGAAAAAAAAAATTGTTCACCGTACACAGAGCCTACTGGTCGCCAAAAAGGTAGTCCAAATTAAACAAGCAAAAGGTGAAAAGTTGCCCAAAGTGTGGAGAAGAGATTGCGGATAACATACACATGTTTCGGCAGTGCCCCGACCTACAGGAATTTTGGAAGGAAGTTGGTAAGGTTCTCATGGAATTGTTGGGCCAACAAATAGAGGTAAGCATAGATCTTGTTATTTTTGGGGTTTGTCCCCTTATTGAATGCCTCCCCAAATTAAGCAAAAAACAAGAGAACCTTCTTTTCATTTTAATACTATTAGCTAGACGAGAAATATGTATTAAGTGGATACTACATATTCCACCAACCCAGTGGGAATGGCTAGCATCAGTACAGAGGGTAAACAAGCTAGATCGAGGTGGGAGGCAAAGCAAGAGATTTAGGGTTTGTGATATTTGGGAGCAGAGGCAAATTACACACAATGGGTATGCTGAAAGGTCTTTGGATGTCCAATGATTATGCAATAGCAATAACTTGCAAGCATGGTGCTTGTGTGAGTAGCTACAAAAGGCTATCTCCCCCCATGCATGGAATAGAATGGAAAAAGGGGGTCCTGCTGGACGAATAAAGATCTCCCCTGTTCTTCCATGTTCATTGGGTGGAACAGTAAGGACCAGGACCCCTGATACTTCCCACTCCAATTTCTTTGCACAATGAGGACTAAAATACAAAAAATAAAAAATAAATAACACAGTAATAGGAAACCAAACCTGCAGACAAATTCAATAGATAATAGCAAATGTCCTAACATAATGCATTCCCACACTTCTCTCAAGTAAAACGGTACCCCACAGTTGTATTGCCCCGGCCCAAGAATGCAACTTTGGAAAGTGCAAAAAAGATGTTTTGTATTAGGCTGATTTTTGGGAAGTGAAGAGCTATAGTATTTAGGCCTATGGTTTGCAGGCATTAAGGGATAGTGCCAACCGCAGATATTTCTGAAAACGAGTCTCATGGGCTAGTAATGGATCGTGTGGCTTGTGTGGATGCCACCACTTTTTCTTACCAATAGTGCGCTGATAATATCAAATATTGGTTAAAAAACTAACTTTCCTCACATTTCTGTCAAAGTTTGTATGAAAAAGCAAAAGATCCATTGCCCACCATTCCCACACTTCTAAGGATGAAAAACAGTACCTCACCTGTTGGATGAGCCTTTTGTAATGGACAGGAACAGGCCAAAACTGTGACCATGTGAAGTCAAGATAGTATCAATTTGGTCTTTACATGGTCAACTTTTAAGCCATTTCTTGTCCCTTACAGTAGGCTCTCCCACACAAGTGGTTTAGTGTTATTATCAGGAAAAGTAGTGAAAGATTGGATGGTATAACCTTTGCCTTTTAACAGACGGTATGGAGCTTTCTATCTCAGAAAAGTGACGCAATTGTGATCTTTATACCGATACTTTAACATTGGCATGTTAGGTTATGAAATATGGTGGAATTTATGCATGCCACATTACCCTGTATTCCTCTAGATCTACAGTTTTCAGACATATCTGGGGTTGGTCGGTTTTCCTAGGTGCTGGCCAACTCCAGGGCCAAATACTTCACACGTAATAACTGGAATTTACCCATTAAAAACATTCTATGGAGTCTAGAGTGTGGATCCCTGCTCAAAGCCATTAAAAGCCCACACATGTCTGATAGCCCCACACCCAGAAGACACAGGGAAGCAGAGATGAGGATCAAGCATTGACAGGGATATGTGCCTGCTTGGAGATGAATGAAGGGAACTACCATGTTCTGTGAAAAACATTGCAAGAAATCAGGCAAATATCATATTCAATGCATTGCCCCCACCAGCCAATCATTGATAGAAGTTTTAAGATGTGTAGATGCTGTAAATAGTAGTTTTACATATTGCCTAGGGGAGGTACCTGCTTCCAGATGTCATGTACCCTAAACCATCATTTTGCTTACATTTGCTTTCAGATTTGTATCAACCATGGATCATGTGAATACAAAACATCTAGTGAAAAGACATTTGGGGTGAATAAAAGCTATGTATTTTTCAAATTTACTCAAGAATCTTAGTTTAGTGATAGGGAACATTTGTAATATTTTAAATTCACATAATGCTAGATGATTCTGAGAAAACATTTTCGAAAACTGTTTTTGTGGACACTAACGTATCATAAGGAAGACAAAAATGTAGACATGTACCATGCATTCCCAAACTCCACCCAAGTAAAATGGTACCCTATCAGTTTATTACCCGGGACAGCAGCTGCACTCAGTTAATGCCCTGTGGACACTTCAAGCCTAGATAAAACCCATACATGTCTGGTAGCACCACATTCAGGTAAAATAGCTGAATACAGAAGAGGGTCGAGCTTTGGCAGGGATATATTCCTATGTGTGGTAGACTGGGGAGAATTACGATGTTTTGGGAAAAATAAGTGCTAAAACTCCTGGCCAGTCAGATAGGGCCAGAGGTGGGCTGGCACTCAGCAATAAAAATATTTGATTGTTGCAGGTGTCCGTACAGCCCAGAACTAAAGTCAGGTACCCTAAATGGACACTTCGCTTTCAGTTCCTTTTGCAATTTCCTGAATAGATGAGAATGCAGTTGATTGCCTTTGGGCATCCCAAACTCACAGAAAACCTATATGTGCCTTGTCGCCCCACACTCAAGATACATAAGGAATTACTGTTGTGAGTCAAACCTTAGTTGGGGTATATTCCTGTATGAGAGCCATATTTTGGAAACAAACTACTAAAAACCTGACAAATGTCATTTTTATTGTGTTCTCCGGGCTAACCAGTCAGGGCGAGGGAGATCAGGCACCTAGCAAAAGAAAATTAGGATGCGTTGATGGTGAAAATATATGTCTAGTGTAGGTTTACATATAGTCTAGCGGTGATACCGGCACCCAAAAAAAGTGTACCATTAATCACCATTTCACTTTCAGTTGCTTTTGAAATTTCTAGTTCCAGACTAGATCCATATTATTGCCTGTGGTCGCTAAACAAACAAACAAAAAACATACGTGCCTGTAGCCCACACTCAGTAGATCTAGACAAATGCAGATATGCATCATGTCTTGGCAGGAATATGTTGCTGCTAGAGGAAGACTGGTGGGAATTATCATGTTCTGGAAAAACATTATTGCATTTCTGAAAAAGGTCATCTTAAGCACATTCTCCTACCCAGTTAGTCAGGGCAATGGCGATCTAACGTTCACCTCTCTAAATTCCTTATGTTGTAAAGAATTAGAAAAAAAAAAGTTCTTATAGTTTAGATATATTCCTGAATTTGATCTGTTATCAAATGAACAGTGCGCCATAAACAGTGATTCAGACACAATTTAGTGATCTGCTTTTATATTACATAAGTTATTGTTCCCTAGGGAAACACACATATATTTGGTATTGCCAAATATTTCATACATTCGGAGCAACATACCCTTGGCTAGCATTCCAGGATTTATTCTTGGTCATTTGAGAACTGCAACTAAATACTGAACAAATGTATTTTAAAAAAATGAGAATTCCTGCATATTTTTCATTAAATCTTCAGGCTGAAATTATACATTGAAGTAGAATTTGCCCCAATACATAGCACTGAGGGTGCATAAAATCATATAGTTTATATGGGTGCAGAAGGAGCCCAAAGAGATACATATGTTTGAACAACCTATTATTTTTTTTTTTAAATGTCTGTCACAGAGGTATGTAAACACCCCAGCAGGTAAAGGGTTAAGAGGGCATGAGAAGAGTTAAGTATGCCACTGATGCAAATATCGCATCCAATCTCGAACAATGAACTCAAATTCAAGGCAAGATATATCTTAAAATCAATTAAGCAAACACAACATGGTGGAACAAAGCACCTGACACAACCATGTCAATATGACTACGTGAAAAGATATAAGAAATCCTTGAAGTTCTAGCAAATGTCTCCAGTTTGGGTGACAACCCGCTAATGAGTGATTTTCTGCTTTTCTGGTAGTAAGTAACCAGCAGCAGTTGTTAGGTGGGGCTTCAGCCACCTGGCACAGATCTGGTCATTTATTGCTCTGAAACAGATGGGGAAAGAGTTATTCATCAGCTGTGTGTTTTGTACCATTGTATCCATTAATAATACTTAAAGTACTGACTTTCTTTCACACAAAAAGCGATAGAAGACGTAACAAAAAGCTATGCTGCCCCCCCCCAAAAAAAGAACAAAAAGCACACACCAACGAAAGTGCGTTTGACATTTTTAATGCTATTTAAAGAAGTGATAAACGACATTTAAAGTCGTAATTTGAACCTTGGAATTAAAAGGAGAAACCTGCACACAACATATGTTATTATAATGATCAAATGAGGGAGCTTTTACGAATACTTAAGATATAGCCAATGAATGAATAATCTTAAATAGGAAAATTACTTAGGGAGAGAAGAAATTACAATAGTACATCTCTACATTATACGAGGATGAGCCAAAGGGTGGTGTGGTGAAAGTAATTGTGAGATGGGTGACTCAGCTGAAATTTTAAGGTCATCAGAGGAAGAAGTCGCAGACTGCTCACATAGAGCCTCATGTGTCAACAAAGCATTTCACTATTACCAAATAGCGATTTGTACCCAATTACTGTTTGGTAATCGCAAAATGCTAGGTATGTAAGGAATCGCCAAAGATTTAGCAAATCCTTGATATTACCAAACAGCGATTCAGTAAATAGGTAATCGCTATTAGGTAATGCTACTCCATTCGTTCCTATAGCCCTAAAGGCCCATAGGTGCAAATGGTTTTGCATTAGCTAATTTGCGATTACCTAATTGGTAATTGCAAATTAGCTAATGCAAAGCCAAGGGTGCCCGGGGGCCTAAGGCCCACCTGAAGCACCCCAACAAAAAACAAATGTGCACATGTAGAGCGAACACATGCCCCATGTGTGCGCTACATGGTACTTAAAAAAATGCATTTTTGTGCATTTTTCCAAATTTTGCACATGGTTACCATCGACTTGAAGTCAATGGCAATAGCATTTTCATGAATGCACAGTTTGCATTTAGAAAATGCTTGGTACATGTGCTAAGGGAATTGCAAATTACGATTCCCTAATTGTAGTCTCTATTTTAGGTAATCGCTATTTTTTGCCATTACCTAAAATTGCAACTACAAAGCCTTTCATACACCTTGAAAGGCTATTTTGCATTCACATACGTCCGAAATTACCGGTTCGCACCGTTTGCGAATGTAAAATCGTTTGACACATGTGGCCCACACTTTCTACAAACATGGGGTGTGTGCTACGAAGAAGAAATAAATCAGTGCATAGTAGCATCCCGCCTAGAATTATTTTTATAGATTTTTCCTGTTTTCCAGAATGCACAGAATCTTAGGGAGTATGGCTCAGAAAAGTATGCAAGTCAAAGATTTTCGGTCTGCTTCCGGTGGTACAGGCAGGTTTTTGTGCTGTGTGGAGGAAAATACTCCACAAGGGGCACCATTGTGAATCGCCGTGTTTTTGACTATGAACATAAGGAGATGGGGCACAAACAGCAGCCATGAGCAATGGTGGCTGGTGCAAAGCAAGCAGCTCATAACTGGTACAGACGTTCAGGGTGGGTGTATTCTCATCCCAAGAGTATTATGTTAAAATGGGGGCAGGTTGTACTGAATATAGGTGTTTAGGTCAGCTTAGGTTTCTAACTTGCACACCATCCTCAGAACTAGTTGCATCATGTACAAATCTATCATGATCAGCACCTCTTATTTTCTTGCAGACAATCTCACCATCTCTAGTGGTTCTTGGTACACATATACAGACTAAAAGGTTACAACTTTCTTATGGCATGAAATCGCCATGATCTCCAACTGTGCTGGTAACTGCAGCAATACCACCTGTTTAGGGCTATTTCATAGAGTCCTCCCAATTGGTTGAGTGTATAAAGTATTTGTTGCAAAAATGGAAATCTGTGATTCACAGAAAGCATAAGGTGACCCCCTTTTTTACCGGCAAATGGAGACAAGCTCCCAGAAAAAAGGGAAGACACAAATTCACACTGCACTACAGAAGGTTTCTAGTATGGATCACGACTGAATTGTCAGCAAGAATACGGGCATGTGCACAGCTGAGTTCAAAGTAACAATAATATTCAAATTCAGCACCGCCAGCTAGTTTTCAAAATCTACATCTCGAGTCCAAGGTGCGACTTGCCTAGGAGATGGGGACGCCCACTGAACAAAGCTAGTGTGAGCAGAAAAACCTGGCAGCTACAGGTTATTACAGACAAGCATGGGAGTCTTTAAATTTCACACAATATTGTTAGTGCATACCACTTTTCAGGTTATTTTTTGGAGTCCTCTGAGCCATGGAAACTAAAGGAAGCCGGTAACACACAAGCCGACAATGAGGGGAAACATCTGTAGAATTATGGCAGTCAGTCATCCTGGGGAAAAACTGAAGATGCCAATTGAGACCCTTCCTCACATGGTGGCAGAGAGAAAGGGGGATCCTAAAAAATGCCAAATGAAGGAATTGCAACATCTGCTGAAACATATACTTGTTCAAGAAATACCAGGGTCCCAAGGGAATCAATGACTGTACGGGCGGGTACTCCGAAGTGAGATCCAGAACCCTGAAGTCTGTCAGGATATTGATGACTGGAATAAATCCCCAATCCAATTAGATCACCGCAAACAGGTACAGAGTATCGCCTGGATTCCCTTGCAGACTCTGATCCTTCTGCCCAGAAAATTCAAGCGTAGAACCTAGGGAACTCGAGGGGGCTCTTTGCCGGAGGTCTTTTCAGAATAAGACACCATGATGAAATGTGACTGGAGGTGCAGTGTGTGTAGATTGGTGTAGGTGTGGTATAAAAATAGCTTAGAAAGACCCTAAGGAGTTTTAATGCGTGGGTCTTCATGTTATAAGTAAAAACAAAGGGTGGCTGTGTTGGAAACAATGATCCAGTACAGCTCACAGAGTAGTGAAAAAATAGGTCAACATGTTTCTTGCCATAGATAGTCGCTGTCGATCGGGGCAATTCATCAGGATCGTGAAACCTAATCTACAAATGATTGGGGATGCAGGTGTGATAATTAACAAATTACCCAATCACAAAAAGTCACCCTCAAAGTGTAAGGTATACCTTAAAATATCTAAAATCCGAACTGCAGGGAGTAAGAAAAATACAGAGGATGAGAGGTAATACAGGTGTAGATATTCAGGTAGTCATACCCCACTGTAAAATGAGAATGCATAAGGCAATTGTAAATAAATTCATGCTGTAGGGAGAATCATGCCTGTCAGTGAGCGTGCAAAACATATAAACAAACAAACAGGCAGGTGATACATATGTGATGTTTTACAAACACAAACCCAAGCATCCACACATATATGAGTGTGGTCAAGCGCTATTATAGCTAGTACAGGTAAAATTGCAGTAGAAGACTGCAAAGGTGGTAAATCTTACCCAGTTTGAGTAAGCAAATGACCCCTTAGGTGATGGCAGAGACTGCGCTAGTGGCGGAGTAAAACTAATCAAAAAGGCTTTAATTAGCACTAGAATGGTGAAGGCAGGTAAGTAAAGTAAGGACTTCTCCAAGATACCCACGGCATCCAGCACACTAGGAAAGTGGCCACATGCCTCTCTCTGGCACCCTGGAGGTAATGAGGGAGCAGAGGAGGTGGTTTAAATACTTAACTAAGTGGTAGTAATCACTTGCAGGTAAAGCTATAGTGTGCAGGTGTGATTACCTGCGAGACATTGGATGTTAACCCAGCGTCAAAATGAGGTAGATGTTGCTGCCATCTTGGGGTGGGTTGAAGTGTGATCCAGAGATGTCTAAATTTGTGTAAAACCGCAAAGAAATTGGCAAACCCTGCTCAAGAGAGGCAGGAGCCGAATGTGCAGAATCCCAGCTCTCGGTAGGCTGCCTTCAGAGAGGGTCGGTCAGGTGGGGCACATCGCAATGCAATGCCGTAACAGGGGGCTGGTAAGGCACCTATCCCTTGGGATAGTAGACAAAATTGGCCGCCATCTTGGAGAGGTTGAGTGATATAGAATATCCTTGTCCATAAGGAGGCAATACGCGAACAGGATATTATTTAACAAAGGTTCATATTGAAGAACCTATTTCAGAGCGCTCATGTGTGACTTGCAGGCATAGAGATATAGCGTCTACAAGTCCGTAGGTGGAAAGTCATGTAAGTAAGGAGAAGCTATATCATGCAAATTTGAGCCAGTGAGATGGGAGCACATATGTCAGAAGCCTATGAAAGGTATTTATAAATGGCTCATAAGTAGAGCAACTGTATGTTACAAGTGATAAAGGCGCATACAACTACAGCACCTATATATTTGTGTATGGAGTGTGCAGTGTGCATCCACAGGTGGATAATGGTACCCGAGAGAGCAGAGAAAGGCTCAAGATGGGAATGCTTGAAATGTAATAGCCTAAAGAACAAATGTGTAGGCCAAGAACACAGGCCCATGAAAATAGATAGGAAGCCATGTACGACTTACTGCTTTACCCTTCATTTCCCTGTGACTTGGAGGAACTGCATACTCTATGTGAAAACATGTACATTGAGGAAGCTTGTATGCTGGACCTTACTGTATTAAGCAAACAAAGTCAGTGAAATGTCTATCACGAATTATCACTCAAACATACAAATAAAACAAAATTATTTATGAAATGCAATAAGGTATTCAGTTTTCTAAAATGCTACATGTTGCTATAGGATGCAAACTTTTTATTTTGGATGAGTACACTAACCTTTCCCAAACAAAAGATTTCCATTTTCATGAAAAATACTATTTTATTTTCACACTTTTACTACAGCAACAAACAGACTGTTTCTGCCCTCGCATACCTATTTCTCACCATTACATGCCATGGACCATCATCAGGGAAGTATAAGCATTATGCCAGGGTTGGGTACCTTCATGCCAAGGATGCTCACAATATGCCAAGAATATCCACAATCGTACCAAGGTAACCATTATGCCAGGGCTCTGCACCATTGTGTCAAGGATAAATATAACTCTTGATTCTCTCAAAAACATTATTATACGGTGTCAACCATGCAAACCCAGGTTTTATCCTCCATAATTGTTTTAAAACATGCATTTTTTCCACATGAGTAAATTTTGAGTTGTACTCCACTAACCTGAAGAAGGATCCTAATCTTTGTTGGTCAGAGGAGGCGCTTCCCTAAGAGCGCCACCAACTCATTCTTGGGTTCAACGCCATACTGACCAATCTCATAACCCAGGTAAGTTACAGAACTGTGTTGAAAATTTGATTTTACTGTATTCAGTTGTTAGTCCCTTTCCTTTCCTACACTCAGAACATTCCAGAAGGGTTCATCATCTTCATGCCTGTTCCTTCCCATAATCCTAGAAAAACACTAAACATTTCAAACATCAGACACTGAAATATATCTGCAGTTGATGCCAGTCCTAAAAGTATTCCCACAATTTGGAAACAGCCCACAAGAGCCTCTACTTCATTTAAATCTGGTTCCCGGTGCAGGTACATGCACAATTCTCCCAGTACTGTTTCACCTTGGTCAGAATATTGGTGCTCTTACATTAACACATATGTGGAATCTCTTACTGCAGCTTGTGGACTAAGTATCTACTTTCCACTTCATATACAATATAGCTTCAACCTTTAGCATTTTTGGAGGACTACGTCTTGGTGGTGCATATACCATGACTGGGACAAGACTCTACACTTACATGATTTAATACAATATTTAAGTGGCTTACTGAGTGTGTCAGAGGGTCTTGCTCTGTTGTCTTCTGAAATAATATTTCTGATTTACGAATGCAACTCATTGATAGCTTTGAAGAAGTCAATCTGATGAAACATGTGTCAGCTGTATATGTCATGTCCAATGATAGCAAGAAGTGACTTGTAAAACAGTTGAACACGTACTAGCTGTACCTTTATTGCACAGAAAATAACATTGCCTGGCTGTTCTATACACTGTGTACAATAGATCTGGCTGTATTTCAGTACATTGGATATTAATATATATCCTTATGGACTACTATATATCTTCTTATTGTATCAGAATTAACTCTGCAATCATTCAACTTTCTGTGAAAAATGTCCACATCATACTTTTGTGTGCTCCAGCCAAGTCAGGATAAATGTAGGTCATGCAGCGTGACCCAACATGGTTACATGCTGCGCAATGATGCGTGAATACAATATCACCTTAAACCCCAGACTCCAGTGTAGTCCTTGCCTGTGCCATGTCAATATCATTGGTGGACTGCTTATCCTCGTCATTCACTGTCTCACTCACCATCAGTGGCCCATGAAACCAAAAAAAATCCTGATCCTCAGGGAGACATACAGGAAGACTCCTGGCAACTGCAGACCTGCCAGCTACAAGATTGCAAATTCCATCTGAAGACACCACGAATAAGCATTAGGAAACAGCACATAAGGAAACCTGTGTTAAACCAGACCCTCCCAGACATGGGAGGTTAAGGCAAACTCATCACTCGAATTTACTCATTGTTGACACCACGCATAACTACCCGTTTTACTACACTTAAGACACAGTGGGAAGGTGATATGGGCATGGAGTTAAGGCATGGTGACTGGATATCTACATTGGGTAACTGCAGGAGTGTTACACATAATGCAAGACTGAAACTTGTACATTATAAATGTGTACATAGGGATTACATCACGCCACAGTAGCTGCACAGACTAGATTCCTCCAGATCAAAACAGTGCCCCAAATGCAAAATAACAGAGGGATCCATGTGGTGGATATGCCCGGGTGTGAGTGCTTTTTGGGGTGAAGTAATTCAGACTTTAGGCATACTAACCAAATTGCAAATACAGCCAACGATACAGTTGTGCTTACTGGGACTAATCATCATCATAAACACACTAAATATGTGGAGAAGGTATTGGTACTAGGCCATCTGTGGCAAAGAAGACTACAGCACTAAGATGGATATCCAAACGACTGCCCGCACGAAAGCAATGGTTATGGAATTTGCAAGGTGGGTACAAGCTGAATGTGGGGTATGCTTCAGGTTGGTTTACAACGGAGTGGAACAGGGAAGAAGGATGGAATGGGACTTAGTAGAAGTCCGGATACAGCAGGAAATGGGAGACCCTGAACCTGGACAAGATGTGGAGGGGACAGTTAAATAATACTCTTTAGATGGCTGTGATGCTGATCTGCTGTAATTTGATGTGATAGTACCGATTATTCTGTTTAAGTGATCCAATGTTATGTATAAATTTATATTTATTTGCAAACAGTGTGACTTACAACTCTCTCCTTGTTTGGGGGGATGGGAGGGATGAGGGATGGGACAAGTTAATTCATTGTAATGTTATTTTGTTTTTAAAATCAATAAAAAATATAAACCTAGGGAAAAAAAGGAAACACCACCAATAAGTCAGCGGCAAACTGCAAGCACTGCAAAATCTTTTACTTGTGGCTTCCCACCCCGGTGAAGCTCGTCACCAATTCAGTTGTGTAAATCCAACAAATACACAACTTCAAAGGAAGTTTGCAGAGCGTTTATTCTCAGCCCTACAGCAACAGTGTACACCATCCGAGCGCTTGGTACAACCGTCCACAATGTCAGACCACAACCTTGCAGTCCTACATTCCAGTAGCGAAGCAAAAATGCGACAGCCGCATAATTATCCAATCCGTAGTATTTATTTGAATTAGGATAAAGATACAATGTAGCAGGACCCACAGCAGGGGGAACTACTCAGCTCATAGCCCAAGCATGGAATGTCGTTACATCCAAAGAAAAACAGATTCTAGAAGGGCATGCGACAGGAAAAGAATGTAGGGATTAAAGGGCAAGAGACATAGAGGGAGAGCAGAGGGGAAGAGAAGGCAAAGACAGGATAAAACAGGATATTACAACATCTCCCTTCCCACAAATAAATTAAGTCATAACAAAATCATTGTAATGCGCTGGCAATATAGAAATCCTTTTGGCAGGCATTACATGTGGTGCAGATGAGGAAGAATCATCACAGGAAAGAGAAACATTAGAATCATTAACATGAGAATAATCATTGGGATGAGTCACAGGGACATGAGAACCTCCTTGAGGTTCAAAAAGAATAGAATCATCTTCATAACGTGGTACAGCAGCTTTCTTATAAATGTCAGCTTGTAAGTCAGAAACGGGTACAAGTCTGCCTTTGTTCCACCACCGCCTTCCCTGCAACAAACAAGCACTTTGACCAACTTTCTCAATTTTACAAGGAGGACTAAATGAAGTTTCTCCTTTCTTAACTCCAGAGGGTTTCCTGATAAGACCCCAAGATCCCACAGAAAAGTCCTTATCATGAACATGTTTAACATTGTCATAGTATTGTTTCTGTTTAAGTTGTGCTGATGACACAGTGTTGCGTAAAAGTGAATCAGAGCTAATGGTATTACCAGTAAGAACAGATTGCTGTTCAAGCCAAGATGGCAGGAGTTTAGATCTGCATCTCAACAATTCAAAGGGAGTGAAACCAGCAGTAGAATGGGGAGAATTGTGGTAAGCATTAATCTTATCTTTGAGATATAAATTGAAATCCAAACCAGAAGAAAGAGCAGTTTGAATACCTTCTTTTAAGAAGCGGTTAGCTCTTTCAACCAGTCCGTTAACTGAAGGACTATACAAAGCAACTTGAATGTGTTTAATGTCACAATCAATTAGGACATTTTTCATAGAAGCAGAGACAAAATGAGTGCCATTGTCAGTGACTAGCTTTTTGGGAGGACCTTCCAGAGAAAAGACATTTCTAAGAAAGTGTAAAACAGACTGAGTGGTTGCAGATTCAACAAATGAAAAGTAAATCCATTTGGAATAATAATCAATAAGCACTAATAAAAACTTTGAAGAGGCAGATAAGAGATTGAAAGGACCGGCAAAATCCAAAGCAACCTTCGACCAAGGATTTTCAGGTAAAGCAACTGGACGAAGAGGATTTTGCGTGGTTCTCTAATGCTTGTCAGAAACAATACATTGAGGACACAAGTCAATGAATGAGGTAACCTGTGAATTCATGGAAGGCCACCAATAATTTTCCCTAAGTTTCTTGCATGTGGCAGTGATACCTAAGTGACCTTCATGCGCAATATGAATGAGCTTATCTCTTAACGTTGAAGGAGAAACAAAACAACCATTTTTGATGCAGAGGTTATTTTCAAGAGACAACTCAGAGGCAACTTGAGCAAAAGGTTTCAATTCATGAGGTAAATTGCGAAGAGGAGGCCAACCTTTAATGAAAAATTCACAAACTTTTTTGAGAATAACATCACGAGAGGAGGCATCAGTCCATTCCTTTTCAGAAATAACACCATTTGAAAAGGAAGAGGCATCAATGGTCGCCACAACACACTCGAACTCGTCATCAATACCATCTGTAGAGGGTAAAGGTAAACGGGAGAGGCAGTCTGCTCTGAAATTTTTACCACCTTGTATATACTGGATGGTGAAATTATACTCTTCTAGTTTGGATAACAAACGTACAAGACGAGCAGAAGCTTTGCCTAACCCATCACCTTGTAATAAGTAGACAAGAGGTTTGTGATCTGTGAAAATAACAAAATGACTGCCCTAGAGATAGGTTTTGAATTTATGAACAGCCCAGACGCAAGCTAACGCTTTCCTCTCAATGATACTATATTTGGTTTCGGCAATGGACAAACTCTTGGAAGCAAAAGCAACGGTAAGTTCTTTGTTATTAACTTGTTGGCCAAAACCTGCTCCAAGACCTTTTAAACTGGCCTCCACAGTAATAGTACATTGATGACCAGGAACAAAAGGACTCAAAGCGGGAGCATTGACCACTAGTTTCTTGATAACAGTGAAAGCAGTGTTAATTTCATCAGTCCAAACAAAATTAGTACCTTTCTTGAGAAGGGTTCTCAGAGGTTGAACATAGGAGGCATAATCAGGAACAAATCGAGCATAATATTCACAGAGACCCAAAAAGGATCTCAAGGCATCCTTATCAGGTGGAGGAGGAGCTTGTACAATAGCTTCAACATTACAAAACTTGGGTTTAATGCCTTCAGGGGTAATAGTATGCCCTAAGTAATCAATTTGTTCAACTAAAAACTTACATTTGTCCGGTTGAATGGTAACACCTCTGGCATTGAGAATAGAGAAAACTTTGTGCAAGGTCTCTAAATGTACATCTTTGGTTTCAGTGAACACAAGAATATCGTCCCGAAAAGCCTGAACGTGGGGAATGTCTTTAAACAGAATGTCCATCACTTTTTGAAATACTGAGGCTGCAGAAGCCAAACCAAAGGGTAACCTTAAGTACTTATAAGCTCCGAATGGTGTGACAAAAGTAGTGAGTTCTTGGGACTCAGTACTTAAGCCTATCTGATGGTATGCAGAATGTAAGTCAATGGTGGAGAAAGATTGCGAGTGGCCAATATTAGCAAGCATTTCCCGAATGTGAGGAAGAGGATGGCAATCAACAATTATATTGCGGTTCAAAGACCTCAAATTAACACAAATATGAAGATCACCACTCCTCTTCTTAGCAAGAACAATGGGAGAAACCCATTCAGAGGAGTCAGTTTCTGCAATAATGCCATCATTAGTTAAGGTCTCTAATACTTTTTTAAGGTTAGGCCTGACATTGATGGGAACAGATCTAACCTTGTGCGTCACAGCATTTGCTTTCAATCTAATGGTATGTTCAAAACCTTTTATAGTACCAATACTATTACTAAAAATAGAGGAGAAGCTGTTTTTGAGAGTGGAGAGAAGGTCACCTTCCTTGAGAGGAGTGTTGTTGATCGAAAGTAGGGGAGAATCTCCTAAAACAATGGGAAACTTATGGCAGGGTTTCAAAATAATGCCTAGCTTGGCTAAGTCTTTCCAACCAACCAAAACCCTACCTTTAATGGCAACGTAAATCTTGGTATTAGTGGTTCTGCCCAAAATTTGTAAAGAAGCAACAAAGAAACCCAGAAGATCAATATCTTTCTCACCAAAGGCTTTGGGAGAAATATCCGGACTCTGTAGACCATAAAGCAAAGAAAGTGGTATCGGCTCCTGAATCAGTCATAATTTCTAGAGACTTGCCATCAATAAAAGCTTGGCAGAGGGGACGTTCTATTTCTATAGAATCAAAAGGTTCATCAATGGTGAGGAGAACATTAGAAAACGTATTGGTACATTCAGAAACATTGGCATCACTAAAGGGAACAGAGGGAAATTGCAAATCCAAATTGTGGATTCTAACATTCTCACCAGTACGCTGGGATCTACAAACTGCTTGAAAGTGCCCTCATTTTTTACATTTTGAGCATTTCTTGCCTAAGGCAGGACAAGAGGGATTGTTGCCAATGTGGGTTTTAGAACCACAATGATAACAAATGAGGCGCTTGCTCCTTTCCCTGTTTGTCTTAATAGCGGAAATGGTAGCAACTTCAATATTGTCAGAGACATAAGACACTGGAGAATGTCCTTCTTGTCCTGACATGGCTTGAGAAGAAATAATGGAGCGTTCGATGCTCTTCCCAATGTCAATGGCCTCTGAAAGAGTAGGATTCCTACAAGTAAGGAGTCTTTCTTGCATTTTTTTAGAAAAGCAGTTGAAAACAAATTGATCCCTAATGCAAATATCCACAGAATTTTGAAAATCACACGTAGAAGCTAACACACGCAAAGCAGCCACATACTCTTCAACAGACTCATCACTGGCTTGTTTACGTTTAAAGAAACTGTGTCTTTCTAAGAGAACATTAGGTTCTTCCGAGAATTGTTTTTTAAGTCTTTCTTTGGCTTCAAGGTAAACGTTCCAAACACCATCACCAGGAGGCTGTGGAATAGGAGGTAAATTATCAAAAATCTTTTGTGCAGCAATGCCTCGATAGTTGTACAAAAGTGCATTTTTCCTGCCCGGAGTGTAATCTAAGCCATCAATACCCATAAGGTAATTTTCAAAAATATGAATCCATTGTTTCCAGAGAATTTTAGGTTTACCTGGCTTTTGTAGAAATGGTGGAGGATGTAGAGCATTGTCCGAAGAAGACATATTGGAGAGAAGAAAACAAAAACAAGAACCTGAAAGAAAAAGGTTAAGAATAACGAAGAAAATGATTAAGAAACATGAAAAGAAACAATGATTAGCAATGCCAATTGGTTGAAGAAAATTCCTGCAATAGAGAAATGGCTTGTAATAAATGGAGGCAAGCTCCCACAGTAATGATGTTGTATAAAAACCTGAAAAATAAATATTAAAAGTGACACGAGGGCTGGAGCAGGGCTCCCACAGCCAGGAAAATGCAAATGTTGTTGTTAGAGTGCTTTGTGAAGAGGCCGGTGCAGCTGGAATGAAAATCCTACAGCCGAATTATTGAAAGAGTTGCTGATAGTAGGTAAAATAATGTAACAAACAGGTTGCTGAGAGGGTAAATACACGATGTGGTTGGAGCGGGGCTCCTACAACCAAAATACCCCAATCGTCGCTGTAAATAAAGTAACCGGTGTGAAACAGCAGGCGGTGCGATTAGAGCGGAGCTCCCACAGCCGAGATCGAGCAAGAGAAAGCTCTGCCAGCGTGTAGAAACGTCACAGTAGGGAGCGTTGCTGCGGCAACGTGCAGGGCCGCCAAGGAATCTAGAGAAGAAGGAGCGTTGCTGTGGAGACCACGAAGCGTGGATAGCGAAGGAAGTAAGGGGTTGCTACAGCAACCAGCAAAGCGTCATAAGAAGATCATGCGCATGAACAGCATGAGGAGGCACAAGCAGCAAGAAGAGGAGTCGCGTGCAGACAGGTGCTCGCGTACCATAGGCAGTTGGGGCCTTGAAAAGGGCGGAGGCCTTATGGAAAGTTTAGAAGAAAAGGCACGCACCTGAAGGCTTGTGGGTCCTGTCGAGAGTATCCGGCAGTGTCCTAATTGCTTGGGAGCCTCGTAGAGTACTGCAAAGTGAATAAAATCAAAATAGCGGTTGCGGGAAAAAATAAATAAATATATTCCGCCCCAGTCCTGGTACCAAAATGTAGCGAAACAAAAAGGCGACAGCCGCAGAAGTATCTTATCCGTAGTATTTATTTGAATTAAGATAAAGATACAATGTAGCAGGACCCAAGGCAGGGGGAACTATGCAGCTCAAAGCCCAAGCATGGAATGTCGTTACATCCAAAGAAAAACAGATTCTAGAAGGGCATGCAACAGGAAAAGAATGCAGGGATTAAAGGGCAAGAGACAGAGAGGGAGAGCAGAGGGGAAGAGAAGGCAAAGACAGGATAAAACAGGATATTACAATTCCAATGATGTAATAATATAAGGCTCATGCGTAGAGTAGACAAGATAACAAACACTACAATGGCAGCAATGATCTCAAAGTAATGCTCTCCTGAGCGGCCATTAATGTGAATATATGAACATTAAAATGTACTGCTGCCTCGCAACGAAAATGATAGTTTGGCGTGCTGCAGCATGAGATTGATGTTTAAAATAAAGACATGCACAATACTGTGACCTCGCTGGGCTTCTGAATAGACCAAGCTTTGCAACAGAAACATGAAGTGCACTGTGCACATATCAGCAAGATTTATTCAAGAGTAAGACTTGTGCATTCAAGAGAGTCCGCGCACCATCTCCTCGAGCTGAGACGTCACCAGCAGCAAGTGTGCAGTCCTGAGGTCTGCAGATCCTCACCCTTGTGGGGACTGGGGACGCCTCCGACTTTCACCCTCTCGCGCTTCAGGCCGGATTTATCGTCAGCCAATTACAGGCGCTGCTCATTACCACGGGTTAGAAATGTCCCGCGGCGAAGAAGGCTGTAATTTTATGAATTCTCTTGGCATCATAAACTGCAGGAGAGAATCTCAAGTGATTTGTAATTGTCACAAGAAACCACACAGTAGAATTACAACATGCATTATTATTAATTTATAGGGGACACATGCTTTTTTTTTTAATGAAACGGCATCATTGTCAAGGCCTCCTGAACTGTAATGCGTTCCCTTTCAGTGCCTGGCTCTCTATGAAAGTATTTTCCACTCTCGCCATCTCTGTGATCTCTACTCCCCTTATTCTCCCACCCCCTTGAAGCCAGAAATTGTGATAGTAACGAAATACTATAGGATCTTATATTACAGGCCGAGGGATACACCTACAGTTAAAATATATGTGTACCTACTTATATTTCTAAAGTGTAGTGTTTCTTGATAAAAAGTTGTGCTTCCTTCCTGTTTTACTGTTTTTTGTCGCACAAGGTCACACATCAAGGGTTCAGCTCTCCAAGCGTTTGTGCGCGTAAATTCAGTTTAAGTGCACAAAAAATCTTTCACCACGGTAAAAAACTCAATCTTGTTTCATCGAATTCCGATTAGTGAAATTAGACCCTTGTAAACGTAGGCAAACAACCAGAAGCATGCACACTCGTGGGTACTCAGATGTTCCCTGCAGGGGGATCCCACCCTGGAGAGGCTTGTAAATTGTCCCCTGTGAAGGGCAGGAGTGACCGTGTTTCCAAGGTGAGTATGGGGAGGCCACACTTCCATATTTAATGTGAGTCTAGGGGAAGATGTTCTCGCACAGAGGAAAATCTTTCCCCCATGGAGAAACAGAAATTGATCAGGACTGCAAAGATCTTTTTAATGGGGTCTGCATCACTATGGCATCTTAGGCACACATTCTAGGGTCCCGCCTCATGTTGCCATCGGGATATTTACAGGGGACCATCAGGATCAGTTGGCACCATAGGTATTTTCAGATATGGGTGGCTGCCGTACAGGGCCATGGTCTATCTTGTGAACTTCCATCATCTTGGCACTGGAATATGTCACAAAACTGTCCAAAACAGGCAGAGGGAAGAAGATAATTGACCTTGTATTCACACCACAGAAGGACCAATGAGACCGACTGTTACTGAAAGGTAGTGGTAGCACCTAGGCGTCTGTTAAGAGTAGCAAGGCTAGTGCAATAAGGGTTCAAAAGGATATCAGTGCTGATTCAGCCAGAGAAGCTACAACGTACAACTCCATTCCCTACAAAACTAGAAGGAGAGGAACATACGCTAAATCAGTGCAATCCTATTGAAGGCAATGAGGCATAATATTGGACCATCACCTGGTAGATCCTGTTAAGGACCTTTGTATATCATTAGCTGCACAGGTGTTTCTGTGTTGCAGGACAATGGTGTTTGTTTGTAACAGCTTAATGGGTTGCCCTGGGAGACATATGCAAGGCAGCAACTTTAGCTTTCACAAATGGATTTCTCCACCACAAAAAGTGGTCAGTGAAAACAGGGCAAATCCAGGTAGCCTTGCTCCATCCTTATTGTCTAATGACAATAGGAAAGAGGATGGACTAGGTGTTGATGTCTGATTACTTACATGAATTTTCATTAATCCGAGTCTCTTCCACCACAGTCCTAAAATGCACTGACCCTTGAGTCGAGCCACGCATGGATACAGCCTGGATGTTCAGTTAGTATAGCAGGTCTTTATGAGGAATCACTCACAGAATATCCAGGACAAAAATATCATGTGGACAGAATATTGTGTCAAAAATATTGAGGATCAAACTATTGAGAAGGTAAGTGCAAATATTTAAGTATAGAGTTACTATTCTCAACTCCACATCTACATACCTTGAAGATATATATATATCGCCAAGGTACATATATGTGGAGTTAGTATAGTAAAATGCTGCTTTCCCATAGAAACATGCCTTCACGATATTCTTGTACTTGATATTCTTGACATCATATTTTGTCCAAAGGATATTTTGGACTTGCTATTTTGGCCAAACACCCTTTATGAGTAATAAAGAGGGCCGTGCCAACTGGGCAGTTAAAAGATAAGGCTAAAATGGGGAAGGTCTGTCAACAGGGCACTGTTGTGCCCGTCTGAGTCAAGATTCACCTCATAATTATGACGAGAAATGCTTTGATCAGAGCAATGAAGTTTACCAGCATGTAATTGGCCATGTCTTCACTTATAGAGAGTGAATCATCATCAGGCATTATCTGACACACAGGTCTCGGCAGAGGATGCAAACTACAATAAGCTATTTTACCAATTCTCAATAGGGTACAACATTTACTCCTTGGAAGCTGCAATGCCCTTTTGGTTTGCCTGGTAACTGATGGTTGTGCAAATTAAAAAAAAATGTTTATCCACAGTGTTACATCCTAGTAATGTGTCCTAGCAACATTACCTGTATTCTTTCCATGGTTACCAGCATCCGAGTGTTCTGGAGCTGGACCAGAGGAGAGGAGACAGTTGCTGGAGACAGGACGGATCTAGGGGTTGTTCTTCATAACTTCCATAAAGCTCCTGTTTGAAATATATGGTCTGCGCCTCTTAAAAGTGGCGACGAGGATGGGATATATATTCCCTGAGGGCAGACTGGCCGTGTGATGCTGCGAGTTGTTAACCCCTGGATTTTACTACTTACCCGTCAGTAGGTGTCTCTCATCACGTGCTGCTGACATTGCATTAACCAAGAAAGTATTACAGTATTCACAAGCATCACCACATGGAAGCGACCTTGAACTCGTGTTGATCAGCTATAACGGAATTAGTGCTGGAGTCCAGTATGAGCTCAAGGCACATGCGGAGTAAACTCCGGTTCCCCTGAGGCTCGGGTAAGAGCTGTGACAGTGTGTGACATTGTGTTGTGTTTGCGGGAAGCTAGTCGGCTGGGCGTGGATACCTGCAACTTCCAGTGGACTAGCATGTTGGGAAAAGCGACATAGTGTGCATTGAAGGCGACTATATGTGAGAAGCAGTTTTACGTGTGTAGAGGCGGAGGCGTTTGATTGCTGAATTTGAGAAGCAGTTTGGCGTGTATACAGGCAGAAGCGCTTGATTGCCTTGAGGTCGGGAGCCCAGCCATGTGCACCATTTGAAACTTTGTTATGTTTTAAATTGACTCACCGGCTCTTGCTCGTGCCTGTTTTTGCCTCCGTTCCACTTCTCGTTGTTGTGCGTCATTGTAGGGAGATGCGCAACCATTCGTTCCACATCAGGTCCCAGAAGCTCTTCATGTCACAAGCGCGTAGTGCATTGTGGGAGCCACACTGCGTTGTGACGTGCAGCGTGATTGACGTTCGTCAAGGAACAGCTAATGGTTGCTATAACAACCTAACACTAGTGCTGCAACGCGATCGCAGGAGCAAAACCGGCATATTAAGAAGAGAGACAGCAACACGATCTCACAAGCGGAACCAGCACATTATGAAGGGAAACAGCAAACATAGTTTAAAACTATCAGCAGGCACAGATTGAACTGTCAATATAAGGAGACTGTGTTTTCTACACTTCTGTGAACTATTACCACGTAGACTACGGTGACTACATTAATTTTGTTAGTTTGTTTTTTCTTCCTGTGTTTTCAGATATTCAATGCATACAATGGTTATTGTTATGCTTACTATTGTTGTTTCACCATAATGCCAATTTAGTGTTTAGCAATCAGTTGGTTGACGATATCTTCTAGGCACAACAATATTAATATTCTGCAACTTAAAAAAAAAAAACTCATCAATATGGACATGTCATCCATTATAGCTCCGCACACATTTTTACAAAATCCAGGAGAACCCACTTTACTGTGGGAAGATTGGCTAGAGTCTTTTGAGACTTATTTAGAGGCTATAGGTGGGGAGGATTTTACAGCTTCCCGGAAGGTAGCTTTACTCAAACATAACTTAGGAATAGAGGGTAGAAAGGTGTTAAAAACCCTACCTATTATAAATGATAAGGGGCATATTAATTTAAGAGAAAAAACTAGCGAGAGTGAGACTAAAGAAGAGGGTCAGGAAGCAGTTGCACATTATGATGAAGTACTTCTTGTTGATGAATATGTGGAAGTGATTAAGGCACTAGAAGAAAATGATGGCAAGAAAGTTAGCATTGTAGTAGAAAGACACAAGTTTTTCTCCCGAGCACAACTATCTGGGGAATCTGTAGAACAATACATATCTATTTTGAGAACTCTTCCTGCCACCTGTAAATTCAGGGACTTACATGAGGAGATCATAAGGGATCAGTTCATAAACAGGATGAGCAATGTTAAAATTCAAGAGAAATTACTAGATATGAAAGATCCTTCATTAAAGAAAACAATAGAAGTAGCAAGAAGGGTGGAGAATACTTCCAGGTATGTTAAAGAATTAAATACGGAGAAGACTGACATTACTAAAGTATGTGTTCTAGAGAAGAATGCATTTAAAAAAAGGAAAGTAATACTAAAACCATTATTCCCCAAAACAACAGAGTGTGCTACAGATGTGGTAGTACGAGACACACTGCAGATTCTGACAAATGTTTTGCAGTCAAGGAAAAATGCTTTAAATGCAAACAAATTGGTCACTTGGCACGTATGTGTAAGGCTGGATCCTTTCCCAATCAAAAATGGAAGCGCCCCGTGAATGCTATTAGAGAACATTCTGACAATGACAACTCTGCTAATGAAGGGGAAGTTGAAGTCATGGTTATTTGTGATAATGTTGTAAATGATGTATCTGAGGGTTACAATCCACCCAAATGTGATCTTGGCTTCAATGGTATCAAAATATCAGTCTGGGCGGACTCTTGCTCCCATTACACCATCATAGATAAGAACACATGGGAGAAGGTAGGAAGTCACCAATTGAATTCCCCTGATGTTGAACCTGTAGGTTACTGTGGTGTTAAGCTTCCACTGTTAGGCTTCTTCAAATGTACATTGTCTCACAAGGGTAAGGAAGCTAATAGCAAGGTATACGTGGTGGAAAAAGGAAGGGCACTGCTGGGTTGGTGCGAACAAAAAATGTTGGGTATCACATTGGACCCTAACCACCCACAGCAAGTTCTAGTCACTGAGGATATAGAGAAAACCAAGTGGAGCACCAAATTTCCAAAGTTATTTGGGGAAAAGTTAGGATGTTTAGAAAAATTTGAACACTGCACTGTATTAAAGCCCAACAATGTTCCATGTGTGCATAAAGCAAGGAATGTGCCTTTTACTCTTAGAGAAAAATTAAAATTAGAACTGCAAAGATTATGTGACGCACAAGTCATCGCACCCATCGAGTCATCTGAATGGCTCAGTCCTGTCGTTTTAGCACGCAAACCGGACGGTAATTTACGCATGTGTATTGATTTGAGAGACCTTAATTGCAACATCCTAGTTGACCGCTACCCTTTACCCCAAATTAATGAAATGGTATCTTCTGTAACTGATGCTACATACTTTTCACTAATTGACTTATCCAATGCATACCACCAGATCAAGCTACATCCCACATCTAGGCATCTCACTTCTTTCATTACACCCGAGGGAGCCTTCCAGTTTATCAGAATGCCTTTCGGTCTGGCAACCGCCTCTGTGGTTTTCCAAAGAGTGATGTGCAAAAGATTGGTCGGCTTTTCCAAAGTGTTAGTATTTCAAGACGGTGTACTGGTGTGGGGGGCGAATCGTTCTGAACATGACACGATACTGACGCAAACTTTACAGAGGTTACAAAATGCAGGTTTAACTGTGGGAGTCAAGAAGTGCAAGTTTGGGGTCAAACAAATTGATTATCTGGGGCACACTCTATCGAAGGACGGTGTAAAACCCAACATTACCTGTATTCTTTCCATGGTTACCAGCATCCGAGTGTTCTGGAGCTGGACCAGAGGAGAGGAGACAGTTGCTGGAGACAGGACGGATCTAGGGGTTGTTCTTCATAACTTCAATAAAGCTCCTGTTTGAAATATATGGTCTGCGCCTCTTAAAACACAGCATTCAAGTATTTCTCATGCGTAGTCATTTTGTAAATCTTAAAACCCTGATTAACTGCTTTCCTCCAGGTTTGGAGTTTTGGATATTGCATCGTTTTGTATGCAATGGATCACTGACATTTAAATTTTTGAATCACAGCTGCATTTATGACTTGCACAGATGAACAAATTTGACTCATGTCACTCTTACCTGAAGTTACATCAGGAATCCTTGGAAGAAACCTTAGTATAATGGAAACTTAAATGCTCATTCATAACATATTTAATTGGTTACAAAATAAATCAAGTATCCAGACATTATACGAAATAACAAATATCTACTTTCGTAAAGGCTGTATTCAGTAGACATAGCATCAAACAGGTTTACACAAGTATCATTTGATATGATGCGTTTCATCTTTTTGTTACCATCTTTACCATGATGATCCACTCACCAGGGGTTTTTTGGGGAATCTAAAGTATCATGATAGGTTAACACTTCTTTCATGTTTTTATACAAACATTATCTCATAGTGTGGTGTCTATATACTAAAATGAGGTTTTTTTTAGGTCTCACCTGATGCAGTGCATGCACTGTCCTTTGCAAGACATTTTGTTTACTTATAGGGGCTTAAATGCCACCTACTGCTTACAATTGGTTGGCTTAATTGTCTCTCTCATTTGCTTGTTTTTCATAGGTTGGCGCGTGCAGCATTCACTTCTGCTTCCTGTGTCCTCCCTTGGAGAAGTACTTGTGTCCTTCCACTGCTCCCTTAATGAGGTGCTACTTTTCTCTTTTTGCCCAAGCAATCCACTATAGTGCTTGTCTTTTCCAGCAGTCTCCGTCGTGTACTTGTCCTCCTTGTTGCTTTGGGCCCCTACCCTCCATGTTGTTTTGCCCTCCGTGTTTATTGCACTGTCTGTGTGGTTGCACCAACTCCACCCGCTGTTCCTGTTGTTGCTTGCACCCCTCCCATTAACGTTTTTAGCCATGTTGAACAAGAGCGTGGCTGCAAGTTAAAACAAAAAGCGCAATGACGCAGCTGAGCTGGCTACGTCATTCTCCTTTTTTTTTTTACTTAATAAATATGTTTTGCTATGTTCTGCCTGACAGCAAGCAAGAGGAAGTTTAATTATAGAAAAGGACTTGCCTTGCTTTCTGACATATTCAGAGTGCAAGGAGGACATTTACTTCTGTAAAGCCTGCCCGTAAACGAGCATAAGGCAAGACTGAGAACGTATCCTGTGACATAACTGCACCACTTATTCATACAGTGGCGGCTTCTCTGCTAACGCGGAGGAGCGTCGCCCCACTGCTCCAAGAGCAGTGCAAAGGAAAAATAAAATGATAATAACAGAATGTTATTCTCATTTTATTTTTAGTATTGAGCTTGCAGCCAGGTTAGGGCGGGGCTGGGCTTCCGTGATGCCAGAGGGAGTAGGAGTGGTTGCTGCACCAAAAGTGGGCATGCCGGTTTGGCCGGCCGTCTTAGGGCGGCCAAACTGCCAAGCACAATTAGCATGTTTTCCACCGGCTGTATTGCACAGCCTGGGTGGAGAACATCCACAGCCTCCCACTCCCTGTCTGAGCGCCGAACCATGGCGCTCAGACCAAGCACAACCCTGCTGTCATGGTGACAGCAGCGTCATGATTGGCTTGGGGAGCCTGGGTGCTTCCTGTTTCCTGCGTGGGACGAAGGAGAGGCGGCGGCTGGCGACCGGCAACCAGCAGGTAAGTCTTCTTTTTTATTATTATTTTTTTTCTAACCCCCCTCCACCCTACTCCCCCCGCCCCTACCCCCCTGCCACCATTCTCTACAAGCCGCCACTGTATTCATAGTACAAATGTGCGATTTTAGCACAGTGTATGATGTCTGGGCATTCTTCTGCACTCATCTCCTGCAACTTGTTGGTCTTTGTTGTGCCCATGATTTTTTGGTTTAGAACACTGTTAATAGTGACATTCACAGGCCCTGGTGTCGGGTTACCCAACGTAAAGATACTGTTTATTTGTGACTTCCAACCCCTAATAAAAAAAAACACGTCATAGTGCTTTATTTGTTTTACTTTTAGCCATGCTGCACAGCAGTTGCACTGCTGTACAAAATGACTAAAAGCACTGACAAAGCCAATAGCTTTTGTAGACAAGACCTATTGGCTTTGCCAGTGCTCTTTTGAAGCCATGCTGCGTAGAGGCCGTGCTGCTGCACAACATGGCTAAACATTGACAAAGGCAATAGCTTTCATCTGGTAGGCTATCTGTGCGGCTACAGTGTGTAAAAAAGCTATTTTGTCCGAATCCCATCTTATCACATCGAAATCACATTGTGCCAGCTTCATTTCTACCTTTGGCTAGGAACAATGCAAGATCTGCAAAATTACTTCCATATTTGTTTTTTCCCCAGTGTCTTGAACTAGTCGTGTGCGTGAGGTTCATGTCACAGTAATGAGTCACTATTGTACATTCCCATACTGCGTGGGAGTACCCCCCATCCCGTAAATGGTATTCTGGGCTGGTGCTTGGTCCCATTCCCAAAAACTTGCTTAGCCTGGTTGACATGAGATATGTGTGGTGAGAAAGCTGAACTGTATCAACATGAATCTACTAATTCTGAATGGGACTACCTTGTCCCATACATCACTGACTACCAGCCCTTTCCACTGCAGTCGCAGCCCTCTAGGTGGTACATCAAGTAATGCATGTGTGATATCATTCGGCACACTGCCCTCCACATCACTGTAAGTTTAATGAGTATATTTGTGGTTTCCTTAATATTTCCAGAACCCCATTCTGCTTTTGTTCAAAAATTGCCCTGGTGGTACCCCATACTGCTCATGTATTTCCTCGAATGTGTGGAGGACCCAAGTTGGGTACATACTGCCTCAAGGAAGCATCTCCCACAGGGAGTAGGCTGATAGAGGTTAAACCAGTTGCCCAGGCATGTAGTGGTTATACAAGGGTGTATGCTCATCCGTCGCCTAGCGTCCGCAGATATCTGTTCCAACAGTGTATAGCTGTAGATACCAGTTTATGTAGTCATTGGTTTCTGGAGTATTTGCCAAATAACATACCCCATAGAGTACTGGGGAGTATCAAAGCTAATAGATACTTGGAATGCAGGGCTTGAAGAAACTACAAAGTTAAGATGCGTATTCTTGGAATTTCATTTCTGATGCTTGTTGAAAAGCAAGGCATACGCAACAAAGCATAAAGTACTCCTACAGCTGCTCAGGAATTGCAGGTATTAGGTACTCCCACAGCTAGTCATGAATTGAAGCATAAGGTACTCCCACAGCTGGTTGTGAATTGCAATATAAGGTACTGATACAGCTAGTCGTGAATTCCAGTATAAGCTATTCCCACAGCTGGTTGTGAATTGCAGTATAAGGTACTTCCCCAGCTGGTCGTGAATTGCAGTACAAGGGACTCCCACAGCTGATCGTGAATTGCAGTATAAGGTACTCCTACAGCTAGTCGTGAATTCCAGTATAAGCTACTCCCAGAGCTGATCGTGAACTGCAGTATAAGGTACTCTTACAGTTGGTCAGGAATTGAAGCATAAGGTACTCCCACAACCTGTTGTGAATTGCAGTAAAAGATACTCCCACAGCTGGTCATGAATTGCAGTATAGTTTACACCCACAGCTGGTTGTGAATTGCAGTATAGGGTACTCCCACAGCTGGTCGTAGATTGCAGTATAAGGTACTCCCACAGCTGGTAGTGAATTGCAGTAGAAGGAACTCCTACAGCTAGTCGTGAATTTCAGTATAAGCTACTCCCACAGTTGGTCATTAACTGCAGTATAAGGTACTGCCACAGCTGGTCATGAATTGCAGTATTAGGTACTCCCACACCTGGTCGTGAATTGCAGTATAAGGTACTCCAACAACTAGTCATGAATTCAAGTATAAGCTACTCTCACAGTTGTTTGTGAACTGCAGTATAAGGTACAACCACAGCTGGTCGTGAACTGCAGTATATGGTACTCCCACAGCTGGTTGTGAATTGCAGTATAGTTTACTCCCACAGCTGGTTGAGAATTGCAGTATAAGGTACTCCTACAGGTGTCAGTGAATTGTAGCATACGGTACTCCTACAGCTGGTTGTGAATTGAAGCATAAGGTACTCCCACAGCTGGTTGTGAATTGCAGTATAAGGTACTCCCACAGCTGGTTGTGAATTGCAGTATAGGGTACTCCCACAGCTTGTTGTGAATTGCAGTATAAGGTACTCCTACAGCTGGTCGTGAATTGTAGCATAAGGTACTCCCACAGCTGGTTGTGAATTGCAGTATAGGGTACTCCCACAGCTGGTCGTGAATTGAAGGATAGGGTACTCCCACAGCTGGTTGTGAATTGCAGTATAGGGTACTCCCACAGCTGGTCGTGAATTGAAGCGTAAGGTACTCCCACAGCTGCTCGTGAATTGCAGTATAAGGTACAGCCACAGCTGGTCATGAACTGCAGTATATGGTACTCCCACAGCTGGTTGTGAATTGCAGTATAGTTTACTCCCACAGCTGGTTGTGAATTGCAGTATAGGGTATTCCCACAGCTGGTCGTGAATTGAAGCATAAGGTACTCATACAGCTGGTTGTGAATTACAGTATAAGGTACTCCCACAGCTGGTCCTGAATTGAAGCATAAGGTACTCTCACAGCTGGTTGTGAGTTGCACTATAGGGTACTCCCACAGCTGGTCGTGAATTGAGGCAAAAGGTACTCCCACAGCTGGTTGTGAATTGCAGTATAGGGTACTCCCACAGCTGGTTGTGAATTGAAGCATAAGGTACTCATACAGCTGGTTGTGAATTGCAGTATAGGGTACTCCCACAACTGGTTGTGAATTGCAGTATAAGGTACTCCTACAGCTGCTCGTGAATTGTAGCATAAGGTACTCCCACAGCTGGTTGTGAATTGCAGTATAGGGTACTCCCACAGCTGGTTGTGAATTGCAGTATAGGGTACTCCCACAGCTGGTCGTGAATTGAAGGATAGGGTACTCCCACAGCTGGTCGTGAATTGCAGTATAAGGTACAACAACAGCTGGTCGTGAACTGCAGTATATGGTACTCCCACAGCTGGTTGTGAATTGCAGTATAGTTTACTCCCACAGCTGGTTGTGAATTGCAGTGTAGGGTACTCCCACAGCTGGTCGTGAATTGAAGCATAAGGTACTCCCACATCTGGTTGTGAATTGCAGTATAGGGTACTCCCACAGCTGGTCGTGAATTGAAGCATAGGGTACTCCCACAGTTGGTTGTGAATTGCAGTATAGGGTACTCCCACAGCTGGTCGTGAATTGAAGCATAAGGTACTCCCACAGCTGGTTGTGAATTGCAGTATAGGGTACTCCCACAGCTGGTAGTGAATTGAAGCATAAGGTACTCATACAGCTGGTTGTGAATTACAGTATAAGGTACAACCACAGCTGGTCGTGAACTGCAGTATAAGGTACAACCCCAGCTGGTCGTGAACTGCAGTATATGGTACTCCCACAGCTGGTTGTGAATTGCAGTATATGGTACTCCCACAGCTGGTTGTGAATTGCAGTATAGTTTACTCCCACAGCTGGTTGTGAATTGCAGTATAAGGTACTCCTCCAACTGCTCGTGAATTGTAGCATAAGGTACTCCCACAGCTGGTCGTGAACTGCAGTATATGGTACTCCCACAGCTGGTCGTGAACTGCAGTATATGGTACTCCCACAGCTGGTTGTGAATTGCAGTATAGTTTACTCCCACAGCTGGTTGTGAATTACAGTATAAGGTACTCCTACAGCTGCTCGTGAATTGTAGCATAAGGTACTCCCACAGCTGGTTGTGAATTGCAGTATAGGGTACTCCCACAGCTGGTCGTGAATTGCAGTATAGGGTACTCCCACAGCTGGTTGTAGGTTGCAGGATAAGGAACTCCCACAGCTGGTCATAGATTGCAGAATAGGGTACTCCCACAGCTGGTCGTGAATTGAAGCATAAGGTACTCCCACAGCTGGTCGTGAATTGCAGTATAGGGTACTCCCACAGCTGGTCGTAGGTTGCAGGATAAGGAACTCCCACAGCTGGTCGTAGATTGCAGTATAGAGTACTCCCACAGCTGGTCGTGGGTTGCAGAATAAGGAACTCCCACAGCTGGTCATGAGTGGCAGTATAAAATGCTCCGACAGCTGGTCGTGGATTGCAGGTATAGTCATCTCAGCCCTGGATCCTATCCTATTCTTTGCAGAACATGAACTGGTGTGTGGTGAACATGTTTCTCTCCTGCGCATGCCTCAGTAGCTCGCCCTCTGATGCTCAGTCATACCTGATTGCCTGTGAACAGTTCAGCTCACGCACAGAGGTACACGCCGGAAGGAGGCTCTTTACACGGAAGACAGAACATGGCGTTCCAGGGTAACCCATTGATTTGCAAGCACTAATTGAATGGTTTCACTGTAGTGTGGGATGAATAGGCGTGGTGCAGACTCGGCGCGGAGCTGGGCTGGCTTCTTGGGGCTCAGAGAAATACTGCCAATGTGCGAGTGGGCAACGGGTTGTATTCACGCAACAATGGCTGTTCACCCAGCCCAAAATAGCCATGAGGGCGCAGCATGCATTATTTGTTCACTATAAACTCATAAATGATTTGCTCCTGCAGAAAAAAACCTCATATGTACTGTGTCAGATTCTGAAGTATGAAATATTTCATTACTTTCTTTCTAGAAATGTCAATAAAGTGTCTAACTTTTTGGCCATCGTATTCGTAAGATTGTGCTGTAAAATGGATCGTTCATCCACATTAAATATATCCACGAAGAACCTCTTAAATCCTTCCTTATAGGGACAAGTATTTGCACATTACGATATATTATATATTTTATCATGCCGCCCATTTTCATAGATTTTCTAGGGTTACTTTTAGTTCTAGCACTAACCCATTAAGGGTTTTTCGCCTCAGTACTAGACAGTTTTTTAACATTCGGGAAAGGTCATAACTTTTTTTCTACGAATGTTATCGAGATGAAATCCGTTTCCTTTTTTAGGCACATGCTCGAGTTTGTAAAGATATCCAGATTTTATCAATTGCTTTGGTATAGTTTTGAAATGGAAAAAAACTGTCATGAAAGAAAATGTGTAGTTTTTCTAAAACAGCATTAAAAAAAGATTGCTGTAATAAAATGTCCCTTTTTTGAGCTTTCAAACACAGAGCCGAGAGCAGAGAGTACAATATATATTTTTCCAAACTAGCGAATGTCCTGCCAGTCTGCATTACCTTACTGCTCCTGATAAACACTGTACTGAACACGTGTGAATAGGCATATTATGTATTATTATGGTAGAGGACAAAGGCATTTTTTACAAAATTTGCTATGTGGGGTGACTGCAGTATTTTGCACTGGGGTTTGCTCAGCCCCATGCAGTCATGCCACAATTTGTATGGCCGAATCTAAGGTCTTTAATAAAGTTAAGTTTGAATGGCATTTATTCTTACAAATGTGGCAAGTGGAATGTCTGTGATGTTTGATCCTGGGGTTGGCCGACACCAAGGGAAGCTTATCAGCCCCAACCACGTTATGAAGCTTTGGTTTAATCCCTCTGCGTTTTATACACTTAATGGATAAAAAGTTCAGACCAGGATGACAAGAAGACTATTTCCTCACCATGGAGGGAGATGTAGCCCTCCGGATGGCACCACTTCGCTTTTTAAAAATAATTATGTCCCTCGAATATCGAACTATGGCTAAACACGAATTCCTCACATTCACCTGCTGTAAAATAACAACATTTGCTGACAGTGGCGGATGTCCTACCTTCCTGGGTTCCAACACTAATTCCCATAAAAAGAGCATTCCACATCTGACAATGGCAATGACATATAGTAGAGAAACAAGCCTAGACCACAACCATGTTAAGTCAGCTAGTAGAGAGCAAGACATAGAAATGTGGACTGCAGCCGTAGACCTTGGGTTTGCCTGTCACCGACAGAACACTGGACAGTACTTACATCTAGAGGTGCAGAGAAATGTAGCATCATTGGCATACATGGATCACAACAATTTATTTTAAACCAGAGTGCCCTGCTCAGTCAGAGTAAGGCATCTCCTCACATTTATAAGCCATTACCCACACTGTATTAGGCAGAGGGGCTGCCCTTCAGCTTGCAGGACACGACTGAAGCTCAGAACCAGGGGCGGCTCCTCCATGTGGACGGAGGAGCGTCCCCCCACTGCTTTTTCGCAGTGCGAGAAGCAGAAACATAAAATGGTATACATACCATTTTATGTTTCTGCTTCTCACACTGCGAGAAAGCAGAAGAAGGGTTTGGTTAGGGGCGGGCGGTGGGCGGGTCTGCTGGAGTCCAGGGGAGGAGTGGCTAGCCCAATGTTGTGGGCGCTGACTGATCGGCCCCAGGGCCGACCAAACCAGTCTTGCACACTCTCCCATTTCTCCATGTAGGCTGCATGCAGCCTACATGGAGAAAACGGCCTCCCCTTAGACACTTGTGCAGTCGGCGTCCCAGCCAATCACAACGCTGCCATTGCAGTGTTGTGATTGGCTTAGGGGAGGGGAGGGACGCTGCCTGCGGCTGCTTCCTGCGAGGACGACGCGACACGGGAAGGTAAGTTTTTGTTTTATTATTAAAAATTAACCCCCCCGCGCGACCCCCACCCCCCCACCTGCGAGTCATGCCAGCCGCGACTGCTCAAAACATGTGACTATTGAAAACAAGATCAGTCTTTTCACATACCCTGTGCCCCCTTTAAGGGTCCTGCACGTGAACCACCTCAAGACACACTTTGAGAGGTCTGAGTTGACCATGCTCTTGGTCAAAGATAATGGGGTGGAAGAGAAGAGTGAACCTCTCCCCGGCCTCCTGTCTTCCAAAGAGCAGGATAGGTCAGTAGAGGGTGTGAGCCTCTTCCCTACTTTGCCTCTAGAGCATCAGAGAGACTATTGCCAGTTGCTGGGGCAGTGTCCATCTCTGTTCTCACTCACCCCAGGAGTCATCCATTGGTGCAGTCATGACATTGGCACTGGCGATAGCCTTCCTTTTAAGCACAAAATGTACAGGTTGTCTGACAGAGTGAGAGCCAGCATGAAGAAGAAGTCTCTGAGATGGTGGAGTTATGGGTTATTGAGCCCTCCAACAATCCTTGGTCCAGCCCAGTGGTTTTGGTCCCCAAGGCTGCTCCACTCGGTGTCACACCCGAACACCGGTTCTGTGTACACTACGGTGTCACGCCCGAACTCCGGTTCTATGTAGACTACCATGTACTCAATATGGTCAATAACTCTGAAGCACACCCCGATCCCCAGAGCTGATGAGCTCACTGATTGGTTTGGAGCTGACAAGTTCCTCAGCATGTTTGATATACGTCTGGGTACTGGCAGATTGCCTTGACCGATGTGGCACAAGAGAGGTCAGGGTTCTCAATGCCAGAAGGGCAGTATCAGTTCCATTGCATGCCTTTTGGGTTGAAGAACGCCCCTACCACCTTCAAGGTCAACCAGGTCAACCAGGTTCTTGTTGGTTTGGAGAATTTCGCTGTCGCCTACCTTGACGACATTACAGTCTTCAGCTCCAGTTGGGAGGACCATTTGCACCACCTCGAAGAAGTTCTGAAGGCCCTGCAGACTGCAGGCCACACTATCAAGGCCAGTAAGTACCAGATAGGGCAGGGTTCTCTGGTTTACTTGGGACACCAAATAGGGAGTGGCAAGGTGCAGCCCCTACAATCACAAATTGACACAATCCTGGCTCGGGCACCCCTCCCCCCAGACCCAGACCGAAGTGAGAGCCTTCTTAGGCCTCACTGCCACTTACAGCAGATTTGTCAAGGGATACTGCACCATTGTTGTCCCTTTGACAGAGTTGACTTCCAAGAAGCAGCCACGTCAGGTGATCTGGACAGAGGCGTACCAGACCGCTGAAGGAGGCCATGTGCACGGCTCCCATGATCAAGGCTCCTGACTTTTCTCAAGAATTTGTGGTGCAGACTGATGCCTCAGAGCATGGCGTGGGGGCCACGCTTTCATAGCTAAATGAAGAAGGCTTAGATAAACCTGTAGTCTTTATTAGGAGGAGGTTACTTCCCAGGAAACAGAGGTGAAGCGCAATAGAGAGGAAAGCTTTTGCTGTATTCTGGGCACTGAAGAAGCTAAGACCCTACTTGTTTGGGACTCACTTCCGGGTTCAGACAGACCACAAGTCCCGAAGATGGAGAATGCAGAAGAGGGGTGAGAATCCTAAACTGTTGAGGTTGTCCCTCTCCCTTCAGGGATGGACTTCACGGTGGAACAACGTCCTGGAACAGAACATGCCAACGCTGATGGTCTTTCCAGGTTCTTTCACCTTAGTGAAGAGAAGTCCCAAGGAGCTGGGTAGTTCTCCCCACTTTCTGCTGGGGGGACATGTTTTAGACCTGACATCTTTTGGAATGATTTCCCCTGTCTTTTTGCCTTCTAACCTCCAGTTTTGACTGTGTGTTGAACTTTGTTTCTACTGGTTTTAGGACTCTGGGCACTTTTTCACTGCTGTCCAGTACTGAAGTGTATGTGCTCTGTGTTTACAATTTAATGGCATTTGGTTTTCCATGACTGGCATATTTGATTTACTAATAAGTCCCTAGTACAGTGCACTACATGTGCCCAGGGCCGGTAAACAAATGCTACTAGTGGGCCTGTAGCACTGATTGTTCCACCCACATGAGTGGCCCTTCAAACCTGTCTCAGGCCTGGCATCGCAGAGCCTGTGTGTGCAGTTTTAAACTGCCATTTCGACCTGGAAAGTTCACCTACTTGCCAGGCCCAAACCTTCCCTTTTACTACATATAAGTCACACCTAAGGTAGGCGCTAGGTAGCCACATGGGCAGGGTGCAGTGTATTTAAAAGGTAGGACATTTTGCCTTTGAGGTCCTGGTAGTGAAACATTGATAAATTTGTTTTTCATTACATCTAGACCTATCTCTTCAATAGGTTAGCATTGGGGGTGTCTTGGAACACTTTACAAGTATAACTTCTAATTGGGAGCAGATCGAAAATTGGAGTTTGGTGTCTCTGGACTCAAAATTTAAAAACACATCTTTTAGTGAAGTTGGTTTTTAAATTGCAGGTCTGAAAATGTCACTTTCAGAAAGTTGGAAAAAAAGGGGGTTTTACCTGGACCTTGTATCATTAAATGCACTTATGATTTACCGTGGAGGTCAAAGATAATTATTTTATTTGACCAAGTTTTTTACTTATCAAAATTCATTTTGTTTTTTCAAATATTCATTCAGTTGCAAACAAAGAAGACACACAAAAATATTAACAACCTTCTATACAAAAAAGTAACAAAGACTCAATCATAAAATTAATAATGCATGAAATACTGTCATTAATGACAACCAACAATACAACATCACCACATAATGTACAACAAATACACAAAAAGCAAAAGATATTGTGCAATCAAAATAATAAATCAAATGATTAGCATGTGTAATCAAATAATGAATCAAATGATTAACATAGCTTATAATCACAAAGGGAACGAAACATAGTATCCATAACAGGGGAAAACAATTTTAAAACCCTCCATATGGCATGATAATTGAATCTCAGTTCCTCAATGTCAGAAAATGCCAAAGCGTTTCAAGTCCTAGGCTACAAATACAAGGACTCTCATCAGGGCTTCTTAATTCAATGCACCTTGTTTCTGCGTGCGATGGTATTATCTGGCGAGAAGATATTAGTTTTTTCTTCAGGCAATTTGGGATATGGCGCTATGCTGCTCTCTTCCTAGCGCTAGCAAACAATCAGGCTGCCGAGCACCATGCACACACCTGTGCATCAGAGTGGGAAGGTGTCTGCGTGAGTTTAGCATACATTTTGTTTGTGCTAAAAAGTTACCCTTCCAGTACAAATACTATGTACGGTTACGGGCAACGGCGGACACTGTGACCGCACTCCCCTGCTATGTTCCCTTCGTGTAAGTTTAAAGAGTCAATCCAGTTGAGTGTGCACAAACTACTCCAGCACCTGCCGTCGTTGGGTGCTAACTGCGATGCAGATAATGGATAAACCCAAACTTTTTGGAGTGGTGCACCGCTCGATATTAAAAAGGTTGTTAGTCAAATAAGTCACTAGTTCATATGGTCTTGTTAGAGTTGTCTTAAACAATCCTTTATTTTCATTAGTGTCCAAATACAAAATACCAGCCAACGCGTTTCATTCATGAGAATGAACTTCTTCAGGGCTGTAAATGTCAATATGAAACATAAAACACATAAATAAATGTGCTCAAACAGACATTCATATGTACATAGCACTTCGCGGAGTTCACAACATTTGTGGCAGAGCGGTGGGCAAGGAAAAAGAACAGTGATGTGGAAGGGTGAAACGTGAGGGGCATTCTTGCCATGTTTGATCCTTTAACATCACGATTTCTTTTTCCATTACCCCTCACGTTTCACCCTTCCACATCACTGTTCTTTTTCCTTGCCCACCGCTCTGCCACAAATGTTGTGAACTCCGCGAAGTGCAAAACAAACTCCGCCACACTACGCGGAGCTCCGCGAGCGACGGAGTTTCTTTAGATAAATGCAGTTTGCAGTGATTTTCGGTGCCAGGTGCTTGTCCGCACTGTGCAACCATCGCAAATGGCATCATGCACAGCGCAAGCGGGCGCTGCTTCCTTTCTGTCGCTCGAGTAGCTTTTTACTCGAGCGGCAGCTTTCTCAATGCGAGCAGGCGGTTTCTCAACGCGAGTGGTCGCGAGCATACTCGACCACTCGCAATGAGAAATCTGACCGCCCGCGTTGAGAAATCTCGCCGGGAGGTTGATTTTCATCGCTTGCACTCGCCAACTTGACATTGATCAGCGCGAGGCATAGCGGAGCGGAGTTTTTCGGAACTCCGCGTGCTCCACGTAATGCGGAGTGCAGAAATCTCTGCAAACTCCGCGAGCGGAGCGGAGTTCACCGCCCAGACTTAGTTCCCACAACAATGCTGATCATGCACTGATAGAGGTTCTTACCCCAACCTTTTTACCTGTCTACTTGTACAGGCTATGGGGCTGCGACCTGTGTTCTTTTGGTTCAGATGCAACCCTTGTTCTAGCAAGAAGCTTTGATACTACTAGCAACTAAACGGGGCCCGTCTGTTTTGGGGCCTCACCCACTTGCTAAGCTGCATTCTCAATGTGTCTGCATTGCAGTGCAGCAGTGGTACATTGTGAATTTGACGTCAGGTAATGCATGCAGTGGGGCATCCGTCTGCCCCTCCCTACATCCCCAACTTGCACAAGCACAAACTGCCAAATATTGCCAGCTGACAATTTGCAAATTGTTATCCCCTGTTTTGCTGCAAAGCACTTTGCATGCTGCTGTGAGGCATCCCTTTCCCTTGCGACTCGCAGGTCTCACAATATGTACATTGCTTTCCATAACAGCCCTTGTGAGTCATTATTCACTTTTGTGCATTGCGAATTGGAACTTTGCATTCTCAAAGGCCAGTTCAACTGACTTAGCCAATGCAAAGTCTTTGTGCACTTGAACCACGCTTTGTTTGGCAACCAGAACAAATTAAACAAAATATAAATAAACACTTATTTCAATCGTGGGTGGGAGATAGGAAGCTCTTTTAGAGAAGTCAGTCACCACAGAGCTCCTCACACTAGAAACAATGGCATCATCATTGACTCAACCACTAACCCTCACATGATAGGACCCAGCACAATGGACATCAAGGCGCAGTGCCTTTTCTGCTGGCGCGCTCAGGCGTGGGAGCCGCAGAGAGGCCACAGCGTCAGGACTCAATCAAGGAAAGCCAGGGTTAAACAGGCGGCAAAAAATTAGGAACACAGTTCAGTCAGAAAATCAATTACTGCAGACAAAAAGCTTGAGATTCAAAAAATGCTCATTCGCCTGGTTTCCTCCAGTAAGAGGAAAGTGTTGCTTCAGGCTGCTTGCAGCTTGGAGAGGGGAGCTTTGAAAAGCATTACCTGGTATGTCTAGTCGTCTATCTACGACGGACAAGGTTATTTGCCTCAAATTTCTATCCATATTATGTACAATCTGCAAAGGATAAAAAACAAAGGCAATTTTTATGCTCTGCTTTGGCTGCTGTATTATTTAAAACCACTGCAAACAGATGTTGTTGAGTGGCCATGTTATATAAAGCTTTTGCAAAAGAAAAAAAAAAGGAGCAAAACGATTTTGCACCACTCTCTTTGCCTATATATTAAGGAAGATAAGAAAATGATTTTGGTTTCCTTTTTTGCTCTACTATATGGCACTTCCTACTGCAGGTTTGCTATTGCGTAGGACTGCTGTAAACAGCAGGGGAGTGCTACAGAAACTTTAGACTGGTACAAAATAAAACAATTGTGAATCCATTTGCGCTATTATTGCTAAGAGGCATTTCCACCAAGTTAACATCCACACCATGCAGTTTTTACCTTATTTCTGCCAAGTTTGTTAGAAAAGGAGAGAATGCATTTTCTCTTTTGCAATTTGAAAGATATGACTACGTTTGAGGCACAATCAGGAACTTTCATTAAGTAGTGTCAAAAATAGAGCAAACTCATTTTTTATATAAAAAGGTTAGTTATGGCAAAGATCTCTTTGCAAACATTGGCATTTCACATATAAAATAACCAAAGATGTGTGCTGTATACAGTTTGTAATGGTCCATAGTCTCCTCTGTCCATTTATTCCCTGGTGCAAAAATATTTCCGTAAGATGGAATGGGGCAAAATAAGTTTGCTCCACTCTGTATAGACAAGATGCAAAATAGATTTACCTGGTTTTACACCAAGGAACGTTTTGGGGACAAATGCCACATGTTACTACTGACCAGTTCAATGCTACTTATTTAATCAACAAGGGAATGGTGGAAAGTTGAAATATGAGTTGGTAACCCCAAGCATGAACAAATATCGCAGCATTGACAGCTTATCTCACTTAGGAATAAAATCAGTCATATCTTGAATAGCAAATTTCATTCACCCATATCTTACTCCTTTGTGCACAACAGTACATTCTTCTCTAAAGAAAAAGTGTTTTTTACCATCCCGAAAACTGAATTTCTTTGCCCTGTCTTGAAGAAACCAATATTTGATGTTACTGCACTATGCAACTTTCACCTTATTGCCAGTCTCGCATTTGTTGGTAAGTGAACTAAAATGTTGTCTCTACAAACAAACCCACACTGAGAAGGCTAAACTCCTTGGATCTATTGTTTTTGCCACAGTACAAAGTAAGTGACTCTGCTGGTGGTTAATGGTTTCTTGCTATGGGGACAGATGGTGGCGACACTTGCCTTTTCGTGCTGCAGCATATCTCAGCGACTTCCGATACAGTGGATCAATGAACGTTCCTGTCCATTCTTCCATCTCGTGTGGGCATGGGTGCGAGAGTCGAGCTATGATTTTCATCTCTTTGCATTGGACACTCCTAAAGTGTCTACATGAGTGCACCCAGCAACCTTATTGAACTTCCACATGGAGACTCATGGAGACCTGGCGTCGGAGTCTTGAGCATCCATCCATTCATCAGTATTCCAATGGCACCAAACTTTATTTGGCAGCGTCATCACAAGCTGACTTTTTCTGCCTACAGAACTCTAGCCCAGTAATTAAAAGTCTGATGACAAAAACTAATTTAAACTTCAACCCAAGGCAGACAGAGGGCCTGATTTAGATCTTTGCGGATGGGTTACTCCATCACAATGGTGACGGACATCCCGTCCGCTGAAATATGAATCCCATTATGTCCTATGGGATTTATATTCCCACGGACGGGATATCCGTTACCGTTGTGGCGGAGTAACCTGTCTGCCAAGATCTAAATCAGGCCCAAAATTTGTACTGTTTTCTTCTGACAAAACAATTGGTTGTCCAGCTTTGGATTTTCGCTCTTTTCCGAAAAGGTGTCACCCCATAACTAATGGGATCTGCTAGGGCACTGGGGTTCTTCTTGGTTTCCAAATCAACTATGCAAGCTGATAATGGAAGAAGCCAACACGTCCAGTTATATCTATCCCTTCTCAGGTGTGCAGAGCCGTTCTTTCCTGCACCAGTATCCAGGCACGCGATACAGGCTGTCGCATCCTATATTGATATGTGTAACACTCTGCTTTCTGGGCTTCCTAAATGTGTGCTCATTCCATTCAGAGATGTACTGCTTTCAGCCAATAGGAAGTTTGAGGTCAAACCCATACTTAAACCCTTCCACTGGCTGCCGTTAGATTTGGTATTGAATTTAAGCTGGCATGCATCACCTATAAGGCTCTTATCCAAACAGCAACCATCTTATCTGTTTGCCAAATTTCAGATCTCCAGAGGGTTAAATGTTGCTTGTAGCAAGCACCGTCCTCCACTTAATATCACCCTTGTAAAAAAAATAATAATAATCCTGCCCTGCCGGACAAGCTCTCTCATTTGCTGCTTCCAGGCTCTGAAACTGCTTCTCTCTTTCCCTAAGACTTGCTCCGACACTCTAAGGCAGAGTTCTTCAATCTGTGGGGCGCGGGGCGCGACACCATCTCAGGGGGGGCGCGCACTCCACCCTAAAATCTTACCTTTGTTTGTTTTCCGGCGGTAACGGGGGCGGGAGGGGAAATCGATGGGGCACGATGTGCCCATGCTTTTGTAATTTCAAGAGAAAATGTGCGTACTTTCTGGGAAGAGCTAACCCTTAAAGGACGGGGTTAATTCCTAAAGCTGAAATGCTTTAGCTGCAGTGGGAGGCAGGGAGTCTCCTCTGCTAAAACCAAAAGCAACAAACAGACAGTCCGGTTTCATAGCAGAGGAGACTCCTTGCCTCCCACTGCAGCTGAAATGACCTATGTTCCTTGATTTCGGTTTTATCTGTAGGAATTAACCCCGTCCTGGGAGGGTTAGCTCTTCCCAGAAAGGAGGCAAATGTTTCTCTTGAAATTATACAAGCAGGCACGTAACACACATAGGGCTAAAAGGGCTTATGGTTTCTGTACCCCCTGGGCCCCCACTCTGACTGCCTATTACTTACATTTGTATTTTACATTTACTGCTGTAGTGTGAGAATGCATTTCATACTAAGGACTGTAAAGTAGGGCTGCCAAAAGAAAAATGCCTGCCATATGTTGTTTAAAGAGCCTGCAAAGACCTCGTCTTGACACTAAATAGGGCTATAAATAAAGAAGTATGTATTCATTTGTAATGTGACTTTTCTGTCTTTGTTCCCTTTAATTATCAGTCATGGATCATTCAGGCAGCCCTAGAACACAATTAAAAATGCATTCTATTTATATTTGCAGTTCGAAGTATGCACAGATAAGTGCTGAAAATACGGCTTTAGGTGACTGCTTATTTTTGTACCTTCTGGGACATCAAAATAATGAGCTGGCAACCCTAATCACAAGACTAGAAGTTTGTTGCAGGATCAGCACATTATTTATTTCCTCCATCCTTGATTAATGTCATAATAGCAATAGTTTAACTTATATCTGAAACCCTACGTCGCCGTCAATAACAAGCTGAGTTACTTCAAGTGTCTGGGAATGCACCCTGCATTCAGACAACTCACTCCTCATTCTCGCCCTTCACTTTCACACTCATCCGGCACTCACACTGATCACCATGCACTCACACCATTCACCCGCTCACCCTGCACTCACAGTGATCACTCTGTACTCACAATGCACTTGCGCTGTTCACCCTGCAGTCACACGAACACACTACTCACCCTGCACTCGTGACATGTAACTCACCTGTCCCGGTGTCCCCCTCGATGCTCAATCTGCAATCTCACTCAAATAAGCCCATCACTAACCATACATTCATTCTTCCCACTCTGCACTTACATCCGCACCCAAATTCATATTGGCACCTCACTCACCCTGCAGTCACTCCTCTTACCCTACTCTCACACTGTTGCATCGCTCACTGTGCACTCACATGGGCACTCCTGCCACCCACACAGCGCAGAGGGTTAATGTGCCTGCTACAAAGAACGTGTACCATGCAGATCAAAGAACTGAGTGTGAGTAAACTATGAGTAGCGCTATAAAAAAATGAAATGTTTGTCAGAAAGGTGCTACAGAGAGATGAGGTGCATTGTTGGTGAGGGGTAGTGATGGAATTCAAGGAGAAGGAGGAAATGGGGGAGGGGGCGCCAAAAAAGACTGTTGCACCGTGTGCGACCAGTGCTAGGGCCAGTCCTGGCTGGGAGTGTTAGCCCCCCCCACCCCCGAAGTTCGGGTCTAGTTGCGCCCCTGTACACAAGTATGGGCATGCCGTGCCCCATCAAGGTTTTCATCCTAAATTACAAAAGTACACATTTACATGCACTGCAATCCAGCCTTTCACGGGGTCCCCTGATAGAGACAGCTGCTTTTGCCCTGATGGCCTGGAATAATATCTAAACAGATTCTTGTAAATACCATTTTTCTTTCATTTCTTTGTAATGTGATTGATGTGAGAGAGTCTATTGCTATTTGCAGAGAAATGTGTTTGTTTCATGCAACAACAATAAAAAAGTTTATTTTAGATCAAAACGGGCCCTCACATATGAGAAATTGGAGGATGTCCAGATATTATTTGCTGTAAAATGAGTGATACAAAAGGGGATGATGGACGGAACGCTTGAGCCAATCAAACACTCACCCCCAGTCAACTGATCTGGGTTTAATCCATCATCATTCTTTAGCTCACTCCACCACCCCAGTTCAGACATGGCCATATGCAAATCAGTCTGACCCTGTGCCTCATGGGAACAGTCCAGCCCGAACTGCCAAGCCATGTCTTCCCTGGACCGGAAACAAGCATCCTAGGACCGGTTTCTGGCATTCCAGCCGTCATCAGCCAGGCTTGCTTGAATCCAGTGGCAAAGTGAGCAAGGGACCCACGTCTGGGCATACCCCCGCCAACTTAGGGCGAACAAAGCGATACAAAAGGGGATGATGGACGGAACGCTTGAGCCAATCAAACACTCACCCCCAGTCAACTGATCTGGGTTTAATCCATCATCATTCTTTAGCTCACTCCACCACCCCAGTTCAGACATGGCCATATGCAAATCAGTCTGACCCTGTGCCTCATGGGAACAGTCCAGCCCGAACTGCCAAGCCATGTCTTCCCTGGACCGGAAACAAGCATCCTAGGACCGGTTTCTGGCATTCCAGCCGTCATCAGCCAGGCTTGCTTGAATCCAGTGGCAAAGTGAGCAAGGGACCCACGTCTGGGCATACCCCCGCCAACTTAGGGCGAACAAAGCGATACAAAGGGGATGATGGACGGAACGCTTGAGCCAATCAAACACTCACCCCCAGTCAACTGATCTGGGTTTAATCCATCATCATTCTTTAGCTCACTCCACCACCCCAGTTCAGACATGGCCATATGCAAATCAGTCTGACCCTGTGCCTCATGGGAACAGTCCAGCCCGAACTGCCAAGCCATGTCTTCCCTGGACCGGAAACAAGCATCCTAGGACCGGTTTCTGGCATTCCAGCCGTCATCAGCCAGGCTTGCTTGAATCCAGTGGCAAAGTGAGCAAGGGACCCACGTCTGGGCATACCCCCGCCAACTTAGGGCGAACAAAGCGATACAAAAAGGGGATGATGGACGGAACGCTTGAGCCAATCAAACACTCACCCCCAGTCAACTGATCTGGGTTTAATCCATCATCATTCTTTAGCTCACTCCACCACCCCAGTTCAGACATGGCCATATGCAAATCAGTCTGACCCTGTGCCTCATGGGAACAGTCCAGCCCGAACTGCCAAGCCATGTCTTCCCTGGACCGGAAACAAGCATCCTAGGACCGGTTTCTGGCATTCCAGCCGTCATCAGCCAGGCTTGCTTGAATCCAGTGGCAAAGTGAGCAAGGGACCCACGTCTGGGCATACCCCCGCCAACTTAGGGCGAACAAAGCGATACAAAAGGGGATGATGGACGGAACGCTTGAGCCAATCAAACACTCACCCCCAGTCAACTGATCTGGGTTTAATCCATCATCATTCTTTAGCTCACTCCACCACCCCAGTTCAGACATGGCCATATGCAAATCAGTCTGACCCTGTGCCTCATGGGAACAGTCCAGCCCGAACTGCCAAGCCATGTCTTCCCTGGACCGGAAACAAGCATCCTAGGACCGGTTTCTGGCATTCCAGCCGTCATCAGCCAGGCTTGCTTGAATCCAGTGGCAAAGTGAGCAAGGGACCCACGTCTGGGCATACCCCCGCCAACTTAGGGCGAACAAAGCGATACAAAAGGGGATGATGGACGGAACGCTTGAGCCAATCAAACACTCACCCCCAGTCAACTGATCTGGGTTTAATCCATCATCATTCTTTAGCTCACTCCACCACCCCAGTTCAGACATGGCCATATGCAAATCAGTCTGACCCTGTGCCTCATGGGAACAGTCCAGCCCGAACTGCCAAGCCATGTCTTCCCTGGACCGGAAACAAGCATCCTAGGACCGGTTTCTGGCATTCCAGCCGTCATCAGCCAGGCTTGCTTGAATCCAGTGGCAAAGTGAGCAAGGGACCCACGTCTGGGCATACCCCCGCCAACTTAGGGCGAACAAAGCGATACAAAAGGGGATGATGGACGGAACGCTTGAGCCAATCAAACACTCACCCCCAGTCAACTGATCTGGGTTTAATCCATCATCTTTCTTTAGCTCACTCCACCACCCCAGTTCAGACATGGCCATATGCAAATCAGTCTGACCCTGTGCCTCATGGGAACAGTCCAGCCCGAACTGCCAAGCCATGTCTTCCCTGGACCGGAAACAAGCATCCTAGGACCGGTTTCTGGCATTTCAGCCGTCATCAGCCAGGCTTGCTTGAATCCAGTGGCAAAGTGAGCAAGGGACCCACGTCTGGGCATACCCCCGCCAACTTAGGGCGACCAAAGCGATACAAAAGGGGATGATGGACGGAACGTTTGAGCCAATCAAACACTCACCCCCAGTCAACTGATCTGGGTTTAATCCATCATCATTCTTTAGCTCACTCCACCACCCCAGTTCAGACATGGCCATATGCAAATCAGTCTGACCCTGTGCCTCATGGGAACAGTCCAGCCCGAACTGCCAAGCCATGTCTTCCCTGGACCGGAAACAAGCATCCTAGGACCGGTTTCTGGCATTCCAGCCGTCATCAGCCAGGCTTGCTTGAATCCAGTGGCAAAGTGAGCAAGGGACCCACGTCTGAGGCATACCCGCCAACTTAGGGCGAACAAAGCGATACAAAAGGGGATGATGGACGGAACGCTTGAGCCAATCAAACACTCACCCCCAGTCAACTGATCTGGGTTTAATCCATCATCATTCTTTAGCTCACTCCACCACCCCAGTTCAGACATGGCCATATGCAAATCAGTCTGACCTGTGCCTCATGGGAACAGTCCAGCCCGAACTGCCAAGCCATGTCTTCCTGGACCGGAAACAAGCATCCTAGGACCGGTTTCTGGCATTCCAGCCGTCATCAGCCAGGCTTGCTTGAATCCAGTGGCAAAGTGAGCAAGGGACCCACGTCTGGGCATACCCCCGCCAACTTAGGGCGAACAAAGCGATACAAAAGGGGATGATGGACGGAACGCTTGAGCCAATCAAACACTCACCCCCAGTCAACTGATCTGGACTGTTCCCATGAGGCACAGGGTCAGACTGATTTGCATATGGCCATGTCTGAACTGGGGTGGTGGAGTGAGCTAAAGAAAGATGATGGATTAAACCCAGATCAGTTGACTGGGGGTGAGTGTTTGATTGGCTCAAACGTTCCGTCCATCATCCCCTTTTGTATCGCTTTGGTCGCCCTAGAGTTGGCGGGGTATGCCCAGACGTGGGTCCCTTGCTCACTTTGCCACTGGATTCAAGCAAGCCTGGCTGATGACGGCTGAAATGCCAGGAAACCGGTCCTAGGATGCTTGTTTCCGGTCCAGGGAAGACATGGCTTGGCAGTTCGAGCTGGACTGTTCCCATGAGGCACAGGGTCAGACTGATTTGCATATGGCCATGTCTGAACTGGGGTGGTGGAGTGAGCTAAAGAAAGATGATGGATTAAACCCAGATCAGTTGACTGGGGGTGAGTGTTTGATTGGCTCAAACGTCCCGTCCATCATCCCCTTTTGTATCGCTTGGTCGCCCTAAGTTGGCGGGGTATGCCCAGACGTGGGTCCCTTGCTCACTTTGCCACTGGATTCAAGCAAGCCTGGCTGATGACGGCTGAAATGCCAGAAACCGGTCCGAGGATTGCTTGTTTCCGGTCCAGGGAAGACATGGCTTGGCAGTTCGGGCTGGACTGTTCCCATGAGGCACAGGGTCAGACTGATTTGCATAAGGCCATGTCTGAACTGGGGTGGTGGAGTGAGCTAAAGAAAGATGATGGATTAAACCCAGATCAGTTGACTGGGGGTGAGTGTTTGATTGGCTCAAACGTTCCGTCCATCATCCCCTTTTGTATCGCATTGGTCGCCCTAAGTTGGCGGGGGTATGCCCAGACGTGGGTCCCTTGCTCACTTTGCCACTGGATTCAAGCAAGCCTGGCTGATGACGGCTGAAATGCCAGAAACCGGTCCTAGGATGCTTGTTTCCGGTCCAGGGAAGACATGGCTTGGCAGTTCGGGCTGACTGTTCCCATGAGGCACAGGGTCAGACTGATTTGCATATGGCCATGTCTGAACTGGGGTGGTGGAGTGAGCTAAAGAAAGATGATGGATTAAACCCAGATCAGTTGACTGGGGGTGAGTGTTTGATTGGCTCAAACGTTCCGTCCATCATCCCCTTTTGTAAAATGAGTGGGCTGCTGCTGTGTTACAACAGTGAAAACACACATCACTATCTCTGAACATTAGATGTAAACACATTTAGAATTTCAACCATAGTGCCTGTGCATCGTTAGTAGCCTGGCTAAAGAGGGTATGGCAGAGCTGAAAGTGAATCATAAACTCAAAGCTGTTCTGAACAGGGGCCCCCAAAATAGTTTTGGCCCAGGGCCCCCAAAATCCTTAACATGTCCCTGTCACCACAAAGTCTGTCAGACAACATTGCTCTGAAGTAAAATAGGCAACATCATACATTTTTTAATAGTTCTATTTTTTTAAACATAAGCCCGACATGTGCCCTACACCCCCATTGCTTCAGGCAAGCAACTTATCATACCACTAAGGAATTCTCGCACTCTGCAGATGCAATTCAGCAAAGTCTCACTGGGAGAGTTTTGGCTGAAAATGTCTGCAGAACATTTCAGCTTTAAGAGAAACTGCTATCAAAACTCTTTTGCCTTTCAGCTCGTCCTATTTATGTGAGATTGGGTTCTCAGCACTTGCGGTATTAAAGACTAAGTACCATTCAAGACTAGATGTGGAGCACAACCTGAGGATGGCAGTAGCAAAAATCTATCCACAGATTGACCGTCTCTGTGGCGAAAAACAGGCATACCGGTCACATTAATGTTGGTGGTGTTATTATCAATCTATGTCATGTGTACAACAAAGTATCCTAGTAAAAACAATTTGCGCACATTTTATCTTGGATAATTGTGTTTGGAGCTGTGTAATAAGCCTCTGTCATTTAACCACACCCACTCACAAACCTGCAGTTTACTAAACATTCTTATTGTGTTGAACATTATTTGCCAGATATGGGTCGGGATATGCGGGTGGCGGTCGATTATATAGGGTACCAGATTCCAGACATTTTTGTCAGGTGATGGGGGTCCCGACATCTAAAATAATTCAGCTGGGGGGGCTCAACCTACAAAAGTTTGAAGACCTCTGCTCTAAGGTTTCAGGAAAGAGCTAACAACGCTTTTGTTTGAATGCTATGGCTTACATTTTAGGTTAGAGGTTCTAGTAATATTTCATTCTCTTCCATGATCGTATATTGCCTGGCAGTATTTTATGGATAAACTGTAACTTTGTAAATTATGTATTTTGCTGTTTTTACCTCATTGTTAAATTTGTGTTTCTCAGTGGTGTCAGCCTTCAACAAGGTTTGTACTTCATAAGAAGTGTAAAATAACATTAAAAAATGTAGATGTGAGATTACGGCCTGTAGTTTAAATCCCATGTGCTCCAATGTCATGCCTGGGCGTTTTAGCCGATTATACCTTGCATTCTGGGACTTTTTATTTTGCCTTTAACATTGGAAAAATGGGCTAAAAACTTCTATTATGTAAATGAGGCTCATTAAAAAACGCGAACTGCCTGAAATGTCACACTTGACATGGATTTACTTAGCAGATACAAAGAGGAACAAATGACGTAACGTTTACACGTTCACGTTGTTATTCATCCACAGATGCAGGATCACTCAAGCACTGGATTAGATGATGTCAAGTAATGTGATTTTACCTTTGTAGCCTACTACCTATTTTACGACAATAGCGTCCTCTAACTAGCACTCTTAGGGGCATAGTTACAAGGGGATTGCGCCACCGGAATGTTCCTTTATTCGACGCTCCGGTGGGGCAATGCCATGCACCATATTTATAAATCAGCGTTAAGCCACTTTGCATGGCTTAACGCCGCTTATAAATATGGTACCCTTTCACGCAGGTATCTGCGTGAAATGGGCGTGCAATGAGTGTTGCTGTGGGTGTTCCACCACAACACCCATTGCTTTTTGACACTGCTCCAGATTTACAAGGAGGTGTAAATCTATGGCAGCGCCAAAAACGCCATACGAAAGCAGGCATTAGATTGGTGCAACAAGGAGAAATACTTTTATTTCTCCTCGTTTTGCTTTTTCTATGTGTGCTACATTCTGAAGCACACATAGAAAGAGCAAAAACGCCATTAATGATTGTTTAAGTGCAGGAAATGTGTCCTTCCTGCACAAAAACAATCATTAAATAATGGTGATTTGCTACTTCTATGTGTGCTGCAGAATGTAGCACACATAGAAAAAGCAAAAACGAGAGAAATAAAAGTATTTCTCCTTGTTGCACCAATCTAATTGTAGCAAAAGTAGCAAATCGCCATTATTGATTGTTTATGTGCAGGAAGTGTGACCTTCCTGCACATAAACAATCATCCCTGCAACGCAGGCACCCTTGCACTATGGCGCAAGGGTGTCCGTGTTGGCGCTAGGCTGCTATTTTTAGTGCAAGCGCAAGGGAAAACATAGGGGTACGCCATATTCTTGTAAATACGGCACATCCCTGCGTTTTTTAAATGACGCAGCGGGGTGCTGCAAAATTAGTCACAGCACTGCGCCATTTCCTTGTACATATGCCCCTAAAACTGGAGGTGACTGGTGGTATTATTTTCCAGATGTGGCAAGAGTAATGTGAAGCTGAAATGCACCTTTTTGCAAAACCCAGTGCACTTTACCAACAAGGCTATAATTGAGCACTATAAAACACCTTCAAACTCTACTCAGTCAGCCCTGCTGCTGAAATTCAGTCCCTCAGAGGTGTTCACAAAGAACAGTCTTCACGTAACAGAAAGAGGAAGACAGATGTAATGCAGAGTGTTAGGACTCAAAGGCCTTGTAGTGTGATGAGAATAACAATCCAAGCAATTCTAGCAGGGTCAAACAGCTTTATTTCTCCTACAGCAGGAAGGCCCACAAGGGACACCTGCAAACTGCTGAGCAGGCTGCCATCCTGTCAATCACCCCAAGGTAGATTTATCGACAGTGTTCCAACCAGAGCAACAGACTGGAACAGGAACATTCCACAATGATCCAAACAGAACCGAGAGAGAACTACTGGAAGCACTAAATACACCATGAACCATACAACAGCTCCCCTTCCAAAACAGATTGAAAGGAAATGAATAAAGGATAAAGCAAAAAAGGGAAACGGTAAGAGAAAATAAATTCACTACAGACCATAATTTTCAAATCTCATAGGTCGTTTTTGAAATCTTTTTCTGGAACGACAGAAGGTTCTTTGTAACAGATCACAAAACAGCAGGGAGAGGACATATCTGAGTAAGTCCCACCGTTAATGGTAAGTCTACCTGTATGTTCATTAGCCTCTGTGACCCGGGTGGTAAAGTCAGATACAGCAGGCTGCAAAGCAGAATCTCACATGCCATCCTACTGCGTACACTTTCTCCTCTTATGCAAATACTATCAAAATAAATAACAGTAGAAGTGATGTCACAACCTTTCACACCAACAAAACATGTTATGTTGACCAGGCTTTAGAAAGACATCTGAACCTTTGTTCCAACACACATAGTCTTTTAAAAGACTGAATTGCGCAAAACCTTCACAACCTTAACTGGTTCAGTCAAAGTGGACTCACACTTATCCACTCACACCATATTTTTTGATGTGATCAAAATCAAAAAGTTTCACCTCTTTGAGCTTGGTGTTACATGTGGTATCATGATAGGCCTTACTCAATTCTTGCTTTTTGGTCATCCTCTCCACAACTGCTTTATTATTAGAATGTACAGACCCACCACTACTGGAGCGACAACCCCACTTGGGAGTCAGCCTCATCTGTCCTTCCCGCCCTCTTAATGAATGGAAAGATGAGCACCCAGTGGCTAAGTGTGGTGTGTTGAGGTAAATCCAAACCTTCTCCTTCAAGTGCTTCTTAACATCCAAGTGTGAAACCAATTATATTGGTATATCCTCTTTGAGAAACCTATTGGTGGGTTCCACTAAACCATTAACAGAGAGACAGTAGGGGAAAGACTTCACTTGGATGATCTCAAAGTATTAAAAAAAACTCCACTCTTTAGTCAGAAATAAATTGTATGCTATTACCCGAAACAAGGATGTTATTAACCATTTACTGAACACAAACTTGTTCCAAAAAGGCAATAACTGAGTCAGTAGTGGAGCTGCTTATAAAAGACTAATAAATACATTTGGAAAAATAACCAGTTAGCACCACCAGGTATTTCATATGTTGGGCCAACAAATTGTAAGGTCCTGCAAAGTCAATAGCAATTTTTCCCAAGGCTTGCCAGAAAGAGATGCAATATTCAGTGGTTCCTTCTCCTATACGTGTCTGAAAGCAAGCACTCCTTACACTTGTCAACATAAACATCCACAAAGAAGTTCATACCGGCCACCACTAGTATTTTCCCAATAACATTTTAGTGGTGTTTGAACCTCAATGATGATTATGTACAATTTTAATCAGTTTGTTTCTAATCAAACTGTGTCTGACCAACATGAAATTTCCAATTGAAAGTTCTGATGCAACTTGTGAAAAACTCTTTAAAAAATTTTACATTTTCTTTTGTAAAGCAAATCCACTAACCAGGAACTTCTTCACCTGGTCAATATGTAGACATGAGATCTATGATCGGAAAAAGTGCACTCTTCAGAACTGCCAGCATCTCATTAATTTTGGGTGGGTGACGTCAGTGAATAATGATGTTCTTATTAAGGAAGCACAAATCCATACAGAGACAGAAGTCTTCACATTTTTTGGAAGGTATTACAGTAGCTGATATTCACGCAGAAGAGTAGGTTCAAATATACCATTTTTACACAGGGTGTTTTAAAGGTTTTTTAAATCTGCACTAACACTTAATGGTACAAGACGTCTTTTAAAGGTTTTTTAAATCTGCACTAACACTTAATGGTACAAGACGTCCTTATGTATAACTAGAAATGCCCCTGTTTGAACTTGATTGAATACTCAAACCTTTGGCATTACCAATGTTGGATGTAAAAATATTTTTATGCTTTTCCGAAATAATATTTACATCACTCTCAACATACCCAGACTCAAAACAGGCATTCACCTAAGGAAATTGGGCTGTCAGTACCATGTAATTCACCAAACACATTAGGATTTATATAGGACACTTACAACGTGAACCCAACACATTTTTCAGCAAATTTCACATTAGAAATAATAGTAATGGGATAACCTGAGGCTGTCATGATATTCAAGCAAACCTCATGAATGCGAACATCACCCATCAGAACACTGAGTCTGTAAACAGGACCCCTCTAATACATACTAGATTATTACTCAACTCCAGCTCCTCCTCATCAACTCAATCCACAATACCAATTAAGCCAGATCTACCACTTTTAAACACAATTTGGAAGTGTCACTTTTTTTGCATCTTCCATAAGTTGAGGAACAGTTTGTGCTATTACCCAAATGTGTCTTGGAACCAAAGGCAAATAAAATTCTTCCTGCTTACTGTTTTAAACTTCCCTTCTCCCTCACTAATGGCACATACAGGCAAGCCTGACTTTGAGTCATCCATGATCAAAGGTTTTGCAGATACACTGGAGAGTTCAGTTCCCTTGGCAATATCCAAGACTTCAGTTAAGGAGAGATTCCTACATGCTAACAGCTTTTCCTAGATTTTTTAGACAATTATAGGTGAACTGGTTCCTAAAGTAGACATCAATATAGTCATGAAATTCACAAGTAGATGCTGGTATCTTGGGGCAGCTATGTGCTCCTCCACAGATACAAGATCAAACTACTTTCTATTAAAGGAACTAGCAACATGCTTGGTTCTTCTGAAAAACGTTTCTCCAATCATTTTCCAGGGTCTTTCTACTTATCCCAAGGCAAAAACTGACCACTTATCAAAAATTTCTTTGCTGGTGTCACCTTAAAATCCAAACATTAGCGCTTATTTCCATTCAGAGGAAAATGGTTTTCTATCAATGGTTACCAACGGCCGGGTGCCATTGCCTTCATTTAAGCATCGGTTTACCAGGAGTCTGTAGAAATAATCCAGTTTGATTGCCACTGTCATAAACACAAACTCAAAACCCAAACCAAACAAGAAACTTGCACATAAGCAGAAAATGTAGAGCTGTTGTACTTATGTAGAATGTTCTCGAACTACAAGAAATGATTTCTACAGTGTATCTTAAAATCAATAATGTAATTGTTCTGGGCACTTTAACATTCATGGCATTAATATTACAGACCCCAAGACACTATCCCTCACAAATATCTTTTCCACACTTGATATCCACCAACAGGTGCAGACACCTACACTTCTAACAGGACACATACCTGAACATATTTATGCTAATTCTAATAAACTCAAAATAAAGTCCATTATAGAGCTTCTGTGGTCAGATCACAAGGCAATTTTCTTCTCTTTACTAGCAGACAATCCTAAATTCATGACCACTACATCTTTAAAAACCACCTTTAGGCCTTGGTCTAAATTATACACTGATAAGTACTTTGCCCTGCAAACATTTCTTCAGGTTTTTCCTGACAAAATCTGATCAGGGGAAGGAACCCAAACTGTGGTGCTCCCACACAACGCCTAATAAATCAGGTTTACAGGAATGCCTATAATGAGGGCCATATTCCGTCTGCTATTAGGATGCTCAACTTTCTTCATATAAAATATCTCAGATAAGCATCAGCCATCTCTCTCATATTTAAATAAGATTGGTGCTGGTTCGTATTGTGTAGAATAATCACTGTGGTGGGAAACAGCCTTAACAACGCGGGCTGAGCCAGGCGTGCCATTTCTCCACAAGTGTAACAGAGGCATGCTTGGTTCAGCCATGCGTGCTCTGTCATACAACCCACTGTGGTGCTTGCTCACAAAGGCATCATGGAGTATGTAAAGAAGTACTCCTGTAGTACACTTTTACATACTCTTACATGCCTTTGTGAAGTGGCCACAATTCATCTAAAACTGGATTGAAACAGGAATATTCCTATTCAGTTAGAACAAATAGAAAATACCATTCCATCTAGAACTTTTAGCCAATTTATAAAGGCATGTTCATTCAGTACACCTGTAATACTTTCCTACTCAGAAATGCTTTTGTGAATCAGCCCCACACTGTTGGCACGTGCCATGCGTATCCACATCAAGGTTCATGATTCAGCTACGGATCTTCAACTATAACTCCTACTAGGAAATCATTTGTGACTAGTTTGTCCTTTTTGCATACACATACGTGAGTCTTTTGAAGAGCTATAGAAGCTCAAAAATACAAGGGACATATAAGAAGTGACAGAACTATTTCAGTGAAGCTTCTTCCTCATGTCACCCATACACACCTCGTTTATAGTACAAATATTGACGTTCAACATCATAAAACCTTTGGTGTATTACATTGATGACCTTAACCAGCCTGTCCTTTGATCATTCACACTCCATTAGTATACACAGCAAAGGCCACCAAATTAGGGAGCACCATTGGGAAAGTAGGCATGAAGAATTGAATAGGTTCACTATTTTACAACATAATCCTAGATAGAAAATACATCTTGTTGTGTTTGGATTTATTGTGGAGGATTTTATATATTGCTTTCTACATCTGAGCACGTAAGGAAGTGCTAGGCTGGTGGGTAGCACCCCAATCTGTAAAATGCATTTGTTGGCAGTGTGCGGGTTTGGACTCTGGATTACTTGTGAGTGTTTCGGCGTCAACCATGATGACTAGAGCCCTTCCGTATGTGGCACTGGATTTCAGTATGTACTGGAGTTCAAAGGACTGGGGGATTGCACAATTAAGCTTATCTGGGGGTTTGTGTTTGGTTGGAAGGGCGTGGGAATGCAGCTTTACCTATGTGAGAAGTGTTTTGGTGGCATGCATGAATGACTGAGGCTTTGTCACTGTAAGTGTGCAGCTGTTCTCAAGTGCAGTGCATGGAAAAGGATATTCATGGATAACTAGGGCATGTGTTTGTGTCTTTCATCCTTGGAGTAGATTTGGTTCCAGGTATTGGGTGATTCTGAGTTCTATGGCAATCATGTCCTCCTCGTGTTGCTAGAAATTCTGTAAGCTGGTTGGTTAGATCCTTCAGCATATAGGGAAAAGTCAGGTCTTGGCTAGCTTCATTATTTTAATGTGGCCCTGAATGTTTATTTCCTCTGCAAGGAAATGGTTTTATAATTAGCTGCTGGTGCAGAGAACATAGTTCCACTGATGCATTTCTTCTTATAGGGAGGGGCAGTCAGCAGTGGTGTCCATATAGAGAGGAGAGTTCTGGTCTGAGAGTACCCCATCTATGAAAACAGGTGTTTCACATTACATTCGTACCTTGTGCAGAATGACTGAACTCTACTCTAAGTAGGAAGTGCAGAGGAAAGCCCAAGTCCTTGAAACAGACTCAGTATCCTCCTTGACACTGATGGAAGTACTTGAATGTACTCAGTGACATGATCAAATATTTTTATGGCAATACCAATAGCCTACATCCTTCTCTTCAATGTGCGAATCGTGTTCCGTTACTCATATACCAAATTAAGTTAAATTAGAGAAAATTAGATTGAACAGTTCTTTCAATGTTTGCAGCCAGTTCTATTGTATATTCCCGCTCTTACGCAGGGCGTATGAAGTAAATCGATAGGAGAAAGCCCACAATTTTGTGCTCCACTTTCTGCTTTTGAAGTTGAAAGATTTTTAAAAAACTTACTCGGCGAAAAGGTTGTAGGCACAGATTACCTAACAATTTTCAGAACCCAGCATTTATATGTTTTGCACTTGTAGTACAACATCTACCACGGATTTTATGTTGAATTTCCCATTAACACTGACAAACTTGGGACAGGTCAATTGTTTGAAGGACCGTGAAGGATACACACTGACAGAGCACATTTCTGGAGTGTGAACAAGACCATTGCAAATGCCGGTGACTGTGCATATTGAAGCATATTATTATTTAGTTGGTGCTTTACAGAGGTAGCTTGAGGATATAGGGGCACATGCATCAAGCTAGGCAATTGCGATTCCTTAATAGCTATTATTAAGGAATCGCTATTAAGGAATCGCAATTGCCTATGCATGTAGAAATCGCTCAATAAATAGCGATTCCTAAACATTCCTTAATTGCTACTCGCAAATTGCGAGTCGCAATTAAGGAATACCTACCCATTCATTCCTATGGGCCATGAGGCCCATAGGAATGAATGGGAAGATATTCACTATTAGCGATTCGCTATTAAAGAATGGCTAATAGCGGGAGCTATTTCAAGGGTGCCAGGGTGTCAAAAGGACACCCTGTTGCACCCCTGAAATCTGCATATGAGTACATCTTGCACACACACATGTCCCAAGGGCATGTGTGTGTGTAAAATGGAAGTTTGAAAAATGAACTTTAGTGCATTTTTCAAAGTTTTGCAAATTACCATGCAGTTTAACTTCATGGTAATTTGCTCCCCTATTAGCGAAATCGCAATTTTTTAACTTTAATGCATTGCATTTAAGGAATCTCAATTTGTGATTCCTTAAATGCAATTGCAATTTAAGGAATAGCAATTTTGCGATTCCTTAAATTACGATTTCTGCATTTGGGATGATGCATCCCAAATGCAAAAATACTGGTCGCAAAGGGGCAGATTCTGAGAATCTGCCCGTTTGCGACCAGTATTTCGGTTGATGCATGTGCCAGTCAGTCCCTTAAATCCCTTATATAGTGAAACAGCACATGCATACATTAGCTCATGATTCTGATCTTCAGAAGGGATCATGGTATTTTCTGCTTACTGCGGACAACAAATCTCCACATTGTTGATCGTCTGCAGTAACGTTAATGGTGTACCTTGACATAAGAAACAACAGTCACACTAATTTTGAGCTTAACTCAGTTTGCGATAAAGAGTAAAGTACTTTATCTTCAAGGAGTTATTTGCTTATTGCATATTCAAAGTTAGACAAATGAGGTTTATCTGGCACTGATTTAAGTGGACATACACAGTGGTATCTCCTTTTTGGGTATTTTTCCAGGATTTACACATAGGCCAGGCAGAGCATTAGGCATGGGGATGCACCATTGATTTTTGTCTTCACAGACTCCCTTACTGTTTACAGGTGGACTCCTGGGCCGAGCCAGTATTTAAAGCCAAACAATATGGATCACACGCTTGGCAATGTGTCCTTTGGTATTTGTGGCTGTTCACTTCTCTCAGTTCGCACCCGTTCATTGCGTTACCCCATGTTTGTTGCCCTCTTCAGTTCCCTTATGGTTAGGGCTTTCCACCTTTGTCCTTTCTCTAAGTACCAAACTACCTTTTGTCCTCTCAGCTCCAGTCCAGCTCATCTTCTTGGCAGCGTGGGTTTTTCCACCTAGTATCCAGGTTGGTTGGATGCTCAGGATAGGAACTTCCACTGATAAGACGGAAAAGTATAATGAAATCTTTACAAATTCTGTTAACACTCAGGCAGGTACATGGTATTGAGTGCACACATACTGCCTATTACAGCTGTTCCTGTGGTCCTTGACGTTCCATACCTACCTGTGCCTAAACCAAATCCATTGTGCCTGAAGTTCTGCTACTTACCCGGACATGAGAAAAATTAATCGGAGGCAGAATCCATTCTAGTGTTTTTCTCTTACCCTTTTGCCTGTTTTTCTCCATGAGTATTGTTACACGGATATATCTATGTAGGGTCCCTCCACTCGGAATGTGACATATTTATTACTGGAAGAAGGCTTCTGAGCCTAACCTGAAGAATTTGATTTACCTCATACATATTGTTTGTCATTTTGTAAACTAGGGTAACATTCCTATGTTTACAACCTAATGGTCTATGGAAAACGGGCCAATGGAAATGGTCTAAATAGCCCAGCTAAAATCGGAAGTACATTAAAATGCCCCAAAACACTACTGTGGTGCATCCATGATACAAAATGCTAGTAGATATTTACAAAGCCATGCAGGGGCGATTTGCGAAGCCTTGCATGGCTTTGTAAAAAAAAATGTAATGCAATTCAGCGGCTTGCACTGCATTGCGTTACATTTCATTGTGGGAGGCATTCCACGGGTGGAACAAGGGCATTCCGATGCATTCACTCATGGATTTTACGCAATCTCAAATTTACAAAGGTTTGTAAACCTGGGATTGCATGAAATCGCTGCATCTCCCAGAGGATGGCATAACGAGTAGAAAAATCTTTTTTTCTCCTTGTTATTTCCTCTTTCTATGTGTGCTGCAATCTGCAGCACACATAGAGAGTGCCTCGAGAGATGGTTTGTGTGCAGGAAGGAATCCCTTCCTGCTCAAAATCATTTTTTCTTGTGAAATAAGCACCCTTGCACCATGGGACTAGGGTGCCTGAGTTGATGCTAGTTTGCCTGAAGTACGCCAGCGCTACGAGAGAGCAGAAGTGTGCCATATCTTAGTTGATATGCAGGGCCGGACTGGCTACCGGGCGTTTTGGTGTGCTGCCAAGCTGGGGGCTGATTTCACTGCGGTGGGGCCTGATTTCGTTGATGGGGACCTGCGTGTGCTTCTAAATAAACAAAGAAAAACGAATGGTTTTAAGCACACGCAGGTCCCCATCAACGAAATCAGCCCCCAGCTTGCCAGCACACCAAAACGCCCGGTAGCCAGTCCGGCCCTGTTGATATGGCACATTTCTGCTCTCTCCCTTTCACGCAACGCAGCATAGCAAGTTGCCTTGATACACTGCGTTGGGTGAGAGGTTAGCAACTCTGGCCCACAATTGTTAGAATGGTCACAGCAATAGTAAAACATTGCTAGTTAGATGGTTAAAGGGGCAATAAAATTCCAGAGAAGTAAAATTGAATTTGCATCCTATTTGAAGCTGTACGAGAGACAAAAGACACTATATGGCAGGATAAAATTGCCAAAGTGACAATGCTAAAAACACCTCAAACAACAGGGAATTCATATTTACTAAATAGACATTTCAATGAGTTATTTAAACACATTTCTAAAAAATTAAATAAGAAAACGAACTGTACTGACATTTTAATTGGGAAGTTGCTTTTATTTATTACCTGATGCTTTCCTTGACAGATGTCGCTACAATCAGACAACCCATGTCAGACAGACAAAGCCTCACTAAAACAACTAATGAAAGATTAACATGTAGACCTACTAACCCAACTGTTAAAATGTTTATATTATTTATTTTATAATTCGTGTCACATAATTCATCTTTCAGATCATTTAGCCTCTGGTAGTAGGACACTGATGGTTCAAACTAAAATAGGAAGTAAAACTCATTTCCTTCAAGTAGTAGCAGTGCTAACACTAGAAGTAATGGAATGACTTTGCATTCCCTGACATTGAAAGATAGCACAGTTAAGAATGTTGTTGAGTGATGATATGAGTGGGTCTATTTCAACCAACATTGATACTGCATAGGGGGTTGCACAGCTTTCCATGCACTGGAGTCCTATCTAAGGAGCAAGCTGGAAAATGCCAAATACAAAGTAAATAGGCAATGTTACAAGGAAACAGAATTTGCCATTTCCAGCATGGTAGTGCGAACTGAGATAGGGGGGTCATTAATGTGCAAACATCTATCGCACAAGGAGAAAAGTGATCAAATCCATAAAATGGCAGATGATATGTGATATTCATAGGGGAATATATAAGCTGAAAAGAAGAGGCCCAATTACTTGCTTAGGGTGTGCTACGAGGATTTCCATAGCTGCAAATAAAAACCCATAAATTAAACTACACACACTTTTAAGTAGGCATGCAGCTAGAGTAGAAGATGGCAAATTACAAAAGACTCTCCATGCCACTGTTTTTCAAGAATGGATCCAGAGGTAATTTTAAAACTAGAACATATACCACTCCAAAAACGTACTTGATTAATGAAAAAAACGAATTTTCACAATTAATAGAAACAACTGAGAGGCAGAAAAAGAGTACTTTAAAATGCGGAGATTTCAGGCCACTAGCTTCTTTGAGCACATATACTGAGCTGGTGACAAAATTTGGCTTGAAAACTGGGGAAGGTTGCAAAGGATATATTAGGGAAACATCAGTTAGTCTTTGTAAAACGTTGATAGCCGGGTCTGGTGGCTCAGTGGACTAATGCATCCACTGCAGGGGCCTGTGTTCGACCTCATGGTCACAGGTTCGAATCCCGGCGGGTCCACTCAGCCTTTCATCCATTTGAGGTCGATAAAATGAGTACCATTGAGTTGGGTAACAATAAACATCTGTTATTCAGCGCCAAGATGCCCCGTTGCTGGGGTGAACGTGCGCTTTACAAATACACATGTTATGTTATATGGCATAAAAAAATGTTTGTGAGTTTATAGAGACAACCCTTCACAAAAGAAAAAGCCTAATCACCATGTCAATTTGAGGCTTATGATAACAGATGTATTATTTATGCAATGTGGCTAAAAATACATTCAGAGTACTGTAATCTACTTTATTTACATTGCTCCATTAAAAAACCCGAAAATGCCATCTTAATTTACTTATAATGCTCTATTAAAAAAACTTAAACGATTTGGATTGCACCACTAAAATTACAACACATTACAAGGAAATAGAAATTATAGTCTCAGACCATAACATACATGTATTTAAATTTTAAATATATTCACCATTTTACAAGCACGAATAAGTCCCATAAAATCATCAGTTCAGAAGACAAAAACAAACGTAATGTTAATTTTTAAAACCATTGTACAAATATGAGGAGTGAGAGCCCACCTCTAGTATTTATAAGTTTAAGAAAAATTAACAATGCCTTTTTGACAAACACAAATGCGCCTTGCATGACCTCTTTGATCTTGTAGTAGCCCAAGGATACATATTACATCCACATGCAGGAGATGTTAAATCATTTTTTGATGATTCCTATGGACTGGGATTTTTATGTTTACGTCTGCAAAATGGTCAAAATAGTTGAAATGTAAATATGATTATGATACAGTTTTAAACTGATAATATTTTGTGATTTTATTGGCACAATATAAAAAGTAGCTATTTAATTTTTTACTTAACAGAGATTTAAATGAAAAAATAGAAGCATATGGTGTAATTCTGGAAGATTTAATCTATGGAGAAGAGAACAAGGCAGCTGCCTGTCACCTGAAAGAGAGTTTTTGCTAAGCACAAGCTTTTGGGGACAGAATCAACTCTATAAAATGATAATTCTACAACAGTTAATGGTATTCCTTCAACAAGAGCTCGAAAAGACCATACTAAAATCAAGAGTACCCTAAAGGAATGTATATTATGTCTTGATGAAAATAAATATCACTAACAAAATTTCACCAAGAATGGAGGCTTCATTTTTCCACATTTCCGAAAATATCACGAAGCATTAATAATTAACTAATCTGGTAACTGACCCAAGTTATCAAACAAGAGTGGAATTGGAACAATCATCCTAGCAACATACCCCATTAAAGGCTGTGCTCTCCTTCAAAATTCAGTTTTCACAAGGTTATTGGACAGTAGGGTGCTGAAACACTCAATAAAACCCCATCTTCAGCACAAGAAATGAGAGAACTCATTACTCTGGAATCTTGGAGGTAACAAGGCATATGGCAAGTATACTAAATTGGAACTGAGGCACCATGGTTAGCTTTTTAACCCTTGTTTCAAGTTACAACTTGACAACAGTGGGAAAAGTAACATAGTTAAGTCTTAGAAGAACTTTAGTAGCAAAATCCTATAAAACAGAGCAAATATTGCGTTCTATGAATGGGTAGTTACTTGCGATCACAGAGCCTGAGGAAAAAAATAACGAAATATTAAAAATGTGTAATTTGATATGGGTTAGACAAACTGTTTATCTGACATGTTGAAGGCCTAAAAAATAAAGTTTAACTATAACATTACTGATGAAAAGAATGGGGATTAGTACACTAGAACATCTCCAAGACTCTCAAGAGGTATACTTTCCCTGGTTACATGTAATAATGTGCAAAGTACATTTGGTCAAGTCATAGGACGGTTGGAAATGTGAATATCCCAAGCTGATTAGGTTTTCATGTTTCTTGAATATTGAAACAAAAGTCATTGCTCTTATTGTGAGTTAAGAAACAATGTTCCTCATGCTAGGAGTTAATCTGCCATTATAAAATCTTCTTTATAATGCTTTTGCATGGCACCTAAAAAGGGGAAGTTATTGATGTTTGCCAGAGGCTTAACCAGATAGCTCAACAGATACTCTGGAATCTTTGGGGTAACAAGGCACATGGCAAGTATACTAAATTGGTATTCAGGGAACATGGATAGCTCTTTAGCCCTGGATTCCAGTTACACCTTGGCAACTGTGGGAAAAGTGACATATTTACGTCTTAGAAGAACTTTAGTAGCAAAATCCTGAAAAACAGAGCAATGACTGGGTTCTATGAATTTGTAGCTAACAAATAAGTTATTTACCTTTGGTAATGCCTTATCTGGTTAAAACAGAATATAGCTGCATATTTCTTATCTTAGAATTCTCCCAAGGCGCCAGACTGGATCCCTGACAATTTTTACAGCAGTACCTCTGCGCATCGGTAGAGGACGTCAAACGACTCTGTAGGGACGTCGTCCTCTGGATGTGACACTGACAGAGTCCATGTAAGCCCTCCCCTAACACGCTAATGCAAGTTTCTTCTGTTACTATGACTGGACAAGGCTAAAGGACCAAGGACACCAGCCCATACCACTGAATTAGAGCTCCAGCTCCTTGTCGTTGAAAACTAGTGTGTGAGCTAATCCTACCCTGTGAAACACAGAGAAAAGGGAATCTCAGAACATATCCACAATGGAGAGAGAGATCCTATAAATGCTCAACAAAAGCATTGTGAGGAGAACAACAATAATGTTTGGTAGAGACCACTCTCAGCCAGAGAAAACCCTCCTAGAGAGAAGGTAACCCTCCAGGACTATGAGAAGTCCAGAGGAGAAAGAAAAAGGAATGCATGAGCAAAGACCAAGTTAAGGTCGTACTAGAGCACCAAGAAAGGAGTAGATACAAAAGAAGATGCTCACGCCCTATGGAAGAAGTTCAGCACAACCATACTTGCAATATATACCCGAATATACGCAAACACATATATACACCTATAGATATATACGCATACACACAAGTCTGTCAGAATACACCAAAAGTATTATCCTCCCCGTCGGGGAAGCAAACAATGGCCTTCCTCTGCAAGCGGGGAGACTGACCAGTGTAGGACGAGGAACACCCATAGAATAGAGGTATCTATCAAAAGATAGATATAAATACAAACATACATTGGTAATAGACCAAAGTTGCAACAGCAACAGGGTGAAAATGATAGATATACAGATATTAGCACCGAGCTGGCAAATCGGAAACATAAAACCATATAAGAGCAGAGAGGGAGTGGAGGGCACCACCCACCGCAGAAAAATAATGGCAACTGCCCATGAACCAACACTACTGACTGACGAGGCTACCATCTGGCGGTTAACAGAAAATCAAAAGAAAACAACAGGTATGAAAACTCCGCTATGAAGGGAATGAAGACCACCACCGGGGACTATCAAAAGGCATAGTCGAAATAAAGGTCATCCCACAGAAGGCCTTGGCAGATAACCAATTTCCATCCAATAAACAGAGATATCTGGCAGCAAGACCTGACTGAAGCTTCTAATAAAAGATGGAGTACAGAGCCGTGAAGGGATCAAGCCCCATGAAATGGAAAAGCCGAAAATAATTGATGGCAGTGCATACAAGCACAACAAGGATTGAGGCCAGTAAGAAATGTCTCAACAGGAGACAGGATGTATACAAAGCAAAACCTCCAATATACTACAACTAAAAAAGGGGAAAAGACCCACATCTTCCAAATGAAGAGAGGGAGAAAAAGAGAAATAATTCCTTCAAGTAGAAGGAATTTGCAATATAAGGTGGATGTGGTATTACGGATAAAATCCTTATCACATCCTATCAGGCAGAAGAAGAACCTTCAGGTAAAGGATGCTAAGGGAGACCTCAATTTCCTTGGAAACGAATCCTTAAATAGATGAAACCATAATGTCGAAGGGACACGTTCCAGAAGAAAAGTTGAAGAGGAAAATTAGCCAAGACATCGACAAAACGGATGAGATGGTGACATCTGAAGAACAACCAATACAGTAAGCAAATGGCGTAGCTGCGATCTGAATTGGCAAATAAATAATGCATATAGGAAAAAAGGGTACAAGGCAATCCAGAATGCTACAAGTAATAACATCCTCTCCAGGGATGAAGCAGAAAAAAGGCAGCAAGGTTGGTGGCACAAGACCAAGGTAACCTTGAGGCAGTGGTGGGATCTGAACCATTGCATTAGAGGGGCCTTTGATACTCAATGTACCACTGATGAGTAGACCAACAAGGAATCAAAAGATCAGTGGCAGGAAGCCTTCTTGCCAATGCATAGCAAGAGCAAAACAGTAAGAAGTGCCAACGCACTAATAAGGGACCTAAGTGGGAACACTGTCTGAGGCCAGAGATGAAAATCTACCCAGGCAAAGGATCATGCCACTCGTTCCACTGCTTCTGCTAAGGACAGAAGGATGCCAGATAAAGGGAAGAAATGCCCTATGGTGATGGGAGATAAACCATATGTGGGTGAAGGGGGGGTTGGGCTCTGGTGCAAGGCAGAGCTCACAAGCACTATGTTTTCCTAGGCAGATAAATTGAAGTCCCAATCAGAGATACTAAGTGCTAGAAACAAATCCCAAAATTCCTATAAGGCATACAGAAGATGGTCCCCGTAGAACAGGGAACAAGGCAACAGTGCATCAGCACAATGCAAGCAAAATACCCTCTTTAGAATAAGAACTTGGGTATAAAAACTAGCTTCAGAAAGAAGCCTGTAAGAACAGTCACACATAGGGCCACAAAATAATATATGTCCCAGATAACAGTAACCATAACCTGTCATCGACAGTATAAGAAGAATACAAGTACCTGCAGAAGACAGGAACACCTCACCGGATGTCACCCATAGATGGAAAGGGGATTTGAAGAGAATACCACCCTGGAATGGCTCATATGTGAAAGAAAAGGGGACTTTACCTGAACAAACCCAGTATGGGAGAACTAGGGAAGCAGACTGTAGAGTTCAGAGTCTGCTCCACCCAGACTATCTCGAAATCGCCGCAAAGCAAACACAGCATGTGCGCCAAACAGACGGGCACTATCAAAAGGCATTTCAATCAGGGTGGTTTGGACAGCCTCCGAAAACCCAGAGGTGTGCAACCAGGCACGCTGACGTAGTGCCACTGAAGAGGCCATAGCCTGACCTACAGAGTCAGTGGTATCCAAACCACAGTAAATGATTAGTCTAGCTGCTTGTTGCGCATCTTGTATTAATGGAACAAGATCGTTACAGGTCACATGCGGAAGAGAGGGCAGCAGGTGTGCCAATGATTCCCACAATGTATGGGAGAAGCATCCGAGGACGCAAGAAGTATTAAGGGATCACACTGCTGAACTGGTAGAGGAGAAAGTATGCCTGCCACAAGCTTCTAGCCTCTCAGTTTGAAGGGACAGTAGGAAAAGAGTCAATATTTTAGGCGGCCAAAGCAGCCTGTACCACAAAACTATGATGAGTAGGATGTCTGAGGAGACATACCGGATCTCAAGGGGCCGAACGGTGTCTGTGAGAAATAAAGCAATCCACAGGGGTCCCTGTACTACGTTTAGCCCAAGTCCCCACCAAAATGTCAAATAGAGCCTCACTATAAGGAAGCACTTGCTCTACCCCTGATTGGCCTTGATGGAGGATGCTAAGTAATGGATCTATTGTCATTTCCACAGGAGGAAGTGACAGAAACTCTTCTTAGCATATCCGCCAGAGAGGAGCTTGCCTCTGTAGCCAAACCAGGAGAGGACTGGAGGCCCGAGGCTTGGTAAGAGCCCAAGCCACTAGCTTCACCCAACTCAGTCAACCAGCTAGTCTCCATAGGAGATTGGACCGTGTCAGAGTTGGGGTGGTGAAACTCCACATCCTCTCCATACCCTCCATGATCGTGTTCTCAGAAGGAAAGACCCGAGGGGGGCTATAGAGAACCGAGGAAAAGTGTCTGAGATGGGTGGCTGCACCGGCGCTGCATCCAACGCCGTCCAGTGCCAAAGAGGCAACGTCTCTGTTTCTAAGAGGGGAAGTGGTGGGGTGTCAAGCGGCACAAATGGTGCCGTCATCGGAATCGGTTAACCAGACGCAGGTGCTATCGTCGGAGTCGGTTGACCAGACCCAGGCGCCAAAGGTGGTAACCCCAAAGGACTGTGCACTGACGTAGAAACAGATTTGGAATACAAAGGGTGAACTAAAGCAGAGGGCGAACCCGCCGGTGTGCACACAATCACAGCTTCGTGCACCTCCTTGGTGCTCCTGGGGAAGGTGAAAACCTAAAGATACTATGAAAACAATTGTAATATTCTCTCATCTGGGTTAGAGTCGCCCTGGCTCTAGGGTCAGTTGAAAGGTGTGGGGTAGACTTGTGCTCCGACTCTTCAACCGAAGATCAGGAACAGGCTTGTTGTGACAACCTGCGTCATGACTTAACCTCGGGACGTCGATGGAGAGTGAAGTCCATGAGAAAGGCTCCTGGATCCGGCCTCTGGGCAGTCAGTGGACGCAAAGGGAACTGAGGTCAAAGGTCTTGGAAGACTGCGACATCAGTGTTGCTAGGAGCTTCATCGACATACCCTCAGTACCTTCAGGCGAAGTTAGAGACAGGCACCAAATACAAACAGAGTGAGGGGCCGTGGCAGACATTTGTCACCCACAAGCTTGAACCCCAAGGACATGAAAAGTTGTTTAAAGGCACACTGTTCCGTTCGACAAAACAGTTGAGTTAGGCCAACAAAAGGCCTTAGGAACCGCTTATCGGATCCACGTTGTAAGCGCAGAAAAAAAGAAACTGGCGTTAGCACATCAGGACAGGGCTCACATGGACTCCGTCAACGTCACATCCGGAAAACGATGCCGCTATGGTGTCGCTCGACGCTCTCTACCGAAGCACAAAGTAATGTTGTAAAAAATGTTCAGATTCAGTCAGGCGCCTGGGCAGAATTCTAAGATAACAAATCTGCTGCTAGATGTCTCTATCAGATAAAATATTTAAAATGTGTACGTTGATACCGGTTAGCAGAACTGTTTATCTGGCATTTTGTAGGCCTAAAAAATAAATGTTAAATATAACATTACTGATGAAAGAATGGAACTGAGCACACTAGAACATTTGCAAGACTCACAGGTGGTATATTTTCCCTGGTTACATGTAATAATGTGCAAAGTACATTTAGTCAAGTCATAGGACTGTTGGAAGGTGAATATTCCAAGCTGATTAAGATTTCATGTTTCTTGAATATTGTAACAAAAGTCATTGCTCTTATTGTGAATAAAGAAAGAATGTTCCTCATGCCTGGAGTCAATCTGCCATTATAAAATCTTCTTTATAATGCTTTAGCATGGCACCTAGAAATAAGAAAGTTATTGATGCTTGCCAAAGGTTTAACTAGATAACGCAACAGATAATGATGTACTTTACCGAATTAGAGGGTTTGCAAACGCAAAAACTCTTTATGCATCTGGCCCTATATCCAGTATTCCAAGGCCAGTGGCAGAATTTCAAGCATAATGCACACTCAACGCTCTCAAATGCTCAGACATTTTCACATGCTGTGTCACTTACTGTCTCACACTCTGTCTTGCTCATTTGCTCATTCACTGTTGCACTGTTAAATTCACATGCTCACATTATCTCATGCTCTCACTCACAGCCTCTATATTTCACTCACTGATTCAAATTGTTTCACTCATGTCTCCTTTACCCTCTTACTCAATCGAAAGTACACACTGTCTTACTAATATTCTAACATACTTAAGTGTCGTAACGAAACTTGAGGGGCCCCCCTGCAAATGACATAGAGGGGGTCCCCCATGCTCTGGACCCAGTCAGGAGTTCTCAACCACCACCTGTGCACAATGCCGAGAGAGCTCCCTGGAGCTCAGCCCCCCCCCACACAACAGAGGCTGCGGGGGCTATTGTTACGCCACTGACATACTATCTCATTCACATGATCACACAGTCACCTACTGTCTCACTTATATGCTCCCTTTCACTCATTCTCTCACACACTAACACTCTCATTCCCACACATGCCCTTATTTAACTTATGAGCATTTCTTTCCTACATAGGTCCCACTCCAGCTTCTCAGCAGCCGGTGCTTCATTTTGAGCTGCCACCACAAGCACTCAGACAAGAAACTGAGAGCTAGAGTACACATCATCATGGACCCGATGTCATCGGCACAGGACTGACTGCGCAGGATCCAGCATGACCAGATAGCCATGAGTGGCGCTTTGTGATTTTAGGTACTATAGTTACCTTAAATCTTTAAAATTACATATCTCTGGTTCCACTGATTGGATTTTTGTCAATTTGGTGACTAAATTAAGGTCCCATTAGGGCATAATGAAAGGGGTCAGAGGAAACGTGTTGTAAATCTTTCAGGAATCATGTCAGTTCAACAGGGAGGGGTGCTCTGGTAACTGCAGGAAAGCTGAGATGGCCAAATGATACCCTTTAACTATGACCAAAGCAAGGCCTTTCCAGGTGAGAGATAATGCAAACAGGAGAATATCAGATAAGGGTGCTGACAGAGGGTCAGTGGATTTGGCAGCACACCAAGCCACAAATGTGTCCCATCGGCAGGCATGTACAGTTTTAGTGGATGGATGCCTGGCTGCTAAGATGACATCACACAATGCGGGAGGCATGCCAAAAACTCACAGCTGTCGCCGCTCAATCTCCACCCATGGAGGTGTACCGTATGCAGGTTCAGGTGCAGAACCCTGCCTTGGTACTGTGACAGAAAATCCTCTCGAAGAGACAGCCTGATCGGAAGACTGGAGCTCATGCTCAGGAGTTTGGGATACCATACTTTCTGTACCCAATCCTGAAACACAATAATAACTTTGGCATGGTCATTCCTGATCATCTTTAAATCTCTGGGCAGGAGTGGTATCGGAGCAGAGGCGTACAGGAGGCCTGTGCTCCACTCGAGATGAAATGCACCTCTGTGCGAGAGTCACCTCGGAAACCTCAGTGTGCAGAAGTGCTGACATTGTGCATTCTCAGCTGTGGGAAATGGAACTAACAAAGGTTCTCCCACTCTCAAAAGCGACCTTACAACACCTCCAGATGGAAAAGCCATTCATGGTCCGCAAGGTATCGCTGGCTGAGTTTGTCCACCCTGTCGTACTATGAGCCCGCCAGGTGCTGCATGACCAGGAAGATGTCCTGACGTTCCAGCCATGTCCAGAGAAGTAAAGCCTCCTGTCCCAAGGTTCAGGACGACACTCTTCCCTGTTTGTTGCAGTAACACATAGTGGTGTTGTCAGTGAACCAGCCTCCCCTTGATGGAAGGAAGAAAGACTTTCAATACCAAACATATCGCTCTCAGTTCCATCAAGATGATGTGGAACTGAGACACTACATGAGACCAGAATCCTCTGATCTCCACCTCTCCCAGATGGCCACCCCAACCAAGAAGTGATGCATCTGTCACCACTGTGATCTCTGGGCGGGAAAGGGATCTGTATTGAAGAAGGGTATGCAGTTCCTAAGGGTATGAGGATATACAAGGTCAGAGGTGTACTAGGTTCTATGTACAGGATCACAATGTATGTCCTGTGATACAAGGCGAGAGGGGGAGGCCCCTTTTCAGAACTAGAGCCCTCACACACCCAGCAAGCTAGGTGTCATGCTTCATCATATGGGCTTGCTCCTCGTCGGGCCGGCGCTGCAATGCCCGACGGGCTCCCATAAATGGGGCTCTTTATCGGAGATCTTTTGTCCCTGCCATTTGGTGCAGTGGGGGTCTTGACCAAACGGGAGTTAGGCTCAATGAATGACATGTGGGGGACACTTGTGATACACCGTTTATGTCACAGCTCCTCCTCCCTCAATGTTATAAACCACTGTTCTCTTGAGAGCAATAACGGATTGGTAGTGGCACATTGACTTACCGGTCCCCTTGTATCTGTATCTTTATCCTCGAAAGGACACTAACTGTTGGTGTCCATTCATTACGCCGGAGACTGATGAGGCTTTACTAATTAGGCCCTTAGGTGAGCATTAAACCACACTATGCTCGACTACTGCTTTTTAAATGTTGTATATGTTTTATTGCTTTTAAGATACTAAGTGCTAGGTCTTTCACTGTATGCTGCACCTAGACACTATAATTGCGTGAGAAATCACTATGGAATGCACACCCCTTCAAACAATTTGTGTGCATTTGTCACAAGGCAAATAAGATATACGATGAAACATGATGATGTATATAGTTTATATAATATCTGTTACTTCATCTCAATATAGGTTCTGTGATAACGGTGGGACATTGCCCACTGTACTACGATGTGGGAGGTAGGTTTCACCTCTCTCTGTGTGTAGATAGCATTCCTTACCCTGGTCCTGAAGAATTGCCAATGATCCCCCTGACAACAAAGGCAAGAAACATGTCGACCTAGTGAGAGTAGGACATAGACATCTAGGTACATAGCTCTAGATTTATGCCACTCCATTTATTTTTAATCAGGCAGTTTAAATATCAGAATAATAGACAATTCAAGGAATAATTGACCTGTTTTAACTCACTTACACTACATCTACACAACTAGGCCCCTCACCCCCACTGCACCAAACGGCAGGGACAAAAGATCTCCGATAAAGAGCCCCATTTATGGGAGCCCGTCGGGCATTGCAGCGCCGGCCCGACGAGGAGCAAGCCCATATGATGAAGCATGACATCTAGCTTGCTGGGTGTGTGAGGGCTCTAGTTCCGAAAAGGGGCCTCCCCCTCTCGCCTTGTATCACAGGACATACATTGTGATCCTGTACATAGAACCTAGCACACCTCTGACCTTGTATATCCTCATACCCTTAGGAACTGCATACCCTTCTTCAATACAGTGTCTTGGGCACGTATGCTGGACCTAGAAAAAAAAGCCCTACTGTCCCTCCTCTTGTTGATTTATAAACGGGAAAGGGATCTGCCATTGACCCAATCTCAGTTCTTCAGCCACCACTTCAGATTTTTTGCCCAAGCCTCCGCAAATGGGCTGCGACCACCACCATCACCATTATGAACAATTGAAGGGCACTGGTAAGGCCGAAAGGATGCACAGTGAATTGAAAATGTCTTGACCTACCATGAATCGTAGGTAACGCTGGCAGGACATGAATATGGAAGTAAGAGTCCTGCATGTCCAGTGCTACCATCCAGTCTCGTCGATCCAGGGAAGACAAAAACTGAGCTAAAGAGTGAGCATTTTGAACTTTTCTTTTTTCAGGAAGTACTTGAGAGGGCCCAGGTCTAGAATAGAATGGAGGCCTCCATCCCTTTTCTCCACAAGAAAGTAGTGGGAATAGCAACCACAACCTACTTCTGATGGAAGCACCCTTTTGATGGCTCCTTTGGCCAAAAGAGTCTGTACTTCCTGTCGCAAAAGTGAAATGTGGTCCTCCGTCAGACAATCGGAGGACGGTAGCGAAGGTGGCAGTGTTTGTTATAAAGGAAGAGCATACGGTTCATTGTGCCAAAGTATCTTTTTCTCTTTTTAGTTGTATATTTTAATGTTTTTCTGGGAAACAGGAACACTTCATTCAGGATGATATTCAAATGGCCAGTTTACAGTGCTAACAATCTAGACCTATAAAACAATGTAATATATAGCCGGTGAAATCAGAATTTGCTGCATGAGTAAATTACACTAACTTACAGTTTATGATCTATTGTGTGATTGCTGGATTCAAAGTTGCGGTGTAGTGCAAGCTGTTCTACTAAGAGAATCTGCTTTGAAAAGCTCTGCAGATTTTTTATGCTGTTTGTTCCACAACAGTAGCTCAATACTGTACTGCCTATCACCTAGCAAACATATGCACAAACCATTTTATCACTACAAGCGAAGGCATTGAATACAACCCCTCCACACCATTCACATGGACCATCCACTTCCAAATCAACACACCTCAGGTCAACACCCCTACTAGGTTCAGCAATCCAAGCCGCAGCTGGGGCATAATCACAGACTGGCTCAGCGCCCTCAGCACAGATAAATCTAGCCCCACAGACAGCCTCAACAAGGACATCAACAACTGTATCAAGAACTGCGTGGACTCCCTCACACCCATCAAACCCAACAAGCATAGTAGATCAAACAAGCAGTCCAGCTGGTACACAGAAGATCTCAGAGACATCAAACAACACTTTAAACAGCTGAAAAGGAAATAGAGAGCCACCACAACACCACCGACAGAACTAGCTACAAGGCTGCACTCAGACGCTATGACCAGCAGATATGAGACACCAAGAAGAAAGCACTAGTGGACCGCATTGAAGGAAGCTCCAACAGCTGCATTGAGATCTTCTCGATCGTCAAAGATTTCACCTCGCCCTCAGCCGCTATCAACATTTCTGCTTCCCAACAACTCTGCAACAACCTATCCAACTTCTTCTACAGCAAATACGCAAACATCTACACCAACTTCGCACACCAACCCAACCCCAGAGAACACATTGCTACCCTACCCATCATCAACCAAGACAGTCACCTGACTGGATGGACAACCCTCACCAGAATTAAAACAGCGGCAATCAACCAGACATCCATTCAGGTGTCCCAATGTACCCATGCCCTCACCACATCTAGAACCTGGGAACATCACCGATCAGCTGATCACCTGACCCACATCACAGCACCACCATCACGTCCGCCACTTCCCCGGATGAATGGAAACTTGCAGAAATCAATGCCCTCCTCAAAAAGCCCACAGCTGACCCAAATCAACTGAGCAACTTCCAACCCATCTCCCTGCTCCCCTATTCAGCAAAGTGATTGAGAAGGCCAACAAGTAAATCACAACCCACCTCGAAGTCTACCCTCTTCTAGACAACATTCAGTCAGGATTTAGAAAGAACAGCACCAAGACGGCACTAATTGCTGCCACTGGCAATATTCTAATCATCCTGGACCGAGGAGAAACAGCAGCCCTCCGCCTGCTCGACCTCTCCACAGGCTTCGACACTATCTCCAACAACACCCTCATCAGAAGACTCCACGAGATTGGCCTACAAGGATCCGCTCTCAAACGGATCTGTTCCTTGTTCATAGGAAGAACCCAAGGGCCAGGCTGCCATCCTTCAGATCAGAGACCAAGAAACTGATATGCAGAGTCTCACAGGGATCATCCCTCAGCGCCTCCCTTTTTAACATATACATGACACCACTCGCCAACATCATCTGATCACAAGACTTAACAGTTCTCTCCTATGCCGATGACACCCTACTCATCATCTCCCTGACGGACAAGACAACCACCACCAGAACTAACTTCACCAACTGCATGACCATCGTAGCAGACTGGATGAGAACAAGCTGCCTCAAGCTCAACTCTGACAAGACGTAAGTACTGGTCTTAGCCAACAAAACCTCCCCATGGGGCCCTACCTGGTGGCCGTCGGAGCTAGGACCAACACCTACAGACCATGCAAGAAATCTAGGAATCATCCTAGACAACAAGCTCAACTTGACGGCTCAAGTCCAGGCAGTGTGCGCCTCCTGCTTCCACATCCTATGCATTCTGCGAATGATCTTCAAATGGTTGTCTTAGAACACCAGATGGGCCACTATGCAAGCACTCACCAGCAAACTGGACTACAGCTACACTCAATGTGGATTCCAAAAGAACCACAGCACTGAAACAGCACTAATCGCGCCCACTGACGACATTCAAATCATCCTGGTCGAGGAGAAGCAACAGCTCTCATCCTGCTTGATCTGTCCGCGGCCTTCAACACTGTCTCCCACAACACCCTCATCGGAAGACTCCACGAGATTGGCCTACAATGATCCGCTCTCAAATGGATCTGTTCCTTCCTAACAGGAAGAAACCAAAGGGTCAGGCTGTCACCTTTCACATCAGAGACCAAGAGATTGATATGTGGAGTCCCACAGGTATTGTCCCTCAGCCCCACTCTTTTCACCATATACACAAAAACTCTCGCCAGCATCATCCGATCACAAGACATCACAGTCATCTCCTACACTGATGACACCTAACTCACCCTCTCCCTGATGGACAAGACTGCCACCACCAGGACCATCTTCGCCAACTGCATGACCATAGTAGCAGACTGGATGCGAACCAACTGACTGCAGCTCAACTTCGACAAGACAGAAGTATTGGTATTTGACAACAAGACCTCCCCATGGGACACCACCTGGTGGCCCACACCCACAGACCACATAAGAAATGTATGAATAATCCTAGACGACAAGCTCAACATGACGGTTCAAGTCCAGGCAGTGTGCACCTCCTGCTTCTACCAGAAGGACCATCACGCAAGTTGATCACCAGCAGGCTGGACTATGGCAACACTCTATATGCTGGAATCTCCAAACAACTCCTACACAGACTCCAGAATACCACTGCAAGACTCGCACTCAACCTCCCACGGCGCACCCACATCACACCGCACCTCAATAAGATTCACTGGCTCCCCATTCACAAGCACAGCCAATTCAACCTTCTCACACACACATACAAAGCTCCACACAACACAGGTCCAGAATACCTGAACAGCCGCATACACTGTCACCAACACACCAAACACCTGCCTCACTCTCTCACACACTCAGCAAAAACAAAACTGGAGATCGATCATTCTCCTACATCCCACCCAAGACCTGGAACAGCCTCCCTCAACACATCCGAGCCTCCTCCTCACATTTTGAGTTCCTCAAGAAGTTGAAGACCTTGCTCTTTGTATAAGCACCTTCGGGACCACATACCTCTATACACTTGCCCAAGCGCCTGGATACCCTCTCGGGTGATTAGGGCGCTATACAAATCAACATACCATAACCTGATTAAGTATCCTTTGTCAGAACCTATTTATTTTGCAACATGCACCTATTCTAGACTCGCATACTGTGCATTATTCCACAATCTAGTTTTATCTTTGGGTATGAACTGTGGATGGAGCCAATATTCCCTTTTCCATTGATTGTAATTCCACAATAACCCAGCACATGACCACATCTTCAGATTTTTTTTTTTACGCCAGTGGGTTTAAATGCTAGTTGGCAAGATAACAAATAGTCTTTATTTTGTGGCCAAGAACAAGGCAACAATGCTGAAGAGCATCAGCGAAAACTCCTGCAGTAAAAAAAAGATGCCAAAGATCGTTGCATTGAAAGATACAGGTTTTTCCAAGGTCTTTTACCAGGTCGGAGAATGAATGCATTGGTGGAGAAAGATTCCTTGGGTCCATTTGACACCATTTCTTTAGAACTGAACCATGGAAAACACTCCATTTAATTTATATCAATAGAAAGGATATGATCATTACACTATGAATGATGAGTATGCATTATCTGCTGACCAAAAGATCATATGTTAGAGCATTGTTACTGTTTACATTTTTCCCTTTATGCAGGGTCACCCCAGTTTGTTTCCTTTTTGCTGAACCTTATTTTTGCTAGCTATAGAACTCTGCTAACCAGTGTTAAAGTTCTTGTGGTTCTCCTTCCAACATGGTAAAATTGGTATACTCCTAATTGACATTTTTACCTTGCCTATAAGTCTCTAGTATTTGATACCAAGATGTATCCACAGCACTTTATATGTCACAAGTGGACTGCAGCACCCAATGTGCCATCTACTACAGTGACAATGTAAACATGACTGCAGGCCTGCCACATGCAGACGGTTTTAACTGCAATTTCGACTTGTAACAATATTGACAGACCTAAAACATTCCTTTAAATATTTATAAGTAACCCCTTAAGTAGACCTTATTGCCCATAAAAGCAGGGTGCCTGGCATTTAAAAGAAGGACATGGAACTGTTTAATGTTAAACATGCCCTTATAGTGAAAATGCCCTCAAAGCTATTTTCAATGTAGCAGGTTTTGCTGTTCCATAGGAGAACATGTGATGCAATATTAAATACTTAACCATTTCTTGTGAGTGGGACTAACTAGAAAAATAACTAGACAACTATTTTTAATAGTTGTTAAAAATCAATTCAGTGGTGAAGTTGGATTTATTCTAAATATTACCGAAAGATAACTTTAAAAAGCTACCTTTGCCCTGCCTGAAGACCCTCAAAACTAAATTTGTTCTCCAACTTCAGCCAGACAGTAATTAGCATTTAAATAAGTGTGAATAAGTCGTGAACTTGCTCCCAGGAGCAAAATAATAGCCTTGCCTGAATGGGCAGAGATGACCCCCTCTGAACCTGACAAAATAGACCTAATTAAAGTATTAGTCTAGATCTACTCACCCTTTAATCACTTCTCATAGGGTGATTTAAACCACTTTGTAATTAATGTACAAAATATGAATCTAGAATAAGTTGATGCTGCATAAGAAACTAGTCAATTACCTCTAACCGAGGTTTTCCAGCTCAAGTGTCTTCTAGATTCATGTGTGACCCTTCCTCTCAGCCGATGAAGGAGAATAGATTGTGTGTGTATGCTCGCGGACACACACACAAACACTCTCTCTATCTCACTCTCTTTCTCACTTTTTCTCACTCTCGCACTCTAACTCTCTCACACTCTCACACTCTCACTCTCTCACACACTCTCATACTCTCTCTCTCACACTCTCACCCACTCACACACTCACACACTCTCTCACTCTCTTGTTTAAAAATGTAAAATAACTGATTAAGAAATGCCAAAATACAACTACAGTCTAATTATTGTTACCATAAGTAGTTAAGAAATTGCATCTCTACAGTACATATTGAATACCAATTGAGCATCGATTTCTGGAGATATTTTCCTAATCTAGTCAAGAGATGGCATGTGCATAAAAGACCAAATGATGCAACATTAAAATGTAGAACAATTACTATCATTAAATATGTTAACAATAACAAACAAAACAAAATCATTATCATTTGAAATTATGCTGCAGTGGATAATTTAAAGTATAGAATGACAGATTTAGAAAAACTTTGATTCGATACAGCTACAATCCTGGTTGGTATAGAAAAGTATAGATATGCAGTCTCAGCAGTTCATATTAAGTAATAATTAAACATAGTTTTTAAAAAAATATTTACGTGTGTGTGTGTCCCTTCGCTCCCTCAACAATGGTAATAAATAGCATATTAAACTCCGCACCAATGCATATATAGTTTACTCTTTGGCATTTTTTCATGTGTATTTATTTTAACTAAAGATAGTTAAAACCAGGATGCAAGGAGTGAAATTTGTGCAGCAAAGTAAAATCACAATTACGAGGTATTGTGACTATTAAGAGTTGTTCCATGTTTAAAGTGATTGCTACATGCAACCTGTGAGACAGTAAAAAATGCTTTTCTCGTGTCAATTTTGCTGTCCTGTGGTGAAAAACTGGAATTTGAACTTTACGCTGTAGTAATAAATGTGTGAATGCATGTTTATTGATACAGTTGCTCCTAATAACGTGTTATGGGGCACATTTATTTCCGTTTTATTAACGTTCATGATCCATTTTGAAAATTGCATTTTTACGATAAATCTCATCAACTGAAGACTAAAAAGGAAAAAATGAATAAATCCTATAAATACAGATCATATCAGCAATTCCATCAATAGAGTGTCGACTGCTTAACAGAGGTCAAGAGAGAAAAAAACGGTTGTAGTTGGAGTCCTACCTGTATTTCAATACTTTGGACAAAATTGATACCTGGAGTTGGTAAGGGTGGGTTCTCTTGTGCATCACACTTCATGTACGCCAGTGGGCTGTAGAATCTCAAACCACATAGTGCAAAGCAGATAAATCTCAAGACTGTTGGAGCCTCTCAATGATGAGCCAGGTGTTGCCTCTCAAAACTGCTCTCCACCACTGCTCTCCCATCTACCACTCTTGTGGGACTGTAGATTTGGAGATTTCAGGCAGAGATTGTTCTGTACTGAGTTGATTGTGGGGGGAATAGGTTTGTAGTCCAGGTTCTTTGCAGTAGGGACAACCATGCAGGACCTCTGATTTCAGTTTGCTTCTGTCACTGCAGTGCTTTAAGTGGTTATATTACCTAGAATTCTATAAGCAGAAAAACTGACTTTCATATCTTTGTATGCCAGTTCGGGCCCACACTACAAATGTAATTGAAGTACTAGAGCACCTGCTCCAGTACCATTCCATTGGAGGACCTCACATTTGTTTGATTGTGTAATAATTGGTTGTATATAGTTTATGTACTGCAGTTTGTCATTGTCTATGGTTACTTTGTGTATTTTCCTTTGGAGATTCAAAGATTTAGTTCGAGTAGCTGAGATTCGAACCTGTGATTTGTAGGACGTGCAGTATGTCAGCAGTAATTACTTAACTTGCTGAGCCATACAGAAGTATAACCAGTTTGGTTAACTGATGTTACCAATCTAGTGGAGGGCCACAATTGGACCTCCTTTCAGGAGATAACCTCTTTGTGAAGAGATATCGGTATCTTCATTCCTCCAATCGATCTCTGGACTTGAACACTTGCTGCCTAAGGAGTTGACTTATTGCCCCTATACCTCTTTTGCATTAGTTGTATGTTTCAGTGCTCTGTATATGATGATATCTCATGTATATTTTTCTGCTGCCGGTTTGCTGGCACTTCTCTCACACGAACTCCGTGAACTGAAAGCCCTCTCACTTGACCATCTACCCAGGCTCAGTTCTCTTATTTCTTTAGGAAAGCTGCCCACAGTCCCCGCTAGCACAACCACTGGCCTTGACCAACACTCCTCGCACATTATCTCTAAAACCTTACCCCTCCCCAACGCCCCTTCCCGCCCTAGAAGAATGAAGGTCGATCTTGCGACCAGTAATATCGAGGATCTACTCCTTTCTTACTCTATCACTCTAGACACTGACAAGATTCCTATGGCCCAAATTCAAGCCATTCACGCTAACCCGCACAGGGAACCCTCTAACAACTGCAGAGTCGTAAATAGCGACAACCTCAAGCAAGTGAACTCAGACTCATACATCCCACATGCCTGTACGGCTGAAATGCAAACTACTCAATTGCAGATCAGCCAGTAAACATGCCTCAGATATCTTTGACCTCATCCAAAACAATGAGCTAGATATCCTCATCCTCACGGAAACATGGGTAAATCCCTTTTCCACCCCTATCCTAGACCTCTTAGTGCCTCCTAGTCATGACATAATCCGTCTAGACAGATCTAAGAAGCAGGGCGGTGGACTAGCTTGTATACACCGGAATACACTGTCTGTTTGCCACATAGAGACCTCCACCTCTTCTGCAGTTGAATACCTTTGCCTCAACATCTCTAGTAATCACCTCCCGGTTTGCAAACTTCATAATTTCTAAAACCCTCCTGGTGATAACCTCCTCTTCATTGAACAACTAATGGAAATCATCTCTTCCAATGACAACAACTCAGTGTCCCAAATCTACCTCGGTTATTTCAACCTTCACTGGTCTAACCCTAAGGACCAAGCGGTAATCTGCCTAAAATCATTCTTATCAGATCTGGAACTTACCCAATTCTGTGACCGGCCAACTCGCAACAAAGGAGAAATTCTGGACCTCATCATATCAAAAGGTAATACCATCACACTGGACGACATTACACCTTGTGATTGGTCCGACCATTACAGCATCTTCTTCTTTATTAACAGGGAGGTGTTCCGGGAAGGGATCAACTGAAGAAAATTAAACAATGGAAAAGGGACCTCAGGAATATTAACACAGAAGGTCTAGCAACCGAATGTAAATATGCCTTGTCTTCCCAAGATGACGTGACTGATGTACTTGATCTCACTGACTTCTATAACTCCACTATATCTGGTATCATGGACTCCATAGCACCTCTACAACAAAAAAATGCCTCCTCCAAATCTCCAAACCCTAGTTCAACGACAACCTAAACTCTGAACGCCGCAACTTAAGGATAGCTGATCGTTTCTGGAGATCCAAACCTTCCTTGGACCATCTAAAAGTCCTTAGATCGGTAAGGAGCTCTTATAATAAAAAAATCAAGACTGCTAAGGCCGACTACTTCAGATCCCAACTTATTCAAGCCTCAAATCGCCCCAAGAAACTCTTTGAAATTGTCAAACAACAATCAGCGAAAGCACCCTACCACCTTGACTCAGGAGATGACTCTCCTTCATGTGACGATCTGGCTGCTTTCTTTATGGAGAAAATTAAACTAATCAGTATTGACCTTGAATCTAAGAAGGCCCTCCTTCCATCATATGAGAAGCCAAAGCCACTTATTATTAGCACCAAGAACAAGGCCACTTGGGGCTCTTTCACCCCCCTCAGTGAAAGCGACATCTACAAAACCCTTCTTTGTATCAACCCTTCTAATCACTTCAGCGACCCGTTGCCACCGACTGTCTTCAAAGAAATCAAGGATGCCTTCATCCCCCTTTGGACAAAGATTGTCAACGCTTCATTATCACATGGCACGATCCCCGAATGTCTAAAAGTAGCTCAGGTATCGCCCATTCTTAAAAAACCTAATGCAGACAGAACTGATCTCAACAACTTTCGCCCCATCTCCAACATCCCCACTCTGGCTAAGCTCCTAGAAAAATGCGTCCACACTGAGAATTTCAAACTCTTGGATTAACATCGATCGGGTTTTTGGAGTCGTCACAGCACTGAATTGGTGCTCACCAATATTTTGGATGACATTTTAAAAATGCTAGACCAAAACGAATCCTGCTCAGGATGGGCCTCTCCGGTCTAGTATTGCAATGGTTCTCGTCCTTCCTTCACAATAGATCCCAAAGAGTCATGGTGAATCAATCCCTTTCCCAGCCTTCTACAGTCTCCATGGGGGTCCCCCAAGGGTCTGCCCTTTCTCCCATACTCTTTAATATTTTCCTGGAACCGTTAGCGAATGCACTAAATTCCATGAACATACTTTTCCATAAGTATGCGGATGACACTCCACTTTACCTGAAAATCACCTCCGCTGAAGACTTAACTTCACTCAACTCTACCCTAACGAATACCCAAAACTGGCTAACTGAGAACCACCTCCTGCTCAACACCGCCAAAACAGAATTCCTTCTCATATCTCCTCCTACTCTCACCCCCAAGATAGACCTCTGGATGAAACACCTCACTGCCTTCAACTGCTCTCCTCACATCATTGATTCAGCTAAATCTCTCGGAATCACCCTGGACATGCACTTGAACATGAAGAATCATATTAGTAAGATGTGCAAGGGTGCTAACCACCAGATGAGGATTCTTAGAAATCTAAAACCATTCCTTCCACAAGAGGACTTCAAGCAGGTGGTTAAAGCGCTAGTCCTGCCGAGGTCAGATTATGGCAGCGCTACGCTCTGTGGCCTTCCCAAATATACCTTGGCCCCACTCAGGGCTTCTTTGAATGCTGCTGCCAGATTGATTACGGGTACAAAAAGAAATGCTCACATATCCCCCAGCTCTAATATCTCTAAACTGGTTACGCTACGAAGCAAGAATACAGCTAAAGATTGCATGTTTGTTGCACAAAGCCCTCCATTTCAAAACTCCCGGTTATCTGGCTTAAAAGCTTGAACTATCTGGAGGGGGTAGACCATCAAGAAGTGCAAATTCTCTCCTACTGAAACCTCAGACCTTTCGCAAAAAGAGTACGAGGCACAGAGCTTTCCCTGGCTCGGCACCTAAGATCTGGAACTCGCTGCCACCGGAAGTCCGCAGAATCTCCTCCAAAGCTGCCTTCAAACATGAAGTAAAAATAATCCTAATGAACAAGTTCTTGCCTTAAATGGTCATGGCTCATCTGCTTTCTCAATGTCCCTCTGACTACATTCTTTTTGGTCTAACAACTCTAAAGCTCAGGGTTGACTGATATACCCTATTAAGTAATGTTTGTTCTCATCCTGGTACATTATGGTATTAGCTAAATATGTTATTCTCTGTTACCCCCTTTGCCATTTTCCCTGTACTTTGTCCTTTCCTTCCAAAATGTGAAGCGCTCTGATACTCTTCGGGGTCATGTTCGCGCTATACAAAACTTTATAAATAAATAAATAAAAAATAACCCTGCTGGATAATCTGAAGCACCTATTTGTCTGATGTTATCTTCTGACATTGGGGCAGGTGGTGCCATATTCTGCCACCAGCCGATTGCCCATGGAGCTGTGTGGCCACATTAAGGGAGCTTTGAGAATGAGGCTGCGGCTACAGGAGTGGTGGAGGAGCGGATTGGGTGAATAGGATATGTTACAACGCAAACATGTACAATGCATGCCTTTACTGCGTGGTTTTTACATCGCAACCTCGATTACAACGCATGCTTTTACAACGCATGCCATCACAACGCATTTTTAGAAACTACATTTACAACTCATTCCATTACAACGCATACCACTACATCGCATACCATTACAACGCATAATACTTTTAGGGCAACAGTAGGGTAAGTGTTGGATAGTGTAGGGGTAAAAATTACTATTCCCACTCCAGTGAGTGCAACAGTAGGGTAAGTGTTGGATAGTGTAGGGGTAAAAATTACTATTCCCACTCCAGTGAGTGCAACAGTAGGGTAAATGTTGGATAGTGTAGGGGTAAAAATTACTATTCCCACTCCAGTGAGTGCAACAGTAGGGTAAGTGTTGGATAGTGTAGGGGTAATGCGTTGTAATGGCATGCGTTGTAGTGACATGCGTTGTAATGGCATGCGTTGTAGTGACATGCATTGTAATGGCTGTGTTGTAATGGCATGCGATGTAAAGGCAGTTGCATTGTAATGACTGCGTTGTAAATGTAGTGTGTTGTAATGACTGCGTTGTAATGGTTGTTTCCCGGATTGGGTAGATCTCTGGCCTTGGTTCACATGAGGTTTGTGATAGCCGCGTCTACGGCCACGAAAGAACTGAGGTGCCTTTTGGCCGCGGTGGCTAGGGATCAGAGAACGCAACTGAAGGAGCGGAAGGCGGATTGAGTTTGTTGTGTGGCCATGGTGAGCCCCAATGACCTAGCAATGGCCCTGCTATCCCTAAAATGCTCAAGCACTGAATCCGCCTTCTTGCCAAAGAGGCGAGTGCCGTCAAAGGGCACGTACATAAGCCAGTGACATCTAAGCACCCCCGTAGAAGTAATGGCTCTGCTCAGCGAATCAGTGGTATTCAATCTGCAGCAAATAGTGAACTTTGCAGCGTCTCTACCATCAGCAATAGCTTGGGAGAGTATGGCTCGAGCCTCCTCCAAAACCATAGACAGCACTTGCGCAACCAAATCCCATACAGTATGGGAATATTGGCCCTATAAGCATGTGGTGTTCACAGACCTCAGTGCAAGGCTGGTAGAAGAAAGAGTTCTCCTGCTTAAAGTATCCGAAGCTGTTTTCTGCTGAGGCAGACAGAATGAGACAGAAGTTAGTTTCGATCATTTCACAAAATGGCGGCTGTGAGACAAAATGAGGCCGCAAATGCTAACTTAAGCACGATGACAATAGGGGCGCCGACCGGAAGTATTTTCTAGTCCAACAGACCCCCCTTTTAGCATTTGCTAACTAATTTTGCTACTGTGGAGAGTTAGAACTCTCTGTATTACGTAATGAACATTTTACTAATCTAAACATATGTCATCAGTACTCGAAAATGCCCTCATCTATGCACATCAAGTCCTGGATATCCTGCATTACCATGGCCTTGTTCTTGGGGTCAGGTTCTAGGGGTTTGGGGCGTGGCGTCAATATTTGCACACAACAGGCACAGCAGGCAGGAAGGCAGTGTAGACACAGACAATATGTTACCAGCTATGGCAATCAGGAAGATGAGAATCTTCCATCCCCGGGACGTGAATAAACCCCAAAGCCACCCAGTGAGAGACCATGTACCATTCTCTTGGTGTATGTCAGAGGCAAGCCAATGAAGCTTCTGTATAGCAGCATACACATTCGGAGCGTGGTCCTGTATGTATACACAGCAGCTACTGCCGATGACGTGGCAGGCCCCACCCCGATCAGCAAGGATGACGTCTAACACCATCCGGTTTTGAAGGGCAACAAGTCTCGTAGCCTGGAGCTCAGCTGTAATATTAGTCAGAATGCCAGCAGTTGCATTTATTACTCCTTCTACTACCCTGGTGAGTCTACGGATATTGAGACTATTGGACATGGGGCCCCAAAAGGGAACAATACCTTTCATAGCATCAGTGAACTGCTGTAAAGTGGTGTCTGTCTGATCTATGTCTGTGGTGTCAATAACTCGTCTAACACGAAACAGATGGGCACTCCTGCGCTGTAGTCTGTGATCCCTATGATAATTGGATGGCGCTAAATACACTGGGGGAAGGAGAAAAGAGAGAACATATTCCAGACCATCCCTGGGGAAGCCAAACATAGGCCTGCGACCCGCAAACAAAATAAACATTGTGAGGGGGCAGCAGAGGTGGGCTATTGACAGTACTCAGTTCAGAAGTATAATTGCAATTACTCACCCCCACCCCAACTTTTCCTCTCCCTTTAACACAGAAACTCGCTGTTGTGTTAACCACTGGCACTGGCATTGCCACATCATGGGTAATATTACGCAGTTGAAAAGTCTTGAAGTATTCAGTGACATTAAAATTCCAAAAATCAGACATTTCATTTTGAAGCCATGTTACATTTTGTTCTTTTTCGTACACATTCATGCATGCTGTCGGGGACAATGTATCCGGTGTCCCTTGTTCCCCAGGGTAAACCCTTGATGTACACGTATATACTCTAAGACAGTTTCATAGTCAGTTAACGTCATATTCATAGTATCAGAGTGATAATGAGTGTATACCATAGTGAAGAGCTGAAACCAGCCTTCACAACCCCCAAGATAAGAAAAAGGCATGCACAACAACACGTCATTCTTGTATGTCACAGAAGGGAGCACACCACAGATCCAGCAATTTGTGACATTGGACGTACCATGGGCCTGATGCAACATTTGGAGGAACACATTATCTACATATGTCTTTCTGTGTTCACCTTTGTGAGGAGCCAGGGTGACAAACATATGCTCAGGGGGAACAGGTGTTGTACCAATCAAAGAGTGCACAGGATATTTTTCTTCTAGAAACCACAATATTCCTAGTAGGGAAATCAGGACAATTACTAAAAAAAATCGCTTTACCCCTTTTCGACCAACTGGGCCAACCAACCCCATCCCTCTCCAAACGTGGTGCTGCAAAAGGCTGTTCCTCCTCAACAATTGGGCGGCCAAAAGGATACATGGTGATCAGAGGGGAAAAGCGCAATGCAATGGGGTTGGTGGCAAGGAAACAAGAAGATGGGCAAAGAGTTTCCAGCGTCCTTCTGAGCCTCGCTGGCAGACTCCTATTGTTCATCTACGGTGGTGCTACTGAGCACAGCGGTGGGGCAGCGCGATCACAGCCCTTTGAAGAAGTCCCACGCCGTCCAGGATAGGGCACCCCCCCTTTCGGGAAGACACCCTCAGCTTATCGTGTCCAGTGTCTCGGACAATGCACCAATCTCCCTTTCCCTAAGCTATCGTTGGTACCACGGACAGGGTACATGCACCCGATACTTCATCCTGGCAGTCCATCCCTAGTAATCGGACTTTTCCTTTGGTGCACTGTCCCTCCGTCGGGGACGCAAATTGTACCTAGCTACTCCGGGCACAGAGTGATCAGTAAACAGGGGCTCAAATTCAGAGGGGCCAAGGGACTGAGGCTCAAGCACTGGTGGGCCAGGTGGAGGAAAATCCTGGACGGCCCTTATTTCTGGGGGGACTGCCTCATTCAATGCTGCATTATTCTCCTCCTCTGTTTGCACCCACGTCAGTCTGGCATCCGAAAAAGGGTTGAAGCGTGGCACTTTCTCCGTCTCATGGTCACCTATGCCATCGATCACCCACCGATCATAGGGGAGAGGCAACTGGACCTTGTGGCAGTGATTGGTGTGAATCCAGTTCTTCCGACCGGTCACCTTCACAGCACTCCAGGTGGCGAGGAGTACCTGCAGGGGCCCCTTCCAGTGGGGCTCCAAACTTCTTTTCCGCTGGAAGTTCCGCACAAGGATAAAGTCACCAGGTCGGATGTCATGCCCGGGCCCCTCGGTTTGTGGTGGCGATGTGTCTTGAATCTGTTGGTGAATAGAAGGCATATTTTTAGTCACCTCATAGAGATAATCTACTAACAGAGGATACTCAATTTCTGAAAAATTCTTTGGTCGCAGGACGCCCCAAACATTCACCGGGCGTCCGAACACGACCTCATACGGAGATAATCCTGTCCTAGTGTGAGCCGTAGCTCTGGTTGACAGAAGTGCTAACGGTAAAGCATCTGGCCACTTCAATCCTGGGCTTTCCTGAATTTTTGCCAGTTATAGTTTGAGAGTACCATTGTACTTCTCAACCAAACCTGCTGACTGGGGGTGTTGTGCAGCATGGAACTTCTGCCTGATGTGTAGCCCATCACACACCAGCTGGATGACTTTTGAATTGAAGTGACTTCCGTTGTCACTCCAGATCAAACGGGGTAAACCGAAGCGAGGGAAAAACTCCTTAAGGAGGGCTTTCGCCGTCGCCAAGGCTGTATTCTCCTTAGTGGGGTATGCCTCAACCCACTTACTGAATGCGCAAACAACCACTAACACATATTTCAAATTGTTGACACGTTCCATCTCAATGTAGTCCATCTGAAGGACTTCAAAAGGGAAGGAAGGGGGTGCAAAATTACCAGGAAGTGTAGGAGTGCCTTTTCCAGGATTATACATCATGCATACCATACAATATTTCACCAAGTGAGCAGCTGTTTTGGGGATGTTATCATTCTGCCACACAGGGTCTAGTAGTTTGCATATACCCTTTGCGCTAATGTGAGCTGGCCCATGCACCATAGTGACTACCGGGAGGACAGATGCGTCCAGCAGCATCCACCTTTGCTTTCCTGACTTATCTGTCCAGCACCCATCCTCGTCTAAACGTGCTGTGCTTTCCTGCCATATTGCTAACTCCTCAATGGTTGCCTCACTCTGTATTTCTTTGACACTATCCCTTGTATCGTCAAACATTGTAACTTCGGGTACCTATCTAGCAGGACCTGCCACAAACATCTTTTTCATCTTTGTTCGAGCCCACTCCTTAGCGGTTTGGTCTGCAAATGCATTTCCCCTCCCCACATCATCAGTAATTGCCTTGTGGGCACTACACTGCACTATTGCCAACTTTTTGGAGAGTGTCAGAGCTGACAAAAGCCTGTGTATCAATGGGCCATTCTGGATCTTTAACCTGTGTGAAGTCAGGAATCCCCTCTCCGCCCAGAGCAGCCCAAAATTGTGGGCCACTCCAAAGGCCGTCAGTATTTATACTGACAGCCAGTACGGCTGTCAGTATAAATACTGACAGCCTGTCCCTCAGTATAAATACTGACAGCCTGTCCCTCACTTAGCTCACAAGCTCGAAGAAGGGCAACTAACTCCGCAGCTTGGGCCGATTGATAGGGAACTCGTGATGTCTCCACTACTGTGTGCAGGGTAGTTATTGCGTATGCAGCAGTTGTTGTGCCATCCGGTAATTTGAAACCAGAGCCATCAACATATAGCGCCCCTTGGGGTTCAGATAGGGGAACATCAGTCAAGTCTACCCCGTTCCTTCATCCCCTCTTCAGTTCAAAATATACAATCATCTATGTCTATTTCCTCACTTTCAGAAGGGAGGGGTAGTAACGTGGCTGGGTTCAGGGTGGCACATCTTTTTATTGTGACTTGTGGTGCAAAAAGGGTCAGTTTGTAACCAGTCAGACGTGCACTGGTAAGGTGCTGCGTCTTTGTTTTGTTCAAAAGTGTATCCACAGCATGAGGTACCATGACTGTGAGATCGGTATCAAGGACGAGCCATGCCGATTGTCGGATAGAGACCCCCACGGCTGCGACCGCTTTTAGACAGCTCGGGAGGGCTCTCGCGACGTTGTCAAGCAGAGCAGAAAAATATTCACACGGCCTCTGCTTACCTCCAAAGGCTTGTGTTAAGACAGAAAGCACACAACCAGCCGTCTCGTGTACATACAACACGAACGGCTTGGCATAATCCGGCGTGCCGAGCACAGGCGCAGAACAAAGCGCGACTTTCAATTGCTCAAAAGCTTGTTGACATTCAGGCGTCCAGGGCAAGGGTTCATGCACATCTTTAGTGGTTAGCTGCAGCAGTGGCTTTGTTAGTAAGGAAAAGTTACGAATCCAGTGGCGACAATACAAAGTAATGCCAATGAAAGCTTGCACATCCCTTTGAGTCTTAGGGATGGGCATTTTAACAATAGCATTAATGCGTTCAAGTGTTAGTCTCCTTCCCTCCTTCGACAGTAGGTGACCTAAGTAGGTGACCTCCTGTCGACAATATTGGAATTTTGAAAGGGACACTTTATATCCGTGATGAGCCAAATGAAGCAACAATTTGACCGTTGCATCTTTGCAACCCACTTCAGTGTCAGAAGCGATCAAGAGATCGTCCACGTACTGCAGCAATACATTACCTGTGGGAAGCGCGAGGGAATCCAATTGGCCTTTTAAAGCTTGACTATATATGCTAGGACTTTCAGTATAGCCCTGAGGAGCTCGACAGAATCTAAAGCTTCTGCCGGCCAGGGTGAATCCAAATAGATGCTTGCTGTCTGGATGAATCGGAATGCTAAAGAATGCATTCTTCAAATCGATAACAGAAAAGAATTTGGCAGAGGAAGGAATCATTGTCAGGAGGGCAGTGATGTTGGGAACCACCGGGAACTGAGGGACCACAATCTTATTAACCTCACGCAGATCAATCACAAAACGATAGACATCAGGATGGTCATCAGAGGAACCCGAGGGTGCCCTCTTAAGAATGGGAAGAATGGGGCTATTACACACGTTCGCAGTCATCTCCTCCACAACCCCTAACTTAATCAAGTCCTGTATAATCTGCAATATAGCTCGCTCCCCTGCTTGCGGTATTTTGTACCGGGGAATACGAGGCAAAACAGCATTGTCTTTGACCTTGATAGAAATTGGAGGTATCTGTAACAGCCCTACGTCCGTATCACCTGTAGCCCACAACGTGGGCGGCGCATCCTTAAATTCAGCAGGCAGGGGCGCATCCTTGGACAAGCACTGCTTAGTGCTAACCACATTAGGACCCATCGTCATATAGACACCAGCCGGGGAACAGTAAATTGTAGCATACAACTTCTTCAACAAATCCAATCCCATCAAATTCTCACCGCAATTGGACGTCAGCAAAAATGGTGAATCAACAGTAAAGGGACCAATTGTCAGGGCAAGGGGTTTGGATATGGGGCTCACAACCGGTACACCAGAAAAGCCTAACGAAACGTTATTATGGCCAGACAGGGCTGCCCGGGGACCAGTGAATGAGAAACAGAGCTGTTCATTGCGCCTGTATCCACCAAGAATTGCTTAGCTAAGCCCTGCAAGTCAGCAGTAACATAAGGTCCGCGCTGATCTATAGGTATCTGAACTGGTCCCTTGCCCTGTCCCTGGCTGTCCTAACTGTGGGACAACCCCGTCACTGCGTCCAAATCATAGTCGTCATGATAGTACTGTCGCCCCCGAGGGTCATCAAAATAGTTCTGATCAGAGCGACCCTGCGGTGCCTCAGTTTCCTGACCCCCGTCCTGACCACCTGCTCCATGACCCCGTCCACGAGAACCCCGTCCTCTAGGGGCCGCAACCTTCTGCAACAACACCGGGCACTCACTGCGCCAGTGTCCTTCCTCCTTACAATATGCACACTGATTCGGCCCCACAGGCGCAGCATTTCTGCCAGTGCGGGGCAGCTGTCGAGCTGGACCAATGCCTCGTCCTCTTCCGTTCCCCTAGATACCTGATGCATCAACACCTTCATTTTTAACTCCTTATTTTTCTTCTCCACCTTCTCCTTCTCTTCATTCTCTCTGCTCATAATACTGTGCCATACTCAATATCACTGATGGGGAGGAGGTAGTCCAAGTGCTCTCCGAAGCCTGTAACCGAGTCGCGATCTCGGGAAGCAGGTTCGTAACAAATCTGTTAACAAACAAACGGACACCTCCTTCCATTGATAAATCCTGTCCACTGAAGTCCAAAAACACACCTTCAAACCTAGTAAAAAAATCAGATACACTTTCATCTTTCTTCTGACGACATGCAGTTAACTTGTCCCAATCTACTCTTCTAGGTGGAATAAGAGAGTGCATGTAGGTAATAATACGAACTGGCAAAGCTAGTATCTCAGCCTTAGGCTTCTCACCAGGCTTCCTCTCCTTGTCCCATGCTCTGATTTCGTTCCAAGTGACAGCCAATTCCACAACATGATCCTGTGTATGTACCTGCCGTCAAATATCAACAGGTACCAACAAACCAAAAAACATCTCAATGTCTGCCAACGTCATCACTGTCGACGATGTGTCCTCTGTCAACTCCTTGTAAGATGCAGTCGGATTTTTCCTAAGGTCAGGCAGCTGACTCTTAAGAGACAAAACCTCACTCCTTTTCCATGGAGTGTAAACTCATTGTTCTTGAAAACGGGCCTCCACTCGCTGTCTGACAACAGCATCATTCCAATCACGCAGCTCCGGTATCTCAGGGTGGAAAATAGGATGTACTTCCCTCATTGGAAGCTGGGACCCTGTTGTCGGGCTCTTCTGATGTAACCTGCCTCAATAGCCAATCAGTGTTGCAACATTAATAAAAACGTTGTTGGGGGCCATATTAGCAGCATATATACGGTCCCGGATGTCATAAATAATCTGAGGCGCGACACCATTGAAACACTGTTTCCACAACCCAATCAGCTTAGCCAACATATGCTTGAGGGCATGCTGCTGTACAAATGGTTCATACTCTTTCAACACACTCCACACATCCTCCACGCTGTAAATCGGGTTCCGGGCCCACTGATTAGCTATCATCTTTTTCTCTACATCTCCCACATCAGACCGAATCAGCACCCGCCCCATTCGCTCCCGTGCAGTCACCCAGTCCCCCTCGTCCAGTCCACGCACCGGTGTCCCAATGCTCAGCAAAGTCGGGGAAGGGAGATGCGGGGAAGACACAATAGCGGAAGGGGAAGGTACCAGTGTTATTAATGGCTGTGTTGAGGGTGTGAGGGCTGGAGAGAGAGAGTAAGCTGAAACAATAGGCGTAGCAGGGAGACTTGCAGTCATCGCAGCCACGGCATGTGAAGCCAGAGAAAAAGCAGGAGGTGCTGTAGCCGAAGCAGCCAAGTTGAGAGCAGAAGAACCAGAGGTGGAGGCAGGAGGGGCGGAAGACTGGAGCCCCTGGACAGCAGGGTATATTTTCTGCGGGTCATACGGAGGCGGAGGTCAAGTGTCTAACAGTTCCTCCACAAACGTATCGCCTTCCTCTCGGGCAACATATGATTTGTCACATTGCAATCGAAACTTCCTATCAGCACACTCTATACCTTTTTCTATTTTTTCTCTATCATACGCTACTGCTTTCTGGGTCACTGTCTGCATCTTTCCTCTTTGGGCCTCTTTTTCTGCTTTCATTCGTCTTTGCCTAGCTTCCTTTTGCCATACCTGAAGATAATCGAACATTGACTGCCTACTTCGTTTGGGAAACAATTTATCCTGCAAGAAATTCAATTTTTGTTTATCAAATGTACCTGTTAGCGGCCACTGCAGCTCAGCATTGTCCCTCGTATATTTGTGCCATAATGTACTAAACATAATAGGGCCAATGCCGTGCTTAACATACATATCAAAGTTCGGGGTGCCTTCCGGAGGCGCAGGTTGCCTTTCCTCCAATCGAGCATCAGCAGAACAACAGCGGCACCCCAAACAACACAACTTACTTAGGCAGGGCATCTTAAGAGGGGTCAGGTTCACTATTCGTGCCAGACGAATAATTCGCAAATATCCTTCAAAAGGTCGGTCCTCAGACCGTATCAAACAAAGAAAACCAAAAATCAGTCCTCAGACTGCACCAAAGAGACAAACCAGAGTCGACACCACAAAACCAAAAACTGACCAAATCCCAGGCATTTTCAAAAGTAGGCCAAATTCATTACGTTGCCTGGCAGAGTGTCCGCAGACACTCTGTATCCAAATCAGTCCACAGACCTGCCAAATACAAATCAAATGGTCCTCAGACCATACCAAAGATTATTCAAAATGGCGCCATATTCATAAAGAACCAAGACAAACTCACCTGGTGCACCCAGGTCGAACAAATTTATTCTCCACTGCCGACTCTTCGGACCAAATGGTCAGATCCAAGGGTTTCACCTTTCAGGACCCCAGCCTGGATGACCGCTGGGCGAGGCACTGCCCAATCAGACAGGCGGGGCAGCTGCGAGTACTAGGCTCTATTGTGCAGGGATCCCCGATCCGCCCATCCGACCCGATGTGGTCCCGTCCTCCTCACCCGTCCGCGGGCGAGGATGGGTCAGCCCGATGGAGTCCCTGTTCGGGCGCCAACTGAAGGAAGTGACCTATCTAGGGTCACCAGGGTCACTCGCGACCACCTCTCAGCCTTCCAAACAAATGAAGAGTCGGTCAGACAGTAGAGAATACAAACCAAGTTATTTATTAGTATTCGCTCGAGCAGAGTCCAGTCTGACTAGCCTCCTGAGATGCTACCAAGGGACTGCCCCTCACCAACATTACATCAGATGTTATACATTTCCAATACTCAGCAAGACCCGTCCAGAACTGGAAATTTCCAGTTGGAGCAGGTTAACAAAGGAGACACAGAAGATGAGCTACACTCCTGAGATTGGGTACATGTCATCTCTACCTCAAGGTTACTCTGTCCGTGCCCGCCACTGTAAGCATGAGAACGGGCCTATCTAACAAGGGAGGCATGCAAAGGCACATTCATGTATTCATTAAGACAGCGAAGCTCAACCTTGGAGCAATACAAAAAAAATATCGAAGCTGTATTCTGCTGAGGCAGACAGAATGAGGCAGAAGTTAGTTTTGATCATTACACAAAATGGCGGCTGTGTGACAAAATGAGGCCGCAAATGCTAACTTAAGCACAATGCCAATAGGGGAGCCGACCGGAAGTATTTTCTAGTCCAACAGGTGTGGTAAGGAATATGCCAGGGTTAATCTTGGACTTAGAGGAATGGTCTACCAGGCTCTCAGGGATGGGGTGCTGGGTACGGAAGGCTGGATTGGTAGGAGCGGGGTGATGGTGGTGGACAATGGTTCTGTGCACAGGAGTGCCTGTCCTACCTGTATTTGGGACAACAAAACAGTAGGCCTTGCACACTCCACTCACTAAGCCAGTATCCCCTCTGGCTTACAACTTCTATAACATATATATTAGAGCATGGGGAGTAATAGTATAATTTGCAAAAACAGCTCCACAATTCACAAAACATAAATTGCACTTATTCACAAATAACTTAAGTGATATGAATCTTCATACACATAGTACATTAAATCAATGCACAATCACATCTCTATTTGATCATTCATAAAGTTCATTGCTGTTTTTCTTTTTTGTAAAAACATTCATAGTGAAGAAATCAAAGCCTAATCATTTTCACAACTTGTGCTAATAGATGATTCCAATTAATATTCTTATTTTCAATTGATACAATTGACTCTTCAAGCAAGATTATTTGCGAAATCTATAATCCACAAACAGATAGCACATGGGCAGCCAACACGTGTTTCGTGGTTACAACAGTGCCTCTTCAGGGCTAATAACAATATTTGGCAACATCTATAAATTCTATGTCTCTAATGTAAAGACAGTTGGTAACTACCTGTGCTAAAAGAAATTGGCTCATTGACGATCCTTGTAGTATAGAAGATGACAGATGCTCTCTAGGATACAGTGCATAACCTATTTATTAAGGCTTCTCACCATGCACCATTGTGTGGCCACAGATTGTCTCAATAAGTACTCCAAACTCAAAGCCCAAGAATCAGATTAGTCTGCATATTGACTCTCAAATCCATCATCCTTGATTCATTTACCTTCGTCTCAATATACTATTACTCCCTACATTCTAGTATCACAGGAGTGCCTCTGCAGGGGTTGGCCCACGCCACGAACAGGACATCAGTGAGGGCTTCTTTAAAGAGAAGTAGAAGTTCTGTTGAGGGTACCCCAAGTTGAAGCACCTCTGTCAAAATGTTAGTTTTGACTTCTGTGGGCAGCGTCAGGTCTAAGACCTCAGCCACCGCCCGGTCCACAACTGCAACGGAGGCCCCTTCCTCCATAGCCACTGTGGGAGGGGAGAGAAGGCCATTGTTTGGTGAGGTATCCAGACCACTGGCATCAGCCAGTTCCTCATACCAGGTATCGTCAGCCTTGGACTCTTCAAGGGGGTCAAGATAACTGTAGAGATCCTCAGATCCCCTCCATTTGTGTTCCTCACAGGACCTTTCAGGAAAATAAGGCGCTGTCTCCAATTGAAACCATCTGGGTCTGGTGCTGGCATCGAGCAACACTAGTCCGGCTCTGTATCAGAGTCAACAATCACAATGGGGTAGGCAGTGGTGGGAACAGGCCACTGGAATGTACAGAAAAGGAAGTTGCAAAGTCATGGTCAGGGCCAATTTGGATCAACTAACGGATCCAGGGGGCCCAACTGGCTCTGAGGGTGAACCCCCCAGCAGAAATCCAGTTGGTGTCCCTCTCAAATCCAATGGGGTCCAAAGGTGCTCCAGAGGGGTTCAGCAGCCCTACAATGAGGTGCATGGCCTCATAAAACCCATGTAGTTGGGCGAGGGTAGCTCTGGCTCTGGAAGACTTGGGAATTGCAGAGCGGACCCAGGCTTGGGCTCCTCAGGGAGAATACAGGAGCAGGACCTAGATTTATGGTGTCACTCCTGCACCTTGTCCCAACATCTGGGCTGGCGGGGAGAAGCCGAAGAGGGCTTTGACTTATTGGACGTCTTCTTGCGTGACTTACTTGAAGAATTCCTGAATCGCGAGGATGACCTGCGCAAGTGACTATGATAGCGGTCACGGGACATCCGTCGCGACCGGGACTTGGAGCAGCCAGGAGCTTCATTTTTCATGTGGATGGCCTTCAGGTGCACGGTCTTGCACTCTGAGCAAGTGCTGGAGAGTTTGTCCGGCTCCAGGCACCAAAGGCAAACTAAGGTGGGGAAAAGAAGGTTAGCTCGCTGGAGTGATGCATATATGGGCACCAAGCACGTCACCTCCATAGCGGACAATGCAATCTCCACCTAATGGCACGCATAGGGACTGCTCAGAAAAATTTCTGGATCTAGTCTGACGCTGGGGAATAATTCTAAGGTTTAGAATCTGCAGCTAGAAGTCTCTATCATATATCACGTACAAGCAGAAAGACCTTGGAAAATATTGCTAAAAGATTCTCTAGCAGGCTCTTTGAGAACAATGTCATTCAGAAATAAACAGTACTTATCCTGCTGCATGTAGTGCCAGTCAGAAATATAAACAGAGAATAAACCTAATGATACAGCATCCGTTTTGATTAAAATGGCTTTGAGGCCTTATTGAAGTCTAGTTAGCCTAAGCCAGAACATAAACTTAACATGTCATAGCAAATTTGTTTTAATTGTAATAGCTTCATGTTAGTATACACATGTAAATTCAAATGTAGAGTAATTACTCTGCACACTAATATTAATGCACACTTCGATTTAAGCACACAAAACCTCTCATAAGGTTGCAAGTTTTGCATTTGGTGTGTAAGTTATGGCTTGCATGACCGCATTGCAAGCTATGGTTTTTATTCTGTATCCAAAACCACATGTTAACTGTGGGTTTAAAGTGAATTTCAGGAGTTTTTTTAATCATATATTAAGGTGTTAGAAACAAAGCTAGCCATAACTGCAGTTTAACTGTTTTGTTTCTAAATTACATACTACATTCAACTTCTATAAAACCAACCTCCTCCAAATTGACAAACCAATGCTGTGAATAGTCTTTACCCAAGTGCTGAGGGGTTTGGTCTTCGGGGCCTGTCAGATCTATACAAAACCTAAGTTCCTTGCATTAGCCCTATATTCACCTACCAGCAGAAAACTGTCCATGACCTTCTTAATGGAACTACATGGAACTAAACACATTAGAAGTATGTTAAATACACAAAGTACCTGCCAGGTTTCATGCAAATCTATGAAATGGAACTAAATTTATTGACAAATCAAAAATTAATTGACCACCCCGTTACCCCCCATTATCGGATCTCATTGAAACCTGCCATTCCTGCACTAGGTTTAACCTGCTAGCAGCCTGCGAAATGTCACGCAGATTAATTAAACAGCCCCACAGTTATCTCCATATTAATACCGTTTTGATCCATCCCTTTAAAAATCTGCAAGAAACTCAAATATTAAGATTAAGCTAAACATGTTGGTAAAGGGTCAAGCAGATCTGTGAAACTGTGTTAAAGTTATTAACAACTCAATGCTTTTTACCTTTACCCCCCCAACCCACCTTTGGTGATGTGGCATGAAACCTTAGATTTCATGCACTGGGATTGACTTGCTAAAGGCCTGTGAAAGTTCATGCAGGTCCATTAAACAACACCAAAGTTATCAGTATATTAATATGTTGAAGGCCCCTATTAACTTTGCCTCCGCATGCTGATTCTCCATGAATCCTGCTGAAGCCACAGAAGACGAAAGGTGTTAAATGTCTGCCAAATTTCATGTAAATATATCAAGTTATGTTGCGCTTATTAGCATATGAGCACTTTTGACCCATCCCCATTTAATTGTGTTACCCATTGATGGAGCTGCACAAATTTAAAAATTTCAAAAATTTAAGTGTCTGCCAAACTTTGTGCAAATTCATCAAACTGCACTAAACTTATAGACAATTAAAAAAACACATTTCAATTGTCAAGCTAGTTCTAACTTTTCTCTTACGTAACACATTTTTGCAATGCTAATTTCTTAAAAACTACTTTACAGCTTTCCACCAGGTCAAGCAAAGGTACACCTCTAAGTAATGTCTAGTTTCATGCCATGGTCAGTGCCATTGCAATCAGCATTTTTTTCTGTAGTACAGGGCAATGATTCCAAAGGGGACTTAAAATGGGAAACTCTTCATTTTTGGACTTGCGTTTATTACCCCCTCACTGGACAGATCTGCATGAAACTTGACGCGTCGAACCTAAATTGGCTTAACTTTTTGGGGGAAAGTTTTGCACACATTTGTTGATCAGTGCTGAAGCAATTAGAAAAACAAAAAACTTTTTCCAATTGAAACTGTCCTAACTATAGCTAGAGACTAAAGCCTGGCCATTATGGACTCTGTGACCTATATAGTATCTATGCAGAGACTCAGAATGTAATATACTATTAATTGCCATTGTTGAGTGTGGGGAGCGGCCTCAACTCACGAGAGGCGAAACCTCAAGTGCATCTCAATGCCTTTCCCCTTCCTCAACAATAGTAATAAATAGCATTTTGTGATCTGTGCATCTGCAAACATGGTCTACGCCATGAAATGTGTTCATGTGTATTTGACCTAACAAATGTATTTAAGTAAAACCTGTATGCAAGGGGTTAAATGTGTGCAGTAAGCTAAAACCACATTGAAGAGGCCGGTCACTCCCCCCTGTCTCTCCCCTGTGGAAAGAAATTGTTACACGCAGTCTGTGAGGCAGTAAACAGTGTTTTTCTCATGTCTGTTTGGCTGTACAGTGGGAATTAACTGAAATTTGATCTTTGCATTGTAATAATATGTGTGCAAATGTTATTTGACCATGATTATTTTCACGGTCATGGCAAAAGGAAAGAAAAAAAGCAAGCAAGAGAGAAATAAAGAAAGAAGGAAGCATGAATAACAGATCCAATTCACAATTTGCATTTTGTAGTATGTGTAGTAGTATTACAGTAGAACTATGTAGTGGTAGTAGTAAGTTCGGCAATACTGCTCAAGTACTACAAAAAGCAGATCATAAACATAGGAGCAGAGCCCTCCACCTTTGCCACTCCTATCCTTTCTGTGCGGACACAGGTATATGTTTTGGTGGTAAATGAGGGACAGACGAGGGGGGGTGACTGGAAAATGGGGAATATTTACTCCTAAATATTTGAGGTTTAGGGAGGGGTAAGTAGAGGTTTAGAGAGGAACACCTACCCTCAAAAGAGTAAGCCCAATGGTATTCACAAACTACACTTATAAAGTTACTAAAAGTCCAAAAGGTCTCAAAACAGTGGCAAATGTACTCCAGCTCAGCATTGGGTTAAGTCTAGCGCCACATATGGCCTATCACGTGTACTACAACTTCTTCCTATAGAAAACACACCATGAGAAACAATGTTAAATAATTAAAATTATTTTTAGTTTTAAATGAAAATGTACAAAACTGTTTAAGTGTTAAGTAGGTAAAAATTTAATATTTTATAATTTGACAAATTGAATAATTAACCTAGTTTTAAATATATAATTAAAAGTTTAAACTTAAATTTTTTTTTAAATTAATACAAAAGCATTTATTAAATTTAAGAGGGTGTCTTTAATATTGATTAAAATAATGTTTATAAATTACATAAATATATGTTAAATATTTAGTAAGCATTTAATCTGGTGAATTATTGTGCCGCAACATTTTAGTTTATTAGTTCTTTTTAATAATAACAATTTTAAATGAATGTACATTTTTAAATTACATTAAACATTATTTACATTTTTTAAGAATGAATAAGCTTGATTATTTCTCCCTATACTTTCCTATAGGGAGCTCTCAGCGCCGGTGGTGAAGAGCTCTGTCTATGTGTGAGAAGTTACTGGCAGTAACTTTACATTTGGAAATTTGTTTTCAGATGTCTCCACCCCCTGAATTGATGAAACAGAGACCTGTAAATCTGCACTTGGAAATGGTTAATAGAAGATACTTTAGATTTACAGATAAATGCGAGAGTAAATTTAACCATCTGTGAGTGCAAATGTATCTTTTTGAATAGGGCTGATAATGTTTGGGTTCTTTTACTACACAAAAAGCACTCAATGCAGTGATATATAAACCCATATTTCACAGGGAACCGCGAACTATGAAAAAATGCCTTGACAGCCCCCACGTATCTCTGCAGACTTCTACCATTATCGGTACTACTAGGTTTATGCAGGATGGTGTACCAAGTTATTCAGCTAGATTATCTAAAATTGCAAAGTATGACATACATTTTCTGGCAGTATTATTTTCATCCATTTAAACTAGATTTTTTGTGAAATCTGCAAATCATGTGGCAAATTTGCAGAATCCATAATTATACAATAAACACTGCATTGATAGAATTTCATAACTCCAATTGCCCCCCCCCCATTGTCCACAATTTAATGAAAAGTAAACAAAACCTAAGCTTTCTAATCAAATTAGTGATGATTGTTAGCTGCACTTTGAAGAAAATAGTTTGTCAACTTAACTACCCCCAAAATAAACAGGTATTATAAAACACATGACAGGGAATGTGGTATTTGGTGTAGTATTGACATATTGGTATCTATTGATATTTAAAAATCACTTGGCCTATCTGATTTAATTAATTTTCCCATTTGCGTCTGAACTGTTTAAACACAATAAGAAATGTTAAAAAATGCATGCAAACATATGGAATAGAAACATATCATCTCTTTTCTTTGTACTACGTGCAGAAGGGCAGAAATAACAGAAGAGTGCCATCAGAGTGGAGAAAATTCCATTTGTGCCCGCACGGAAGATCTGGTGGTATAACTTTATAATTTTCTTCTCCCTGAATGCAATGGTGTGATCTATGAAAAATCGCTTTCTCCCTCCACACCTAGGGCCTGATGTACAAGGGTTGGGTTGCAAACTACTAAGGGCCCGATTCCGATCTCGTTCGGAAAGCATACGGAACGACTCGGGTCCGGAATGCTTTCCGTACGACTCGGATCGGGGGAGTCCAACCGAACGAGTATGATGCATTTGAATGGGTCGTACTCCCATTGACTTCAATGGGGGCGTGTGTACCGAACATGTACACAGGCTCGCATTGACAAAAGGGGTGGTTGGGGATAATCGTGCACCCTGTGGCGGGCACCCCTTGGTACCCGCCACACTGTGCATGGTTGGGAAGAGGGAACCCATGGGTACCCCCACGGGCCCGATTCGGAGGGCCCTGGGTGAAGGGGGGACTGCTACAGGCCCCAAAGATCAATTCCGGCAGCAGATTCGTTCCGGTCAAACTGAAAAGGAAAGGCTGTCCGAATCGTTCATCGTAATCGCTCGTTCAGAAAACCAAGTCCATAGGGCTGCACGAATCAGATCTGAAAGGCTTCCAGGCATCGTACTTGGTCGTTCTGATCTGTGAATGATTTGGTCGGAAACAAGGGCTCCGGATCGGTTTAGGCAATTCCGATTCGGAGCCCTTCCGACCGAGATCGGAATCGGGCCCTAAGTATTTTTTGCATAACTGGTTTGCGACCTAACAAGAGTTTTGCACTTCAACTGATGTAGAAGATTGTTACTGTGCAAAACCACCATCACTGTGAGTCATATAAACTGCTGCTTTATTAAAACATATGAGGCAAGAGTGCTTTTGTGACTCCCTGCAAAGGACTGTGGATGAAGAGGATAAGGCCAGCAAGGTACCAAAGAGCTCATTCTCTGCATTTGCATTCACTCAATGCTTGCATTTTTAGAACAGCCTTTTCTCCCCAAAGAATTGATTTGAAAAACAAAAGTAGGCATTCTGTGAATGACATTGGGAGAGCATGGATTTGTCCCATACTCACAAAGTCGAAGCTGTTTTCCGGGGACAGTTTCCTCTATGTGACTGGATACCATGCCGTTTAGCAAGTCATTTTCACATCAACGGTTTGTGACCGCATCTGAATACAACGTGGCTGCCATCTTGTAAGAGAACTATGATAAAGTATATAAACAAGATACTATTCCAAGATGGTCGTCTGATGCTGTGGATTTAGCAATGCTTATGCCACTATTGTACAAGCACTGGCAAAGCCAGTAACAATAGGAGGGACATATTTTCTGTAACTGATCATGCATTGACACAAAGCGACCAATTGCTTGTTTGATATGAGAATGATGCACGCCTACACTGGATACACTTTGGCTTCCAATTTTTTGGGGCTGAGGCTTTGAGTTGGACCACATAAATAATAACTAAGGCACTGGGTAGCCCAGGGGAACGTAGACAAAAATTATACAATAATTGTCATTCATTAATATGTTGTGGCTGCCCTCAGCACCACTAATGAGGAACCACGTGCTAAGAGAAACCACAGGGGGCGCAGTCTGTCACAGCGGTGGCCAGCATCAGGGGGAGCCACTGGACACTGCAGCAAAACATTTTGTCATCCTTACGGACACGGCGGAAATACGTGTCTTTGTCTGACCTGACTCCAGCCCGAGCACGCGGGGGCAGCCAATTCAGCATTTGCTGAACGAGCAAGTTATAGTCCAAATTAGCAATCTGATCTGATCTGTAAGAAACGCATAAATAAGAATGCGATGATATCATTAGATCTATCGATCCATGTTCCAATTCCATATGCTGTAATTTAGATACGAATAAAAAAATGGAATGCGCAATTATGTGGGATTCCCCTGGGAGCAGCACCCCTCACCTGCAGCGTCTGATGCATTTGTGCACGAGCTGCAGGTCAGGTCATCACCCATCTTACAAGTGGTGTCTCCTTATGGTGTTAGCAGCTTGGTGACATCCTTGTCATGAGGCATATAAATAACCGAAGGAAGTGGGAACAGTAAAACTGGATGTCACCGCCCTTCTGCATAGAACCAGGGCCCCTGTGTCCTGTCATTGACAGAGATTCACCAGTACTGATCCTTTCCCACACAGGCCCTCATTCTTCCTGGGTGGTAATACAGGGCCGGATAAACCAATACTAATACCACCCCTCATTCTGACTTCGAAGAAAATGCCGCTTGGGCCAGCATCAAGAGGGGCCTCTGAATTACTGATCCCAGCGTCTTGGTGATCCTGAATGTTGGATTACTCCGAGAATGAAGGCCGCCGCGGGGGTGCAGTATTTACCAGATGGAGTATTATTGCTTTATTATGACTTTCACCCCTTTGAACGGGGGATAAAGCAGTAATACTGTGTACTTTCCCTAATGCTGAGGTGCAAAACTGAAACTGTTGCCAGGTTGTACCCGGCAAAAATCATACGGGGAGAAAACCTGCAGAGCCTGGAATTTATTATGCATCTTGGAACTCCAATGCAATATCAAACTTTAGCTTGCGCCTGAATTGGGATTTTCAGCTTAATTGTTTAGAGATTTAACACACCCACCGTACAGATCTCTGTGTATGCTGATAGGCCAAGCTTAAATCCAGGCAGGGCTTTTCACCTTCTGAAGCAACAAAAATGACTACTCGAGTTCAATGCAAATACAATCTGGTATTTCCAGGGATACTTAGTTATCTTGTGTAACCTTAAAAGTTATAGATTATAAATATATCCTACCAACTCTCACCTACAATATGCATCATTCTAATCATTAAATCCGCTCTTAACTGTTGATTTGATGTAAACCTCAAGACGTGGGACTAGTGAGCTTTAAACGGATCGATGCCATCTGATTCACAGCACTGCAAAAGTCTGCTCTTGGAGCCACTGTCGCCGGATTCGATGGTAGGCTTCTGGCCCACAAAGATGACGTCTGTGACCACATCAGGAAATCAAAGGATTGCAGCCAGCACTGCTCAGTCTCCATGCCTGCAGTCACAGGGTCTGGCGATTGTGGTGGAGGGCCTGGCCATCATGCTGCAAGAGCGGGTCAGCACCCTGCCAGGGGTGGGGGGGCGGCGGCTGGAGCCTGAGGGCTAATAGATCAGCATACCAAATCCTTCCAGCCCAGTCTGCAGCGGTTAGTATCAGCTGCAACCAATCCTCCAGAATTTTCTGTAATATTCTGGGTATGAGTGGGATTGATGGAAACGTGTTCCCCAGGACCCAACACCAGCTGACCCTGAAAGCATGCCCAAGGGGAGCATCAGGCAGGAAGTCTCAAAACCAAGGACACTTCCTGTTTTAGGCCGTAGCAAAGAGATCTATAATGGGATCCGCAGTCTGGAGAAGATTGCCTCTGTCACTTCGGGGTGTAGCTCCCACTCATGGTGCTCCAGTGAGAGGTGACTGACAGCATTCACCTGCACACTTACTGAGCCCACCAGGTGAGCTGTGACTGTGAGGATTCCCCCACTGCTACAGCCACTTCCATAACTGAATCACCTTGCAACATAAGGTCTCCGACCCCACCTCGTCTTTTCCGTTAATATGATTGGACATGGCCCATGAGACGGAAAGGAGGAAGGCCTTCAGTGCCAAATGGACTGCCTGCAGCTGAAGCACATCTATCTGCAGGTGCTGCTCTGACACGGACCACATGTAATTTTGTTGCCCAGATGAGCACCCCAAGCCAGCGAGGAGGCACCTTTGACCCTGGTAGCCTGAGCTTGCTGGGGGCTGCAACGGTGCTCGGGGTAGAACGGGTCCATGTACCACTGCTGGTTTTGATGCAATGACTGGAAGAAATGTACCTGAGCTGAGAAGGTCCTTTAATGTTGCAACCACTGCCTCCTCAGCAGTGGCGGCTCGCACAGGTAACGCTGTGGGGCGGTGAGGCGGGGCGGGGCTGGGTGGGGGGGTAGTGGAATGTGACATACGACAGGAAAGTAGAGAGTACGGAAATAAATAAATAAAAGCATAAACTTTGCGCTCGCAGCAATGCCAAGTCGGCGATGCTGCGAGCGCAAAGTTAATGCTTTTATTTATTTATTTCCGTACTCTCTACTTTCCCGTCGTATGTCACACTCCACTACCCCCCCACCCAGCCCCGCCCCCGCCCCAATGCCCCGCAGCGTTACCTGTGCGAGCTGCCACTGCTCCTCAGACACCCCTAGAGGGCCCTCATCCGCCATCTGGCATGAGACACCAACAGAATGCAAGAGGCCATGAGGCCTAGCAGTACATTACCTGCAGGACGGGATCTGAGTGTGGCTTCAGATTGGAATTATTGCCTGAATTATCAGTAATCCTCTAAGGAAGGAGGGAAGCTCTTCACAAGTGTTATGTCAAACACCATCCCAATAAACGTCAGCTTTAGGTGGAGAGTGAGGTAGGACTTTTGGATGTTGATGGTCATGTAGAAGAGTTATTGGCCACTGGAGATGGTCCTGTACCAGGGTTGAGGACTCCACCTTCACCAGCCAGTCGTCCAAGTACAGAAATACATGGACTCCTGACTTCGCCAAGGCTGCCAGCACTTGACTTAAAGATGCATGGTGCCGCCATCCGTCCGAACGGGAGGACCACAAACTGAAAATGTTGGGATCCCACTGTCAACCTTAAATTACGCCTATGGGCAGGAAGCCTAGGAGGGAGAAGTCAGAAGGATTTAGAGGCTGCAGAGCCTGTAGAGGACGGTGTAGACTGAATCTGCTGCTTCTGCTGTTGCCTTCTAGATCCACCCCTGCCTTAAAAGGAATGATACATCAGCTGAGGCATCTGAACAGGTTAAGACGGTTGCCACTGCCAGCACTGCATAGCCCTAGAATAATCACAGAAGTACACATACTCTTTGTGGAATTGCCATGCACAAGAGGTCAGGCCCAGGGCTTGGGCTCTTATTGTGTTCATTTTGAAATGTTCCACAGAGAATCAACTTAAATCTAGTGTGAAGTATTAAACATGTATCCATAGTGTGTCACTCGCACCCATAAACTGGGTCACAGTGTCCACAGAGTCAAAGCTACATTTCAGTACCTGTTTGCATTGCAACCATTACTCAGCAGGCCTGAGAATAGCTTCTTCATTTGCTCAGGCAGGTAGGTTTACCATAAAGCATGGACAAAGAGGCCCAAAAGGTGGGGGCTTAGTGTGAGAAAGTGCATCTTTTAGCATGGTCGCCCCCAATTTTTGTGGACTGGTGCAACTGTTTTTTTTTAACTCAGAGCACCAGGGTTCTGCTGGCCAGCACCCGGTGCATGTACTCTGACCCCTAAAACATTGTAAAATTAGTTAGTCGCCAGTGGGCATATTTAAATTTCCAGTAAGGCCATAAAATGCGGTGTAGGAAAGTACAACAATGACAACAACTAAAAGTTAAATGTTACCTGTGGACTGTTGCACCTACTGTTCCATTCACTAGGCTGACAAGGAAAACATTCCTTCAGGCCAACATGTGTAGCCTGACGTTGTAGCTTTTAAACCTGCAGGCATCCCTGTCAAAATAAACCTTCTGATAGAAGGGAAACCCTAAGTACCCTTAAGTAGGCCTCGTAGTCCTGAAGGTAGGATGCCTGGTATTTAAACGCTGAATATATATGAATTTAATGTTTGCATGTTCCTATAGTAACTCGTTCCCAAAAGCCTGTTTAACTGTCAGGGCTGTATCTTGCTCTATGAAAAAAAAGCTAAGGTACAGTTAATGTATTCATTCTGCATCTTTGCTTTGGAATAAGCTACAGAGATGGTTAAACCACTGTTTTCAATATTTAGTAAAAATCTAATTCAAAGGTAATGTTGGATTTTTGATAATTACAGAGGAAAAGTAACTTGTAAAATGTTATACTTTCCTTGCCTAAATCCCTGCAGGCTAATTAGCCTTATCATGCCTACAGCCAACTTTTAAGTGCTGCTTTGCTGAGGTGTGAAATACTGCTCTCAAAGCAGATCTTAAACCTTGGGACTGGCAGGATGGCTTGGGGGAGAAATGTGACCCAGCTTAACCCCAGCAATGCATTTTAGGAGTGCCCAAGAACTTCATTACGTTAAAAGGGATTAGACGGAGACCTACTTTTATAGTTTAGTGATAAGGGCAGCCTAGGGAAGAGGAGTCTTTTGATCACAAAATACAGCCTCCTAGCTTTAGTCTCAGTGGAGGAGGGGGCTGGGCCAAGAACCAGTTTGGAGTGGTTGCGGGGGAGGGGACTGCTAATTACCTTAAATACACCCCCAGGTAAGATACAAGTTCCATTCAGGGGCAGAGGGATTTTGTCATCTTGGATTTTAATGTGAATTGTGCACTGTAGTATTGTTTGCAGTGACGTAAACAGCATGTGCTTCAAAAGTTCAAAAGTGGAAAGAGATGCCTTTGAAATCTTTTAGCCCATTTGCAGAGGGTTGTCCAGGAATCACCATCACCCATTGTCTAGTAAAATGACCAAACGTAACACCTCAACCCAGCTCCTCTGAACATTTTCTGGACCTGTGGCAAAACAGAAGACCTATGTAAGCTGTGTGGAGACCTGAAGGGCTGGATTTACTCCCAGTCATACCCAGAAATAAGAATATGACTCCAACAGTCAGTCGTCCAACCCCTGCAGGGCTACAGGGACATAAAAACTGGAAGAAGCCTTTTTCATGCCAGGACCAGTTACAACTGGTACTGGACTGGACCTTGTTGGTGCCCCTTGATGGAGTGTGTCCTGGCCCCTACAAGCTGTCCCTGATGTCCTAGAAGCCTTAGAAAGTCTGAAAAGCTGGGTCATAGAGCATTGTTGGACTTCCAAGCTCCCTGGAGCCTAAGAGGTACCTTGCGGCAAAGATGTCTGATTTCAAGACGACTTTGTCACAGCTTCAGGCCCGCCCCGCTGGAAGATTTTGAGCTCCAAAAAAAAGACTATGTCCAAAGGTAGAAATCTTGATTGGTGAAGGCGTGAAAAGTATCCGCTCAATCAGAGGACTTTGGCAGCTGCGAAATTCGAATCATCTCCCTCTGAGCTTTTCCTGCCAAAAACAGTTTCAGCTTGATCTTGTACAGCATCTTTCCGGCTTCGAGAGGACTTTGCTGGTTACTGCCTTCAACCTTGCCCCGCTAAAGGTAAACATTTTGACCACTTGGTGTATCTCTGGTCCTCTTGCCGCTTTTTGCCTTAAACTTTAAAAATTCTTATCGCCGGTCACCCCATTGAATTTTAGTCATCTTGGTGTCAATTTTCTTGTTAAATTTTTCTTCATTTTTAGACAATGATTGTAGTATTTTTATTCAGCTGTATAATGACTTTTTTGACTGTTTCAGTGTTGCTAAATACTTGACACACCTTCCTAAGTAAAGCCTGTCTGCTCTGTACCATAGCTATAAGACATTAAGCAGAGATTTAAATGACAAACTTCATGTCTGACCATACGGGATTTTGGGACTTATTACTTTGGTAGGAACCGCATCCACCCCAACTAATAACACATTTCTTGCACTTAGCAATGTGTAAAGCTAAACTTCCAAAGGTAAAACCTTTGCAAACCAAAGTGTCAGGTTACAAAGATTATTTTTCTATAGTGACTAAGGAAAGGTGTTTGGGTTCTAATTTTAGGATTCCATTTGAGCAACCAGACTCTCTGGTGATGGGTTGGAGGGCAAAAGGTGTGGGTCACATGGAAACAGTCTATGGCTCCTGGTGATATGCCTATTTACTGCTGAACCTGAGAAGCATTTCTTCCGTGCAGCAATTATAGGGTCTAGGAGGACCTTCTTAAAAGGAAGCAAGGACTCCAGAGAAACTGTGAAGGGATGCAAACTCCCCACCAAAATGTTTGACTAACGCAGAAGGCCAATTTAGTTCCAAAGCCTCCATTTCCATCCGAACAATTATTCTGGCAGAGCCAGAGAGGTAGGAAATGTTGTCTTCTGGAGAAATATCTTGGTCACTGGTACTTTGTAAATCCAAATAAAGACCAATATCAGTATTATAAGGATTGAACCTCTGAGTCTTCATCCTCTATTCATCCATAGACCTTATCCTGCATACCCAAGGCGTCAAGATCTAAATAAGAAATCTTCTCTAAACGTGTGAACTTATGGGACTTGAGTGGTGGTTCGCATAGTGCTCTTTTTTCAAGTTAGCTTTGACTTCTTCCCTTGCCATATGGATGCCTTCTTCTATTGACTCAGTGGCCACATCGAAGCCAATTCTATAGGTGGCATTGCCACCAACGTGGGTTCAAAGGGAGGCCTCAAACAAATGGGGGACTGCACCTTTTTCCATTTCGATAATGGCTTAGATCCTTGGGCTAAAGCCGGTGGAGATATGGCATCAGGAGGAGGCAGGGTTGGAGCCAATGGAATCGCCAAACTGGCAGGAGCAGACCCTCCTTTGGGCAGTAGTCCAGTGGGCTGTGGGGCTGTCCTGAAAAGATTCAGCATAGTTAACTGGAAGGCCTCGATATGGCCGGGATCATCCAAAGGGCAGAGGAACTCCAGCCGTGGTCTCTGAGGTGCCAGGGTTTTCTCAACATTGATATGTCCAGCATTAGCAAATGTCATTGTGACTCTGAACAGCCACTGGACCGGGATTGTTTCCTATTGCACTTTTTGTTGGGTCGGTGTGGGAGTGGAGCATGGGGGGTTGGGTGATTTCTTAGGAGAATGTTCCCTGGAAAGTGGTTTACCTTTGTTAGAAAGAGTTTTCTTGGGAATCTCCCTCTGGGCCTTAGCCAAAAATAACTTGGCCTCTGGTCCCATATGGCATTTGCATGCCTCGAGACAGAGGAGTAACAAGCCATGGCATCATGTCTCGACCGCAGACACTACATAGAGTCATTGTGGGGATCGAAAAGGGAAATGTTCTTGGTGCACTGTCTACAAGGCTTGAAATCTAAGGCTCTTTGAGGAGACAATTGACCTGCACACTGTTTGAAAGCTGGTGAAACACTGTGAGAGATCTCCAGACAGTGCAGATGAGGCTGGAAAACCGAAATTGATGTCAGCATGCTGGTTGATTCCAAAAAGGCTTCGTTGACATCAGGTTTGTAAATTGAACTGTAGCTGGAGCCGCGTGTGCCACCTGGTGGTGCTAGAGAGTCAATGGAGGCAAAAAAAGATTTCTGAACAATCTGAAGCCTGCAAGGAGTATTAATAAGGTGATGAATCTGCAGGAAGATATATCCATCAGAAAGTAGAAATACCATTTGATGCCCGATTACAGAACAAGCTTAGGGTTGTGGCATGCAAAGCTACACTACATCATTGTACCCCATGGGGGTGAGGGGGATCATTCATGTATCCCTAGGACCCTCTGTGCACCCTTATAAATTGCATGCCTTAGGGGCACACTGTGCCCCACTTCCTAGGCGGTGTGCAGTTAGAGACCCTTGCAAAAGGCTCGTTGATGCTGCACCAACATCTGGGATATGCCGCAGGAGTATGGGTAAAGGCATTGTCTCATTTCCAAGGGGGCATTTACCCTTTCCATGGAACAGTCGCATATTGTGCACCTGAGCAATGGTGATAATTGAGGAGACCAAAAAAGTATCTGAGCCCCTTCTGTAATATGAAACTACCACTAGAGAAAAAAAGTCAATCTAAACACTTGCTAAACTGCATAGCACTTACCTATTCCAACCATGGATAAACAAGGAAGACAGTAAGCCAACAAATAAGACATTAGTGATGATTCACCCCACACATAGACTGCAACATTCCATGCTTCATCACATTATCACAGCATTCACAATCATCATTCTATTCTACAGGATGCCCACTTAGCCCACGCATACACAGACACATTATGTCACTACAGGAAACCACTGAATAAGAAGCAGGGAAACGTGATTGACAAGAAAGCAATCAATGGCCAGTGGGATTTGCCGGACCAAAGCCCACTCTAAGTATTGGTGTTTTCCATTATAGGTCCTCCGTAACAGACAGTTAAAAGCAATCATTCGCCCCTCTCCCACCCCTCAAAAAAAGAACCACTACTAATTTTAAACAAGGGATAAAGTTACTGAATAACTAAAAGCAGCTTTTGTAACTATTTATTGTTAACCAAGGGAATTTCATCAAAATTATAATTTATCAAAATTGCTCTGCCTTTCCTAACAAGTAGAAGTTTACTATCCGCAAATATGCATTAATAAAATGGAAGCACACGTCATATAAGCCAACAAGGATTTCCAGGCAAAAGCCAGTTAGTTTGACCAAATATTGACCATTGGTCAGACCAGACTTCAGAGGATATTACTGGACACCTGGCTTACTTTTCTGCAATACCTTTTTGCGCCAGATAACTGTGAGCAATCAAAAATTGAAAGTTTATGAGATCCGATTCACCCCCAAATAGCTGATTTGTGCAACTTTCTCTTGCTTACGTTTTTTTTTTTTTAAACTATGGTTGAAAGTTATTCAATCTGTTTGCTACAATCAGTAGAACATAAACATGCCTGTTTAGCTAGCTATGTTTCACTTGGAATATGAGGATTTGGGTGAAAAGTAACTTTCCAAAGCTGGTGGTTATGCAACCCGCCTGATTTGCTTACACGTTGAATAAGATTTCTTTTTTTTTTTTTGAGTTTTATATAGCGTGAACTAGACCCCAGACATCAGGTATCAGAGCGCTTTACATGAGTACCAGTTTCATTACAGATGGACACATTCATTTTTGTTAGGCATGGGGAGATTAAGTGATTTGCCCAGAATCACAAGATGTTGAGCATCGTTGCCGAGACTCGAACCCGGTTCCCCAGCTTCGAGGTCGACCCTCTAGCCGTAAGGCTACATCTTCCAAAATAATAGAAGAGAGTTGGGAGAAGGCAGATTTTCATTTTTTCTAGATCTGCATTTAAGGGCCAGTTCCTAAAAATGACAGGTGGATAACAGTATGCACTTGATCTCTTACCCACTTAGTGAAGATATATTTTACTCAAAATACACACGTTTATCACAATTCTACATTAAACTTCTTTGAAATCATACAAGTGCAGTGGATAGAAGCTTAAATAAATAGCTTCAGAAATACCTCTATGTAGACATGATGAAAATGGTGGAGCAATTCCCTGTGGTAAACAACGTTTACCACAAAACTTTTTCCCCGCAGGGAATTACAACGCAGTCGTTACAACGACCGCGTTGTAATTCCGCATACCATTACTCCGCAAGTCGGAACAACGACTTGCGGAGGGGGGAGAAGGTGTTGGATTTAAAATCCAACACCTTCCCTACTGTCCGCACAGACTGGAGTTGGAATAGTAAATTATACTATTCCAACATCCAGCGCTCCCTCCGCAAGTCGTTGTTACGACTTGCGGGGTAATGGTATGCGGAATTACAACGCGTTCGTTGTAGCGACCGCGTTGTAATTCCCTGCGGGGAAAAAGACTGCGTGATAACGAGGTATATTCATTCCCTGTAGTTGGTGACTATAATAGCCGCAAGAAACCAACACTATCGCCTGTGTATCATGTATGACGTTTACCAATAAACATCTGTAGGAGCAGTCTCGATTCTATCACTAACTGACACGGATACATGGATAATGCAGCATATGGCCTAACAGTACCATAGGCACAGTAACAGTAGATTACCCCTCATAACACTCAAATGTTGCTGGAGAAGTAGCAAACCTTGCAAAGACTCTGGTCATGAGCTTTGTAAATGTCCTAAATGAGCTGAGTTTAGAAAGCAGATAATCAGCCATGGAGGCCTGTGCTTGCTCTCTACCCAACTGTCTAAGACAGCCGGGCGGAGAGCTGCAGTGTGCGCATGTCACTTTGGCCGGCGCAAGAGAGCCCTCCAAACTGACATACGTACTTTGGAGCATCCAGTTAGCTCCTCGGGCCCCCTATGCTGCCAATCGGCGGCAGAGGAGGACATGCCCCCATTTCTCCTGGGTGGGGGCAGGCTGGCGGCTGCAGCGCATAGCGTTGCATGAAAAATAAAATAGCAATTAAATAATTTCATTGCCATTTAATTTTCCATGTTTAGCGCGGCTGTAGCAAGTGGGGGGAGGGGGCTGTATCCAGCCCTCATGCAGAAACCACCGGTGTGTGATGCACTGATTTTTTTACTCCTTACTTTGGTTATAATGTCCACAAATGAATCAGCTTGTGACGTAGGGAGAAATGTGCAATTGATGATATTTGTGGATTTATGGTTGTTCCCTTTTCTTGCAAGTGTGCGTTGTGCATTATAAGAGGTGCTGCATCATATACACTGCCATGGCGGAGACATTAACAACCTCAGTTCAACTGTGGCATCCTAAAACTCAGAATGGGAACAAAACTCTGCAAAAAAAACACGTTAACACCAGAAAACGAGCATTCTCTAGCTAAGCTATAAGCTCCCAGAATCTGGAGAAACATCCCCATCAACATTAGGCCTGCTCAAAGCCTTCTGCAATTCAGAAAGGAGCTGAAGACCCACCTCTTGAGAGAACATTACATCTACATGCAATAGGATTCTCAACCCACAAGCATCAAGCTTCCTTGTAAACCATCCTGAATTGTAACTCAGGGCTCCCGCCGTTGTTAATCAAACCATTGCGCTACTCAGTAGGATTCTCAACCCATGAGCGTTGTTTAATTGTAAACTATCATGAATTGTAACTCAGGGTTCCCGCCCTTGTTCACTACTCCATTGCTCTTTAGCTAGGCTAAAGCTCTACATAGGGCCATCCATACCTATATATATATGCTGTGACTGTTGAAATGCACATTATGGTGGAAATGTAGCATGCTGTAGCAGAACCCTGGCTACTTTCAAAGCAGCTGGCTATGTTATCCTTAAGTTCCTGAATGCTACCCCACAAGAATATCAACCTCATCAAGACATGACCTGATTTGAGATTGATGTCTGCCTTACATTCGCTAAGGACCACTATAAGTGAATAGGATTTCAATTCCATGATGGTTCTCAGTATGTCTTCTACATTACATCTATTATAGCTGAAATATATGGAAGCCTTTCCAAGTTTCTGGAATATAACTCTTCTCTTTTACCTCCATAAACTTAAAGAGGAGGGGGCGTGGCTAACCATCATGGCCAACTGGAGGTGAATCCGATCGACTCCGCGCCAGGCCCTAGTAAACCAGTACCTTAGGGGGCACCAAATGCCCCAAACTCGATCCGACGGCTCGCCCCACGCACCCGGGAGCTGAGGAGGAGCAAAACGAGAGAGAACAGTCCCCCCGGTGAGGTGCTGGGAGACAGAGACTTTTCTCGCCGACACCTGAGGCGTCTCAAGATGGCGGCCGTCACCCTGCACGGCGATGAAGGCTCGCGCCGATGCGGTGGATTCCGCTGAAGTCACCGCACACAGGAGAAGAGTTAAGGGAGCGGAAGGTCGCGTTCACCAGGCCCCCGGGAGCTAATTGCACGAACGGGCTGAGGGCACTCGACGCCGCCGGCGCCCGTGCGGGAAGACGCGCCCTCCCTTCAGCAACTTTGGCGGTCAAAACGGGGTCCCCCGAAGGGCCGGAGATGCATGGGGACCCACCCGGCGGTGATTAATAGCAGCGGTGAGGAGCAGGGGGCCCCCCTTTCCGCTTAACCAGCCAGCTGACGGAGGATAAGAAAATCGGTGCCTGACCCTAAGATGGCGGAGGGCAGACACCGGTCCAGAGCCTCGTGAGAAGACCCAGACTGGAGGTCTCGCACCCTCGTTGTCCCTCCCCAGCACAGCAATGTGTCACAGCCCCGAGGGGAGGCCTTATTGCAAAAGTCGACTCTCCCCCAACTTAATCTGCCTAGCAAACCCAGTGGTGAGAGTCTTCTGGGCAGCGGAGAGGGAAAAGACTGAGGCGCCATACACAGGAGCCCTCCTGGAGACCAGAGGAGCACTGCATCAGAGGTTGGTCTCAACGGCCCACTGAACATGGCATACCAATTCCAGCAGCAAAGTGGGGGCCCGAGACCGCGTGAGCCCCGTGGTCCTGCCTTAACCGGTCTAAACCCGAGAAGGGGAGGGACACTCGCTACACGCCCGCCCCCCACCGCGACGAGCCCTGGTCTCCGCGACACCTAGCCGCTACGCAACTGTACCCCTCATACCGGGGTCAGGGGGCTTCATTGGTCGTCTCGGGTGAGCAAAGGAGACGAATCGCTGCAGCACCTAAGCCCCCGCATCCTACTACACGGCGAGGAACCCCGCGCAGGAGGTGGGTGCAGGTACCTATGCCACACAAAAAAGCACAGCCCCCTAAGGTCTCCAGCTTCTTTTCCCTCGCCACCAAGGGGGCCGTTAGCGACGAACCAACGCAGTCAGTCGACAGTATGGCACTCACAAGGGAGGACTTGCTGTCCTCACTCCGGGAATTCAAGCAGGAGCTCAGGGACGACATCAAGGCCGACATGGGGGCCTCCTTTGACGCATTCAAGGCAGAAATGGGGGCGCGGCTGATAGCCTTGCAATCCGACGTTGATTCGGTTGGGGCCCGCGCTCTCGACCTTGAGGCCAAACATCAGGAACTGGAGAACCGCATGAAACCCTTAGAGACCCACTCCGAAGACCTTCGCGCACAGTTGAAAGCCACGGTGCTCCGCTGTGAAGACCTTGAGAACCGCTCCGGCCGGGAGAACATACGAGTGAGAGGCCTGGAGGAAGGGTGCGAGGGCCCGGACTTGGAGGCCTTTATGGTGGGGCTCTTCTCAAGAGTACTCGGAGATTCTGAACCGGAGGTCCGCCTAGAGAGAGTGCACAGAGTGGGGCCCGAGGCCCAGGAGATGCCAGAAAGCCCCGAGATGTGCTGGCGAAATTCAGCTCCTTTAAAACCAAGTAGGTGGTCCTCCAGAAAGCACGAGCCCTGGACAAGATATCCTTGCAGAACACGGAGTGCTCGCTCTACCAAGATGTGGCTCAAGCCACACTAGCCCGGCGTCAACAATTCCGACCCATCACTGCAGCCTTAAGAGAACGCAAGGTGAGGTACCGTTGGACTAAGTTGGACATGGTTCATCTTTTTCTTCCTTTTTTGTTTTTGTTTTTTTGGTGTCACGGTATACCTTGTTGCTTTTTTTAATATTAGGTCGCTGGAGCAGGGTGGAGGGATGGGGGGGATCATGCTGGGCAATGGACGAGGGAGGGAGGGGCCAAGCTGCCCTGGTTTTGCCGACAAATGATGGGGATTAATTATCTGACATGGAACGTAAAGGGGCTTAACTCCCCTAATAAGAGGCAACGGATCTGGACATTTTTAAATGTTCACCAGATTAAAATTGCCGCCTTCCAGGAGACGCACCTCCCCCGCAAAGAGGACACCGACTGAAACATAGGGCATACCCTCAAATCTTTCGCTCTTCGGCACGCACCAAACATAATGGGGTGGCGCTGCTCTTTCACACTTCAACCCCCTTTCTTCACCACGACACTAAAACGGACAAAGAGGGGAGGTTTGTGATGGTGAGGGGAGAAGTACGGGGCAGACTGTGCACGATTGCAGCAATCTATGCACCCAACACAGGGCAACACGATTTCCTCAATTCTTTCTTATATACCCTGGGGGAGTTCGCAAGAGGCGACATTTTATTGCTTGGGGACTTCAATTTGATATGGGATCCGTCCCTGGACACCACACACGTCCTTAGGGCAGCATGGGGGGGTTTTCAGCAAACCACTTCAAGCAACATTACGGGGGTTGGGCCTGGTAGATGTTTGGAGGAATGCCCACCCCTCAACCAGAGACTACTCCTTCTTCTCCCACTCGCATAGGACATACTCCAGAATAGACCATGCCTTCATAAGCCAGTCCCTCCTCTATACGGTGATGGGAACCCAGTTTCACCCGATCTGCCTCTCGGACCACGCGCCACTAGTGCTGACCCTAGATTGGCCCGCCCCACGCTCCAAATTTGCCAGGTGGTACTTCCCCAATTACCTGTGCAGAGTTAGACTCCTCCGAGACAAGCTACGAAAAGCAATCACAGACTTCTTTGACCTAAATGACCTGGAGCAAACTTCGCTAGCCAAAAATTGGGACGCCTTGAAAGCAGTCGTTAGAGGGAAATGCATTGAATTAGAGGCTACGCTTAAAACGCAACGCAAGGGAGAACGCCTCCTTCTCAAGAGCGAACTCCGCTCCACCGAGAATGACCATAAGGCTTCCCCCTCGGTACAAACCCTCCGTAAGGTCACTCAGGTTAAAGGGAAACTCCAAGCGATTTACACTAATGGGGCCGAAAAGACTCTTTTACGGCTCCAAACCCGTCATTATGAGGGTGGGAACAAGGTGGGCTCGTTATTGGCACGCCAGTTACGAATCCAACTGGAGAAGAACTACATCAAGAGTATAGAGGATAGGGAGGGGGTCCTCCACCAGAGCGAGTCGGGAAAGGCTAAAGCTTTTGGGGATTTTTACCATTCCCTGTACACGGCGGACAAACCAAATTCGTGAGCCCAAGACCAATATTTGGAGGGCCTCAACCTGCCCCAGGTTCCCGCCCCCACCAATGAGGAGCTGAGTAGCCCCTTCACCACTGAGGAGGTTCAGAAGGCGATCGATTCGCTTAAGCTCCAAAAAGCGCCTGGTCCTGATGGCCTTAACGCCCACATCTATCGTACATTCGCTCCGGAACTCGTCCCCCGCCTGGTAACGCTCTTCAATGATATAGCTACTACGCAACAGGTGACCCCCTCGATGGGCGGAGCCCTGATCTCTGTCATCCCCAAACAAGGGAAAGACCCTTCCAACTGTGCCTCTTACAGGCCGATAGCGCTCTAAACCTGGACGCCAAGCTCTACTCAAAAATTCTGGCCACTCGCCTGGAAAACATTATGCCGTTCCTGGTGCAGGCCGATCAAGCGGGCTTTATTAAGGGGAGACAAACCTATGACAACCTACGAAGAGTAGTCCACATCATCGAGAAAGCACAAAGGAGGCAATACCCACGGTCCTTCTCGCGCTGGACGCGGAGAAGGCCTTTGACCGGGTGGACTGGGATTTTTTGACCCGTACGCTGCGTCGGTTCGGCTTCGCCGAAACGTTTATTGGAATGATCAGTGCGAATTACCACGCGCCGCACTAAGGTTGCCCCCAAACCCCCTCCTAGTTGCGCTCAGCATCGAACCCTTTGCGGAGCGCATTCGATCCAACCCGGACATAGGGGGAGTACCATTTTGCACGGATGAACCCAAGATATCCCTCTTCGCGGATGATGTGCTCCTACCAGTCACGAGACCGCAATCCTCCCTCCCGGCGATTCAGGCTGAACTCACCTCCTACGAACAGGCCTTGGGCTTCAAGGTGAACCTCTCAAAATCCTTTCTCCTTAATCTCACAGTGCCTAAGGATACCATGCGGGCTATCGAGGGCGCGACCCCCTTTCGTAGTGCCCACAAAGACATTACCTACCTGGGCATAAAACTCACCCCCAAACTGGAGCACCTCTATGGGGCAAACTACCCCCCTCTGTTGCGCCAACTTAAAGCGGACTTTGCCACATGGCGGACGGCCTACCTCTCGTGGATAGGGCGGATAAACGCTATAAAAATAAATGTTCTCCCGCGTTTACTATCTCTCTTCCAGGGCCTTCCAATCCCTGTGGACCGGACGCTTTTCCCCGAATTAAAAACAATGATCACCAAGTTCATCTGGCAGGGTCAGAGGGTAAGGCTCTCCAACCGAATGCTGATGCGACCGTGGGAGGAGGCAGGGCTGGCCTTACCTGACTTCTTGGGATACTACAGGGCGGCCCAATTGAGGGTGATCACGGAGTGGTCCCTCCGAGAATCTGAAAAACTCTGGCTCCATATGAATAGACAAATAACAGGGAGAACGATCTGGGACCTCTTGTGGAAACACAAACAGCACCGGCCACGCAATGCCTACATCAGCACACCCACGGCGACCACCCTAGAGGTTTGGGATGTTTTGAACAGAACCACTCCCCTCACCACCTTTCCTTCCCCGTACACGCCCATACACTTCAACCCCGAATTTCCCCCGGCACTACAGAAAGGTCCCTTCGAGGATTGGCGGGAGGGGGGATGCCTTATGCTTTCTCGTTTGTTCGAGGGGGAGAAACTGCTCTCCTTCCCGGAATGTTCCCGGACATTTCAGCTTCAACCTGCTGAGGAATTCCACTATTTGCAGCTTAAACACTGGGCTCTTCAACCGCAGGTACGGCAGGCCGCTACCAGGGAGTTTCTTCCCATTGAGAAATTTGCCCAGTCCGGGGCATCTTCAAAGGGAACCATCTCCTTTCTTTACTTCCTTCTACAGGTGCGGGGTTCCCCACACACCCCGAGACACCAAAAATTCTGGGATACACTCTTGGACACCCCACTACAGAAGAACCAATGGTCCTCACTATATAGGGATATTCCCAAGTTTAACCGCTCTATGTTTTTAAGGGAGGCCCATTACAAAATTATGTACGAATGGTACCTACACCCTCAGAGGCTTCACACCATCTTCCCTAACGCTTTGGACAGGTGCTGGAGAGGATGCGGGCAGCTGGGTGACTTTAGGCACATCTGGTGGGACTGCCCCCTCATCAAGCCCTTCTGGAAGGAGGTTCTAGCTCAAATCAAACAGATCTTAGGTTACCCGATTCCTGACGTGCTAGAACACACACTCCTGGGGATCCGGGATCTCAGTCTGAAGCGCCAGACGCACGGGGACCGCTCAGTAATGTGGCTTTGCCTTGGGACGGCCAAGTGGCTGTAGCAGCAGCTTGGAAGAAACCAGAGGCCCCTTCCCTCACGCAATGGCACGCCAGATTGTGGCGTGCATTAGCGATGGAGAGAATGGCAGACATTGTAGAGGACGCCCGCAAGGGATTCGACTATGTGTGGGCCCCCTTGGGAGAATACTTATCTGAAGGACTGCCCCTGTTTGCATGTGGTCCGAGGATACGGGCTCTCCATCTCTTTCACACCTAGATTTGCCACTGGCACCCTCGAGTTGCCGAAAGGACCTCAGAGACGGAGGGGTTCCCCTCTCCCTAGACAGTGACCTTTACCAACAACTGTTTGTGATGTTTCTTTATTGACCGTGACACCTTAGTTTAAGTTCTCATGTTTTTATGTTCCATGGGGGGCTGGGGGTAGGCGAAAGTTGATTGCTAAGGTTATTCAAAAATCGCCGATTCCTAGTTCACAAACTGTATAAGATATGTTAGCACTCTGTACTGTTCGGCTGATTTTACGCAGTGGGGTCTTCTTCCCCCACAGGTTGTTTTGCATTTTTGAGTACCTCGATATCTTTAAAACCAATAAAAAGATATTTGACAAAAACTTAAAGAGGAGAAGATATATACCACTTAAAATAGTGGAGTTTGTGGCTGTAGCCTAAAGGCCTAACATGAAATGAAGAACATACCTCCTACCAGAGTCACTTCAGACTCTTGTGTGAAGACTATCCCTCAATGACAACATTTTTCTTACTCTTCTTATATTTGTCCATCCCTTGGAGCATAGATTCTTTATATTCCTTTTCATTGGATGATTTTTGTACATCTACAGCTCATATCAAGGAACTTTTTATTATTCTTTCTGCACTCAATGGGAGTGCATGTGTTTTGTTGCTCTGTGGCCCATGTGCTGGTTCCCCTCTAAGATGCCATTCCCATGCTTTCGGCGTGTTGCGTCCCCTCCCCATCCCACTCTTCGTTTTTATTTCTTTTTAAAAATGTTTTCTACACCGCCCCCACCCTGGCTCCCTACCAAGTTTCTCTGTTGCTCTACCGCCCCTCCAAGTTTGGCATTGTTACACTTTTGCGCTTTGTCCCTACCCTGGTACCTCTCTTGCTTTCCTGGCAGCTGAAATTTGCAATGGGTTGCTCCTTTCTTTAGCATGAGCTTTTGCACACTTTTTGTTATGTTTTTGCTTTTTTTTTTTGTGTGTGCACTGTAAGGCGAGAGGATGTGGCCTAATGGTTAGAACAGTCGACCTCGAAGCTGGGGATCCAGGTTCGAGTCTCGGCAGGGACGCTCAACATCCTGTGATTTGAGCAGATCACTTAATCTCCCCGTGCCAAACAAATATGGATGTGTCCGAATGTAAAGCAACTAGTGCTCCGGTTAAGTTCGCTACATAAAAAAGTCTCCCCCCTACCCCCGCAAAAAAAAGTACTGCTTCAAGATCAGCATCCACCATGATGAAACGGTCAAATGAAAAAGACAAAATGGCCAACACAGCGTCATGACATGTGTGAAGATGAATTAACACCCCTACATCAATATGTCATGGGGAGCGTTGTGGTGTTTTTTGTCAAGGCTGAATGAATCGGATTACAACCTTTTTCTGCCAGTGCTATTAAGAATTAGTACAAAGCACTGACAAAGGCAAAGGTAAATCTTTAATGTTCAATTTTTTATTTAAGGGATTTGTTCTCCCTTATTTATTAGCCCAAGATTTTTGTATCCTGAAATTGTTAACCTGAAAAAACATACATGGCAGCCTGGAAGCTTAAGCACCTTCCAGGTTAGTTGTAATTCTTACTCCTAAATGTTTTACTGAAATCACTGTATGTATATGAGACATGCCATGTATATTCAAGGTCATCATTTTATCTCTTACCAGCGTTCACATTTTCGCCTGTCAGGTATTGCACCTTTCTAGGAGACATGACCAGCAAATCATCTGTGTATATCTTGAACTTGAGGGAAGTTTAGGGTAAGCCTAATGCTGAGACAAGCTGTCTTTCAAATCTTTTATGGTAGTGGCTCAGTATACATCGAAAGCAGAGGTTCAGGTAGGAAGCAACCTGATTGTGCACTTCTAAAAAAGAGATCTTCTCTTTAGCTTTACTTACGTTTAGGTTGTGGGTGATAGAATGCAGCTTTGATTATGTGTTAACTAAATCAAAAGCATTTTGGGGGTCTCCTGGGTTCACTGACATTAGAAGGGAGTTTCTGCAACTCTGATGTTCTTTGCCATGTTTCTGCCATGCATACACGTCTGTTGCTCAGGATGGACACTCATTGGTATATTCTGGTTTAAACTTAAAGTGCGTATGTTTGAGAATAGTTTTGAAACACTAGTAAAGATATCAGTCTGGACCCTGAGCTTTGTACGAGGCCTTTCTTATATTTAAACAGGACTAAGGCTGCTGTTTTTGACTAGGTACAGGTGAGATTCGCCGACTTAAATTGTTTTACATAACTTCTGGAGAGGGTTGAACAGTTTTTAAACCACCGGTTACAAACTTCTGAGCTAGCAGCTTTGTCTCACATTGGGTGATTAATTACTTCCATCATCTTAAATTCGGTAGTCTTACTGTCTCCCTATCCTATCTTAGTAAGTCAAAGTCGTCAAATTGGGCTCAAACATAGGTGCCAATTATGCCTGGATCTATCTGAACACTTTGGCCTATATAATTCTGAGTAATAATAACGTAAGGCTTGGAGGATATATTTAACCAATTCAGTAAAACCTGAATCCATGTAAATCTTTTTTTAGCCTAGCTGTTGCTTTTTTATTTGAAAACCAGACATTCTGCCACTCTTCTCAGAGAATTTATAACAACGTTGACAGTGGGAACTTGAGCTCCAACGTTCTTTGGGGTCAAAATATGAACCTTAGTTTGTTTCTCATTAGGTGTTGCGTCTATACTTGCTGCAAACTTGGCTTGACATCTATGCTATTTGCTCCTACTGCAGTCGTTCTAATTCTATTACATTTTTTTTCTCTAAAGCTTCAATGGCTAAATATCTGAGTAGAATTCACTTCAAACGTGCCCCTGAAAAACACTGTATTAACTGAGTCTATATAGTATATTAAATACTCTGTCTTCAATTCTAAGACGTCACAAAATTTAGTGCGCTTAAAAATCTAAAAAGAAGTGATGTAAGAGCCATTTCCTGATTTGGATCTTCCCACTAAAGCCAAGGAGGACATTCACTGTAGTTAGTGCGTGATCTGATTAAAAGAAGGATGGTACTACCAAGTTAGTTTCACTAAGTCAGTACCATGAACAAAAAATAAGTTAATCTATAAGTAAAACTTTTACCTAGTAGAACAAAAGGTATAACCTTATTTCTCAACAAATAATGTGTGCCAAACAGCTATCAACCCAAATCTATCCTGTTTAAGCTATGATTTGGATTCATAATATCCTTTATAGGCATGTTTCAATGATATGAAGGTCAGATCCCAATCACCTGGGAATCTATATGGAGCATTGTCAGTGGCCGCCGGCATGGCTCGCGGGGCAGGGGGTCGCAATTGCAGGAGGGTGCGCATAATAAAAACTTTTTTTCTTAATTAACTTACCCTGCAGCCGGGTCCTGCGTCTCTGCTCCTGCTCTCCTTGAGGAACAGGATGCACAGCCAGGCTCTACTGACCAATCTCAACGCTGCAATGCAGAGGTGTGATTGGTAGGCACCCAGGCTCCGCTGACCAATCAAAACGCAGCAATGCACCGTTGTGATTGGTTTTGAGTGTCCTGGTTCGACGCTCAACCAGGGAATGGGGGCCTGGGCATGTTCTCCACGCAGGCTGGATGCAGCATGCGTGGAGAACAGGGAAAGTGCGCATGACAGTTTAACCGGTCCCAAAGGGCCGGCCAAACAGTCATGTGCACTTAGGAGTGGGCAACCACTCCTTCTCTGCCCTGCTCCGAGAGCAGAGCAGCCCCGCCCGCCCGCAAAGCAGCACAAACATAAAATGACAATAACTGATGGTTCTTATCATTTTATGTTTCTGCTTCTTGCACTGCTTGAAAGCACTGGGGGGATGCTCCTCCGCCATAGCGAAGGAGCCGCCACTGAGCATTGTGCTGACTAATGTCCCCAAGCAGATTATAATATGTAGTCAGGTAAACAGTAATAGCTTAATAAATAATAGCCACTTTTAAAGGTACTCACATCCCTTAAACTGCTTTGATTGCCATAGACCAAACATGTCTCTGTTCCAATTCATCACTCATATGCCTGAATTCTTCTTAATAATTATACCTAAAGTGATAATTTGGCCCATTTGCATAGAAAATACTACAGAGTGACATAGTTTTATGCCATCAAAACTCATTTGTAAATGGTATACAGATCTCCTGCAGAATAAATTGGTTTGCTGCCAGTACCCTTTGAGTTTGATATATCAGCTTTTAATAAATACTTCCATTAGGCTCAGTTACATTCATGGTATGGGTGTTTATTCTGCTATTCCTCATTCAGTAGCAAGCGGTAAGCTTGCCAGGTATGATACTCAATTTAGGGCTAATCATTAGCTTCATAGCCTACTGTGAAAAAAATACCAAGGCCTGTTTTCCCTTGTTGTGAATCATATTTTACTGCCCCCCTCCCCCCCAAACCCGAATGCACCTGCCAAAAAGGAACCCTCTATTCCACTGGCATCACCAAAACTCATCTCTGCATCTACCCATTTGACACTGCAAGAGAATGAGAAAGTGAAGTCTAGTTTAATAGTGTAATGTGAATGCACCCATGTATATTAGAGTGTGACTGCAAGAGAGAAGAAAAATACCACCGAGAGTGTGTGCTTTATCCATGACTGTCAGAAGTCTCTATGCATTAAAAAAAGATAATACATTTGAGGACGCAAATATTTGTAGAAGTTACTGTCGATAACTGCAGAAATCGTGCTTTATGTGAATTAGGCTACCATAGCGTCTGTCGTCCTTCTTTAACAGGAGGTTGTGCAGTGCTACACCACGTGATTAACTTTGCTGTTTCATTCTCGGCTAGAATAAAAGTTATTAGGCTCCATGGAGCAAGTGGAAGAATTTGTTGAATGTTCTGAGCAAAATGTCCTTTCTCAAGGCCGAGCTGAGCTGTCTCAGAATGAATGACATACTCTGTAACCATTGCGTCCCTATGTGCCTGACATGGTGAACACAGAATCCCGTTTAGCGTAATAGTGAGAAAATCCTCAAATATATTCTTTTGTAAGTGCTTCTCTTTACCTGATTTCTATTGGTTAGCAGTGAATGTATGAACATTTTGTCTCGAATCCTATAAAAGGTAGTGATTTTACACTGTAAAGGAGGAGTCCCCCCCCCCCATGCTTAGAAGACGAATCTCTGTCCGTTTTGTCTCTGAACTCTCTTGAGTTGATGATTTTCTGTAATTTGCACCTAGTACTCTAACTGACTTTCTATTTGACTAACTCCAATTTGTGCCATTGTACTTTGAATATTTTCGAAGTAAACCTTAAACTTAAGAGTTCTGTGTGCACTACTGAATTTCTATGCACAAGAGAGACGGCTCCATTGGGGAGTGCCAAAGTCTGTATCGGGACTACACCGCTCTCGGAAGATCAGAGCACCCAGGGTCAAAAGAATTTTGTATGGGTCAGCGCGCTGACAGATCCTTGGTCACATCATCTTATATAATTTTGAACCTCAGGGGACCTTAATGTTAATACTTTAGAGTTCATCCCTTTAACCTAGCCTTCGTGTATCACTTTATCTCAACAGATGTGTGGGCATCCAGATCAGCTACAAGTCTACACTAATCGACTTCCGAACCCATAAAAGAATCATCTCATGAGCAGAATAATGTACAAAATGTCAGAGTTTTGAGCAATGCTTTAACTTTTCTGGAAGCATTACAAGTCTCCTGATGCAGCCATGGAATGTCACTATCAATGAATCCGAAATAAACACAGAAGATTGAAATGACATAGGCCAATATCGGTGTTTATTTCAGATGGGTTTTATGCCAATAATATGTATATTAGTCATTATTGCATGATTGTCATTTTTCTTTATAAAACGTTAGCTTAGGCTGTAAATATTCACTGCATTATGGACAGTTACCATCTGCCCTTCCACTTTTTCAACCACTGCAAAATTTGTAGTGATCTTTCAGACCTGTTCTACATTCATGGAATAGTGAGTCAGTGGATTGTATCTTTGACTGCATAATGAACAGAAAAAGTTACATCACCATCATGAGACCTTATTCCACAGGAGAGCAAAGACTTGTGTTTATCAGGAAAATACAAGTCTTACGATTCTTTGATTTGCCCACATTGTCTCATTGAATCTTTTTATCACCTTAGTTGCAAATTGGTTCTGCCTATTTAGTCCACCAGGATTTTTTTATATCTGTTTATTAGTTTTTTTTAACAACAAACAAATGTAAAGCTGTTATCATGAAGCACATAATTACAATGTCATACAATAGCCCGTATCCACTTGCTCACCACATCAACATTATTTGGGTCTAAGTCCGAACTTCCCAACTCTGACTTGTGTCCACCAGCCTAAGCACGTCTGGTAGTTCCTTCCTTGCCTCTATCATTTGTGCCCGCTTCGTCATCCAAGCCCCCCTCAATACGTGTCCTCCTCTGAACTACTCCATTTCTTATCAAACTTGCGAAGACAGCCCCTTGCCCGGTATACCACTTCTTAAACTCTCATACACCAGTGTAAACTGGATTAACATGTGGACACGTTGGAATTGTTGCACCCCCCCAACCTGGTTTCCCACAATGTCTCTCCTCGCCACCATCAGTGCCACATTTAAAAAAAGAAGTGTATGCATCCCCCAAATGCCCAGCATCGCGAGTTGGAGGGTAAGTACTATGGAGCAATCTATGACTGAGGATATCTGGCCCTGCACTGTCTCTCAATACCCCCGTATCTTCGGGCAATCCCAGACGGTATGAACTAGTGTCCCCCACTGTCTACACCCCCTAAGGCATTGGTCATTGTCTGCTTTCCATATCTTGCACAGTCAGGTTCTCGTAAAATATGCCCTATGAAAAATAGTGTGCTAAACAAGTCGAAACCCAGCACGGATAGCCACTTCCTGAGGATATCTACAGCCCCTCCCCCCCCTCCCACGGGTCATCCACCACTCTCCCCAGATCTTGTTGCCTCTTGCTCTGCACGGCATCTATGCGAGGCACACTATTTGTGAGCAACGTGGCATAAATCTGTGAGTCCGCGTGCTTATGTAATGGGACCCCAATATTCTAAACTCTAGCAGTGTCTCCTCTGCAGTGTTGCGTAGGAGGTCATGTAAACCTGCAGGATGTGTTTTACCTGCTTGTACCAAAGAAATTGACTCCCGGTCAATTCAAGTTGTGTCCGGAGTTTGGGAAAAGGTTTCATCTCACCATCTCTCCAGACATCACCCAATTTCGAGATGCCCAACAGGTACCATTTCCTATGGGTTTCCACCTGTCGTAGTTGCGCCTGTAGGCAGACTCCGACAGCGGTGTCTCAAGCGCTGCCCGGCCTTGCCACCAAAGTGCCCTCCTCGCTTGTCACCAGAACTTGATCACCACAGTGGTCAGGCCCGGCAATCGCATTCCCATGCCCGTCCCATAGAGCTGGGCTGCCCAAAAAAACAGTCTCAGGTTAGGGAGGGCCAAACCCCATCAACGGCCTTCCTCCTCAAGGTAGATAGAGCTATCCTTAGTGGGACCCCATCACCACAGCAGCAGATATCATCTTGTACAGGGCTGCCCAACCCAACATGGAGATAGGGAGCACTCCCCAGTGGCCCACCGCCCCTTACAGTCATCTAGTATCCGCTCCAGATTTTCTTGGAGGAATCAGTCTCACTTCACGGTGACAAAGGTGCCCAGATATTTGAAACCAGTGAGCTCTCATTTCAGGGAGCTCCTCAAGCTTCTGGACAGGGTCCAGTCCATCAGCAGGAACACAAAAGATGTGTGCCAATTGATGTGGATTCACACATACATACTAAACACATCAAGGATATGAAAGATGCGTGGAATCGAGACCTCTGGGCCAGAGAGGTATAACGAAGTGATCCGCATACAGCAAGATCACATCTTCCCAGTGCAGATCCTACCTTAATCACAAAACTATTGTGTTGCCCCAGATTGACATTGCGGAGGGCTCTATCACTACAGTGAATAAAAGCGGGGATAGGGGGCATGCCTACCGTGTACCACTGTCCTGCCTGAACTCCCTTGACTGTGTCGTTAACCCTAACCCATGCTAGTGGCTCCCGCTATAGTAGCACGACCCATGGCGGGCCGAAGTCCATTTTCTGTGAGACTGCAATAAGGTACGGCCAATCTACTGAATTAAATGCCTTTTCGATGTCCAGCTGCAACAGTATCACTGGTTCCACCATACAATCTCTTCGCGCTAGACAGCCAAAGATGCGCCTCAGATTTTTCTTGTTCCTCTATACGGCATGAAACACAACTGGTCAGGGACAATAATAGCATCTACCACTCGCATCAATCTGTTCGCCAATACCTTTGCCAGAAGTTTGGTTTCTTTATTAAGAAGGGAGATTGGCCTATATGAGGCATAGTCTTCCAGCGGTTTCGCCTCTTTAAGTAAGAGCAAAATATATGTCTGTCTTAGATCGCTGGGTAAGAAACCTCTCTACTTAGCCTCTATGTACATGTATGTACATACGCATTTGAAGAATTCCGGTGAAAACCCATTCGGGGCCTGGAGCTTTCCTACCCTAAAGTTAGGTTAGAGCATTAGAGATCTCATCCTGCGTAATTTCAACCTCCAATGACTTAAAGGCCTCCTTTTCCAGTCGTGGAACAAGGAGATCCTAATAAAAACCCACCAAGCACCCCTGGTCTTCCTCCAGTATTGAGTGGTTGACGCTACCTAGGTAATCAGCAAAAGCCTGTACTATTTCGCCTGAAGTCTCTACAAAGGATTTACCCATCCGTGACCATCTTGTGGATTTATCCCTGGCCCTGCTCTTTCCAGGCTAACCTGCCTGCGTCCTCCCGGCCTTGTTGCTAACTTCGTACAGCCTCCCTTGTTTGTGTCTATATTGCATCCTTGCCTCTTGTTGGGCCAGGGCCTGTAGTCCTCGCTTAATGTAACAGACATTGGCCAGCTCCCGGGTGGGTTGCACCACGTACTTTGCCTCGCCCTGCACCAACTAGACCTCCAGTCCCCTACATTACTTCTCCCTTCTCCAGGCTCTTCCCCGTGACTTGTGCAATCAGGTGTCCACTCAAAACCGTTTTGTAGGCTTCCCAGACAGTAATGTTGGACTCTTCTGTCGCCATATTCTCCTCTAAGTAGTGGTCACTGGCTTGTAGTGTTGAACTACGTGTGGTTCAGTCTGTCAACTTAAAGGGGTACATCTTCTACCCCCCAACTGACTGGGTCCGTCCCATCTGAAGCGTCATTACCATGGAGGGCATGGTCCGAATTATCTCTGGGCAGGTAATCTGTTCCCTTAAAGTCCCCCACTTTATGGTGTGGCATCAGCAGATAATCCAACCTAGACATTGAATGCAATGAGTTAGAGGGATAGGAGTACTGCCTCATCCGGGGGTTTCATTCGCTCTAGAGGTCAGCCATCCCGTCGCATCCAAAAACTCCCTTAAACAAACGTCTGCCCTGGGAGGCATCACAGATTTGGCCATCCTGTTAAGATTGCCTTGCAGCGTCAAGTTAAGGTCGCCCCACACTATTAGCAAAGCTTCAGTGGCCTCCGTTATCCAGCCACCTAGCTTCACCAGGCCGTCATCCTGGAGGACCAGGGGTAAGTATCCGGAAGCCACCTTCAGGCGCCATCTGTTCCAACTGCTATAGCACTCCTGTGCATCACCCAGGTTGTAGTAACGTGCAAAGGCAGTGATCTGCACACCAGGATTCCCACACCCCTCGAAGAAATCAGCACGGGCCAACACCCAGTAATGCCCACAGGTAAGAAACCTGCATTTACAGCCCACCAGGTGTGTTTCTTGCAACAGGACCAGGTCGGAGTCATGTCTGTTCAAGTATTTGACCACAATTCTCAGTTTCAGCCTGTTACCCAAGCTGTTGACGTTCCAGGACAGTACTATAAGTGTAATCCCCCCCCCCCCACCAAGTAGCGTTGTGTCAGGGTACCTGCCATGTGTGTCTCGAGTATATACTCCCCGCGCTTGTCATGCAGTAAATGTGGAGGTGGATACCTATAACCCTGTGCCTCCAACTCCCCACCCCAACAACCTTGCACTGCAGGCCTAGAACTACCTGCTTCCCCAATTGCTGAGGTGTCTGTTGCCCCTTCACATCACATATTCAACACATGACCAAAACCAACAACACAGAGGTGGTCGATGGCAGGGCAAGACCCACAGATTTGTACTAAGACGTCCATATGTGACATCTTTAGAAACCCCCAGGTGCCCCAATGGGCCAGTCCACAAGCACATTCGAGCTCACCATACCATGTCAGAAAATCTCATTGGCCATCATCACCACTGGGGGAGGTGGAGTCTGTCCCTACCTGGGTTACTGCTCCATTATCCGAAGTCTCTGTGTAACCACCCCCCTCTACCCCTCCTCCCCCCCCAGTTGGTGATCACCAGGGTCAGTTTGTGGTGTAGATTGGCCACTACCCTTGCTCTCTTGGATTTGGCCTGATTTCTCGTAGGGGCCATTGTGGGGCATTTGTGTGGTTAGCGGAGCAGTCGGCGTTCCTGCCAGCCTTGTCGGGGTCCTGGGCTCACTGTGCCACTGGAATCAAGCTATCCTGGCTGATGAGGAAAAAAAAAAAAAAAACGAAACCAGTCCTAGGATGCTTGTTTCCGGTCCAGGGAGGACCTGGCTTGGAAGTTCAGGATGAACTGTTCCCATGAGGCACAGGGTCAAGACTGATTTGCATATGGCCAGGTCTAAACTGGGGTGGCATGCTGAGCAAAAGAATGATGGATTTAACCCAGATCTCTTGACTGGGGGTGAATGTTTTGATTTGTTCTGCATTCCGTCCATCAATTGTGTGTCTTTTGCCTTGTCCTTCTCAGGCATCAAGTATCCACCAGCTTCCAGCTAGGCCTACACCTCCGCGCCACTGACGCAAAAAAGTGAGATGATCCTTGATCTGCTACCCAGAGTTTTGCCAGAAAGAGAGCATATTTAAGATTCAAATGCTGTAGGTACCGTTTGACAACAAGGAAAGACTCCCACTGTCTCTGCACCACCGTGGTTCACCAGGGGATATGTGCACGCTCCCCCCCTCGGTATGCCATGGTCTATGAGTCCCCATCACTTGTAAGATATTGCCTCTGTCCCGAAAGTTAAGCAATCGAGTCACTATCGTCTGTGGTGGCGGCCCTGGTGCCGGTGAGCTTCTGGGGACCCTGTGAGCAATTCCACTGTGAACCACATGGAAGATCCTCCCCTCCCCAACACCACAGAGGATAGCCATTCCTCGAGGAATGTGTTTATAAAGAATAAGGGAGACCCATGGGTATCAAGCGACCAGGGTATGTAGTATTATAAAGGAACAGAGGTCCCTCAACGCAAAATGTACAGATAATGTATATGTTTGACTAGTACACAGATTAAAATCTCATTTATTAAATATTTTCTTTAAATAGGTGGGTGAAAACACAAACTAAAAACAGATAAATTAACAAAACTCTCAGGCACTCAAATGTGACAGAAATCAAGAAAATAGGTTAGTTACAATTCAGAACAGCACTTCTGCTCATATGTTCATTATTATATACATAACAGTAGGGTCAATGTGCACAGGTCGACGACGTTTCTATCCTTACAAAATCATAGTATCATCATCAGGACATTAACGATTCATGCCCAAGAATTTATAATTCCTCAAGGAACAGCTACATTCTTGCGCTTTCTCTGGGACTCCCAGCAGTCCAACGTTACCATAGGAGCGGCCTTCACCCTCATCCAGTATGCCCGCCAGATTAGCCACGGCCTTCTCTTGCGTGGGGAGATGGTCATCGCCATTTATAACTGTGGATCTGATTTGGGCCAAAAGGGCATTCCATTTCACGGACCATATCCACCAGCTTCCGGTGGTCAGCTCTCAAGAGTCCTACGTTGTGAGCCGTGGTATCAATCTTGTGTTCCAGGACAGTTTTAATCTCTTGTGGGGCCACCAGTATTGTGGCCATGTTGGCCACCAAATCCTGGACTCTATGAAGCCTCTTCGTGCCCCTGGGTCTCCGATGGCCACGCGGCCCAGCCCGTGTCCTGAAGGTCAAGGATAAATGAGTCTGTGGATCAAGCGGTGCCAAAGCTCATCTCTCAGGCAGCAGCCACCATGCGCGCCCAAGCCACGCCTCATAGTTGTGCGGCACGCCTATGTGGAACTCTGCGTCACTCGATGTCTGTTCCGATGAAGCTGTCATTTGTGCAGCAAGGCTTTGCGCCAAATGCAACCTTTAATTAAGCAAGGAGGGGTTTTCTCTGATGCCCCAAGGGTCCAGGACCTGGGGAGGCACCTCTTAGGGATCAGGGACTCACTATAGCAGAGGCAGTAGCAGGCTCAGGCAGGTCCAGTTGCAGCGGGCCAGTTGCAGGGACGCCTCTGATACTTGTGTCCCTGTAGCTCAAACATGCAGTCAGCCAACTGACCCTCAGAGTCACTCTGGGTAGCCTGGGATGAAGGGATTAGAGATCATCATTTCTATCTCCAATGATTTGCAAATGGTTGCCCAAAAGTTCAATCAATGTATGTCCAGCATTATATGCTGGATGAAGGACAACTCTCTCAAAATCAATACGGATAAAACCGAGGTTCTGGTCTTTGGACCTCAGACCCCCATTTGGTCTGCTGCCTGTTGGCCCGCAGACTGCGGTCCCCTTCCTGTTCCGGTCAACATGGCTAAGAATCTGGGGGTCCTCTTTGATGAGGGCCTGTCTTTTGACGCCCAGGTGAACCGTACAGTCAGTACCTGCTTTTACATCCTTAAAATTTTGAAGAAAGTTCTGCTGTATATCCCTTTGGAGCTACATCGGCCCACCATCATTGCACTAGTCACCTCCTGGTTAGACTACTGCAATGCTCTGTACCTTAATATCAGCATAGGTTCCCTGAACAAGCTCCAGGTGGTGCAAAACGCAGCGGCAAGGCTGGTCCTTAACATCCCGAAACACCAGTCCGCCAGTGAAGGTATCCGTGCCTTGCACTGGCTTCCCATCAGGAAGCGCATTTCCTTCAAGGCTCTGAACTTGGTGTACAAAGCTATGCATAGCAAAGGCTCACCACACCTTAAAACCATGTTTCAGTGGTACAGTCCAGGGAGAGCCTTGAGAATCTCCACTCATTAGAAACTTGTCTCTCCGAGATTTCGCAGGTCCAAATGGGGTGGCCGCTCATTCTCTGTGGCGGGCGCTAAACTTTGGAACTCTCTGCCCCCTTCTATTACCACGGCTGACTCGCTTCCGGTCTTCAGGAAACTTCTGAAGACCTGGCTCTTTGCCTCTTAGCTGGCTGCTGCTAGTCTCTCTCCTGCTCGCCTAGCTCCTTGACACCTTTTGGTTTAGTGCGCTCTATAAATACTATCCTATCATATCCTATCCTAAGGTAAGCAGGCCCAATCTTCCTTCTTAGACAGCAAGGCAGTCCTTTGAGCAGCAGAGCAGTCCTTCTTCTGTAACATCCACAGGTCCAGGGGTGTTATGCAGAGGGGCTCTGGAAGTTACATTTTTATACCTGGTCCAGCCTTTGTGAGGGAGGGGGGAGGTGATTTCCTCTCCTATCTTCATATCTGGTTCTGGAAGGTTCTTCCCCTTTCCCTGTCAAGGCTCCAAACTGTCTGGGATAACAAAAGACAGAGTGTGTGCACAGGAGGTAAAGGTCTTTGTATTCTAAGTGGGGTTGGATACAGCCCATCCCAGTCATCCTGCCAGAATGGCCCATCCTGTCCACACCAAAGCCCCCTTTGTGTTACTGTCTGGAAGCGATACATAAACCCCAACAGCAGAGCAATTAAGTCATGTGACCAGACACACTAGTAGAATGCACATGTTAATTTTGATGTCAATCTACGCAACAATATATGTATATTCAAATACAAGATCAAGTCACTGTTGTCAAAATCTCCCAAGATGACCTCTCCATCAACCCCGAGTAAGAAATACATGGTCAGTGATGGAGCAGAGAAAATAAAATTTTTAACCCCTAACAAATTATATAATTAATTAATTAAAATGTTCGTTTAAATGTATTAATCAACATTGTATGTGTGGGAATGGTAATATGCCAATGTATGTGCTAAATAATCTATTAATGAATGTCCGTGTGTCTAATCATAACGTAAAAATAAAAGCGTACTAAATAAAAATAAATGCATGTTTGTGCTTCATAGAAATAAAATGTGTCGTTGCAAAAACAATAGTGATGGTAAGTAAGGAACAGCTTAAATGTTGCTTTCTGCTAGGTAACAACTAATTGGGGTACGTAGACGGGAGGGAAACGAAAGGGATATTTTTCTCTATTTTAATTATGTTTTGTTTGCCTCAAATTAGTGCTTCTAAAAGTATAACCGAGTGGCGATATAAAATGGCCGCCAGTGGGAAGATGTGCGCAGGCGCAAGGGGACACGTGATACGGGAGGAAATTGGAGAAATCCGGAACCTCGTGATGTTTCTGAGAGGCTAGGATGCAAGAAATGGTCAAGGCTGGTGTGACCTAATTGAACTGATAGTGTGCCATGATGATCAGCAGAGAGTCCGTGGGAAAGAAGCCTAAGAGAAAGGACAATGACTGCGGAGTTCTCGAATGTGTCGAAAGAAGATACAAATGAACTGATCAAATCGGATGGAAAGGTTTAAGCGTATGGGAAAGGAAATGATCCAAGGACCCTTGAATCCAAGAGAACTTGATTAAAGAATGAATAAGCTGACATGCATGGACCAATGAAAGAAAAGCGTGATATTAATGTTGCAACAGTTAGTTAGCAAAGTTAGAATTAGGGTATAAGAGGGCCTACTCTTAGTGGGAGGGGGCAGTTGATGTCAGTCGTGGTTGCAGTCACAGTCAGGAGAGGAGTTGAAGAATCGTGTTGGTGGCTTCCAGTGCTGGGTGGTCCTGATCGATCCCTTACTGAGTGGGAGATGCAGAAAAGCTGTTAGAGGAGACGGGTCGCAGGTAGCTGATGCTGACGAGCTGAAGTTGCTGTTGCTGTCTTAACTTTACAGTTGAGTATGAGAAACAGGCTATTTCTAATCCCTAACTTAGGTTAGAAATCATTAGGCTAAATTAGGAAGCTAGGCAGGTAACTAGGGTTTTGGCTTCATGACAAAATTTCCTTTCTGCAATAAATTGATTATGCTTAATAAAAATTGTGAATTTAAGAATGAATAATTGAATAAAGTATTAAAAATTCTTTTCATGCTTTTAAAATTATATAAAATTTAAGATTCTTTAAACCCAAAAATGACTCAGTGGTTATTTTTCCTAAATGATTGTGACATAAGTAATTGGTTATTGTGATTCAGCTGGTCTTAATCACTATAAACTAATTTCTTAAATGAATGATTCATCGACAAACAATGAGCAGGAATATCTTAAGAAATAACTAAAAGAAAGGGACAAAATAAAGTAATAAGATATCCTGGCTCTTCCAGCGGTACATAAAATAGGTGTTCTTCATTTAATTCTCATGCTTCTCCTAGGAGTACAGAATTTCATAAAGGTGTAAAGGAAATCCAGGAGTGTGTGTGTGTGTGTTAGGCGATGTTTATGGGCCCCATCGTCATGTGGATATGAGAAATATAGTTTGCCCCTGGATGACCTATAAGTAACCTGGGAGGAGAATAGTTTTTATTGTACGCGCTGCATCAGATTTCTTGGTAGCAGAGTTATGGTTTTCTATAGATTAGTTTAGTGATTATTGATTATTGATTATTGATTATTTTATGACTAACACTATATGTTGAGTCGTGTTATGTTATATGTGAGTTTTCACGCTTCTGGGATGTAGGAAGTGGAACACGTGTGGCAAGAGAAGTCACATGGAATTTGGTACATGGTCTGAATTCATTTTGGTTATAACGCAGGTTGTGTTATGTTAGGGATTTCGGAGTGAAAAGTGTGTAAATGAAATAGCAAATCACGTTTACTTGTGAAACTTTGGCCTTAATTCTCAGGAGCCTAGTCTCCACATGTGTCTTATCCCCAGAGAAACGAGTAAATTGTTTGTTTGAAAGAAGGGTAAGGTAGAGGGAAGTGCTACTTTACTGGCGAGAGTAAAATAATTCTGTGGTAGGGTAGAGGTAAGCGCTGCCTACTGGAAAAACAGGATTCTTGTGTAAAAGGACAAAGCTGTCACTTTGTTTAGCGAATCAGACTATGGAATTGTTTATTTGTTGTAACTAACGAAGAAAACAGCGAAAAGAAAAATTGCCGATAAATTTTGTAAAGGAGGGGTAAAGAGTAGAAGTGACGTGGAAAGTGCCGCGCTAGGATTGGATAGTGCGCCAGTCACGTGAACACAGAGCAGGAGTGACGTAGAAAAGTGCCGCGCTAGGATTGGTTGGTTCGCGGTTGGTGGAAACTGTTCTGATTGGTACGTTAGTGTGAGTCGCGCTGTAATTGGTCGAAGTTCCGTACTCAGGAACAGCGTAAGAGTAGAGAGAAAACAAATAGAAAACATGCCGTATTACGAGTATGAAAGGGAGAGAACGTCATGGACGACGAAATTAAAGAATTTCTTTAAGAAGGACAAAAAGGTTGTGACTAGAGAGGGACAAGTAATTCCTCCGCCGAAATCAGCAGCTTCACATATGATGCTGAAATATGGATATCATACGTGCATATGGTTGGACAATTGGGTAAAATATACCAAGAATGATGGAGCATTGGCTTTCCCTGAAAATGGTTCTTTTAACGTAGCGGTTTTACAGAATTTAAGAGAAAAAATGTTTAAATTGGAACCTAGACCTAGACCGACACAGTTTGAGGCTTTAACAGAATGGGAAGATGAGATGTACGAAAAAGAAAGATTCAGAGGTATGAAAGGTTATGAGTTCGTGCCCGGAAGGTTGTGGGGAATGAATCATGAGGACAGAATAAAACGATGGAGATGTGCTAACATGACAGGAGGTTTGTTTCCAGCTTTTACAGTTGAGGAAGGGACTAAGAAAAAACGGACTGAGAAAAAGAAACATTTAGAGAGAGAAAAGTATATGCATGAGAGCGAAACGGATGACGAGTTGCTGGAAGATATATTAAATAAAAATCCACCTCCGTATCAGCAGAGTTCTACAGTGGTGACACCAAATGCGCCACCAATAGAAATTATGCAAAATAAAAGTCCAGAAAAAGAAAAGAAGTAAATAGGTCACAAGAACAAATAAGAACTTCTCAAAATGAGGGAATAGAAAACGACAATGCAAGTGAATTGGCAAGGACCACAAAAGAACTAACTGAGAAAATTAGAGAATTAACAAAGAATATGGAAGCAGTTACCGTGCCCGTAACAATAGGTCCAGTAATACCAGTTTTTGAGAATCAGAAAATTGATGAACGATCTTTGGTGATTCCCTTGAGTTCGCAATTCCAGAGAGAGAAGGAAAGAATGGAAACAAGTCCAGGTACAAGCAATTTGACTAGTGCTTACAGACCAAGTCCACCTGAAAATTTGACAGTAAATGAGTGTAGCGGTAGGAAAATACCTATGGTAACTGAATCTGCAACAGTGACACCTGAAAAGAGTGGAAATTGGACAGAAATAAATAGTACTCCCATAGGTCCGACTCCTGATGAGTTAAATGAGTGGATAAAAGCTTTTAAAATAAAAGAAACAGAAGAAAAACCATTAGATGTGATCAGATTGAAAATTGACATGGAAGAATTAATTTTAGGAACGATTGGTACAGAAAAGATAAAGAATTATCAGGATGATGAAATAATGTTTCTGTGCAAAAGTATAACATGGAGGGCAAAGAATTTACATGACAAATTAGAAGAAGTGGCCAGTGAGATTGGAATAGATTTTGCAAAAGTAAAAACGTTGCAGAAACCATACAGAGTAGATTTTTGTGAAAAAGATATTGAAAATTTGAATACAGCAGGAAGGCTGACACAGATAAAAGAGTTGATTGTTTTGTTGAGAAAGTGGGGTGATGTGGACAGATGGAAGGTTAGATGGACAAAGAAGAATGAGAAAAGTATAGACAAAGGTTCATTGGCTTTTATGATAACAGAAAAAGAACCTGTTGTTAAAGAATACCCTATGAGAGAAACTCCAGGTGGTAGTTACGTGCATGTTCCCTGGACTAGGCAGGACATCCTGTCATTTACAAATGACTTTCCAAAGTTAAGAGAGAAGCCAGTTGAGTGGTACCGACAGGTAGAAAGGTTTGTAAAGGTCTCGAAGGTGTTGTGGATAGATTTGGATGGATTGTTTGACATAGTGGTACCAACGGATCTGTGGTCGGAATGTAAGATTACAGTTGACTGGCCAACTACAGAATATCCAAGAGATCCTAAGACAGGAGCTCCAGGACCAGATGTGATGAAGAAATACGACAAGGTGATTACCTTTTTGAAGAATAAGATTCCTCCCAAAGAGACAGATTGGGTTAAGATTGATAGAACTACACAGGAAAGTAAGGAGTCTGTACATGCATATTATGAGCGCTTGTTGTTGGTTTTCAAACAGTATAGTGGTTATGAGGAATTAAGTGAAAAGGATATGAGTCATTTTGTATACCGATTTGTATTTGGCCTGAAACAAGAAATAAGCAATATGATTAAGCAACATATGATAAACTGGCAGAATGCAAGTGTAGATGAGGTGCTGAGGTATGCTAAGTATTGTAGTGATGAAATAGAGAGTAAACAGCGTAAGTTGAAAGAAAAGGCAATGTGGGCACAAGTGAAAGTGGCAGAGAAACAAGAAGCCCAATTGGACAATAATAACGGAAACGAATCAGGACAGAATAAGATGCGACCAAACATAGGTAAAGGAAAAGGACAAGTGAGTCTAGAAGAGGCAAAGAAGAAATGGCCATGTCATAATTGCGGAAAATTAGGGCATTGGAGAAATGAGTGTAAGTTCCCACCTAAACCTAATCCGGAACATCAATCATTAACTCCACAGGTGCAGAATGAGGTAGTTGTTCAACAAAGTCAGGTGCCACAACCACCACTTCCCAACACTGTTAACCAGCAGAGATACAGTACAGAAACAGGATTCTACGGAGGAGAGCAGGTAACACAGTTGCCGCGAGCAGCTAACATTTCTCAGTATTGGTTGCATCAGAGTGAGGATGACCCGGATGAAAGTTTCTGACGGTGCGCAAGAGAGGGGAAAGAGTGCGTGCTTGGCGCAACTCTAGAGGTAGATCAGTCTGGTCCCTTTGTGGATGGAGAAGTGAATGGTGCAAACGTAACATTCCTTGTCGATACTGGAGCTACCCGTTCTACTGTTAGATCAGTGGAAATTCCGAACCTTCCTATCTCAGGTGAATACATCCAAGTGGTAGGAGTAGCCAATCAACAGATTAAAACCCCACTTACTGAATTGGTGGAAGTAAAAATTGGTTCTTTTAGCAAAATGCATAAATTTGTAGTGTGTGATTGTAGTCCTGAAAATCTTCTAGGTCGTGACCTTTTGTGTAAAATGAATTGCACAATTTATTGCACACCAGAAGGAATAGGTTTCCAGACTTCGGATGAAGATGTTCTGTATAAAGTAACTTTGATGAATCAAGAACCTGAAACGAATGGTTTATTTCCTGCATTTGATGCAGAAAAACTTCCAGAAGAGCTAAAAGGTGCAGTAAAAGAAAGTGTGTGGGATTTTACAGGAGAGGACATTGGATTAATGAGAGAAGTTGATCCTGTGAAAGTAACAGTGAAAGAAGGGATAATTTATCCAAACACGCCACAGTACAAATTAACTCCAGAAATAATTGAAGGAATAACTCCTGTGATAAATAAGATGATTGAACAGGGAATTTTGAAAGAAATCATGAGCAGTCCATGTAATTCACCTATTATGGGACTGAAAAAGCCAAATGGAACATACAGAATAGTACAGGATTTGAGAAAGATCAACAAAATAGTGGTACCCTGTTGTCCAATAGTGCCAAACCCTGCAGTAATTCTATATCAAATCCCGCATGAAGCTGAGTGGTACACTGTGATAGATTTGTGTCACGCATTTTTCTCTATTCCTTTGCATCCAGATAGCCAGCCATTATTTGCGTTCCGGTTCGGAGAGCGTATTTTGGCATGGTGCCGAATTCCTCAGGGGTATACAGAAAGCCCCTCAATTTTTAATCAGATTCTAAAAAAATCTTTGGAAGACTTAAAAATGCCAGAAAAATCAGTGATGGTGCAGTATATCGATGACCTATTGGTGGCATCGAAAACCAAGAAGCATGTGTAAGTGACACAATTGCTTTGCTGAACCATTTGGAGAAAAGAGGACATAAAGTGTCCCCTTCAAAATTACAGTTTTGTCAGAAAGAAGTCCAGTATTTAGGGCATAAAATTGAGAAAGGAGTGCGGAAAATAGCGACAGAAAGAGTAAGAATGATTCAAGGAATGAGAGCACCAATGACTCAAAGAGAGGTAAGAATGTTTTTGGGAATGGTTGGATATTGTCGACAATGGATAAGTGGATTTTCTTTGATTGCAAAACCCTTACAAAAATTGACAAAGAAAGATGTAAAAGACCCTTTTGAGTTAAACAAAGAAGAAATGAAATCTTTCAAAGAATTGAAAAAGAAACTGTGTGAGGCCCCTGCTTTAGGCATGCCAGATTATGAGAAAGATTTTGAGTTGTACTGCAGTGAAAGAGATGGATGTGCATTTTCAGTACTGGTACAAAAACACGGGACCATGAAGAGGCCGATAGCTTACTTTTCAGCTGTTTTAGATCATATAGCAAAAGCATTACCTGGATGTTTGAAAGCAGTTGCTGCTACTTGTGTAAGTCTGGAACAAAGTGAAGGTATAGTGATGGGGTATCCACTGAGAGTATATGTTCCCCATTCAGTAGAAATTCTTTTGACAAGAACAAAAACACAGTACATGACACATAGTCGGCTGACTAAGTACGAAAAAGTCATCTTGAGTGCTGAAAATGTGACCATAGATAGATGCATAAATGTAAACCCTTCTACATCATTGCCAGATGAAGAGAGTATAATTGAACAAGACGAAGTAGATCATGATTGTCTGAATGTGCTGGAATATTGCACAAAACCAAGAGCTGACATAAAAGATGAACCGTTAAAGGAATCGGATTATGTCATGTTTGTAGATGTGTCATGTTTACGCACAAAAGAAGGAGTGTTAAGCGCAGCTTACGCAGTATGCACAGTGGCAACTGTGATGGAAGCGTCTTGTCTGAAAGGAGTTAGGTCTGCCCAAGTTGCGGAACTAATTGCTTTGATTCAAGCATGTAAATTGGGGAAAAATGTACGAATCACGATTATGACCGATAGCCAATATGGTTTCGGCATCGTACATGATTTTGGCCAGATTTGGTCACAAAGAGGATTTTTGACATCTGCAGGAACACCTATCAGAAATGGAGATTATGTTAAAAAACTGCTTGAGGCGATACAGTTGCCTAAACAAATAGCTGTAGTGAAGTGCAAGGCGCATAAGAAAAACGAAGACTACATAGCGGTCGGCAATAATTATGCTGATGAGATCGCTAGATATTGTGCGGAAAACATGGCGTCCCTGAACAAAAATAGAGAAAGGGAGCATGTCTCTTGTCCTTTGCTTTTCACTAATACAGTCGAAACATGGGATGAAGTAAGGCAGTTACAAGAAACAGCAAGAAATGAGGAAAAAGATTACTGGATTAAAGCAGGATGTAGAAGACAGGAAGATAATGGAGTGTGGGTATACAGAGATGAAAGACCAGTTATGCCTGATAGCATGATTGCAGACATGGCACGGATGTACCATGGACAAGCTCATATTGGGAGAGATGCAATGATTAGACTTTTTAGACAAACCTGGTATAACCCAAAATTCAGAGCCATTGCTGAAAGTCTTTGTCAAAGATGTCTTATTTGTCAACAGTTTAACCCAGGAAGAAAAACAGTAGTGAGTCTAGGAACAATAGGACGAGAAGGAGGTCCATTCACAAGGATACAGATGGATTTCATTGAGATGCCCCCTAGTAACAGATTAAGATATGTTCTAGTGGTCGTCTGTTTGTTCTCTCGTTGGGTGGAGGCATACCCCACAAGAAGGAATGATGGAACAACAGTGGCAAAACTTATGCTGTGAGAGTTCATTCCGAGGTATGGTTTTCCAGTCACGGTTGAGACGGATAGAGGAACACATTTTCAAAATGAGTTGATTCAATTGATTTGTGAAGCATTGAGTATTAAACAAAAACTACATTGTGCTTACAGACCCGAGGCTTCTGGGGTAGTAGAGCAGATAAATGGAACAATTAAAAACAGATTAGGAAAAATGTGTCAAGCTACAGGACTCAAATGGCCAGATGCACTGCCTCTTGTTCTGATGACCATCAGAAGCATCCCTGAAAAGAAAACGGGACTCAGTCCTCATGAAATGATCATGGGACGAGCAATGAGACAAGCCCACGTACCCGTCAACAAGTTATTAACCATAACTGATGATCTAGTACTGGATTATTGCAAGGGACTGGCTGATGTGGTGCGTTCTGTGTTTCATCAGGTTGGACCGGATGCGACCACTCTTGAAGAAAACCAGCCCACGACTTGAATCCAGGAGACTGGGTCCGTATAAAAGTCCACAAGAGAAGAAACTGTCTAGTTCCACGTTGGGATGAGCCAAGACAGGTAATCCTAGTGACGACGACTGCTATCAAGTGTGCAGGAGTGAAGAACTGGGTTCATGCCAGCCACACAATCAGAGTTCCAGAACCTACAGATCGACATGTGAGTCGGCGTCTGGAAGTGTGGGATAAAAGCTTAACGGATGGGACAACCAAAATAAAAGAAAGGGTGCCAGAACTTGAAGATCGACCTGAAAGTCGACATCTGGAAACCCCAACTGCAAGTACCTCTAGAGAAGAGGAAGAAGAAGGAGAAGAAGAAGAAGAAGAGAAAAGTTCAGAAATTCCAGAACTTGAAGATCGACCTGTAAGTCGACATCTGGAAATATCTGACACAACTTCAGACTCTGATGATTCAATTGAAAACCGTAAAGAATTCCTAAGAAAAACTTGGGGTTATAAACCAATTAGAGAAGAAACTGAGCAAGAAATTGAGTTAGATGAACAACCAGGTACAAGTTATGGTGGAATTCCTTCAGAAACAATATTAATAGATGAAGTAGGGAAAGAAGTACATAAAAGGTTAGAAAATCGAGAAGAACCCCGAGGAGCAATAGGGATAGATAGAGAAACAGGAGAACAGGGAAATTTAGAAGCAGAAAAGGAGAAAAACACCAAATCGGAAGAACCCCGAGGAGGGACAGTAATAAGGGAAAACAAAAAGGAGAAGACCGATCCACCAGTAGGAGATGACGAGATTATAAGTTTTAAAATAAGAGACAATAGTGAAACAATTGAGACAGAAACAGAAGAAAGTGGAGGAGAGGAAAAAGCAAAAACTGAATCAAGAAAAAGAAATTGGAAATCAGAAGGAGAAGAAAGAGAAGGTGAGGTCAAAAGGCCAAGAAAAGGAGATAATTGGCCCAACAGCTATGTAAGAAAATTGAGATATAGAATAATAAGAGCGGAAGACGAAGGTGCTGAACAAGTAAATGAAGTAACAAGTCAAAAGGGACAAGAAAAACCAAGTGGAAAAAGATTACAAAAGTCCAAAAGGACAAAGAAAGTGAATTCAAAATTTAAGTCACCTGAGTGGCTGTATATTGCTCTAACTGATTACAAAGAAGAAGAAGAAAACACTCACGGAAACCAGAGACTAAGAAGTCGGATGGGAAAAGGTGAGATGCAACAAAACTGAAGTGAAGACTTATAGTGCTTCTGCCGGACGTGACAATTTTACTGGATGTGACAAATCACCGGATGTGACAACGAAAGAATTCTGGAAAGAATTAAAGAAAGTACCGAGCAAAGACTTTTTGAAAAGCAGAGTGGCATCTAAGTCATTTTGAGGTGTAGTGACACAATTTTCTGAAAACTTAACAAATAGAAAAAGAAAAATGGAAAATAATGAGAATAGAAGAGATAAATGTGAATTTATAAAGAGATGGTGCAAAATGTGCTGCTTTTGTACAGGGTTATTAATGACCATATGGATAGTTTTAGCAATCACAATTCCTATTAGTGTAGCTGTGATAGAAGCAAAAAATGATACTAAACCAGAAAAAGAAACTAATAGTAAAGAACCAGTTGTTTTAAGAAGTAGTGCAGAGTTGCATAAGGATAAGTCAATAACAGATTTTTCAAAGAATGTTTTTACAAAATTGTTGTATGAGTATGTAGAGACAATGGACGTTAGAGATTGTTATGTTTGTATGCAGTTGCCTGCATCAGTATCAGAAGGTGTGACTTATCATCACTTACCTCTGACTTATGGAATAACATGTAGTGTAATAGCAAGTTTATTTTATAAAACAGGTAGATTAGAATCTTATTATACTGATATAGATAAGATATTTGCAAACATTCCAGTAGTACCAGAACTTAACAAAGTAAAACCAGCAAAGGTTTTAGGAGAATTCTTTTTAGAACATAGAAAATTAACGTTAGAAGAAATAATTAGTAACAACCTTACCTGTGAGTTAAAGAAAGAAGAAAAAGTATTTTTAGATATGGTTGAAGAAAGAAGAATGAAATTTCAAAAAGAAGCAATAAAGAGGAAGGAAAACGCTTATGGACGTTTGAGGAAGGAAATCATGAAGGGAAAAAGATAAATGCAGCAATGACTTTAGACTGGCCACAAACAGGAAAGTTGTGCATTAGGAGAAATAAGACAGTCTATGACAATTACTTTGTAGGTTCCAGTATCTGCCATGACAATTATCAAATTCTGGGAGGTTGGGGATTCAAAGGTGGAAAGGACCCAATATTTCCAGGTATCTATTATGTTTGTGGGAATAGAGCTTATTACAGGTTACCGGACCATTGGTATGGAACTTGTTATGTAGGCCTGGTCTTTCCAAAAAAAATTCACATGGATAGAGAAGAAAAAGGAACATACAAGATGATTAATAGATTTACACGTAGAAAGAGGGAAAGTTTTTCAGAAATTGTAGGTGATATTTTTGGAGCATTGATACCAGCAGTGGGAATATCTTTGAATGCATTTAAAATTCGGAAGTTATCAACAGTAGTAGATCGTTTGTCTACAGATACTGCGGGAGGGTTCTTAATGGTAAATACCGAAATGGTTGCCATGAGAGCTATGGTGATGCAAAATCGGCTTGCCCTTGATATTCTTTTGGCAAAAGAGGGTGGAGTCTGTGGAATGTTGAAAGTCCAACATTGTTGTACTTACATTCCTGATAACAGTGAAAATATACAGAAGTATATTACAAATATTACAAGTTTGCACAAAGAATTAGTTCCACTGGAGGTTGAAAGTGTTTTGGGAAAACTTGGTAGAGGGTTTTCCTCAGTAGCAAATTGGTTAACTAGGATGAGTAAACTAGTAATAGGGAAAGTTATAATAGTAGCAACTATAGTAATATTGTTAGCCATGATATTGAAAATAGTAATAACATGTATAAAGAGGAAAGTAAGACAGAATAAGATAAGGAGAAATAACAGAATAATGAGAGAAAGAGAGAGAGAAATGGGTGAAATTGAATTGGAGAAAATGAAAGAAAGCATGTATAAAGAGACTAAAAGGCAAGATGAAGAAGAAACAGAGATATAAATAACAGAAAGCAAAGGATGAAAGACATGCTGCCTGAAAAGAAGTATGACTTGGGTTTTATGTGGTGATTTAAAAATCACCAAAGGGGGGAGTTGATGGAGCAGAGAAAATAAAAAAATGTAACCCCTAACAAATTATATAATTAATTAATTAAAATGTTCGTTTAAATGTATTAATCAACATTGTATGTGTGGGAATGGTAATATGCCAATGTATGTGCTAAATAATCTATTAATGAATGTCCGTGTGTCTAATCATAACGTAAAAATAAAAGCGTACTAAATAAAAATAAATGCATGTTTGTGCTTCATAGAAATAAAATGTGTCGTTGCAAAAACAATAGTGATGGTAAGTAAGGAACAGCTTAAATGTTGCTTTCTGCTAGGTAACAACTAATTGGGGTACGTAGACGGGAGGGAAACGAAAGGGATATTTTTCTCTATTTTAATTATGTTTTGTTTGCCTCAAATTAGTGCTTCTAAAAGTATAACCGAGTGGCGATATAAAATGGCCGCCAGTGGGAAGATGTGCGCAGGCGCAAGGGGACACGTGATACGGGAGGAAATTGGAGAAATCCGGAACCTCGTGATGTTTCTGAGAGGCTAGGATGCAAGAAATGGTCAAGGCTGGTGTGACCTAATTGAACTGATAGTGTGCCATGATGATCAGCAGAGAGTCCGTGGGAAAGAAGCCTAAGAGAAAGGACAATGACTGCGGAGTTCTCGAATGTGTCGAAAGAAGATACAAATGAACTGATCAAATCGGATGGAAAGGTTTAAGCGTATGGGAAAGGAAATGATCCAAGGACCCTTGAATCCAAGAGAACTTGATTAAAGAATGAATAAGCTGACCTGCATGGACCAATGAAAGAAAAGCGTGATATTAATGTTGCAACAGTTAGTTAGCAAAGTTAGAATTAGGGTATAAGAGGGCCTACTCTTAGTGGGAGGGGGCAGTTGATGTCAGTCATGGTTGCAGTCACAGTCAGGAGAGGAGTTGAAGAATCGTGTTGGTGGCTTCCAGTGCTGGGTGGTCCTGATCGATCCCTTACTGAGTGGGAGATGCAGAAAAGCTGTTAGAGGAGACGGGTCGCAGGTAGCTGATGCTGACGAGCTGAAGTTGCTGTTGCTGTCTTAACTTTACAGTTGAGTATGAGAAACAGGCTATTTCTAATCCCTAACTTAGGTTAGAAATCATTAGGCTAAATTAGGAAGCTAGGCAGGTAACTAGGGTTTTGGCTTCATGACAAAATTTCCTTTCTGCAATAAATTGATTATGCTTAATAAAATTGTGAATTTAAGAATGAATAATTGAATAAAGTATTAAAAATTCTTTTCATGCTTTTAAAATTATATAAAATTTAAGATTCTTTAAACCCAAAAATGACTCAGTGGTTATTTTTCCTAAATGATTGTGACATAAGTAATTGGTTATTGTGATTCAGCTGGTCTTAATCACTATAAACTAATTTCTTAAATGAATGATTCATCGACAAACAATGAGCAGGAATATCTTAAGAAATAACTAAAAGAAAGGGACAAAATAAAGTAATAAGATATCCTGGCTCTTCCAGCGGTACATAAAATAGGTGTTCTTCATTTAATTCTCATGCTTCTCCTAGGAGTACAGAATTTCATAAAGGTGTAAAGGAAATCCAGGAGTGTGTGTGTGTGTGTTAGGCGATGTTTATGGGCCCCATCGTCATGTGGATATGAGAAATATAGTTTGCCCCTGGATGACCTATAAGTAACCTGGGAGAAGAATAGTTTTTATTGTACGCGCTGCATCATCAGTCAGGCCCTGCGACCTAGGCCTGAGGCTACTGATTGACAGATCACAGGTGGGGTGGCACGTAACCAGCCGGACAAACACGCGAACAGGAAAAACCCACTGATAGGCAGCAACAACACAATGGTCCCAGGAGATTGGCCCCAATAAAGCACATATGGCCAGAGGGGTGTTGCATTCGCTAAACACCATAAAGTCAGATGCCACATAAAGTTAAGAACACTCATTCAATCAGAGCACAACACACACAGTACACACAACGATCATGCGCTCCCCATACCGGACATCTGGACACTTCACCCAATGACCCTCATTGTGTCTGTACAAGGTCAAGACCCATATGCATTCACTATCAGGTGGCCTAATTTACACCCCATGACTAGGCCCACAGTCCTTTCTCTAAAATAAGATCTAAATTGCTTTATGACGCTCCAAAGACTATATAATGGCACTCAGAACTAATGTATGTTGAGACAGTCCTCAGACCCATTTCTGTGGTTGTTTCCTGGCCAAAGAGTTTAATTAAACCACCTGTTCCGGTTTTGCCAAATGCCTCTTGTCTTTTGTTTTTTCAAGATAAATTCATATTCCAGCAACATTTTGGTGAGCCTGATAGAAGAGGTAGGTTCTTTAAGCCCGACTGCAAACAAAGGAAAAGGACCCCGCCTGAACGGATTCACATCTGTGAGGCAAGGGTGGTGAGCAGACACTGCAATTTGGTTGAAAGTTCTGCTGAATCCTCGGGGCGGAGGTCCATCCTGAAGCCGCAGTCAGTGGGTAAGAAACTACATCTGATCCTTAGTCCCAGCATTTGGCGAATGGCAAACTAGGAAGAAGCACAAAAAGTTAACCTGAGTGCCCTGCCACTAACAGAAATCTGACATATTGTCCACTTCATGTGGCTGAACTGAGTAGTCACAAAGCGGCCTCGGATGCGATCCCACGGAGGTCACCTTTCTTCGGTAGTCAGCAGGCTAGGAAAGGTGAAGGCTGGGCGTGACGCAGTCGGTATGCTTGTCCCCTGGGTGTGATACAGGGGCGAGGCCTCACAGCTTGGACCTCTGGGCGTAACACAGAAGGTACGCAGAGGCACTGGGTGTGATATAGGGCCAACACTTCTATCTTATTTTTTCATCTAAAGGGTTTTCTCAGTACTGTCAGTTTCTTAACACTGGTAGTATCTGAAAGAAGTGAGAGGTGTTATTCGCTTGGACCACTGGGCGTGACACAGGCGGTATGCATGACCCCTGGGTGTGATATAGGGTGTAATTCGGGCGTAAGGGAAAATTTGGATCTTGGGCACCAGGTGTAGCTTGTGTTTGGCCAAGGAGGGCCTGTGATTGTCAAGTTGTTCCTTCTTCTCTGCATAAATTGTTGCTATCTTTGTCCCAGAGCCGATATTGACAGACAATCGGGCTCACTTAGTCACGTGTACCGTGCAGAGTCGCCCCTCGTCATCGGGGAAGCATGCGCTAGGAGCGGGCTAAGTTCTTTTTTTTACAGTCACCATTTTTTCTGCCAGTTTTTTATTGCTTTCTCTCTCTCACTCACTCTCTTTTCTGTCATTTCAGTGTTCAGATGTTACATTCATGACGTTTTGTATATTATTGATTTAATGTTTGTATGGAGAAGTCGCCATTTCCGCCAACTGTTGTTCCATATCTGCTATTCCGCTGCTAAAAATTGACAGTGTTTTGCATTTAACTGTGGCACTTGCTTTCAGGTTGTGACCCTTTATATGCATAGTTGTTGTTTTTGTGAAAAGTCTGTTTTTGATGCATCACGGTCTAAAGCTGAGCTCGTAATAAGTAGTTATTGCCGGCATAATCCAGTGTACATATCCCCACGATCAGAGTAGAAAATTTGGATTATTTTGACCCGAGAAGTTAGAGTATACTGTTCCCTTGAAAAGTTCCCAACCAAATTATGGAGTCACCTCTAACCTACATGCAAACTAGGTTCCCCACCCAGGCTAAAAAACTAGATACGTTTTGCCATGAATGGCATGCACAGACTAAGGCATACGCATTCCCTTGGCCAGAGGGAGGAACATTCAACACCAACATAATAGAACACACTAGGACACACATTCGGACCAAATATGTAGGACAAACGAAAGCTAGAAGAGAGGCACTGTTAGAACTGTGGGCCGTCTTCGAGGTGGCCCAGACCGACAAGCCCGTCTCAGAACAAGCTAGTAAGGCATCCGAACCTCCCCCACCGTATATGGGAGCAGATGTGCTCTCTCTGATGTCTGCCATCCCAGCCGCTCCTACAATAGGATACACCAACGCGTCGGCCCACCAGGCAGCGAGCCGCTAGATCTAGGACTGGCAAGCCCAGGTGATTCCAGCCTCACCCCAGCTCGGTGCTACAGTTCCCCGTAGTTCAACCCCTCCCCCCGCATCCATTGCATTCAACACATCAAGCCCCAGCGGCACAGGGAACCTGCGCTCCAACCCGTCCATTAGAATGCTCTTAGGTGACCGAGAGGTTCATAGCGGTTCTGGACAGTGACACCACTAGTGGGGGCGAGAAAGTAGGTCCCAGTCTCCCAGGGTCTGACATCTAGGGGTGGGGGGGGAGCCACAGGGTATACTTCCCCAGGGTATGGTCAGGCAGTGGGAGAGACAACAGGAAGTGAGTACGAGGGCAAGTTCCTACCAAAAAGAAGCTAGCGCAGCACCGAACGAAGGAGGCAGCCCAGGCGGGAGTTAGAGAGGAGGCTCGAGTTAAGGATGGGAAGAGAAAGAGCTCTTGCCGTGGGAGCACTAAGAGAGAACAGAGCAGCACACCCTAACACCAAGGAAGAGTGGGGCCAGACCCAAGTTTCCACACAGAGAGGAGTCCAAAGTAAAACCAGAGGGGAGGTCCCCATTGGGGACCCAAGCCTCACCAGATCGTCAGTGTAGGAGAGGGGCTGACCAGGAAATAAGGGATCAAGGTAGCCTAGTTCAAACCTAATTAAGGCGTAGAAGAGGTAACATGGCCCTTTGCGCGCACTCAAGGAGAGCGGCGACAAAGACGTCTGTCGCTCCCCCCGAACCCCAAACGCACCGGTCAAACTGACCCCTAGAGAGATAGTGACTAGAGAAGAAGGCAAGGTCTTTGCACTGTCATTCTGCCACCTGCTAGCCCGTTGGACCGAAAGGAAGGGTAAATATGATAGACCCTGGCTGGAGGAGTGATCCTTCGAACCAGAGGATATGGACGTCACGGAAGACTGCACCCGGCACGCAGGGGGAGATCCCAAATGGAGGATTGCATGAGAAGATGAGAGCGCTACGTTGGGGAGAAACCAGCGGAGCTGTTCCAAGCCAAAATATGCTGTTATTGCAGAAGGGCCCGGCAGTGACCATCTATGTGTCATGGGCTCAGATGGATTAGGAGGGGCTCGGGGCTAAACTACCCCTACTGATGGATGGGGCAGGAGAATGGATCTCGTGTTTTGATAAAAACACTGCAGGAATAAATCTAGCAGTAGGCAATGTCAAGAGTCTGCTCAGCAGCCTCATCGGGAAACAGACCAACACGGTGTTCACCCGAGCCCGCATCCCAGCAGTCACGCTGATCACACCGAGCATGACGGGCTGCATTCAATTCTTTCAGGCATCAGATATGGACGGCCCTTAGGGAAATGTTTCCTGACTGCCCATATATAAGAGGATTGATGGCAGAAAGCATAAAGCCTGGGGAGACTGTAACTGGCTTTTTGGACAGAATGAGGGAACAGTGGGGACAGAAAACGGGACAACCATGGATCGACATAGGCCTCCAGGTCGCATTCTTCTGTAACATCTTCAAAAAGGGGCTGCCCACCGAAATTTAGAGTGGACTGGATAGCGTGGTAAGGTTAGACACCAAACCCTGGCGAGAAATACAGGCCCACATATTACACTACTACAGAAAGAAACAGGAAAAGAACAGGGAAAAACAGGAGCAATCCCAACGAGACACAAAGATAATAAACAAGAAAGAAAAAATACTTGAGAAAGAAAAATAAAATTCAAATTTTTCTAACCAGAGTGTTTAGGTCGTCTGTAGTTTAGTATAACTGTTGAGTCTGAATGGGTATCAGTATTGGCATTTTTCTGGTTGTCAATTGTTCTCAGTAATGGTAGGTGTTAGAACAATATACTTAACAGAAGATTAGCATTCTGAGAGCCCTCGCCATGTGAACCTCCCCCACTGTGACACCCCAGGCTCTGGCGGCACATCGCTGGCCCCGTTAGAAGTAGACCTGCTGCAGTTGTTCCCCCCACGAAATCCAAAAGACGAGCCGGCCAGGGTTCTTGTTCCCTTGTGAAGCTGATCCAAATATCGGAGTCAAGCGCAAAGTGAGAGATATGTGCTTACATTAGACACTAATCTGCAGTATAACATTAAAACTGACCCTGTCTTTATGCCCTTAACAACATAATGCCAAAAACATGGATTCATTTATGAACAATAAGTGTTAAAAACGTTAAGGCAATGCATGTCAGCGATTTAGTTCCTCTCTTATTTCAAGTTTTACTTAATCTTGCCTTCCTCAAGAGTTAGGTATTTAATCATGTTGTGTTTCTTTCTGTATTTTTTTTCCATGCATACTTTGAGCTGTGCTGGTGTTTATGAGGGGCTTTCATTGACAGCTCTGACGCTGAAGCCAAAGCTAAGTGCCTGTCAGTGGGTTGTCCTCTTTGCAGAGCACACAGAACAATGGTCATGTATTCCAGTTCTAATTGCAATTTTGTGAAAATGTGTGTGAAGGGGTGCACAGATGGCAAGATATTTACAGGGCAAAAGCAGAAGTCAATAAATTGCTTAATGTGGGTGCAGTGTATGTTTGGAAGTGGTGAAGTGGAGATGCAGGGAAGTGCATTCGGGGAGAGTGAAAAGAGGGTGCTGAAGAGGAAAGAGAGGTGGTTGAAGATGTGCAGGTCTTTTTTTCAATTTTTTTCCTCTGGAGGAGGATCCAGCCTGGAACCCACGTTTGTCCATTAAGCTTGACCGCGTCGCTCACTACATGAAAGTCATACCAAACTTTTATGGTACACCACTTTCAAATGTCACCAGCCGCCACTGCCCAGACCAACTCGAATGCACCTTACATTCAGCTACAGCAAAATCAATTTGCGACCACACCACCGCAGCAAGGACCAGATGGTTGACCGAACATGTGGCCACAGCAGCAACAGACAGGGAACCTAGCCCGACAAGGGCCACAACCACAGCAGGGAGGGCTAACTGTCTGGGGAGGCAATACCTTTGCACCAACACAAACCTCAAATACGCAGTAAATTCAAGCCCCTAATGCAAAACATACACTTCACGTAAGACAACATTAGGAATTTCAAGTCTGTACTAGCGTTCGGGAAACTCAGGGCTGCCGTACGTTGTATCGATCATGAATTCGCACTACAGTCCAGCAATCTAGGCCCCACTATGCTGCAGATCTCCCGGGGCGGGGTTGGCTGGCTACGCCCTAGGGGGAGGGCAGTCTGAGAAGGGGCAGGGTGGCTCCCCCAACCAGCGCATAAAAACAGTCACCCAGCTCCACTCATCCAAGTCCAGTTGGGATGGGTTTCTATTACGAGATCAAAGGGACTCCATTCTCGGGTCTTCGGCCCGGGACCAAAATTCTATCACAACATGGGGTCCCGACCGCCTTCAAGTGCCTCCAGGCCATTGGAGGCGCTTTTTTGGTTCCAAAACGAGGCGATGTTCCAGTGTCGGCATTCAGGTTTCCCGCGCACTAGGGATAATGGTGTCCCCAAAACGCTGAAGTCCACGCACATAGTCTGACAAATTGCAAAGCACCGCATGGCGCAGAGTCGGTAGGGGGTTCACCAAAACTGCCAGCCCGCTCAGTCCATTACCCGTATTGGGGGACTTTCGACTGAATTCTGGTCTTGCACCAGACCCTCATCTTGGGGAAATGTTGCCTCCTCCGCCCTTCAAAAATTTACCAGCGTCCAAAACCTGTCCACCGGGTCATGTCCTTCCAGACAATGGGGGTAGCATATCACCGGTCAGAAGCCCTTGGCCATAGCCGGGAGCGCAGGCCCAAATATTCTAGATCCGAGGGAGAGAGGGTGCCGGGAGAGAGGAAGTCCGCAAATATCCATCCCAGCTCCGTGCAAGAAAACCAGAAATAACATCCCGCCGCCCGGCCTAGTGATTAGCCACCTCACAAAAACCTAACACACACAGACTGGGAATGACCCATAGGCTTGATTTCAGACATTGTCACAACAGCATCACAGGGGCCATGAAGCAAATCCCTGGCCCTCTCCGGTACACAACAGTAGGGACAGCAAATCACATTAAAATCTAGGGACGCGCCAAAACACCAGCCCAACAGAAGTCTCTAGGAACAGGGCGTGACCAGGACACTTTGTGCCACTAGGGAGAATCACGCTGCACAGCGTGTGCCGGAGCTAGAGGGGCAGACACGTCACCTCAGAGCACGATGTGAGCATTTACAAACACCCAATTGTGATACACCCTCTCTTCTACATTGCCCCGTGCAAGCATAGGTCAAAAGACACCGCCTGTACCAATACACTTACCTCTGTGCACATTAAGGAAGGTAGGAGGCTAGAAGACTGACGACACAAATAACAAGCAGCTATCACTCGCTTCCAGAAATGTCCCTTACTGCTGTGGTGAGGGGGGAGAGACGATGACTCATGAGTAAAAGATCCAAGTGACCCAAGAACAACCATTCACAACTGAATTTCTAAATAATTACCATAATTGGGGCCACCTTCCGGTACCCCACTAACATTGCGTGAATAAAAATAGGAAACAGTGCAAAATCCCACACAGGAATGGCAAAGGAAACCCCAAGGTTGATTTAGGATGATACGTAAGGATGCATGCTTTTTAAACCAACCAAGAAACAGCTCTTGTCCAACAGGACTGCAGTCGAGCCACAAGTGCACCACCTTTACAGCGGCCCACCACGTTTGCAGAGGCTACTTTCAGAATCTCAACCAGGCCCAAGTGTGCAAGTTAAAGACTATGGACTGTTTTTTACAGATTTTTGCAAACAAACTCTTTTTAGCACTTTCACCAAAGCAAAAGAAACCCCCAATCATCAGAAGACTACAGATGTCTCCTCCGGAAATCATCCCAAGATCTGCAATGTTTCAAAAGTTCTGTATTATTATACTTTTGTATAATTTCTGTTTAGTATGGGTGAGGCTGCATCCATCGTAGCCAGAAATCTGCATAGTCAAATGGAGCCTAGTCTGACATTTCTACAGCGCTTTCTCAGGGCCTTCTCACACACCACTTACAATTATACTGAACCCAACGCTAGTTGGGTTCCACAAGCACTACACAGCGCACTCTTACACAACACCTGGTATCAGCATATGACCGCCATGGGTGGCCAGACATCAGCCAAGTCATGCTATGTATATTCACTGATACCACACGCAGTAGGCACAGACAAGCTTTACTTATGTCAAGAGGTAGCCCCCGAAAGAGCAAAATGCCTCCTCCACCTGTACCTATGTAGGATTAACTCAAAGATACAACACAGCAGAGTAGAATCCCATAGAGTAGTAGTAAACTTAACTTGATACAAGACCAATCCCACAACACTATTCCTTTACACCGAGCCTAGCGAAATTCAAACAGAGCTAGATAGTATGTGCATGCAGGGTCCAATAGGAGAGAATACTGTTTGGCCCTGAGACTTTCCCGAAAAGAGATTCTTGGAGGTAGCAAAGCCACCGCATCAGTGCACAAACACGTCCGCTCCCGTTTCTGTCTGTAGTCCAAGGGTGGCCCTTAGCGTGTCTGGTGCAGTCTTTGTCAATAATAAATATCCCATCAACCCAGATGGGAACATATCTCTCCCACTATGAGAAAGTTACACTGGCTTCCTATCCCACAAAGATGTGCATTTAAAGTTGGTTGCCTTATTTTCAAGGCCTTGCATGGTGCTAGCCCAAAATTCATATCCAGACTCGTTCAAAAATATATACCTGCACGGAGCTTGCGCTCCGCCCACAAGAACTTCCTAACCATCCCCTCCTATAAACGGAAACGAATAGGTGGGTGCAGGTTTGCGGTACTGGCAACCAGCTTCTGGAACACTCTTCCTCTGGACATCAGAACCTGCACCGAATTCTCTAGATTCAGAAGGCTCCTTAAGACTTGGCTATTCACCCAAGCTTACATCTAGATTCTGCAGACAACTAAAATACATGGGGCTCCAGTAATTTCTTAAGTCAGCGCCAAGAAACCAATTGGTGTATGTGCGCTTTATAAGAAATATTAACATAACATAACATAACAATAAATGGACGCCAGACATGGAGTTCCAGTGTAGGGCCATCCACCTCGATACGAAGGGAGATGAGTCACGTAGGGGAAGGTTACATTCCAGCATAGATAAATATGGGACACTGAGAAAGATAGGTACACGTGGTTGGAAGGGAAGGGGCAACCCCTAATTGTACGGAAACTGTATTCCTTGTGTTTCAGAGGCAAAGGAATGATTCCCCTCGGCATGAATGGAAACTGTGGAGCAATACTGCACATACCGGACATGCAATGGGGCACCTCCAAGCTGATGGATCTGCACTGGCAGTGTGGGGAATTAGGATACTCTCAGCTCGTCCCCGGATAGCGTGGCCTTTTTTTCCTCATCACCATACATTCACCCTGACCCTGGTCATCCCTGGAGAAGATCTGTCAGAGTTGTACCAACATCTGCTACAGAAGAAAACAACTCTATTGCATCAGGCTCGAGAAAAAAAGAACTGCTGATTATTTTGGTTGGGCTCAGTACAAGGACATTCCGGAAGAATTCAGACTGTTAACTGACACACAAGTAAATGTAAGAGGGTATGTAACCTTTTTCACCATGCAGGCACCCAGCTTGTCTTCTCTCTTGCTCCAAACTCAGATACCTCTCCATCCACACCAGGAGCTTGTTTGGAGCAGGTGGCCAGCTGGATGAACAAGTCCTGCCTTAAGCTCAATGGAGCTAACAGAACTAATGATCCTGGGAACCAACTCCGCCACTTAACAAGTTCTAGGCTGGCCTACCAGCCTAGGCTCCCCTCCAGTCCCTAATACGGTTATAAAAAGTCTAGGGATATGATTTGAAAACACTAATGATGGAAGCCCAGGCCATCAAACATTCGACAAGTTGCTTTGGATTGTTAAGGATGCTGCGCAAGATCCTGCCCCTGCTCCCATAGAACTCTAGACAAGTAGAGGTACAGGCCCTTGCTCTCTCGCGTTTAGACTACGGCAAATCATTGTACCTAGGATCTCCTAAAGGAGTAACACGCAAACTTCAAGTTGTGCAAAATGCGGCCGCACGCACGTTACTTGGGATCCAAAGATTGCAATCAGTCAGACGGCTTGAGAGACCTTTAGTGGCTCCCCATTTCATAAAGACAAGAATTTAAGTCATTGTGTATTTTCCATCATGCTCTGCAGGGGCAAGGCTCACCTATTCTAAGCCAGTTTGCTTGCCCCTACAACCCTAATAGATCTCTTTGAGCCTCAAATCTCTATCTGGCTACAGTCCCTAGGATTAAACGAGCCAGGAGTGGAGGAAGTTCTTTCAGCTTAAATGCAGCCAAGCTCTGGAACTCTCTTCCCCTAACTATTTGAGCAACAGATAATGAACCACGCGTTCGAAAAACCTTCAAAACTTGGCTCTTCAAATGGTCATCTTCCCTTATTGCCACCCCGTTCGGTAAGGTGTGCTCTACAAATCCTATAGTATAGTATAGACGAAAGCAAATGCCCGCTGGTTACAAATAACGAGGTGAGAGCTGCTGTAAATGATGAACAGTACTGAGCTCAGCCTTAACGAAATCAAAGGAGAACTAAGAGCCATCCGCCTCATGGTGATTCAACATCGATATCAATTGGACTTGATGATCACAATGGAGGGAGGGGTATGTGCCAAGATTGGTGCGTCCTGCTGTACTTTCATCCCAGGCAATGACATGGATAACAGGATGTTCACTCTTGCCATCCAAACACTGCATCGATTGCAAGCAGACATGCGTACAGAGGGAGGTGCCCCAAAGCAGGAATGGTATGAAGGCTGGTTTGCCTGGCTTCCCTGGTGGTTTGCTGGATTGTATACGTCATTGCTGCTGGTTCTCATTCTTGTACTGCTTTTGTGTGGTTTCCTACAATTGGGGGTTTCCTGCTGTAATAACGCAGTCCTCAAGGTGGGTAGAATGCAAATAAATAGAGAAGTAGTAGTAATCAAAATTGAAACACAACAAGCCCCCAACAATGTGACTGTCATGCAGTGTGGGGTAAATGATGTAGTTGAAGATTCAACTTGAGGGGGGAATGTTAATATTGCTATCAATCTACGCAACTGAAACGTGTATATTTAAAAACTAAATCAAATCACTGTTGTTCAAATCTCCCGAGATGACCTCGCCATCAACCCAGAGTAAGAAATATGTGGTCAGGCAGGCCCTGCGACCTATGCCTGAGGCTACTGATTGACAGAGTGTACACTTTAGAGGCCAGGTGGCATGTTTAAAATGGTGGTTAGAGCTTGCCACCAGGAGCAAAAACAAGTCAATAATTGTAAAATTCAGCCCAACAGGGCCTGTAACATTTTGAGAAAGAAAAACAAGCTAATGGTGCTCCACTGCAATTTTTCAGGAAATACCCAGGGGTGAGCCATGGCCCAGAGCATTTGTGTAGGTGGTGCTCCCTCATGTGTTTACTTTCTGCCCTCCGGGAACCCATCTCCTCAGATGCAGGGGCAATGACAAAGGAAGAGACTGCCAGGGAAACCAATGGTGGCCCCAGGAACCCATTCCTGGGGCCCAGAACCACAAAGAAAGGCTTGATTGTATTGAGGGAGGTAGGACTCTTAAGTGCCTGCCTGTGCTACTCGAGGGCAGGAGATGGTGCAGAGCTCCCACCGTGAGCCGGAGCTGAGAGAGAATGCTCCCGCCTAGCCGGAGCAGGTCATGTTGAGCTTGTCATCTAGGATGATCCCTAGATTTCTTGCGTGGTTTGTGGCTGTTGGCCGTAGCTTCAATAGCCACCAGATGGAGTCCCAAGAAGAGGTCTTGTTGCAAAAGACCTGTACTTCAGTCTTGTCAGAGTTGAGGTTCAGGCAGTTGGTTCGCATCCAGTCTACTACCATGATCATGCAGTTGGTTCTGGTGGTCATTGTCTTGTCCGTCAGGGAGAGGATGAGTTGGGTTTCATCAGTGTAGGAAATGACAGTGATGTTTTGTGATCGAATGATGTTGCTAAGCGGTGCTGAGGGACGTCGCTGTGGTACTTCGCATATCAGTTTCTTGGTCTCTGGCAGACTGACCCTTTGGGTTCTTCCAGTGAGAAAGGAACAGAGCCATTTGAGAGCTGATCGCTGTATGCCAATCTCGTGGAGTCTTTTGATGAGGGTGTTATGGGAGACAGTGTCGAAGGCCACAGAGAGGTCAAGCAGAATGAGGGCCACTGTTTCTCCTCTGTCTAGGATGATTCAAATGTCATCAGTGGCCACGATCAGTGCTGTGGTTCTTTCTGAATCCTGAGTGTTGTCTAGAAGATGAAGAAGTTTGAGGTGGGTTGTGAGTTGTTTTTTGATGGCCTTCTCAATCACTTTGGTCGGATAGGGGAGCAGGGAGATGATCGGACGTTGCTCAGTTGTAGGCTTCTTGAGGAGGGTGTTGATTTCTGCAAATTTTCATTCATCTGGGAAGGTGCCGGACATGTTGGAGGTGTTGATGATGTGGGTCAGGGTGGTGCTGATTGATGATCTTTCCAGGTTGTAGATGTGGTAGGGGCATGGGTCCATTGTAGCCACTAAGTGGATGGTCGGCATGATTGCCGCTGTGCTGTTTCTGGTGAGGGTTGTCTATTCGGTCAGGTGGCCGTCTTGGGTGGTGGTGGGTAGGTTAAAGATGAGTTCTCTGGGGTTGAGCTGGTGTGCGAAGTTGCTGTATATGTTTGTGATTTTGCTGTGGAAGAAGTTGAATAGGTAGTCACAGAGTTGTTGGGAGGAAGCAATGTTGTTGACAGTGGGTGAGGGCGAGGTGAAATCCTCAACGATCAATCAGATCTGCTGGCAGCTGTTGGAGCTTTCTTCGATGCGGTCTACTAGTGCGTTTGTCTTGGCGTCTCTTATTTTCTGTTGATAGCGTCTGAGTTCCACCTTCAGGGTAGTACCGTTGGTTGTCTCGTGGCTGGGTCTTCATTTCCTTTATAGCTGTTTACAGTGTCATTTGGTATCTCTGAGGTCTTCTGTGTGCCAGCTGGCCTGCTTGTTTGATCTACTATGCTTGTTGGGTTTGCTCTGCCCAGTTCATGACCCACTTGTTGAAGTTGTAGATTTCCTTCTCAAGGTTGTCTGTGGGACAAGGTTGAGCCATGCTGAGGGCGATGAGCCAGTATGCTTCTGTGATTTTGCCCCGGCTACGGTTTGGAATGCTGAACCTGGAAAGGGTGTTGACTTGAGGTGTGTTGATTTTTGAAGTGGATGATATAGTGGTCGTTCTATGGAAGCGGTATTGTATTTGATGCTGTCGCTTGTGGTAAAGATGGGGTCCAGTGTGTATCCTGCGGTGTGTGTGTTGGTTCTGAGGCGAGCTTGGTGAGTCCGATGTTGCTCAAGCTTTTGAGGAGTGCTGTGGAGCAAGGGTTGTTTCGGTCTACCAGGTGAAAGTTGAGGTCACCGAGGAGAATGTAGGCTCTGGATTCGATGGTGAGCGGAGGATCAAAGTCGGAGATGAGGTTGATAAAGGTGACTCGTGTTCCGGGTGGTGGGTAGGCGAGGGTTCTGTTCAGGGTGCAGTTTTCTGAGATTTACAGCTTGAAATGCAGGTGTTCCATTAATGGGGTGGTGTTCTCTGTGGATGTTGTGCATTTGATTGATATCTTGAAGATGATACGGAGTCCTCCTCGTGGCTTGCGAAGGTGGTCCTGTTGAGCAATCTTATAGCCTGTTGGGATTTCCATGGCGATGCTGGGAACCGATGAGGGGTTGAGCCATGGTCTCTGTGATGAAGAGGATGTCAGGCGTGTTCGCATATTTCTGTTGTGTCTTTGCTGAGTTATTGTGTGTTAAGAAGCATGCATGCGAGTGGGTGTAGATGTGCAGGTTTGCTGTGGCGAAATGTGTAGGGTGGGGGTATAAGTGTTGTTGGTGCTTGTGTCACATGTGTTGGCAGGGGTGTTGAGGGCATTGTTAGTATTTGCGTGGGGGTGTGTGATGATGGCTGCTGGAGAGCCGGCAGTAGGTGCAAGTGAAAGCTACTACCGTGGTGTGAGGCGCAGTGTTGCAGCAGTTGGAGGAATGGTGTCCAGGGTCTAGCGACCTAAGGAGAGCAGTGGGGTATCGCTGGGCGGTGATCAGACCATGGTTCATGGCGCTGGGTGTGGTGCAGGAGTGAACAGGTGTGTATGGGCTTGCCTTCGGCACATCCGTTGCACGTCCGTGTTGCAGCTGCCCTTAGGTCCTGGGAGTTGGGAGGAGTGCAAGGCGCCGTGATGTAATTTCCAAAGCTAATGGGTGATGGGAAATAAAGTCCTCTTTCTTGGCTTCTTCTTTTAAAGACAGTTTAGGCTGGAAAACCAGCAGTGTCACTTCCTGTGCAGATGGATGATTGGAAATTCAATGATGTCACTTCCTGTGCAGTTGGATGATGGTAGATCCAGTGATGACCCTTCCTGTGATGATGGTTGATGGGAAATCTAGTCCTTTTGCTTGACTTCTTTTAAACAATATTTTAGCTGAAAAACCGGTTGTGTCACATCCTGTCCAGATGGATGAAGGGAAAATCAGTGATGTTGCTTCCTTAATTTACAGCAAAAATGGAAAGCCTGAGTTTGTAAATATTTATCCATGCATGTACATATGGGACTTTATTACAATTTTATATCTCCGGATTATTTTCCATATGATTATCATGTTAATATCTCTAAATATGTATACCTCTTATATGTGGTGATGTATCTACATATTTATATATGTTCCTCCCACTTCAGAGAAAAAAAAAGTTAACTAATCTCTCCAAACCACCACAGCATCCTACTCTTCCATAATAACCCTACCTTTCCACTCTGAATCATTCCAACCCTCTTTTACCACTATGAAATCTCAAATAATCCTTTCTAAACTCATCCCTCCTCTATCAACCCGTTATCCTCCTCATCCAACAAACAGACTCGCATATCGTCCACTCCCAATGGCAATTTATATTTCCCTCTACAAATCCACTACTAATGCACCTTGGGGGTCCGGAGTAGTTTGCTAATCACCGAAAAGCACTTCAACACCTCGTCTGAAGTAGGAAGCACTACATAAATACAATTACAATAATGACGCTTATGATGCTGGGGACGCGTTTGTTCAGCCATACACTGAGGACTATTGGTATGAGTATCTCCAGGAAGCCAGTGGTCTCGCCACCCCACCAGACACTGGCTTGATTTCTCCTCCCGTCCTTGCTACAGAAGAGAGTGCCTCCCTCGCAATGGTCATGTTAAGGGCAGCTGAAGGGCTGGACTTGCACCTGCCTACTATGGAAGTCAAGACAAACGTACTGACTGAGGTCCACCAATCAGGACACACAAGTTCTGAGCCCCTGCTCCTTTTTAACAAGGCCTTCACGGATATCCTTACTGGGATGTGGGTAAAACATTGCTCTTACCCGTATGTCAATCAGCAGGTTATGAGGCACCATCGCCCTATCCCAGGTAACCTGGAGTTCTCAACTCAGCACCCTATTCTTGAGAGCCTTGTAGTGGAGGCCTCAGGGAGTAGGGTTAATCCCAACTCTTTCCCTACTACACCACCAGATATGGAATCAAAAAGAATAGACTTTTGGGAAACATATGTTTTCGACCACAAGTCTAACATTAAGGTCTGTCAATGCCAGCTGCCTTTTTGGTCGCTATTCTCATGCTCTTTGGGACTGCGTGCCACAGGTCTTTCCAATTGTCTCCGACAATGTCCTGAACTATCTTGACACAGGCCATACATGATGGGTGTGATGCCGCCAACTGCACAATGCGTAATGGTCTGGACACTACTAACTCTTTAGGCAGAGCCATAAGTATCAGTGTAGCCCTTCGTACAAACGCATGGATGAGGTCTATGGGCTTCTAAGGCAAAGTCCAAGGCAGCCTCATGGATATTCCCTTTGATGGCTTCCCGCCTTTTTAGGGATAAAGTAGACTTTGTCCTCGAGCGTTTCAATGATAGCAGGACCTCAGCATGCTCTTTGGACTTTTCTGCTCCACCACGACAGCAGCATCAGCAATTTCACCCTCTCAGTGGCAATGGTAAGCACTTCCAGTACCACCAGCAGATGTAGCCACCTCAGCACACTCCCCAGCCTTTTTGTGGCCAATGCTGCGGTAATGAAAGACCATATGGACATCCGGGGCAGAGTGCAGTACGGTCCTCCATCGACCTATGCTGCCCCTCCACCCCAGCTGCCACCACTAAACCTTAGATTTGTCCTCTCTATTGGAGGCAGGATTTGACATTTTCTGCCAGGATGGCATACAGTTACTTCAGACAAGTGAGTCCTGCACACTGTCCAGCAGGGCTGTACCCTATCATTTCTAGCCGTCCAGCTGCACATTCCACCATCCTCAGGAAGGCTGACAAAGGAACATCTGTCCTTTAGCAGAAGGAAGTGCAGCCTCTTCTGATCAAAGGGGCCATAGAGGAGGTGCCAGCATCAGAAGTAGACTGTGATTGCTATTAACACTACTTTTTTGGTGCTGAAGAAGGATAGAGGCCTTCATCCTATTTTAGATCTTCGTCCTCTCAATGTCTTTCTGCGGAAGGACAAATTTAAGATGCAGGTCATGTGTGACCTCAACCCTGGAGACTGGATGGTAGTGCTGGACCAACACGATGCTTATTTCCACATCCCAGTTGTAGGCAAACAGGTGTTACTTGCATCACAGGGGGGCCAGGAGTATTTCCAGTTTGCTGTGCTCCCCTTTTGCCTTACCAGTACCCCTCGGGTGTTCTGGAAATTGAGTAGTGTGGTTTCAAGACATCTTGAGATGTCGGGGTCCCAGTCTTCCCATACCTCAATGACTGGCTGCTGAAGGAAGGCTCATCCCAGGCAGTCGATACCCACTACGCTGAACCTCCTAACATCCTTGGGTTTCACTATCAATGTACTGAAGTCATACCTGACTCCCTTGCTGACTCTCCCTTTCATTGGAGCCATTCTGCACAAGGTACAATTTTGCACCTTTCTCCCAGAGAAGACAGTCCAGGACCGATGTTACAGCCCCTATCCTTGATTTTAGCGAGAACGACTCTGAGGCTGCTGGGACTGATGGCCTTTTCAATCCTGCTGGTGAAGCACGCCATGTGATATATGCAGACTCTGCAGTGGGATCTAAAGTCTCAGTGGACACAGCATCAGTGGGATCTCTCTGATAATGTCCAGATTTCAGAGGAAACTGCAAATGTTATGCGGTGGCGGCTGCGGGAACACGACTGGGTCAGTGGGAGGCCCTTCTACCTACCCCACCCGGAGCCGACTGTGGTGACCGATGCATCGCTTCTGCATTGGTGAAGCCACTTGGGAAAGGTGGAGATCAAGGCATCTGGTCTCCGGCAGAGGCTCCACATCAACCTATTGGAGCTGCGGACCACTCGCTTGGTATCGAAAGCCTTCCTACCATCCATGAAAGAGTGGCTGAGAGAGGGTCTACAGACATCACCAACACCATGTGCAAGGTGGGGTGGGGTTGTGGACTCTATCAGGAGGCTATGTGCCTCTGGCAGTGGCTGGAATGCCTGGGGACTTTCCTGATGGCACACCACCCAGTGGGCATCTCTAAACGAGAGGACGGACGAACTCAGCAGTCTACGCCTAGTGTATCATGAATGGCAATTACTCCTAGAGATGGTGCAGGGTTTATTCCGTGAATCTGGAGAACTTTAGCTCAATCTTGTCGCCACCGCCAAGAACGCGCAATGCCAGTGCTTTTGTGTGCTGGAGTTTCCAAAGCATCTCTCCCTCGGACACACATTTCGCCTAGAGTGGATCTGAGACCCCTGTATTCCTTTCCGCCGATACCTCTCCTGCCCCAAGTTCTCAAGAAGATCAGGTCCGACCGGGCCAAGTCATCCTTATAGCATGAGATTGGACACGGAGAGTGTGAAATCCAGGGCATAAGCATCTATCCTCCGAAGAAGCTGCCCCTTTGGTAGGATCTTGTCACAACAGCAAGACAGGGTCCTGCATCAGAGCCTGTGCAAGTTCTACCTCTATGCTAGGAGATTAAGTGGCAGCAGTTCACTGCCTTTGAACTTCCTCCCAAACTTGTCGATTTCATCTTGGCAGCCAGGTATCCCACAACTAAACCTGTATGCGCCTGCTGTTGGGAGAAGTGTGTGACGTGGTGCGGCACCCACCATATTGACCCACTTCAGGCCAAGCTTACCAAAGGGCTGCTTTTCACCTTGCCCCTAACCCAGCAAGATATTTGTTGGCTCTTTCTTCTTTTCTGAGGTTGCCGAATCAGCCTTTTTTGTTTCAATAACCTGTTGTGATGAGGTCTTTCAGAGGTTTACAACATGTTTCCTCCTTCTCCATTCATTATGCCGAGGGGACCTGAATTTGGTTCTGAGTTTCCTTATATGTACTCCCTCTGAACCTATGAACAGCTGTCCTCTACAGCTTCTGACCCTCTAGACAGCCTTGCCACGTTGCCCTTACATCGGCACGGAGGGTGAGTGAGCTGCAAGGCCTCTCTGTCAACCCAACATATGCCATGTTCTACTCAAACAAACTGGTTTTAAGGACCCGAGCCTCCTTTCTTGCAACAGTGGTGACATTTTTCACGTCAGGAAAAACAATACCCTTCCGACATTTTTCGCCCCACCTCATCCCCTCTAAGGAGGAGGAAAGACTTCATCAGTTGGATCCAAAAAAAGGCTTAGTTTATAAATCGATCGTACCAGGGAACACCGAGTGGATGATCATCTATTTATTGGATTTTCTGGAACAAAGGGCATGGCAACGCAGAAGAGCACCATCTCTTGGATCGTCCTCTGCATAAAAATGTGCTAAGCAATCTATGGAGGAAATGTGTGCTATTTTCACCACAGCGAAGGCGGCTACCACTTCGTTGGCATGCGGAGTGCCTGTTTTGGATATCTTTGACAGGCCACTACGTGTACATCCCTCCATACGTTCATGAAGCATTACTTTCTGGACAGCCAAATCCGTCGAGATGGGCATTTTGCCCCCTCTGTAATGCAGGACTTTAAGGTTTGAGTCAGTTCACAGAACTACTTCCTGGATGGCACTGCTTTGACATCTACTGAAAAGGTGAGGAATCTGCGGTTAGGAGTCTTTATGAGAAGAACAAATCACTTACCTTTGCTAATGCCTCTTCTGGTAGAGACTCTAACCACAGATTCCTCGCCTACCCTCTCCCTCACCTACCCTACCCTCCCCTCCTTGTTCTGTGAACTGGACTCTATTCTACCTCAAAGGGTCCAAGACAATGTGATTGAGCTCCCTGTTCGAAGGCGCAGACAGCTCAGAAAGCAACTGATGTCAGCGTGCTTGGGGCGCGCCTATATATGATTAAAACTTAGACCCAAGAAAAAATAGCAAGCCATACAACATACATGAAGCTCCACAAAGACTAATGGGCTATCCATCACCATTGTTTGTGGGCAGGGAGAAGGTCATCTTAACGTAATTGGGGCTTCGCCTCTCGCAAGTAATGCGAAGGCACCCCACCCTCATACAATTGTGGTAACTGGCATATCGCTAACTGCACATTTGCAGATATCCGTAGATGCATATCTATATAACTACACCAACCTAATGAAAGAAAAATTGAGCGAAAAAAAAGACCACAATTAAACTACACACACACAAAAAAAATAATAGTGGGTGCGCATATGCCACGTGGGCTAGAAATATGCAACATTGCACCATGCATTTGTTTGTCATCAAAAACGTGCAAAATGTTGTCCTAAATGTTGAATTTTCGCTAAACAGTTAATGGCGCTGGAGAATATGCACTACATGGTTTAAATTGGTGCTATTCTGTAGTTCTTTCTGTAAATGCGCAACCTCCAATACAGAAAGGGAAAACGTACCAAATAGTGGCCCGGCCTGACATTCTTTGACGAGATTAGCAAACGGAAAAAACACGTCCCGCTCGCACGCCCTTCCAAATGCTAACGTTTTTGAAGCCAGTGAGAAAGGGGCTAATGTTAATTAACCCGTGTGGCTTTTCCTCCTTCGGAATCAATACGCTGCTCTTCAGAGTGCACTGGATGTCTGCAAACAGCCCGCAGCTTTGTCTGCACGAAGATGGCGCGCGCGTTAAGCCCCCCAGGATGATGCAACGGGCCTCGAGAGGCTCGGTGATAGGTGTTGCTAATTGAGGGCTTCCCGGTGCCCTTCGGTTTCAGCGGCAGACTGTCTGAAGTGACAGGGGACGCTGCTTAAGTCTCTACTTAATGAAGAAAGAAGAGCAGAGCAACGCTGTCAGCCTGAGAAGGCAACAAAGCGACCGATATTCATTGCCACCAGAGGGGGAGGAGTCTGCGGGCCTTCGAAAGCGCGTGACGTCAGACCTCTGATCACAGACAGCATTTACACGGCACCAACACATATATCGCGTAAATACTAGACCGAAATTGGCCTACATCAGTACCAATTACCTATAAGTGGCGCATTTCACATGATTTGGTCCGTGGGGCGTTTAAGTATGTCGACAGGATTAACTGTTGTAAACCATTTTTGGCCAAACAATCTAATGAAAATATACATCGCACAGCAGCCCCTCGGTGAAGCCACGCAAGAACCTATATTTACAATTTATTACAGCGAGGATTTAAATGACAATGCACAAAAAGGCATGGGAATGTAACGGAAATTATTAACTTGAAATTGATTCTCTCGTCATGTAAAACAAATAATCGCTACGTTCAGAGAGTTACTTATCTTCGTAACTATATTTGTTTTCAGTGAGCAAGATAAGCACAATTCAAAACAAAAGCTTTTTTTAATATTGAAAAAATGGAGAAACAGTCATCGACTACTGCTCACAATGCATCTCATTTTTTTAAATTCATCAGCCTCCTCTTTGTGGCCTTTGGTATTTAAGTATAGCCATTGTACAAGAACACCTTGAAGTGTCAAAGCTTTAAAAATGAGCCTCTTTTCTCTTACTCCGTGCAGCCTGGATTATCTTGGCCTTGTCAGAATACATTCTCTAGTTAGAGGTTGAAAATATTTCCCTCCTGGCTCCGAAGTATTGATTTTTCGACACTCAGCTCTGTCTGTCAGGCGAAGAGGTGAAAGGTGAAAGTTTACCCAGCACTGCCTGGCTTTACCATTCTCTTAACGTCAAGCGTTTGATCAGTTTATATCATTGCCAATCACATAGAGCCATCAGCGGGCACACTTTGAGCTGAAAAATATTTAGGTTACCATTTTTGTAACGGAACAAGCTATTATCAGACAGACTCTGGGCCTTTAACAACGATTGAGTAATCATAGCTTTATAAGAGCATGTCATTATCAGGGAAAATAATTCTTTGGCAACACCGCTGACTTACCTTATGTTCATTTGCAACAACCAGAGAGGGGATTAGGCGCACTGTTTACACAGCCGACGCTTGTATACACGAATGCAGTTATTTTAGCTTTCCTCGAAACCAATTATATACTAACCCCAGGGACTCAATTCTTGGTGCACGTGGAAAACTACGTGAAATGAATTTAATACCCTCTACTTGATCCCCAGCGGGCCTCTGTCCACGTCACAAGGATCTTGTGGCGCACTTAGAAAATCCGTATTTAGGATGGGTTTAGAACACTGTACATCAAGGAACCTTTGTCTCCTGATGGGCTAAGCTACTAGACCGATGGTTCCACTGTGGAGTTCTTAACAACTTATTCTACGGAGTGCCTTTGCAGTTTTATATAACGCAAACTTGGCCCAAAGGCATCAGAGCGCTTTACATGAGCACCAGATTACGTTACACAAGGTCACATTTTATTTATTAATTTAGCCACAGGAGATTAAGTGATTTGCCCAGAATCACAGGATGTTGAGCGGGGGGAAGGCTCGTAGCCATTCCAGAGTTTCAAAGTCGTTAGCTTTATATTAGGTTACAACATTGCCCTCAACAAGGAGTTTATTCTCCAAAATGCATGGGGTAGTGGAAGTGACATTATGCACCTATTAGCCTCGATGACATCGTCAGCCTAACCCTTTGTTCCACCCCTAATTATTCAAAATCTTGGGCCAAAACAAAATGAATAATATATCTTGTAACTGCTCAACCTGTCTAATCCCACAGTTTTTTCCAAGCTCAGTTGCTTCTAGGCTGGCAAACCATTTTTATAGGTGTACATTCAGAGAGACCAGAGTAGACCAGCTTTAGCCAGCTCCGACACTATTCACACAGTAGCTGCCGCTACCGACCAGGGGTGTTGGGGCGGGGGGGAGTGATGGTGGACGGACGGAGCGAGGGAAAAAAAAAAAAAAAAAGACTTACCTTTTTACCGCTGACTGCCACCTCTTCTTTCTCTGTCCTCCTCTCTGGAAGAGGTGTGGCGCCGCGGCCAGGGCGACTGACGCTGGAATCTGGGGCTCAAGGTTCGATCCCCGGCACCGGCGGCAGATCAGCCCAGCACCATGCGACTCTGGGCAATAGCTTGCTTAATCTTCCCGACGGCCCCCAGCGCCGGGATGACTTCGGGTAGCTGTTCGCGCTTTACAAATACTGGATTTACATTTATTTACGGCAGGAAGCACACAGCCTCCCAGAATCCCCTGGCCAATCACAATGCTGCCTTAGCAGCGTTGTGATTGGTCTGAGCGTGCTGATTCGGCACTCAGACAGGGGGGGTGGCAGGCTGTGCATGTTCTCCATGCAGGCTGTAATCCAGCCTGCGTGGAGAACATGCAAGATGCGCATGACGCTTTGGCCGGCCGGCCAAAGCTTCATGCGCACTTTAGGTGCTGCCAGCACTTCTACCCTTGTGACACGTGGGGAGCCCAGCCCCGCCCGCCTGGCTTCAGCTGCAAGCTGAATGCAAAAAACAAAATGATAATAACAAACGTTATTATAATTTTATTTTCTGCATTCAGCTTGGAGCTGAAGCAGTGCTGCGAAGCTCCTCCGCCTTAGCGGAGGAGCCCCCACTGTATTCACATGCGTTCCAACTGCGGCGTCTGTAGCACCATCAACAATCAGTGTACTAGAAGACTAGGGACCACTTTGCATTAAAACATGCCGCTCACAAACAATACCTGAAGGGAAAAGGACGTCAGAGAAAAAAATGACAAGGTAACTCAGCAGTACACATTAGCGCTGGCCAAAATGACAAGGCAAAAACGTTATCTTAAGTACAATATTGGTTTTTATTTCACATAAATATGTACACACGGTCATTTAGTACATTACATATATTTCGAGTGGAAGTGTCAAGGCATTTCTCAAGAAAGAGTCTGTAATCTTTGACAGTGACCATTAACTTGAATCACTACAATATTTTCATTCTCGTTCCAGGTCACGTCATTCTCTGCTTGTAAAGTGCCAATGATGCTATTAACGTCACCCCATTCTCAAGGACAGCTCCTAGTACTGCACTGACAAACAAAAGCACACTAAAAACCTCACAATGGAATAACACACATTCTACTGCAATGTGGAAACCTGAAGCCGTCATGAAGTTTGAGACAATGGCAAAGTCACTGAAATCAGGATTTTCATGTAAAGAATATGTAAATAGTACTACAGCTTGGTAGATGGTTTCAAAATTTTAACACTATTGCCAACGTTCAGCCAAGAAGCAAAAACTCTGTATGTGCTCTAAATCTGACAAAATGGGCATCTAATTTTTGTAGTAAAGTTAGGCGTGGAAGGAGGAGAAGATTTCACATCCATGGATAGCAAATATAGATCATGGGGCAGATAATCTACCTGAAACATATGCAAATGAAAGGAAAATGGTTGGCAACATGGGGAAACTGTCAGAGTTCATGTTGCGGGAGTCACACTGATGTGGGATTCCTAGGGAACCACTACCATAAGACAGATTTGGATTCTAGAAGATGCAGTGTTTCAGTCAATTTGACTTGCTGCCATTCTTCTAATCAGAGCTGGACTTTAAGGAGACACTTCTGATCAACTGCTGGACAGCCAATCAGAATTTCTGTTGCTCCCTACACCTTTGTGGATTGGCCTAGCAATCCAGGAAGGAGTAGAATCAAGAACACCAATGGTTTTCTGCACATCAAGTTTTCAATGCCGCCTAAAAATCTGTTCCAGTGGTGAATTATTTTAAAAGCAGAATCCACCATTTTCACTTGTTAACAGAAAATTTCAGCAAGCACTAATAGGAATGTTGCTTAGTCCTTCTTTCTGGGGTATCTATCACATCCGAATAACTGACATTGCAACGACACAGATAAGAGTCAATCAGCCAACCAAATAAAATTACCATTTATAACATGAAACAGGATTGAAAATAGGATTTTATGCAAGACTAATCTGTTACTAAACTCCCTAAAACGATGTTAAAGTTTGTAGCACACCTTTAAGAGCATTGCAATGAATGCCACTGTGTGAATGGAGAGAATGTCAGGTTATTAAAAAAAAATGTTAAACATCAACATTATTCTACATTGAAAGTGAAGAACATATTCTTAGAAGCACTAAGGATAGGTTTTGACCTTCTCTAATACACTTCATGCTCACACCACAAGGTAGATAAAATATTAATTGCAGGTCCGGTTTGATTTTTTTACCATAAGCCTGAAGCGATAACGGTCACCCTCCATCTCTTAATAATTTACTCCAAGAAGGAGCAGTCAAAATAGGGATAGTGGTATAGAGGCGATGTTGTGCTGGATGTAAAGCAAGAAAGTTCTAACTTGGTATTGAAGGATTTACAGCATATGACAAGGATTGTATTAGCAACTTCACAAGTAAGGAGACACCTTAAATGTTCTCTAGGTATCTAAGTGTCCAGAATGGGCTCCAGACAGAGTGTGAGTTAGTTGTTTTTTATAACATTCATGGAAGTGAACAAAGTAACAGCTCTTCAAAACATGTCACATCTAAGAAAGTACCATAACCATACCCCATGAGACAGAGCACAAAGCTCTCTTTAGAGCCTCATTATCGGGTTTCAACACTTTCTTTTGTATAAGTAGTTTAGAAGCACCACTGCCCAAGATGCTAATCCAACAACAAAATGATTTCAACAACTTTAAACAAAAATATTGGATACAATTATGTTATGTTGTGTAGTCCGGTTGACGCAGCTAGAGACCACATGTTTAGAACGCTGGTCTTGTGCCGGGACCGACCATTGTAGCATTAGTGGGTGTATCATTTTGTTAATTTACAAGCAGGAGAATAAATACTACTTAATCATTTACTGTCTGCTTTCTGCTTCTCATCCTTTCACCACAACACCAAATTGCGATAAGGATATGATTTTAGTCCATCACGGTATAGTTGACTGGCTGAGGACTCACTACCTACTCGACAGAGTGCAAAGGTACTCCAACACGTAGAAAAAGCCTATCCAGTCTAGAAGGAAGCTACATGGTATTGGGTATCACTCAATACCTTCCCTGGTAGGGCTGAAATGTTTATTGTGGTAAAACTGACACAAAAGGCATATTATGCAAGAAGCATAAATGAGCAATATTCTTAAAGGAACTACAGGATTTAATTAGAGCTTCACCAGGAAACTGTGTAATTGAAGAGGGAAAAGCTTCCCTTTCAAATGAATGACGACATACTGATATTATAATACGACACATTTGTATTAAAAGAAAAAGGAACTGGAAAGTATATCTGAAAGAACCAAGGAAAAAAGACTGAGATTCTCACCATGTCAGCCTCTTTGTTAGTCAGCAGAAAAGGTGGAAATAGAGTATGGATGTTAGCAATGCAAACAGCACGAGGGGACATTTGGAAATACACAGTGTAGTTTTACATTCAATGCCATCATTGAAATGTTAGACATTAATGAAAACTACCTCCAGTGAAAGAACATTTAACAGGCAAAAAATGAGGAAACTTCCTGACATCCAAAGCATATGCCTATAATCCAAGGACTTTGCAAAGTCTTCTGATTACGTCATATGGATTTATTATTTAAATTGTAGAAATTAAAGGGGACTTCCAGTGAAAGAACTGATAATATTACAAAGCAGAGAGGCACAAGTATTTGTGCTTAAGTGTGCAAACTGCAATAAACGGTTTCAGTGAAATGCCCTTTACTCAGAATATCATGAGAGCCTTGCCTTTTTAAGTTAATTTTCAAGTCTACAGTTTTATTCAACAAATAATCTATACACTTTTAAATGGCATACAGTTTCTATATAAATACATGGTACATGCTAGAGAATAAATTCAATTTTTATAAAATCCACATTTTTTAGCAGTATTGTATCACCACCAAACACTGTACAAAAGCTCTGCAAAAAAAAAAAAAAGATTTAAATTCTTACAAGTCATCTTTGCCTATATCGTATTTTTTACAAAGCCACTTTGGAAGACACATTACATGCGTTCGCTTCTGTTTTGGTCTTGCGTAGCACGAGCCAATATAATAGGATCACTTGCTCAGCTTGGTGCCAGCATTCCTTTCCAGCCAGCATGCACCATTGCCTTTCACAATATGATCTTGACCACGAAAACCTTATTTTAGTCATCAGTGCAGAAAGGTGAGAATTGTTACAAAACAACTCAATTGGTCCAAAATAAATAAAATACCTTTTGGGTTTTCTTGTATTTTTATAGTCCTGGTTCACGTTTGGTTTTGACATGAACAGATATGTATGGAGACAATAAAGCGGACCACTAAAGAGGGCAATAACACGTTTAATGTACCTCAGACATTCCCATCAGCTCATATGGACTTTAGATATTACGACATGTGTAACAGCTCCAGGTATAACACAAAAGTATTGATTTTGGGACATGTCCTGTTTGCCTTGACTAGGACCATTATCCACCAGGTCTTAAACATAAGGTCTCCCTGGAGATGTTGTCCAGCTAAGTAGGGCACCTTGGAGGCCAAGTTGGCAGACCAATGAGCAGCTTCACGTAAAGAGAGATGTTTCCAAGAGTGAACAGTTAGTTTTTTTGAAAGTCAGTGTCCGCCGAGTAATGATGATGATACTATTATACAGTGCTGCTTCATGTTGAGAAGAACCCGTCCTTTCGTATTTCAACAGCAGCGCCAATTCCAACTGCTGATCTGAGGACCATGGTGCAACTGCTCCTCCATGCCCATTAAAGAAAGGAATAGAATTTGAAAAGAACATTCACATTAACTTCCCTTGACAAAGAGCATCAAAGAAATGCACAGTGGAGGCGTGTGCAAAATAGAGAGGGAGAGCTACAAACGGGTACCGAGTGCTAACAGCAGGATCCCGCTCTAAAGGGTTTTTAGCCAGATTATGACCTGCCGAATCTGACAACCCAACACCAATGCAGTGCTGAGGTCAACTGAGGAGTGAAGCACTACACAACAGACGTTACTGTGGAATCAAGAGACACAATAATGGAACAGTGAAGGAAAAGTAACTCTACACCATAAATCGATGTTCTTTGCCATCATGAGCCATCAGGATAACGTTGCGATTCGACGTCCAAATTAACCGAGCCAATTTGAGGGCATTATGTGATCTTGGGGAAGCAGGTTGGACAGGAGGCACCTGGTAGGTTTTGATACAGCGGAGCTGGGGAGCAGAGTTTAGCATGCCGATGCTTCCCAAAAGTGAAGTGTTCATCTGCAAGGAGAGAAGGAGGGTCAATATTTGCAATAGGTTATTTCGGATATAAACAAAATCCCTTTTTTATAATTTACCACCCAGAAATTATATTTCACTCGGAAATTATGGTATTACACTTGTTGGTGGCCTTTGATTAAAGCTCCATGAGTATGTACACCACTGAACGCCTTTCCTTTTAGGCTCTCAACTCATGAGAACACTTTGGCTTGGCAACAATATAGCAGTTTGCACTTACCTGGTAACGCTGAATCGGTGAGTTCCATTATCCACATACAGTGTTGTAACCATCTTGAATTCTTCTCACATGTGATATAAGGGATAAAGTACCCCCTGCTGTATATCCTAAGGATATTGCAAGTCACTGAGGAGTTCCATAACCATATAGGCGGAACGAGGCCGAAGGCCGAATTCCTTTATAAGGTAATGGAACTCCGAGGCGACTTTCAATATCCTTAGAATGTACGGCAGGGGGTACACTTTTTTTTTTTTAATCTGTTTTTATTGATTTTACACAACAATGAGCCAGGTATTGCAGAGCGATACATGAACATAGAGATACATAGCATAGCTACAAATGTTTACAACCAATTTAAAAGAATATACATTAATAGTGCCATTGATCTATGCGAGTCCCTGTACTTCATCGTATAAAGATCTGAATTCGTGAAATGAGTCTCTAACGGTAAACCAGTACGGGTAATCCCAGCAGCCTCGCTTGCCCTAGGAATCCAGCAAATCATATCATAATTAGACAAGCCTGGCAGGTCCCATTACATTTATATCAATCTAAGAAAAAAACTTACCCAACCTTCCCTCCCCCCCCGCATGCTCGGTAAGAAGTATCTAACATTAGCTTTGGCATATTTACATATCTAGAGTCGTGTGTATCTCGGTTTCATAGTCTGTCTAGACGAACTGCACAGCTCTGCCACTTTACATAATACCGTCCACGGATAGTGGAAGGAGCCCATGTGTCCTGTAATCATGTGCGGGTCCCCAACCAAGAGCCACATGATGCCTTAGTAGGATAAAATATCTATCGCAGCGTATTCCTCCAGCATTGTATTCCAGCTCAACGAAATCGGTATTTTCCTCAAGCCTCTATATTCCTCCCTTTGTAGTTCAGCTCCCTCTGCCCTGCCCCATCTCAGCACCTCCGTATGCCAGTCCTGTAGGGACGGGTCCCTAGTGGCTTTCCATCTTGTGGTTATGACTCGTTTAGCTAGAAGGAGCGCAAGACTGGCAAAACGAGAGGCGGAGCCACCCTTCTTTCTACGGGGCTCTAGTCCCAGTATACAGTATTCCAAGGTGTCATTCTGGCTCACCGGGGCTACATCCGTCAGTATTTTGCATACTGTCGTCCAATAGTGCCCCAGTCGAGGACAATCCCATACCATGTGTATCAACCCCGCCTTGGGTGCGTGGCAGCGCGGGCAAGCATCATTTGCTCCCGGGAACATTGTGCTCAGTCTGCCTGGTGTTAAATAAGCTCTGTGTAACAACATCAATTGAATAAATTTAAATTTAGGGTTACGAGAAACCCTCTTGGGAAATCCCAATATAGTGTCCCATTCCTTGGCTGTAAACTCACGGCCTACCTCTCTTTCCCATTTGTCACGTAACGGTCATAAGGAGAGCGCCGTCTCAGTCCGGATCCCATAGGTTAGCCATTTCGTCAGGTGTGCCCCATTCCCCATTAGATATTGCATGGTAAGTAGAGTATTCGCGTTCGGTTCAGCGTCCTCTGGTGACCATGTAGTGCGTATATATCTGGATATATGAGCATGTAGAAGGAACAGCGTATCAGGGGCGCCATGTACGCGCGCAAACGTTTCATGTGACATTAAGACACCCCCCGAGAAAAACTCTCCGATCATGGTGACACCCACTCCTCTCCATGAATTCAGAGCGCGGCCAGTGGTCAGTCCCGAGCGTGTAGGGATACCCAGTAGTGGAATAGTGGGGGCATACGGTGTCGCCCGCCCAGTGTACCTCACTGCGCTCCTCCAGTAGATAATGGCTAACTTCAATAAATGGGGAGTCGATGTCGGCAGGGGGGCCTGAGGCAGTAAGAGCCTGTGGATGACCCCCTTGTCCCTGTCCCGTGACGTCATACCCAGCTCCTGTAAGTTGCGTCCTGCTAGCCAATACGCTAGCCACTGCAACTGACTAGCATAACAATATGCACGCATATCCGGCACTCCCATCCCCCCTTGTTTCGTGGGTAATTGTAATTTCCCTAGGGTGATACGTCTACACCCTGTGCCCCATATTAGGTCTATTACCAGAGAATTCAATATTTTAAAGATCCTTGTGGGAACCAGTATCGGTAGATTAGTAAAATAGTAAAGGAGCCTCGGCAGCAACACCATTTTTGTGATGGCTACTCTGCCCGCCACTGATAGGGGTAGTGAAACCCAGAATTGGATTTGAGATTTGAGAGCCGCGATCGCACGTGCCAGGTTGCCATCTAGGAGGTCCGTGGTAGTGCGATAAATCTGTATTCCAAGATATTTAAAGGTATCAGGCGCTATGTGGAAGGTCCAGGAACCAAACGCAAAAGGACCACTCCTCGCAGCGCTATCAAAGAAATACGCATACGACTTTGTAGCATTAATAGCCAGGCCAGAAAGGTCTTGGAAGGACTCGAAGATGGAGGGCATCGGGTGTGGGTCCGCGTCCATGTCTTTGATATAAAGAAGGAGATCATCTGCGTAAGCTGAGACAGTATGGGATGCACCACCCCGGACTATTCCCTTGTAGGCCGCAAAAGCACGGAGTCTGAGTAGAAGCGGCTCCAGCGCCAGGATAAACAACAACGGTGACAAGGGGCAGCCCTGCCTGGTTCCCCGGGCCACCGTATATTGCCCTGAAATATGCTGACCCGTGCGCGCTCGCGCGGTGGGGTTCGTGTATAGTAAGCGCACCCACGCTATAAATTTCTCAGGTATACCAAACCGTGCAAGGGCACAGAACAGATAGTCCCAGCGCAAGGAGTCGAATGCCTGCCTCAAATCAAGCGATATGCAGCCCTCTTTAGTTCCTGTGCCAATTGTGCCCAACATGACCTGATGCAGGCGTCTGATGTTCAGTGTCGTGCTCCTACCAGGTACAAACCCACATTGATCAGTGTGTACTAGTGTAGGGATAAACTGAGCAAGGCGAGTGGCCAGCAATTTACTCAGAATTTTATAATCCGTGTTAAGGAGCGATAGGGGTCTGTAGCTCGAAATGAGTAAACCATCCCTTCCAGGCTTTAGCAAAGAAACCACTAACGCTTGCAATGTAGTAGCGGGGAGCCCATCTTTCTCCAAAGATTCGCGGTATATGCATTGCAACCGAGGGATCAACAAGTCGGCATAGACCGCATAAAATTCAGCCGGCAGGCCATCATTCCCTGGGGTCTTATTACGCGGTAGAGCCTTAATTGCCTGCCAGATTTCCGCCCCTGTTATTGGCCGTGCTAATTCATCACGTTGTTGTTGCGTGAGTTGTGGTAACCATAGACCGTCGAAGAAGGGTTCGAAATCAATGTCAGTAAGTCTAGGCAATGGACCATAAAGGTGCTCGTAGTAGTCCCTAAATGCAGTATTAATGTCCCATTGCGTGTTCACCACAACATCCATACTGTTCCGGATTTCTAGTATGGGTGCTGGCAAAGGGGCGTCACGAACCAACCGTGCTAGCAGCGGCCCTGATCTGTCAGCTTGTGTATGTTGTTTCTGTGTGTATAGCCGGTGATCGACAACACGGAGCTCCTCAAGTAGCTCTGCGTATTGAATGTTTGCCTCACGTAGCTGTGTCAATTGTTCATTTGTCCCTGCAGCCTCCCCTTCCAGCGCAGCCAATTTACCCTCTAGCTCCGTGAGGCGTTCTATTAGAGCGAGTCGAACTCCTATCCTAGTGCTGATTGCTACTCCCCTAATGACCGTCTTAAAGGCATCCCATTCCGTCTGGCGGGTGCTAGCAAACCCCGTATTCTCCGAAAACTAGTGGGCAATCGCCTCCGAGAGGGCACTGCGGAAGACCGGGTCCTCCAGCATCGCAGGCTGTAGTTTCCAAGTCGGCATCGGAGTTGGGATCCTGCCCCACTGCAGGGTCAACTCCACTGGATTATGGTCCGACAGAGTTTTCCCCATATGGAGCACTGATGTAATGGATGCCATCAGGGTACCGGAACATAGGAACCGATCTATCCGAGTGTGCAATTTATGTGGTGGGGAATAAAAGGAGTACTCTCTGTACCCTGGATGCTTTGCCCGCCATGCGTCGTGGAGTTCCCATCCCCCTGTCCAGCCTTTAAGTGCCTCTGCCTGTTTCTTGCTTTCTGTGGCGTGTAATGGGGGGTGTGATCTGTCCAAGTCAACGTCTAATACAGCATTGAAGTCGCCCCCTAGCACCCAAGGGTATTCGGCCCAGTCTGATAAGACTGCACTCAGTGTGGCTAGATATTTATCCTGGTCGATGTTTGGTGCATATATACATCCCATAACCACATGAGCCCCGTCTAACAAGCCATGAAGCAACACATATCTGCCGTGGATGTCTATTTTCTGTTCCAATAGCCTGAAAGGGACATTATTTCGCACTCAAGGGGGTACACTTTATACCATATAATAAATGAACACACCATAACCTTTCCCAAAAACCACTGAAATCTCTAGTGCAAAATTAAACACCTAAAAAACCTATTAGTTGCAAACAGATATTAGAAACAGTTAAACAGAAGTCAGTATAAAAAAACAATAAAGCTTCACTAGCTCATAATGTGTAGAAACATGCAGAAAGAGTCTAGGTTTTCTCTAACTATCTAGTGAGCCCCAAAAATAAACGTGTTCTTTGTGCTTGTCATTAGGACATTGGAATGTTGAGAGCTCCTTTGAAGACAGTAGAGTAGCTCCGGGCTTATACTGGCTGGTATAAGCACAGAGCTCCAACATTCTAATGTTTGTCTTCATATTTCTCCCTTTCTAATTTAGAACATTCTACACTTTGTGGGTGGAAGGCTCTAATAGCCTTATAGCCCTTATGCCTCGGGCTATACCAGTTATTAAAAGCCCTGTCTCTCATTATAGGCCCTCGCTTGTGGCTCGGGCCTATAACTCTGGTTCAGAGCCTTTAACAACTGGTATAGCATCCGGCAGCATGCTATATTGTAAGCCACGAATCGAGCAGAAGAAAGAAAAGCCACGTTCTGTTTTTGTTGCTTTAAACAGCTGCTTCAATTATGCTCTGTGACCTGACCTGCCTTTCACCTTGGCTGCTAGCTCTTTGTCAGAACCCAACTGTAATACCTTATAAATAGTCGAGTTCCAACATCTTTTCTTTATAATCGGCGACTGGGTGCATCAAAATTGGTCAATTATAAAGAAATTAGAGACTGGCTTTTATAGAATTCCATGTATTATAACATGTTTCTAAATGAACTTGCTGATGCGATGGCTTCCATCCATTTCAAATGCTATCTTGCAAGTGACCTATAAGTTTTGTGATGAAATTTTTTCACTCAAACCCTCAAGTTGCTGTTAAGCAACACAAGCATTAGCAACACCATAAATTAAAGCATTAGGTTGTTGATTATGAAGTGGTTTCATATTCAGCAATAGTGAGATTTAACCTGGCAAGATGGTATTGATTTTTTATAAAGCAAAGCAATGGATTGTTTATAGTGTAGCAAGGGGAGGTTGGCATTTAACGAAGAGTTAGATAGTTTATTAGGAAGTGTGTTTGTGCTAAACTGTGATCATATTTAGTGCACTAACATGATAGGGTACTTGTTGTTAGTGTGAGTCAGTTGGCAGTTATTCATCTATGTCATTCTATATTTATAAACAAAATGTAATCAAATTGTGACAGCAATAGCAGAATTGAAGACAAAATCAGTGTGAGAGTAAAGGAACTCTTGTAGACTAAAGAGTGTATGGTGGGGCAACAGGCAAAACTATACTATTGCAGAAAAAAAGTTGTTAGCCATTCGAAACGCCTTCCAGGAATGAAGGCATTACCTCTTGGATGCCAAGCATACAGTGACAGTATACACAGACATCTGCAATTCATGAGTTCCGCCAGTGTACTAATTCCCCGCCAACTAAGATGGATGCTGTTCTTTGGCGGAGTTTGACTTCCTTGTAACCTACAGACCTAAAACTGAAAACCAGAAAGCAGATGCCCTATCCAGACAAAATTCTTTGGCCTCTAACACTGTAGGAAATCCACAATCTATCATAGCTCCTACTAAAATCCTCTGTCTCACTCCCGCTGAGGATTTCTTTGACAAAAGCTGAGATCATTTCCAGGTAACCGAATGGTCAGAATTGCTCAAAAAGGATGCAAACAGAACTGTAGTTCAAGGGCTACCATTGCGTGAGTCTGAAGTATTTTTACCCACTCCAGAGTTAAGACAAACAGCCATCCATTAGTTACATGTTAACCCTCTTGCCGGACATCCTGAGCATCAAACACCATGGAGCTGATGCAGAGATATTTTTGGTGGGCAACTCTGAAAGTAGATGTGGCTCACATGATTCAAGAATGTGAGGTTTGTGCAAGATGTAAATTAGACCACTCCAAGCCAAAGGGGTTCTTGCAGGCTTTACCAATCCACTCCATGGGAACATATCACAATGGACTTTATTACTGGACTCCCAGTGGTACGCCAGCATACAGTTATTTTAGTAGTAGTGGATAGTTTCACCAAATATGCACACTTCATTGACTGCAAAGCTCTTCCAACGTCTAGTCAATTAGCCATGATTCTCCTCCACAACGTTGACAGTCTACACGGCTTGCCAAGAGTTATTCTACCAGACCATGGTGCTCAATTCTGTGCATGGTTCTGGCAAACTTGATGTAAGGCCTTACAGATTACCTCAGCGGTTTCGACCATTTACCACCCACAAACGGATGGTCAGACGCAGTGTTTAAATCAAAGTTTAAAGCAATATCTACGTTGTTATGCTGATGACGCAGCTGACTCATGGGTGGATCTTCTTTGATTGGCGGAATTGGTGTACAACAACTTGTATCATTCCTCCAAAGGTACCACCCCATTCTTTGGTCTCTGAGTGCCATTCAAAAACCTTACCTGGGACACTACCAACAGCGATGCACACTACACCTTCAGTAAAAGACACTATCACTCATGTGCATCAAGTACAAGTCCGCTTACATGATCATCTAGAAACAGCGAAACATAAATACAAGGCCCAATACGACAAAGTTGCAGCCCAAGTCCGGTGTATCACCCTGGAGGCAAAGTGTGTCTTTCCACAAAACATTTTACATTTAAACTCAGGAACACCTTGCACCCCAAGTTCATAGGTCCCTATGAGATTCTGCATCAAGTGCATCCTTTTACATACAAGCTTAAGCTCCCTGATACTTTGCACATTCATCCCTTGTTTCACACATCCCTTCTCAAGCCGAACCCAGCCCATTGCCCGCAACATCCAGCTCCCTTGCTAGTACAGGGCGTCCTCCCTGTGGTATTTAGTTTCCTGGAAGGGCTATGGTCCCGAGAATGATTCCTGGGAGCCAGCGGAGAATGTCCATGCTCCTTGGTTGCTCCGATGCTTCCACCTGCAGAATCCCCATAAGCCGGGCCCTAGACAGCATGTGGGAGGGGGAGCACTGTCAGGATTTGGAAGTGAGAGGTCTAGGGACTGCCCAACTCACTCCCGTGGGGAGGCATGCGGAACCCTGAACTGCAGGTATCTGCCCCATGTGCCAAACCCTCTGCAGGCGTACCATGTGGAAAGGCCCATGAGGATTCTCTAAGGGCGCGTTGGTGGTCACGCAGCTCATATAGGCACCTATGAGGGCCTTGTTGTTCATGTATGCTATGACTGGTGTTTGTCCGTTCTATTAATGCCCATGTGGTAATTTTTTCTCCTTCCTAGCCCGAGGTAGTCACTTGGGAGTACATATCCCAACATTCCCGGCAGCCGGCCATCTTGAGTGTGGCACACTGCATAAAACTGGCCCCGCCATGGGAGATGCACTCACTATTGCTCTGCTACGCCACACTCCAAGCTGCCGATCTGACTCCGATCAACAAGAAGACGTTTGGGCAATTTCCAGGCTAATTTGGCAATCTTGTGTCTGAAGTCCTTTTGTACAGTAAGGTCGGCCAGGCCTTGACGGTAAGGAGAGCATTTTGTGACGGAGCTCCCTAACAGTTTCGGGCTCGCATTCCGCTCCGTATTTCCTTTGTGTGCAGGACGCTCTAACTTGCGCTTGCACAAAACCACTAGTGAAGTATTGCAGAGTGTTTTGTGAATTACATTATAAGAGCACTACGATGCACTTTATAAGGTGTTAAGCGCTTTTGCTGAAAACGGACATAACGTGAAGCGCTTCGTGCTCAGAACTGTCATGGACAAAGGCAGTTCCAAATGATTGTATTGTTTCTAGCAGTGTGTGAATTTACATGGTTGAATGATTCTTGCAAACTCAGCGAGTGCTTGTTTTTCCTGTTTCTTGAGTTGTGCGCAGATCACACATTTGACAGTCAAAAGCCTTTGAAGAGCCATATTAGAGCAAATGTCAGAAGAGTGTATGAGTGAGAATGAATCATTAATACCAATGATTATGATCTGGAAATGCTCACAAGCTCGTCCAACAGAGATATTACCCTATGCTGAGCTCTTATCAGTATATGAACCAGTGTATGAATATCATTGTTTACACAACTGTAGTTGCTGCTACCCTTTTTTCTTACAGGTCTTCTTCCCTGGCGTTCGCTTCCCAAACCCTTTCCCCTGCCTGGCCACTCTAATCCTCAAAGCTATAATAGGATTCCAAGTTGGAGGTGTCTGGAGGTAGACCGCCAAAGTCATCGTGCGGATCCTGAGGAAGTGGCCACATCTGACAGGAGGGTCGCATGTGGATCTATGAAAGATATCAATACTGAAGAACCGCAGTGTACAGTTAAGTAACTTGTTTTTTCTACAGTATTGAATCTTTCATAGATTAACATGATTGAATCCGAAAAGAGAGCAGCAAGATCACTGATCGAATATACCTAAAAAATTGCAGTGGTGGTTAGAACTATATCTATACCCCTCTCTCTCTCTTTACATATGCATATATATATATATATATGCATATATATATTCACTGAAAAAACCATAGGTTTTAGGGACAGTTATAGTTAGTTGGACATTTTACTTGTACAAAACCCGTGAAATTCCCCCGTTATAGTTAGTTCAGCTAACTATAACTCGCGCCCCGCAATGCACTGCTGATGACGTCACATATTACATCACTCATGACATGGTCAGTGACATCACTGATGACATCACTGATGACATCTCAAATGTCATCACTGATGACATCATCCAGTGACTGTGTGTTTCTGTAAAGTTTAAATATTTTTAATATATATAGGAAAAGACGTATTGAAGAATGAGTGGGTGTGTAAGTGTCTGTATGGATGATTTAGTAGGTGCGTGACTGACTCTATAAGTGAGTGATTTAACGTATCTTACTGAATGCATGGGTTAGTGACTAAACTGGGTGAATGTCTGTATCCGTCTGTCTGTTGCTGTGTAAGTGGCTGCATGGGTTTGTGAATAGCTACATGAGTGTCTATAAGAGTTATTGATTTGTTGTCTGAGTATCTGTATGGGTGCCTGAGTGTTTGTGTGGATGGGGTGTGTGCGACTGTGCATAGATGTGTGAGTGGGTGATTCACTGGGTGGATGGTTTCAAGAGTGCATCTGTGATAGACTGTATGGGTGGGTAAGTGTGTGTAAGAGTGTGTTAGTGAGTGAATGTATGTCCCAGTGGTACATGTGTGAGTAACTACATATGTGAAAGGCAGTATATATGTGTGTTGGAGTATATAAATAGCTATAAGCGAGAGTGAGTGATTGTGATAGTGGCTGTATGGATGAGTGTGTGCTTGTATCAGTGATTATATAAGAGCGTAACAATGTGCTAGTATTTGTATGATTAAGTGAGCTGGTGTGTGTATAACTGTATAGGTGAGTAAATGGCAGTGTGTTTAATTATTTGCATGACTGACTAGGTGTGTGAGTACCTCTATGGATGAGTGGCGGTGTTTGAGTGTCTATATAGGAGTAAGAGTGCATATGATAGTCCTGTACTGAGTGACCATAAGTATGAGTGACTGTACGGGTGAGTGAGTGGATGTGTGTGTGTAGACCTAAGAATCAGTGAGTGGGTATGTAGTTATTGGTGTTGGAGTGTCTATGGTTTTGCGAATGGCAGTCTGTAATTTAGATTGGGTGTATCAAAGGTTATATTAGGGTGTGAAGAGCTGCATCAGATTATCACGTGGATGATGTCATCAGTGATGTCATTTGAGATGTCATCAGTGATGTCATCAGTGATGTCACTGACCATGTCATGAGTGATGTAATATGTGACGTCATCAGCAGTGCATTGCGGGGGCGCGAGTTATAGTTAGCTGAACTAACTATAACGGGGGAATTTCACGGGTTTTGTACGAGTAAAATGTCCAACTAACTATAACTGTCCCTAAAACCTATGGTTTTTTCAGTGAATTTCAAAGGTTTTTTAAATGCTAATTTCTAACTATAACATATCTGAAACCTATGGTTTTTTCAGTGAATTTCAAAGGTTTTTTAAATGCTAATTCCTAACTATAACATGTCTGAAACCTACGTTTTTTCCAGTGAATTTCAAAGGTTTTGTAAATGACAATTTTTAAATGTATTAATTGTTATATTAATTTTTTTCATACTGATTTACTACATTTTTAGAAACAATATTTTTTTACATATTTTATTTTTTAAATTACATTGTAATTACATTATACATTACATTACAAAAAATACTTTCTCAGAATGAATTACTTTAGTTTAAATACTTTGCACATAGGCAATTGACTTTTAAGTACAGTAGTTACAGTTGTTGCAATGGGCAACACATTTTCAAACACAATGCAACATTCAGCTCAATGTGAATTTCTAGTTAAATGCAATTAGTTACTTTATGGATTACTTTTTCTAACCACAGGACTGGATCCTAGATTCAGTCCTGGTACATCTCCTGTAAACAGTTGAGTAAAAGCGTTTTGGTTACAGTCGTGATTTTTAAGGAATATTATTGTATTTTAAAAGTTGACACTTCGAAACTTTTTCTCATAGAATCACCAATGTTATCCTATGGAAGGAAATTCACTTAGCAAGTAAAAACTGTTATCGTTACTTTTTCTTACTCAGTGTTGGATCCTGGATCCAGCACTGGTGCATCTCCTGTAAACAGTTGAAAGAATGCGTTTAAGTCATACAGGCGATTTTTAAGGAATATTTGTAGTTTGTGAAAATCGACACAAACTTTTCTGCTGAAAACCAGACAATGGATTCCTATGGAAGAAAATATAAGTTACTGGTAAGTACGGTTAAAATTACTTTTGAGGATCAGTACTGGGCTGAAAGATGCAGCACTGAGGTCTCTCCTGATAACAGGTGAGTAAATCGGAATTCGTATTTCGGCTGATTTTAGAGGAATATTTTAAAGTTCCAAAACTCCACACTTAGAAGAATTTCCAAGTGAAACCAGTCAATGTTAGCCTATGGAAGGAAATTCAAGTTACTGGTAAGTACGGTTAAAATTACTTTTCAGGACCAGTACTGGGCTGAAAGATACAGCACTGAGGTCTCTCCTTATAACAGGTGAGTAAATCGGAATTCGTATTTCGGCTGATTTTAGAGGAATATTTTAAAGTTCCAAAACTCCACACTTAGAAGAATTTCCAAGTGAAACCAGTCAATGTTAGCCTATGGAAGGAAATTCAAGTTACTGGTAAGTACGGTTAAAATTACTTTTCAGGACCAGTACTGGGCTGAAAGATACAGCACTGAGGTCTCTCCTGATAACAGGTGAGTAAATCGGAATTCGTATTTCGGCTGATTTTAGAGGAATATTTTAAAGTTCCAAACCTCCACACTTAGAAGAATTTCCAAGTGAAACCAGTCAATGTTAGCCTATGAAGGAAATTCAAGTTACCGGTAAGTACGGTTAAAATTACTTTTCAGGACCAGTACTGGGCTGAAAGATGCAGCACTGAGGTCTCTCCTGATAACAGGTGAGTAAATCGGAATTCGTAGTAAGGCATATTTTAGAGGAATATTTGCACAATGGTGAAGGGAGGGGGCGGGGCCTGAAGTGACATCTGTGCAAACGCGCCCCGTGGCGCGTTTTAAGTTGGGGGATTAAGTCCCCTTGAATCATGAGGTTCCCTAGGGGCCAACTAGCCCACCATGAACCTCCAGTATGCGCCAGGGGCTGCGTTGCAGAGACGTGTAGAGAGGCCACACCCCTTTTTACACCTCTCTGCAACGCAGCTCTGTGGCGCTTTCTGGATGTACCTTTGGGCTAGTTGGCCCCCAGGGACCCTCAGGATTGAAGGGTATTTAATCCCCATTCTTAAAACGCGCCACGGGGCCTGTTTGCACACATGTCACATGAAGCCCCGCCACCTCCCTTCACCACTGTGCAAACGCGCCCTGTGGCGCGTTTTAAGTTGGGGGATTAAGTCCCCTTGAATCCTGAGGGTCCCTGGAGTCCAACTAGCCCACCATATACCTCCAAAAAGCGCCACAGAGCTGCGTTGCAGAGAGGTGTAAAAAGGGGCGTGGCCTATGTACACGTCTCTGCAAGGCAGCCCCCTGGCGCATACTGGAGGTTCCTGGTGGGCTAGTTGGCCCCCAGGGACCCCCAGTATTCAAGGGGAATTCGTTCCCTCTCTGCAAACGCGCCAGGGGGCGCGTTTGCAGAGTACTGCAGGGAGGGGGCGGGGCCTCCGGCACGATGCCGGTCTTTTTTTTTTCGTTTTTTTTTTTTTTAATGGGAGGGGGCTGCGTGGCCCCCTTCCCTTGCTCACTTTTGGCCCCGGGGACCCCATCCCCCGGGGCCTGACATTTTTTTTTTTTTTAATTAAAAAAAAAAACGGGAAGGGGTTGCGTGGCCCCCCTTCCCTGGGCCTGTATTGGCCCCGGGGACCCCATCCCCCGGGGCATGGCCTCGATTTTTTATTTTTTATTTGGAGGGGGGCTGCGTGGCCCCCTCCTCAGGCCATTTAAGGCCCCGGGGACCCCATCCCCGGGGCCGGCCTTTCCCTTATTTTATTTTTTTAAAAATTTTGAACTTTGGGGAGGGGGCTGCGTGGCCCCCCTCCCGGGCCACTTATGGCCCCGGGACCCCATCCCCCGGGGCCTGGCCTCACGTTGGAGACTGTGGGGGGGTCCCCAATCCCCCCACAGTCCTAGCCGGCTCCCCGCCTCCTGCGGAAGCCGGCATTGCTTTCCACATGGGGAGCAGCTAACATGCTGCTCCCCATGTGGAAAGCATGGTTTGCATTTTGAAAGAGAGAGCAGGTTTCCTGCTCTCTCTTTCAAAATGCAAACCAAGTTTGCTATGACAGGACGGGAGCCGCGAGGCTCCCGTCCTGTCATAGCAAACAGCAGTGTCCCGGGGTAGGCACCCCGGGACACTGCAGGAGCCGGCCCTGGGGGTGGTGGTCCCCAGGGCCATCAAGGGCTCCAGGAGGGGGGCCGCGCGGCCCCCCTCCCATTCAGTGCACAGCCCCGGGGAGGTGGTGGTCCCCGGGGCTTGGGGGTTTTAAATGTTTAGTGCCCCGGGGAGGTGGCGGTCCCCGGGGCATGTGGGGGGGCTGGAGCCCCCCACACAGGTTTAAAAAAAAAAAAAAAAAAAGAAGCCCCGGGGAGGTGGCGGTCCCCGGGGCTGCGGGAGGGCTCAGAGCCCTCCCGCCATCATTTTTAAATAAAGCCCCGGGGGGTGGCGGTCCCTACATAAATTAAAACCCCCCCACCATGCCCCCGGGACTTGGGCCACCCGGGGCCAATTAACATCGAAGCGCGGGAGACCGCGCTTCGATTTTTTCGGCAGGATCCGCGCTCCCTGAGCGCATCCTGCCGATTTAAAAAAAAAAAAAATTTTGCCCAGGGGTCCTTGTGGGACCCCCTGAGCAGACCTAGGGGGTCAGGGTGTTTCTACCCTGCCCCCTTTGTGCGTTTTGCGCACTTGTTTCTGTCCCTCGGTTCTACCGAGGGACAAAATGGCTGCCAACACTGCCTGATTTGGAGTGTTGACAGCCAATTAGCATGCAGCTCGTGATCGGGAGGGTGCGCGAATCCGACGCGGCCATAGATATATATGTACTTTTACTTTTGATTTTCTCAGCAACTACTGAACGGATTTACACCATTTAACAAAAAGGGTTCTTTCTGAACCAAGAACTACCTCTTTGCCAAATTTGGTGTAATTCCGTTAAAGCAGTTCGGGCTGTAGCCGTGTCTAAAGTTTCCTATGGAAAATTGCATGGGGAAAACGCGTTTTGGGACCCCCCTTTTTTCTCGGCCCCCGCTTGACGAATCCCCCGAGACTTTCAGGGTAGGAGCGGACCGGAGCGCCCCACAAAGTTTGAAAATTTTGCGAAGATACGTCAACCGGCAAGAGAGTTATTTCAAATAGAATGTCGCGGATTTCCTCTGGATAATAGGTTGTAACTATAACTATCTACTGGCGACCGCCAGTAGATAATATATATATATGTATGTATATATATATATATATATGTAAGTGTATATATGTATGTAAGTGTATATATATATGTTGTTGCCAATAATAACCATGTTACAATTTACACCAATAGCTCACTTCATTGAAATAAGTTGCGAACAACTGCTTGACCCACTGCTGCATCTTGGTTGGTAGTTGCATCTAGATAATAGTGCCTAGTCAACATATGTCTGTTTGTCCATATGGCTGCTCTGCATGTCAGGTAATTATACTCCGGCAAAAAGAGCTGTAGAGGTCACTACACTTCTTGTTGAATGAGAATGTACTTTAGTTGCCAGAGGTCTATCTGCTTTTTCATAGTAGAAGGCTAGGCTGTTGATACCATCTACCTACACCACCTTGTGACACAGCTTGACCTTTTCTTGGAGGTGCAAAGGCAGCCAAAAGCTGATCAGATTTTCTGAAAGTTTTATTTCTTTCCATATAAAAGTTCAAGCACCTCTAAACATTCAATGAATGAAGGGCCCTTTCTGCTTAATTTGAAGGATTCTGTAAGTATGACTTTAAGACAATAGGCTAATTAAGGTGAAAATATGTTGGAACTTTAGGTATAAAATGAGGGTTAGTACGTAAAATGACACTTTCCTTTTTAAATTGCAAGTATGTTCTTCGTATTGTAAACGCCGGCATTTCCATAATTCTTCTAGCCGATGTAAGTGCTGTGTGAAGAGCTGTCTTCCATGAAAGATATTTGATGTCTGCATGTGTAAGGGGCTGGAAAGGCCCTAGCATCAATTGTGCTAAGACTGTGTTTAGTTGCAAAGCAACTGGGTGTTTTTTTATTGGAGGATAAGCTCTAAATAGCCCTTTTCGAAATTCTTTTATGAGTCTGTCTAACCATCAAGACTTTTGATTCCAAGATCTCCTAAATCTCAAAAATTGCTGCAAGATGAACTCTGATTGAGCTATGCGATAAGCCGGAGTGAGCTAAGATGAGTAGGTATGGTAATACCTGTAGTGATGCTGAAAAAAAGGATGACAATTATTTGAAGAGCACCAATTTGCAAAATCTTAGCCATTTGCCTTATACAATTTATTTATGGATTCAGCTCTGACTTTTGGTAATATGTCTATGCATTGTTGAGAGATATTCAACTGATGGAACTCATTGTGTTCAGGAGCCAGTCCGCTAAATTGAGTGATTCTGGATACAGATGTTTTACCTGGTCATATTTCACGGAAAGCAACCCTGGGACTGATTTGTGTAGAATCTGTTGCTGTTTGCAAAATTGTCTTGGCCGCGCCCGGGCTATTAGGATAATTTGACTCGGTTCTCTTTTCAGTTTGTGCCGAATCGTTGGGATCACAGGCATAGATGGAAAGGTTGATGAGAAAATTCTTGCCCATGCAATCTGGAATGCATTCCCCAGGATCTCCTGTGCAGGAACCTTCTATCATAATGCTGGCATTTCCAATTTAGTGGGGTAGCGAACAGGTCTAGGGTTGGTTTTCCCCATTTGTTGAATATTTTTGAGAGCTGTGTTTGTGACATCTCCCATTCATGACATTCCCTTAAAGATCTGCTTAGATCGTCCACCCACTGGTTTTCCTTGCCTTACACATGCTCCACTTCCATGGAAACTTTGTGGTGTTAACACGAATTCCAAATGTCCTGCGCTTCCTTTGACAGTAGATGCGATCTTGTTCCTCCTTGCTTGTTTAAATAAAACATGTGGTTGTGTTGTCCATTCGGACCAATACCGCCGATCCTTTAATTCTTGGCAAGAAAGCACAGAGCCCCAGAGCCACGGCTCTCAATTCTAGGAAATTTATGTGCCTCTTTTTCTCTTGATCACTTACCGCTCACGTCCAAATCTTGGAGATGTGCTCCCCAACCCTACATGGTTGCATCTGTTGTGATGATGTAATTTGGTAGTATGCTGAGAAAAGTTATACCCATAGATACGTTGTCATCCACCCTTCATAGCCTTTACAGTTTCCGGCGATATGCTCATAACGCCATCGAATGACCCAGTCTCCTGTTTCGATTGCTTGTCCATTTGTTTCTGTAGTGGTCTCAGGAACAGGAGACAGTTGTGGATCAGTGGAACGCACAATTAAATCATTCCCATGAACAATTTGTACTGCCCGACTAAAGTGGACTTTTTTCTTGAGATGACAGACGTTAGTCTCATCATCTTGGTAACTCTCTCTTTTGTATGAAAAGCTTTGCAGAGTGTTCTGTCCAGACTCACCCCCAGGAATGTGATTCGTGTGTCTGCAATAAGGCATAATTTTTCCCTGTTTAATTTGAGACCTAAATCTTTGAAAATCTGAAGGCATGCTTTCGTGGAATGTACTGCAGCCTGGTTTGGAGTTGTTTTTTTTTTAGCCAGTCATCCAAGTATGGAAATATCTATTGGCCGTTTCTCCTTAGGTAAGCTGCTACTGGTATCATGTACTTGGTGATAATTCTTGGGTAAGATTTTAATCCACAATGGAGGACATTGAATTGGTAATGACATCCGGCCACCTCGAATCTGAGATACATCCCATGTTTGACAAGGATGGGAAAAAGAAAGTAGCCTGACCTAACAATACCATATGATCCCCTGGGGTTATCAGCGGAATGATATTCTGCAGTGTAACTATTCTGAATGATTGCTTTTTGAGGTACTTGTTCCAACACTTGTCTCCATTTTTCATTTTTCTCCTTCAGAAGGAAGAAGTTGGAGTAGAAACCTGTGTTTCCGCAAGTTTGTGGTACCTCTTTGATTGCTCCCTTCAGCATAAGCGACTTTACTTCCTCTTTTAACAAAGATCTTGATGTGACCTCCTGCGAGGTAGATTGCGAGGAGATATCTAAATTCTAGGGTGTGCTTGTGATGGATGATATCCAACACCCAACAGTCCGAAGAGATGCTTTTCCGGTTTTCGTAAAAGTTGGTGAGAGTGTCTCTTACATTCAAGAGAGCTACCTGAAGGGAGGCGACCGGTGTCATGACTTTGCCACTGCCTCAGGAGGACTCCTGTCCCCTTCCTGAACCAGCTGATCTCCTCCTATTGGGTTGTCTGGAGAAAGTTGCTGTTGGTTGAGGTCGATGTTGCTGAGTGAATTGATGGTGATATCACTGTTATTGATGAACATATGGTTGATATCTGTTAGGCAGGTAGTCTCCTCTTAAGGAGTATTGGCTTCTACCCCTAGTGATATGAAATGACTGAATCCTGAGCTGCTGGAGCACTCCTAGTGCTAATATTGCTATCTCTGTATCAGCAATTTATTGATTGAAGCGTGTGACAGATATGGTTTCCAAAAAGAGCCTCTCTTTTATATGGCATATCCAATTTTTTTAATTGTACTTCAGGTCTAAACGATGTCACTTTTAATCAGCTTTGCCTTCTTAAAACCGCTACTTCAGCCATTTGTCTAAATCCAGTCAATGCCACATCCACTGCTGTATATATAATCTCTAGTGATGTCTTTTCTCCCTCCTGAAGGACCGATTTTGCATCTTGATTCTGTCCTCTGACATAAAAACGATAACTTTTATTAAATCTGAGCACATTTAACAGTTATACCTGCCCAGTATGGCTAATGCATTGGACGCCCTTATAGTCATCGCTGCCATAGTGGAAAAATGCTTTCCAGTATAATCCAACCTCCTATCGTCCTTATCAGGAAGAGCTGAACATGGCATTTTTGGGTTTCTTGACCGACATTGCGGCGCCTGCATAACCACTGAAACTGGTTTCGTATGACCTATTAGACAAGCTGGGGAGTTGTCTGGGGCCTTGTATTTCTTGTCAAGTCTAGGTATTAATGCTGCCACTGTATCAGGGTTTTTCAGGACTTTAAGGCCTTCTGTCCAACTATACAAGATCTCACAGATTTCCTTGTTGTTTCTTTTAAATCATACAGGAAGCATTTCGTTTCTTTTTATTATTGTTGGGTTAAGATAATAGGTAAAATCCACATATTAAGTTACGAGACACCTGCAATGGAGACTTGTATACAGTATATGAACACTGGATTCGATTGTTTAAATGCTGTATCCCACTGTCTTAGATGCTTGTGAATAAAAAGATTTAAACCATAAATCATACAGAAACAGTCTGTTTGTTGAACAGATACTGGCAAATCCAACCTTTTGGCAGCTCTTTCTAAGAAAGCATTGGAACCCATCATATCATCTGGTGGCGAACCAACCAATGGAGGAGTTGGAGGGGCTGATATTGGTGCAACATAGCTGTACCGTTCACTACCAGAATTTGTGACCTGATCACGAGGTATCTCACCTTCTTCAGGTTCTTCATCGTTTTTGTATGGGTCAACACAGTAATCGCAAATAGTAATTGGGTCCAACTGTTTTGGTTGTGGAATGTCTCTTTCTTGTGCAGACTGTCTCGTTTGCTGTGTCATTATCCCAGGATAACGTGATGTAATACCAGCTGGAGATATCAGAGTTTGTTGTTGTTGGGGTGTAATTTCCTTTTCAGGAAATCTCTTATAATCATCCTGAAGAATCATACAGAGGTCGGTAACCAGGGCTATGGGAACCCGCATCGTTGGTTCCTGAAATGCTGTTCCTCAAAAGTTTCCTTGTAAGGATAAGCCTCATAAAACTCATCATATGATCTTGTTTTGTCATGTTGTCTTTCCCTAAAGGAGAAATCCTTTTGAAGTAAGCTGGCTCATCCTGATCAAACTCTTCATCTGTTTCCTGGCTTTTTACCTGCAGCTGTGATGGCTACTTGCAGCTCTGAAAGGTCCATCATATTCCTCTTCTGAACCTCCTATTTCTAGAAGGCGTACTGGTGGTAGAGGGGACACCTTGCTTGGTGAGGTCTGTTCTGGTCTTAAGGGTTCAGCAATGGCCGTGGACAGAGCTGGTTTCGAGTTTAAAACCCTGGTCATCATCAGTGTAGCTGCCGATGTTGTGGTCATCAACGAGGGTGCCCACGGACCATCTGTCGACGGTGTTGGCAACGTCTTCAATCCTGATGACGAAGCAGCCGTAGACGACGACACAAACTTCATTGACATCAGTCTTGATGCTGACTACAAAGTTGACACCGTGGTAGTAGTCGTTGTCGATGTAGACATCATAACCATCGACAGTTTTGCTGTTGACATGAATGATCTGCAAAAAGGGTTTGAGGTTCTTTTTTTATATCTGGAGAGGCTAAGGCAGCTTTAAAAGGAGTGGAAGGTTCTGATCTTGATTTCTTTTGTTTAGATGAGCCTTGAGTTGCTGAATGACTTGACTTCTCTTGACCCGGACTCCTCTTTTTTTCTGTCTTTTTTTTATATTTTCTTAGTGGTGGTGGTGGTTCCCCACTCAGCTCTTCACCATGGTCGTCATGGTCTTTTTCTCAGGATTTAGGGATATTTCATCTCCAGATTCATTTTCCGCTTCTGTAGCAATAATGGAAGCCTTGCTTCTCTGTCTTTCAAGGTCTTGGCAGAAAAAGTTCTGCAATACTAGAAGTCTTTAGGCTTATGATCAGGGTATAAACAATACAGATAGTCCTTGTGAGGGTCCTGAGAAAACAGCCTCATCTTACCACAGGTCTTACAGGGCCTAAATAAACCCTTTTGGATCCCTCGCACATGCTGAATAAGGTACATGCAGGATAATATTCCTCTGTAGATGGAAGAAAAGTTCAACTGAAGGTCACCACCTGCAAAATTGAGTAGAGCTCAGGGACACTCCCTTTCAGACAACGTGCGGTTAGAAATCTGAGGTGTGGTGGCTCTGGAGGACAGGCAGGGGCTTCTCTCGGATTGGCTGAAGTTTAGTTCTACTTAAAATGATGTGGATTGGTATACAATCTCATTGGTTTTACTTTACTGTGTAGTGCTTTTGATTTACACCGCTAATTATAATTACCATGGAACTTCCACCATGACGACAGGGAAGATTCAAGTATGTGAATCTATGAAAGAATCAATACTGGAGAAACGAGGGAGCTCCATAACAAAAATAGTCCCCCCAAGTGCCTTTGAAACGTAGCTCAACTATCACCCAAATGTAGCCCAAATATACCCCAATGACAGACGTGTGCAAAATGCTTAAGAAACCCGTACAACAAATAATCAAGTGATCAACTGGATAAAAAACATAAAAAGAGCAATTATTTAAAAATCCCTTTGTCACTATTTGAGAGAACAGAAATGTGCCCTCAATTTACCTTTGTAGAGCACTAACAAACAAGTGACTAAACTTTGGTAACGCCTTGTCTGGAAGATACTCTATATAGCCGCAGATTCCTTACTATAGTATATTCTCCAGGCGTCAGACTGGATCTGGGCATTTTTTAGCAGTACTCCTTGCGAGGGTAGATGGTGCCGTTCGGCTCTGCGTCTGCCGCACCGGAAATGATGTGCGCTGTACCTATATAGGTGCCACCCTGGCGCACTGACGTCAGCTACTTTCACGACTTTCCAAGGCTGGAGCGTGGAGTCACGCTGAGAACTGACCGGTGGTGTGAAATACTAAGGCCCTGAGAAGCAGACCCCAGTTGGAAGCACATACGGCGAACAATAACAACTGGACACACCCAATGACAAGGGATAAGTCATGTCCTACACCACCCATGGGGGAGTCAAGGAAAATCCGTATATGTATCTGGAACATCAATGGCTTCGTGAACAAGACGGAGGATCATGAGGTGCTAAACTATCTAAAGACATTTGACTTGATCTTACTCCAAGAAACCTGGGAGGACCATGCGACTGAGCTACAGGGTACACGTCACAATTCGTTCCAGCAAGAAAGGGATCCAACTTTGGCCATCGATCAGGGGGACTGATGATATTTGCCTCAATAACAACAATAGGAGCAATTACACCAGTTGAAGCACAAATCGCATCCTTAAGTGACATACAACCGGTAAAAACATCTCAAGTTTAAGGAGAAAGATCAGTCACTCATAATAATCAAAACACCTACGTGCATCCTAAGCACATGCTAAAAGCTGCAAAAGAGCTAATCAAAGAGCTGACAAGGATTATAGAAGAGCAGGAAACGGAGCACTTAATCCTGGCAGGCGATTTTAATCTTCACTTCATTGGGACCGTGTCAGATAATGATCTAACAGAAGGACTAATTACAGTGTGGGGGATACCAAATCAAGGCCCAGCATTCCCTAGCAAAGCTCAACTTACCTACTTCCAAGAACTCGAACAACTAAATATGAGAGCTCTAAATGGTCGATTCAAGGGGGACAATCCGCCGGGCCCTACTTTCCACTCCACTACTGTATCTTCTTACTTAGATTTCACATTCACAACTCTCCCTATGTTTGACAACATCGACTCCTTTAGAATAGCTGACAACGAACAAAGTGATCATTTGCCACAGGAAGTGACATTAAATGCAAACAAAGGACAGCTAATGGAGGCATGCAAAATAATTGGCACAGACTATACCTCGGACTACAAACGGATAAGGTGCAAACTCATCACAATTGAGGAAATATCCGAAACTGAAAAGTCTTTACTCTGCCAAATAAACGAGACTTCATCTCAACCCGCAAAAAAGCTTGGGAGAACTTTACAATCGCCCTTAGGGAGAAATTTGCCACCAGGATAGGTAGGAAAACAGGAAAAACAGCGACCACTCTGCCTAGGCAGGCAATCACACCGGAGACAAGGAACCTCAAACATACAATAAATCAAACATTGAGGCAGCTTTGCAAAACTCCACAAAATCTAGCTCTGCAAGGCGACCTGCGGAAGCTGAAGGCACTATTAAAAAAGAAGGAATGGAGTAAGAGAAGGCAAAAGAATGAAAAACTGTGGGCACGGATACTCCACGACTCTAAACTCAAGAACAGTGACAGATTTTGGCGGACGATTAATAGGCTCCAACGACGAGCCACCAAGGAATAAACTCGAACATAACAGAGGTTTCCTGGGCAAAATACTTATTTAACCACTTTAACAATAACGAGGAAGAGGGGAACGCGGTGAAAGAGGATTCCTGTACCATCCGAAACAACAAAGGCGTTCCGCCAGGAGGAAAAACAACACAAAAGGCTAGCGAAGCAAAGCACAAGGAACCTCCCCCCAACCTCCCTGAGTAGACAAAACTACCACGGAGTAGAAGTGGTAGCAAGCCTCGAACCACCAGTGGATAGCAAAGAAGATCGCTACGGAAAAACTACAACACAGATTAAGACACAAATAGCCAAAGGGAGGCTAGAAGGAGCTCCTGGCACCAATGGAATCCCGCCAATGCTATACAAGCAGAAAGTAGAATTTTGGAGCAAAGTACTGGTCCCAGTCTTCAAGGATATACAGGACTCGCAAGTAATTCCAGAATCATGGAAAGGATCGACGATCAGTCCAATCTTCAAACAGGGCGACAGAAACACCCCAAATAATTACCGACTTGTGGCCCTAATCGACATAGAAGCTAAGTATTATGGGGGAATAATCCTTGAAGAACTAACAGCCTGGGCATCGGCAAACTCGATCATCCCCATAAACCAAACTGGGTTTTGTCGAGGACAGGGAACCGCTACTAATATTATGGCGCTAGCTCTGTTGACGGATGCGGCTAAAGCGGGAAAGTACCCACTATTCATATGCTTTATATAGACTATAGCGCCGCTTTCGATCACTTAGACAGTGCTAAACTATGGAAGAAATTGGAGAATTGGGGATTACTGACACCCCTTTTAAATCAACTAATACTGATACACACTGACACCTGGGTCAAGATTAAATTAGGAGCAGGGACGCACCTCTCAAGGAGAATCAACACCTCTAAAGGGTTAAAGCAGGGGTGCGTTCTAGCACCCTTGCTTTTTAATCTTTTCCTTGCCGACCTTCCCGGGGAACTGGAAATGAGTACACCACACGCACCGAAACTGGGAAAAATGCCACTGTCCAATTTATTATAAGCAGACAATCTGGTACTGTTAAATCGGACTCCCATCGGCCTGCAACATCTCTTGAATGCTACCAATAGTTTCTCTCAACGCAATGCCCTAAACATAAACTTAAAGAAAACAAAAACCATGACAGTAAACTATTATAAGAGGAAAAGGCTCTACTGCTATTTGAATGGGCACCGTTTAGACGAGGTTAAAACCTACAAATACCTCGGAGTCTTGTTGGATGGTAGAGGCTCATATAAATTGCAACTGGAGGCCCTACGCAGGAAGGGCACTACGATCTATTTAGCAATGAAACCTCTGAGGAAAGTGTTACCAGACTTAACCCTTGATCCCTTACTACAGGTGATTCGAGCAAAAGTACAACCAACGCTAACGTATGGGAGCGAATCAATGCAAGGGAAAGATGCAGCGGCCCTGGACAAAATAATCGCCAACACCTATAGAGCAATCTTCCATCTGCCAAATTACGTGTCGCCTGCTCAAATACGTCTAGAATTTGGCCTACAAAAACAATCAGTGGAAAGAAGGGGCGCTTATATTAAAAGCTGGCACAAGATCAGAGGCGCCGAAATAGGCTCCCTAAACTCACACCTCTGGGACAAATTGTCATGCCGTAGAAAATCACCAGCCAGGGAGTACTTGTTTGACTCTCTAAATCGACTGGGACTGACAAACCTTTGGGCAACCGCTACAGATCACCAGAGTTTTAAAAAGATCGTAACAAAAAAGGTATCGATCATAGAAGATAAGGCAACACTAACCAAAAGGGCTCATGGCTGGACAGTGCTCAGCGACTACAAAGTCCTCAAACCTCAACTATATTTAAAAATAGGAGTTAAAATGAGAACAAAAGAAAAGCAGACTTGCCGCCTCTGCGGGAAAGGGAACGAAGACCTTGTGCATGTCATTTGTATTTGCCCTAACCTAAAGGACATAAGATGCACCTTACTCTGCCCAACGTTTAATCAGTGGGGCATTAGGACCTGCAGGCAGGCAGTAAAACTGTGTTTTAATCCTTCGGAAACACAGCTAAACTGCCATATCACAAATATAGTGGCAGAGAGAGTTAAACCCCCATCAGAAGTGGATACTTAATAACATAGCTGGGCTGGTTATTTTACTGTTTTTCTATTGCTGCTTAAATTGGCAAGGATCTCGTTAGTCTACCTCTTGAAGCACAGGCACCTTAAACCTGACGCACTGTATAAGGCCCAACCTGAATTTTATGACGATGTATTTTTATGATGGTTTTCACTTTTTCTATCATGTAATTGAATTCGTTAATGACACGTGTATGCAACGGTTTTTATTAATTATGCATAATAATAATAAACTAAACTAAGGCCCTGAGAAGGGTGTACCTTACACTGCAATCGGCTCGCAGAGCAGGGAGGATGGAAAGATCAGTAAGGAATCTGTGGCTAGACAGATTGTCTTCCAGATAAGGTGTTACAGAAGCTACGTAACTTGTTCATCTGATAGAGACTTCTAGCCGCAATTTCCTTACCTTAGAATAGATAACAGTAATGTTTGGTAAACATGTGCCAAGATGCCCATGGTGCTGCCTGACAGATGTCCAGGACAGGGACTCTGCTGGTTAACGCAGTGGTCTCAACCTTAGCTCTGGCGGAATGAGCACGCATACCCTCCGGGAGCTGCTTCTTGGCCAATGCGTAGCAGATCTTGATGCAGAACACTATACATCTTAAGATGGTCAGTTTCTACACAACCTTCCCTTCCTTAGCTCCTACGTACCCCACAGAGTTGATCGTTATCCAGAACTCTTTTGTGTGATCAAGGTAGAACTCAACACTCTTTTTGGGTCCTGACAGTGAAGTCTCTCCTCCTCTTTGAAGGGCTAAGGCGGACCAAAGAAGGTAGGCAGGGGGATGTTCTGGCCTACTTGGAAGGGAGTCACAACCTTTGGAAGGAAGGAGGCACGTGTCCGGAGACCCAACTTGTCAGGGTAAAAGGTGGTGTAGGGAGGGTGTGCCGAGAGTGCCTGCGATTCGCTGACCCTCCAGGCCGATGTTATAGCCACTAGAAAGGCAGTTTTGATGTCAATAGCATAAGATTGCACTTGTGCAGAGTCTCCTAATGTACCCACATCAAGAAGGTGAGAGCAAGATTTAGATCCCACTGGGGCATGATGAAAAGCCTAAGGGGAACATGTGCTGCAAGCCTTTAAGAAACCACAACATAACAGGTGACTTGATTAAAGAAGATTGGTCTAGCAACAGCAAAAATGTAGAAATGGCTGACAGATAACCTTTAACTACTGTGCCAAGAACAGAGGCCTGCTTGGCCAATGGTAGAGCAAACAGAAGAACTTTAGAGATAGGTGCAGAAAGGGGATCGATATTGTGGGAGTCACACCATGCCACAAACTTATCCCAACAGAAAGCGTTTACTAACTTGGGTGGGACGCCAAGCTGGCAGAATAACATGACCGACTTCGAGAAGAAGGTTGAAAGCTCAGAACTGTCGCCACTCAATCTCCATGCATGAAGGACGCAGAACCTGCGGTTCGCTGCAGCACAAAATCCTCTCGAAGAGCCAACTTGAGCGGAGGACCGGTGGTCATGCTCAACAGCTCGAGATACCAAACTCTCTGTGCCCAATCTGGAGCCACGAGAAAAACTTTGACCTGGTCGTTCCTGATCTTTTTATAAACTCTGTGCAGGACTGTTATGGGAGGAAAGGCATACAGGAAGCCGCAGCTCCACTTAAGATGAGAAGCGTCTCAGAGCAAGATTCGCCTTGGAAACTCCAGTGCGCAACACTGTGGACATTGCACGTTCTCAGCGGTGGCAAACAGATCTAACTAAGGCTCTCCCCACTGCTGAAGGAGGACTTGCACCACCTCTGGGTGAGACACCATTAATGATCCGCCAGGCATCTTCAGCTGAGTTTGCCCGCCCTGGCGTTCAGAGTGCCTTCTAGGTGTGGAATCAATAGGGAATTACCCTGCCATTCCAGCTTATTGAACCACCAGGGAAATACCCTGTCATTCCAGCTATGTCCAGAGATGCACAGCCTCTTGGCAAAGGGTCGACAACCCCACCCTTCCCTGTTTGCTGAAGTGCCACATGGCGGCGGTGTTGTCCGTGAACACCTGCACCAGCCTTAACTTGATCGAAGGAAGAAAGGCTTTCAATGCCAAGCGAATCGCCCGAAGTTCCAACAGGTTGACATAGAGCCTGGACTTCGCTGGAGACTACAGTCTTCTGATCTCCACCCCCCCACCCCCCCAGATGGTCACCCCATCCCAGAAGTGACACGTCTGTCACCACAGTCAGCTCTAGTCGGGGAAAGGAGAGCAGTCTGCCACTGACCCTATCGCAGTTTGTCGGCCCCCACTGCTGATCTTTAGCACTTCCTTCTGATACCTTAACCATGTCAGAGAGATTCTCCAGATGCTGCACCCACTGGGGCTACAGGCTCCACTACAGAGCCCGCATATGCCTACGGGCATGAGTCATAAGAGGGATGCAGGAGCCCACCACCTCAGTATCATTCTTCCAGGATTTTCAGACACAAAAAGTCTGGAAACCTTGTTGGCCACCGTGGCTGGGAGGGTTTGGACGTGGCTGTAGCTCCCTTCCATGGTACAGAAAGGAGAGAAAGGCAGACTGGGGATGATGAGGGACCATAGACAGGACCAAGGACTTGGCCGTAGCTATGTTGTTCTTAAAGCGCTCCAGCGCTGAGTCCACATTCTCGCCAAAAAGGTGAGAGCCATCAAAGAGAATGCCAACAGGGGCCCTGCAAGAAGTAGTTCTCAGCCAACAGGGGCCCTGCAAGGCCACCGACGATATCGCTCTACCCAGCGAGTTGGTCATATGTAGTCCACATCGTATAGTGAACTTTGCTGCGTCTCTCCAGTCAGCAATAGCTTGGGAGAGTATGGCTTTGGGCTCGTCCGAGACCACAGGAAGCACTTCTGCGGAATCTGCAGCTAGAAGTCTCTGCAAATCATCATGCTCGATTACTGTGGACAAGACCTGCACCCACAGTCCCAATGCTCAGCGCAAGTCATGCTCTAAATGTGGCAAGAATAACCATTTTGCATGGGTATGACAAGGTGGAGGCAGAGGTAGACGCAGAGGAACCAGAGCGATCACATGTGCACATATCAGAGCCCTCAAAATAGGGGAACGAGGGAGGTTCCGCCATCTAGAGAACATTTATCATCCACATGATGCAGTGGAGGAAGAAGACTTCCTCATATCATACACAGAGAATGGCCAAGCACCGAAGAGGCCATAGCCGGTTTTCATCATCTAGATTAATGGGCAATTTGTCTCGGCGCTCATAGACACAAAGCTTAATGGCAAATCCGCCTCGGTGCTCATAGACACAGGGCCATCTGTGAACATAATGGTTTTGGACCAGTACAACCATTTGAAAAGGTGCCGTCCACTAGCCATAACAAAGACAAGAATGCTCGTTTACGGGAGTGACAGCACACTCCCGCTAGCTGGAACATTCAACTGACATGTCTGCCACCGAGAGCAGCAGATTAAAGCAAGATTTGACGTCACCATGAAGGTGGGAGCCACCCTAATTAGCTGCTTCACCGCAGAGGATTTGGGGCTGGTAGTGTTCACCAAACATGTACACACCCACCAAGTGTTGCATTTATTAAAGGAATTTGGACACATTTTCGAAGAGCTAGGATGTCTCAAACATTATTGCTTCAAGCTGCACATAGTTGAGGCTGTCATGCTGGTAGCACTGAGACACAGATACGTTCCCTTTCAGCTAAGAGCACAAATGGAAGAGAAACTAATGATACTTGAAAAACTTGGGAGTAATTGAGATGGTCAATTACAACAACACAGCCCCAATGTCATTCACACTAGTACTCTTTTAAATGATTACTCTAAATAGAGACCCTATAACACATAGCGAACTTAGGGCTTAATACTGCTCCGGTGCAACTAAGAGTCAGACCATATATCATGAGTGATCCTTAAGCAACAAGGTGAGGTGCCAATAGACCCTATTAAAAAAATACACAAAATTATAGGAAGTGCCTCACGTAAGCGACCACCATGAGCCTGTTTGCTAATGTTGACCAACTGGCTCGCTGTATCATCATTGGCACTTTCCTACAGTAGCAGTAGAACAAACAAAATATCTCTATTTATGCTTGGTTTATACAATAACTGCTCAATCTTTCAAAAATATGAAATTGGCTTTGAGTAGAGATCGCCCCTCTGTCTTATCATCCCTCTTTAGCTCCTGTTTTTGTGGTAATTGACAAGATGTCTGGCCCGACCCCCTGGGTTTCCCCAATGATAATTGCCCCAAAGCGCAAACAGGCAGGTGCAGTCAGACTCTGCATAGACATGCGGCTCCCCTAACCAAGCTATCAAGAGGGAGCGCCACATCACCACAACCATGGATGACATCATAGCACATCTCACCAGAGCCAAATGGTTCTCTAGGGCGACCTTAACCTAGGGCATTGCTGTTGGAAAATTGTCCTCTCTGAAGGGTCACCCCCAATTTTTTTGCCTTCCTCTTTTTCTGACCTTCTTTTTGCTGACCTTAGGACTCTGACCACTTTACCACTGCTAAACAGTGCATGTGCTTCTCCCCTAAACATGGTGACATTGGTGTATACCTGATTGGCATATTTGATTTACTAGTAAGTCCCTTGTAAAGCGGTATAACATATTCCCATGGCCTGTAAGTCAAATGCTACTAGTGTGCCTGCAGCACTGATGGGCCACCCACATAAGTAGCCTTTCAAACCTGTCTCAGGCCTGCCATTGCAGTACTTCGACTTAGCATTTAAAACTACTTACCAAGCCTCAAACTCCCCTTTTCTTCCATATAAGTCACCCGTAAGGTAGGCCCTAAGTAGCCCTAAGGGCAGTGTGCCATGTAAGTAAAAGAAAGGACATGTCCTGGTAGTGACAAACCCCCAAATTAGTTTTTCACTACTGTGAGGCCTACCCATCTCATAGGCTAGCATTGGGAATTCCTTAATAAACTTTTAAGGTGTAGTTCCTGATCAGAGAGGAGTAGCTTTCTCATGTTTCATACCTTTGGAATGGTAGTGACAAACCCTCATTACTGGTAAAGTTGGATTTAACATTACTAGTTTAGAAATGCCACTTTTAGAAAGTGGACATTTCTCTGTGCTTATAACTCAGTGTACTTTGCAGCCTGTCCCCAATTCACATCTGGGCTGGGAGACAGCTACACTTTGTGCATTCCCTCTAGACATCCGCAACACATGAAGGATAGGTGTGTCTGAGTACCCATCTACATACATCTGCATTCTGATGAGCTTGCCTGTGCATGATGGAAGGGAGGGTCTAACACTCACTTAAATAGGCAGTGTCCTGTCCCTACACAAAAGACTGATTACTCCCCACAGATAGCCTGGCAGACAGTACTGGGTTGAAAGCAATACTTGTGCACTTCAGAGAGTTGCTTTGAAGTCACCCCCACATCAAAGGCCCTTTTGGGTATGAGCACTGGATCTCTAACCCCATCAAATCAGACACTACTAGACTTGTACCTGAAGCTCTGCCAGAAGAACTGGTGTGCAGCTTAAAAGACTCAACTGGACTGCTGTTCTGGAAGACCAGCTTTTCTGTTTGTTACCCTACTGTCATCCGACTCTGCTGAAACAGAGCTGGACTCTGCCTTCACACCAAGGCAGAGTGGTTTGCCTCCTGTTGAGACTCAGGGATATGAAAGTCTCTACCCCTGCTCCTGTGTCTGGCTGATGATTGGAAGTGGCCCGGATACTTGCAACATGGATTTCGAAGCATCTCCTGTCTGTGTGTAGCACAACCGGTGCATCAACCCGTTTGCAGGAGTAAATTCGGCGCATCACATCGGAACCAGCACTTTGCCTTCATAGATTGTCGCATCAGACAGCGTATCGCCGCAGATGCAGCTTGGTGAGATTGACGCATCCCCTCAACTGTGTGGCAGAATCCGGTGCATCGTTCGAGGCTTCTTGACTCCGGCAACCGTCTTTGGAATTGACGCATCGCCTTCACTGCATGGAGAGGATCGACGCACCTCGCTATTTGCGACCAGGAAAGGTACTTTGTTCACCGGGGCCTAAGTGGGACCTGTAGCCGGCCAGAGCTCCATTGCGGTCGGCCCGAACTTTGACTTTGCCCCGGTCCAGCATGACCTAAAGTAACCTTTTTAGCGCTACCTGCTTCTAAGCGTTTTACTGCATTTATTCTTTTAAAATTCAATATCTCAGCTTCCATACATTGGATTATTGTTGTTTTGGTCTTTTGTTCAGAATATAATAATCTATTGTTCTAAACCTATGTGGAGTCTTTCTATGGTATACTGATTGTGTTACTGTATGTGTGTGTTGCACAAATACTTTACACATTGTCTCTTCAGATAAGCCTGACTGCTCTGTGCCAAGAGGGTGAGCACAGGTTATCTTTTAGTGTCTATCTAGCTTACCCAGACTAAAGTGGTGGTTCCTGCCTGGTCGAGTGCTTACCTCAGCCAACCAGGAATCCCATTTCTAACAATCGCCAACTACTCCTGGACCCGGGGAACAGGGACATTATGACCTTCTTTACACAGCCAGGGCTTCAGCGTTACGAGAGACTAAACTTCGGAATCGCGTCTGCGGCAAATGTCTTCCAAAATGCCATAAGGGAAGCCTTGTCCAGACTTCCAGAAGTACTCAACATCAGCCATGATGTACTGATCTACTCCAAGTCCCACGACGAGCACTATCAGCACATCTGGGCAGTCCTCCAAAGGATGACAGAGCGAGGCCTGACAGTGAACAAATCCAAGTGCTTATTCTTTGACCAAGTTGAATTATTTGTCAATGTCAGCGGAGGGTATCGGTATGGATTCAAAAAAATCCAAAGACATCTAGAACGCCCTAGCTCCGATGTCTGTCATAGAAGCAAGGAGCATTTTAGGAATGGCGAACTATTGCCGGCAATTTATCCCCAATTGAGCTACACACACCGACCCGCTGACAGCAATGACGAAAACCCACACCAAATGGGAGTGGACCAAAACTCAACAAATAGATTTTCAGCAAATCAAGGATGCCTTGTTTCATGATGTAATCATGGTATACTTCAACCCTGCCCAAGAGACTGAACTGATCATTGACGAAAGTCCGGTGGGGCTAGAATCTGTCCTGGTGCAAAGTATGTTGGGCACTGGTGGTGTTTGCCTGTCGGGCACTGTCAGACGTACAGACAAGGTATGCCCAAATTGAACAATTTCCATCTTTACCTCGTAGGAAGAAGGTTCAAAGTACTGACAAACCATAAGCTGTTGAGGAGCCTGTTCCAAGGAACGTCCCAACATCCTCCGCCCTGCATAGAGAAATGGGTAGTTGAGCTGCAGCAATACCAGTTCAGTGTCAGCTACTGGCCACGGCAGAGACTCCAGCTGATTTATTCTCCAGACACCCCTTACGCTGGGTCAGCAAAGGCAGACTTTAGCTCCAGAACAATACATCCTACTAATTACCAATGCTGTGTGCCCCCAGGCTCTCTCACAGAAGGAGTTTGTTCAGCAGTCATTACAGCAGTCTGGGTAGGACAAAAGAAGCGATACAACAAAACCGCTGGCTGACATTTCTAGTCAACTTCAGAATACTCGACTGCATTGCTTGAGACACTCTTGAGAATGTGCTCGGAACTCAGTGTGACCAGTGACGGACTCATTCTCCAAGGAAGGAGGACTGTGGTACCCCAAGCCATGCAGGATCTCGTGGTGAGGCTAGCCCACCACAACAAAAGCAAGACTGCAGGGAAAACTGTGGTTTCCAGGAATGGATGCTAAGGTAGACGAACTGGTAGCCCAGTGTCTGCATTGCCAGCAAAACAACAAGGCTGAGAGACCAGCCCCTATTATCACAGAAAGTCCCAGTACCTCGCCCTGGATTCTGGTCAGTATTAACTTATGGAGCATTCCAGATGGCAGACATGCTCTGGTATTCATGGACACGTACTCAAAATTGCCTGTAGTCAAACTGGTTGAATTAACTTTTTTGAATATATAAAACCCAAGAAAGAAAAGCTGTTTGCAGCCCTTGGCCTCCCAACAAGCATGAAGCCTGAAATAGACCCACTTTCCAAGCATATTTAGAAGGCCTGAAAGTAGCACATAGGTGCATCACTCCTCGGTGGCCTCAGACGTGAAAAGTATTATGCGCACCGTAACGAAGGTGCTCAGGATCAGCGTGGAACAAGGAGAAGACTCAAAGTGGGGCCTTCAGAATTTCCTGAGGGTGGTTTCACAACATGCCTCACTGTGTAATGCAGTGCACCCCTGCTTCGCTGATGTTTGAAAGGAAGGTTAGGGATGTGTTTCCAACTACAGCTAAGTGGAAACTGAAGAGACTTGTGACAGGAGACAGCCAGCAGCAGAGGGCTAAAAACAGTCATCGAGCAATGGAGCCCCAACAAGCTTAAGACAGTGGAATCTGAGAGGTGACCGAGTAATTGTAATACAGGTACCCCGGATGGAAATACCAGACAACCTATGAAAAAGGGGTGTTGACAGTGGCAAGTCACAAGGGAACCATGATCACTACGACGAGAAGCGTCTCATGGTTCAAGAAAGTACACCCGAGAACTACCTTGGGAGCTGAGGATGAGAGTCCTGGTGAGCATTAGAGAGAGGGACCCGAAGAGTAGGGCTACGTGGAGGAAAAAGCACCCCCCTGTAACCTCTAACCTCTAACCCCGACCCTGAGAATGCGACATCGACTGGCCAAATGGAGATCAAGGGGGCACTCCAGAGTCACCCAACCCCTTCCCCAGGGCCCCCACCCAAAGGCTCTGGAAGGAACATCCAACATAATCTGCAGCAACCCCATCCCTGACCCAGCACGAGGCTGAGGTACTTTGTCAACAACAACTTTGTCGCTGGGCCAAGAAATGGACTGATGCAGAGCACATATGGAGGAGGAGTGTAGTGTTCTAGTTATTAACTGAGCGTCAGTTGCGTCTGACATTGCAAGTACCCTGAGGCCAGGCCAGGCCTCGGGTATAAATATTGGGATGTCCTGCTGCTCGAGGCGGACTCTAAAGTTAATTGAGTATCCCGAGTGTTTGTTCACATGCCGCAGTGCCGGGGCCAGGCCTAATGTTCACAGCCAATCTCAGGACACCACAGGCAGAAGGGGCAGTGGCAGAACAATGGACTATGGAGGGCAGAGGTCAGATTGGCAAGGGCAGCAAGCCAACGATGCAGGACAGGCAAGAGAGGCTGACGCAACACAACAAACCATGGAGGGCAAGAGGGAGGGGCAGTGGTAGTACAATGGACCATGGAGGGTATGAGGGATGGGCTAGGAACACTGCCTTGGACAATGGAGGACAGGAGAGAGGTGGCAGGAGCAGCAAGCTGACCACCTAGGAGTAGTCAGCACAATAGACCACACAAGGCAGGTGGGAGGGCAGTGGCAGCACCAAGGACAATGAAAGGTAAGAGAGCGGGGCAGGGGCACCACACAGGCCTCCGAGGGCAGGAAGAGGGGGCCAGGGGCAGCAAGCTGACCAAACAGTGTAGGTGGGAGGGGAAAAGGCAGTACAACGGACCATTTGAAGCAGGAAAGATGGGGCAGGGGCATGCACATGGACAATGAAGGGTAGGTGGAGGGAGGCAAAGACAGCAAGCTAACTATGTAAAACAGACAGGATTGCCAGTGATGGCACAACAGAGCATGGAGTGCAGGAGAGAGCGGCAGAGAGACATCAATGAGCCATGGAGGGATGAGATAGGGGCACGACTCTAACAACGAAGGGCTAAAGGGCGGTAGGGGCAACAAGCCGACAATGCAGGGCAGGCGGGACGGGCAATGGCAGCACAACAGACTATGGAAGACAAGCAAAAGAGGGAGTGGCAGCACAGAAGACCATGGAGGGCAGGAGAGTACGAGAGTAGGAGTAGGCATCTGGACTCAGGCAACGGAGGGTGGGGTAGGGTACAGTGACAGCAAGCGGACTACACACACAGGGCAGGCAGGAGGAGCAGTGGCAGCACAACAGAACATGCAGGGCAGGTAGGAGGGGCAGCTCAATGGCACTTACATGGACAATGGAGGGGAGGGGCAGGAACAACAATTTCATGATGCAGGATAGACAGGAGGGGCAGTGGAAGCACAATGCATCATGGTGGGCATGAGGAAGGGGACAGGGCTACGCACACAGACAATGGAGAGACAGTGGGAGGTGGACCGTCGCAGGGGCAGCAAGCTGACTACACAGGGCAGGTGGGAGGGTTAATGGCAGCACAACGGAGCATTATGGGAAGAGGGAGGGAGCTGGGGCATACACAAAGGACCATGGAAGGCAGAAGGGAGGGGGTAGGGGCTGGACTCAGAATACAGAGGGAAGGGGGCAGAGGCAACAAGCTGACCTGAAGGGGGTGGGCATGAGGGCAGTGGCAGCACAACGGACCATGCAGGTCATTTAGGAGGGGCAGTGGCAGCACAATGCATTATGGAGAGCAGGAGGGCGGGAACGAGGGGAGAAAGTCATGGACTGAGAGGGCAGGGGAAGGAGGCAGGCAAGATAGCAAGCTGGCCTTGCTTGGCAGGTGGGAGGGACAGTGGCATCACAACAGACTACACAGGGCAGGCAGGAAAGGCAGTGGTAGCTCAATGGACCATGGAGGGAAAAGCAGGGGCACACACAAGGACCATAGGGTGCAGAAGGGTGGGGTTAAGTGTAAAGGGAAAGGAGCAGCAAGCAGACTACACAGGGCAAGGGGAAGGGCAGTGACATCACAACAGACCATGTAGAGCAAGCAAAAGGGGCAGAGGCAGCTCAATGGACCATGCAGGGTTGAAGGGAGGGGGCAGGGTCATGCACATGGAACATTGGGTACAGGAGGGATGGAGTAGGGGTACGGACTCAGACCACGAAGGGTAGGCAGGAGGGGCAGTGGCAGCACAACAGACCACGCAGGTCAGGTAGGAGGGGCAGTGAAATCACAATGGAGGGCAGGACGGAAGGGATAGGGGCAGACAACGGAGGGCAGGGACAGAAGCAGCCAGCTGATCATGCCAGCTGATCATGCTGATCATGCTGGGCGGGTGGGAGGGGCAAAGGCCTAAAGGCTGCTTAATCCTGCTTGACATATCTGCAGCCTCTGACAACACAGAACGTGAACAACTACTCAGCCCCCTAGTTCAAGATCCTGGCATCCGTGGTGATGCCCTCAATTGGATCTGTTTTTTCTCACGAACAGGAAACAATGTCAAAATCGAACTGTTCACATTAGAAGGCAAATCTATAGTCTGCAGGGTGTCCTCTAACCAGTTCTCGTCACCATCTATAGGCTGGCATAATTAATTGCATCATTTGATTTCAGATGTGTATTGACTTGGTTACCGATTTAAAAACAAACAGAGATGAGCACCCCAAGTATCATCTGAAGTTCATTTATTACTAAGCTCTGAACTACCTCACCAAACTCCTTATAGTGGCCAAAACACAAAGAACCTTACGCTTTAACTGAGAGACAGAACCAACTATCACCAAATGACAGCGTAAAAGACAGGCTATATACGGATCGGCCCTGTTAAACCAACTACTGCAAACATGAAGGAATGGCAGACTACAGCAAAGAAGCATTTTTTCAAACTACTAACCTATCTAACAAGAAGCGTTTCCTTTCTGTCTTCCTACTCTTCTAAGTAGTGTCTACCTAAGGACCCTTGCTTCACGCTGCCCTGCCAGTTATATGTACTGCTTTATCTCCTTCCCCTCTTCTCTATGCAGCAGTCTCAGGAAAACAGATTCTCCTCTGTTAATTGTATCACTCTGTAAATAAATAAATATAGCTACTGCTAATTGTGTGCGTGTAAGTAACATACGTGCTGTTAAAGAGATTTGGACAGCAACATGTCTATGGCAATGCAGTGGGGGACTGCCAGGCTAAATTGCAATATAAAACCTTACATCAACTAAATATTAAACACAATTTCATAACACTACTGTTAAACAATAGTTGTTTGGGCTGTGATCCTATAACTGCTGCAAGAGTTTTCCAAGAGAAAACGCACATGACAGTGGTAGAAGAATTGAAGCATACCATTTATTAGAAAAATAAAAAGCAGATTTTCAGCACAGAACAGATTAAGGCATGAGTTTCTACAACTAATATGTTTAAAACAAATGACCTGCAGGGCATATTTTTTAGTAGGATACGACAATGTTCAAAATGCGAAGATACATATGAAGAAAGGAGGTGACAAAAGGTGCAAACTGCTTTTGTTGGAAAGCAGTGCAGACATGTATGGATGAGGTGTGATCTGGTTAGCGGGCAATGGGGCAGCGGGAAGAAGGGCACGTATGACACAAAGACTCTTTTCTAGGTCATAGGAATAATGAGGCAATGCAGCATTAAATAATGTGACGGGCCTGCCGCCTGACTGAAATAAGCGGCAAGGAGAAGATAAATTATCTGGTAATCTATGTGAAAGAAGGAAAATTATGTGGTGCATGCTGGGGCATTATTATCTAGCTGCCATGACTTTTCAACACACACCAATACTGATAGAAGATAGATGTCAGCGTTTAGACAAATTCTTAAGTTTCTTAAAGAAAACGAAACTCTTCTGCAGATCCTATTGAAATGTAAATTGTTCGCCATTAATAGGGTCCTTTGCACTTCCCCGCAGATCTCCATTTATACACAAACTTGAATAAAGGTGCGCCTCTTTTATTCGGAGAATACCAGCTATCTCTTGAAACCTGACTTTTGGCGGTCATTGTCTGGTTAATTTAGCATCCAGACCTTGGGCTTTTGTAACTGACCCTTTCCAACAACGACAGTGCTGTAAATCAGCACCACATATTACATATTTATTACTGAAGTGTCTCACTGGGGGCACTTAAAGATCTAAGACGTCCGCAGATTATGCAGTAGATTGAGGATTAAATGGCTAATCCATAATTATGGGGGGAAACACGGCTGTGCTGCACAATGAGAGTGACCCAAGCGTATAATACAACAGAGCAAAAAATAAATTCTAGCTAGAAAATGATCGAGGGTCTAGACAGAATATCAAACGCCCATAGAGCAATTTGTACTTAATACATGAAATAATTCTTGCAGATTATGTACAGATGGCTATGTTGTGGGGCAACTAGAATTGAAAACCCATGTACAACTGAAAATAGCAGCAAAAGGTAACTCAAATAGAAGGAACTGATCAAGTGCAAAGGGAATGTTAATCCAGATAAAATATATTTATTTAGTGCAGTATTTTGAGAAAGTGTAGATAGAAGCAAGTTTCTGTAATAAGGTTTAGTTTAAGTTACAGCAGCTCTAATGTTGAACCTGATACTCGACAGGTAGTGTTTCTCCAAACTTTTTGCTTTTTCCGCTTGGGTTTTGCTGATTCTCTTGCGGGGCCTCTGGGCACTTTCCCACTGTAAATACAATGTGAAAGTGCAGGCGCCCTTCCTACCAGTGATGGGGAGTGGCACTAACTCGATGTTCTGAAACATGAGCTGGTCTGCTACCGCAGACCGGTGTGTGCGCATGGGCATCTATCGCGATTAAACTCATGAGCAGCCTGCCATAGCAGGCCGGTATATTTGCACACCCGCACCAATGGTGCCTGTGTGTCGCCTGCCATCGCAGGCTGGTGTGTGTGCACTGACACCCGTTTAGTTAAACCTGTGTCCAGTCTGCCGTTGCAGATTCGGGCGGGCACACTTGCACCCTAAGTGCTGGGGACTATGTGTCCAACCTGCCAGGTAGTGAGGAATACCTGTGTGTGTTTTCACTACCTATGTGGCTTGCTCTTTCCATAGGTTTACATGGGGAAGTAGTTGACATTACTTCGGGCTCTAATAGCGGATTGTAGTGGAGCAGCCTTATGATGTTTCCTATCAATGGATTCGCCCTGCCAAACCCTTTTCAGTGGTAAAGGGGGTTTTGGCAAAACTCGCGTAGGAATGCCACATATAGAATATAGACATTTCTATGCTTGGTACCTGGCTCCGGTGGACACCTGGGGCCGGGGGAGCACATCTGTGCATTCCCCAACGACAGTCATAAACCCTGGGCATACCACTAGAACGACACTAGAACAAAAGACCTCTGCCATTTGAGGGCCGGATGGGAAAGATTGGAGAGAGAGGTTTTGACACGTAGCCTCTAGGGGCCAGATCATGGCCCCACAAAAGATTAAGAACTGCATTCCACTGCCCCATGGCAGACACGCCTACAATTTAGGGGAGACATCTGTGGTTCAAAGGGAAACCCGTTAAAACACCCCTAACTTCAAAGAAACACAACAGTATAACTACTGGTGCCATCCTTCAGCAAAGGGTGAGATACGCTTGTCGGGACACGGGACCGGAGAACCCAGTCTGTTTGGTGCGCATTGCCAGAGGACTCTGTTGTGCACATGGAGGATTACTGACTGCCGTGGAAGGAGACCGCATGCCCTTTCTGAGTAGTGGCTGGCATGGGCCGAGGACCTGCTGAAGTGTAGAGCCCTGAAGTGTGCTCTGCAAGGGCCCGTGGGCGGGCCTCCTGTTCTCCTGGAGATCTGAGGGACATCAAAGATCTCCCGCGAGGGACCTACACCATCTACTTGTGACATCTAGAGAGTTGTACCCTCTCAAGTGCCCACATCGACTACTGAATCCCAATGGGTAGTGCGGTGTGAGCGTGGAACTAAGACTTGTGCCTTGTGACCGGATTGTCTAGTACAGAGCCCCAGAACTCTTGCCCGGATCAAAGCGTGTGGTTCCTGTATCGCAGGGACCTCGACACTCAAAAGCGTCTAGTTGGTAGTGAGCGGATTCACTGGTTGCGGGACGCCACGTGGCCAGTTACGTCAATCGTGCCACATCTCTCTCGTGCGACACGCCGCATGCATGCTCACTGCGTGCGCTGTCTGATTCACAGGGTGCGACCCTCGGAGGTGGGGGTGTACCCGTAGTAGTGCCTCCATCTACCTCATGTGGCTCCGCTGAACTTGCGCCTGTGTGTGTGTGACCGGACACAACGTTGTGCCTCATTTCCAGGGAGATACGGAATTGCAACTCTTCACTGTGTGTGACCGGAATTGCCTGGTGCAACCCATGTCAACGTGCACTGGTCATTGTGCCTCATTTCCAGGGAGGTATGGAATTTGCAACTCGTTGTGTTTGGTGCGACCCATACCAACACGCACCAGATGCTGTGCCCGGATTGCCTGGGAACGACCCTGATCAACATGTACTGGTCAGAGTGTCTTCTACCATCGAGAGGCTCCCCGTTGTTACTCCCCATTCATCGGTTGTTCCCCTTTGACCCTCATCATGGCGGACCACCTGCCCTCTCCACACCTAGCCCCTGCCGAAGACATCTTGGCACCAGGTAGTAGCAAAAGATATTGACCGGGTCGAAGGAACGCTTCCGACACAGTTCGGAAGCAGGTCAAGAGACTGCGGACTCCATTGTATTTTGAGACCTGTGGGTGAACTTCGAGAGTGGCTGCTAAACTCCCCTTGTTTGGGTCTACCTCCTAATTAAAACTTGCTACAAATCCCCACCTGCTTCCCAAGGACCAAGACTAAGTGTGACTTCAGCCATGTGCAGCCTAGTATCCGGGTGGAGGGGCTAGTTATCTTCCATCCGGGGTATAGGACAATCGGGGTGAACTAGTCACAAAAAAAAAATATGTACATACAAGAAACTAGAACACTTTTTAGCAGCACCGGGGGCTGGAGTCATGTGGGTAAACCCAATGTCAAATGTATTGTGCTTTTGACATGAAATCAACGTATAAAGAGGCACCGCAAGCCAGTGTCGTCATTCATAGGTGGTCCGCTGACTATCACTCACACTCACTCCGCACCGCTACGCAGTGTGACAGGTATCCGACTAGTTGGTACGGAACACTCTTGCACATATACGTACTCAGCACCCTAATGTAGTGCTACTGGTACCCAGCAGGCGAATGGATAACACCCTGCAGACTGGGTGGCCCCAACCTCCCTCCACCCTCTAGTTCACTCCGATTGTCCCATAACCCCGGTTTCAACATCTACCCATCAGAGAAACTTTATAAATATTTACAGGATACTCTTCAAAGGCAAGGAGAAAAAGTTACTCAACTTCGGTGACAGTCTTTCAGGTAAATACTCCTACAGATTCCTCACCTCATGATTCCCCCGAAGGCTAACCTGGTCCTGAAAACAGCTCTTTAGTGCTAGTAGGTAGAGCCTTTGTTAAATCGCGACTCCGGCTCCTCCTTGATCGTGACGCAACTGAGCCATATAAGGCAGCAGTCAGCACGCAAATGTCAGTTCCTCGCCTTCTTCCGATGCCCTTAGGGGCAGAGACAGGTCTGATGAAAGAACCAGAAAGGAAGTGCATAAAATTAGCCAAAAACTAAACTACCACACATCAAACCAGAGAAGCGCATGGGAACAGTGAGGAATCTGCAGGTAGAGAATCTACCAGAATGATTGTTACCAAAGATAATGGATGATGATGATACTTTGACCGCCAGGTTATTCACCTCACGAATCAATACCAAAGCGGTATTCAATGGAGGTGGGTCAGAGAAGGGGTAAACACAAAGCATAGGAGATACACACCACAGCTCCCACTCAGAGGCACAGCTTGCTGAAGGCGCAAAGGCCAAACTAGAGCCACATCAGAATAGTAAATACAACTGAAATGTAATCAGAATTGCCAAGAGCAAAATAATTCTGGCTCCAGGGTACAAGGTGGCAGCCGTGATCCACCATACACAAGGGCCCCATAACATTACCAGTAGAAATTTACCACTTCAAAGGCCAAGAGGCCCAGTAGAAAAAACTCCAGAAGAGTGACCAATAGGCTAGTAGAGGTAAAAGCAATCGTATGAGGGACCCTGGAGCAAGGATACCATCACACCCACCTACAAAGAGAAGTACAAAAGACTAACCTCCGGCAGAGGCCACCACAGCTGAAGGTGAAAAAGCTGGTAGGCTGCAACACACGAAAACTAATAGCAGCACAACAAAGCATTATGTTATGTTGATTTGTATAGCGCACTTATCACCCTAGAGGGTATCCAGGTGCTTGGGCAAGGTGTGTAGCTGTGTTGTCCGAAGGTACTTGTATGAAGAGCCAGGTCTTCAGCTTCTTGCGGAAATCAAGTAGTGAGGAGGAGGCTCTGATGTGTTGAGAGAGGAAGTTTCTTGTCTTGGGTGCGATGTAGGAAAATGAGTGACCTCCAGTTTTGCTTTTGTGGATCAGAGAAGTGAGTGAGAGTGAGGTAAAGTGTAGGTGGCTGGTGGGTTGGTGAAAGTGTATGCGGCTGTTCAGGTATTCTGGTCCTGTGTTGTGTAGGGCTTTGTACTTTGTATGTGCGTGAGAACTTTGGATTGGCTGCGCTTGAATGGGGAGCTTGTGAAGCTTCCTGAGGTGCGGTGTGATCTGAGTGTGGCGTGGGAGGTAGAGTATGAATCTAGCGGTTGCGTTCTGGATGGTCTTGAGTCTGTGTAGGAGTAATTTGGTGATTACGGTGTAGATAGTTTTGCCGTAGTCTAGCCTGCTGGTGATGAGTGCTTGCATGAGCATCCGTCTGATGTTCTGAGGCAATCATTTGAAAATCTTTCGCAGCATGCATAGGATGTGGAAGCAGAAGGTGCACACTGTGTTGACTTGAGCCGGCATCTAGAGCTTGTCATCTTAGATGATCTCTAGAGTTCTTGCGTGGTCTGTGGGAATGGGTGTTGGTCTCAACTCCGACGGCCACCAGGTGAAATCCCATTGGGAGGTCTTGTTGCGGAAGACCAGTACTTCCGTCTTGCTGGAGTTGAGTTTTAGGCAGTTGGTTTGCATCCAGTCTGCTACCATGCACATGCAGTTGGTTCGGGTGTTGTTTGTCTTGTCCGTCAGGGAGAGGATGAGTTGGGTGTCATCAGCATAGGAGGTGATGTTTTGTGATCGAATAATATTGGCGAGCGGTGTCACGTATATGTTGAAAAGAGTGGGGCTGAGGGACGATCCCTGTGGGACACAACATATCAGTTTCTTGGTCTCTGTTGTGAGGAAGGAACAGATCCATTTGACAGCGGATCCTATAAATCTCGTAGAGTCTTCAGAGGAGAGTGTTGTGGGAGGCAGTGTTTAAGGCCACGGAACGGTTATGAGCTAGCCACCAAGCAAAAAGGCCTCAGACATATTGCCACTTCCAGAAAACCAACAGGGTAATATCAGCAATAAAAGGAACAATAAGGCAACGCCAGAACACCTAATTAAAAACAAGGTGAATTCTCAACAGCTAGACATCCAGTAATTCACAAATGTTTACGAACGAGGAACTGGGGAACAAAAAGAACCCATGGCTAGCGGAGTGTGGTAAATCTATGAAGAACTAAGGCCCACCCAGAAGTCAATTCCAATTTAGCAGCACCCAAGACGAGATGTCCTGGAAGCTTACACATACAGTCCAGGAAGACCTCACACCAAAGGACAGCCAGAGGACAAAGACACCGGCAAGAACACCAATGCGCCCATGAGAAACAGAAGACTTGCACATCGCACACAAGGTGACCCAATTTAAGGGACAGAAAGGACTAGGGCCAGCTGTGCAGAGACCACAAATCAAGGAGGAATCACACATCTAATCTGCCATGAGCATAACTGAACCAGGTACCAGGAATGCCCCTCAAAGTGGATATACGCAAAACAATCATGAGAGCTAGGCTTTGGCTGCAGAGCCATTTTCCAAGAATCACTCCGGGAGTGAGACCTGCAACAGGACCTGGAACAGCAACGGTCCCACTCACCTGCTTGTCAGACCCTCATAGACATCCAGACATGACGAGATCAAGTTAGAAGACAGCTAAAGTACTAGGCACAAACTGGGCGCATACTGACAACTCACTGCCACTCCAAATACCGAAATCCAAGGGGAGCCCTCTGAAGCCCAGCGTGTCGGGTGGTTTCCTTACATGGCTCCTTGAAATCACGTCTAGGGAGTAGCAGGAATGGAGACGGACCAAGGCGTCACCTGCTGGCGTGCAGAGCTGGTTTAAGTTTCTGGATCTAGTCTGGAGCCCGGAAGGATTCATGAGGTGAAGTATGTGTAGGTAGGCTTACCCATCAGAAGCATGGACCTTTTCTGTGCACTGGCATAGTCGAGTAGTGCAGCATCTATAAAGTTGTGATGCAATGTACCAGTGAGATAGTCCTGAGTGCCTCTGGTGTGTATTTTCACTAATAATAGTTACACATTTTATGGGGCTAGAGGAACATTAAAGGCACAGCTAAAAAACAACACTATAGAAAGTATGTGGATGTATATTACAGACAACGTATGTAAGACAACTAATGGAATTTCGTAAGTGGTTAGTTGTTTATTTAAAGTATTTATCAAGTGCACCCTAACCATAAGTGTAACTGGACGCTTTATACGACTAACACTTGAGTAAAACAGGAAAGACATTTAATGGCAGAAAAACACATCATGGTGCAAACAATGAGAGGGTGCACAGTCATTCTTTGCAGCTGGATGAGAACAGGAATGTCTTCAGAGTGAGAGAGGGATAGAAACTAGGCGAACATCTGGAAGCAGAGATTCCAGGCTTTAGGAACCGATCTGAGATAGAATTTCAGATTTCGTCAACTTAGGGATGCAGGAGTTAGCAAGGGTGTCATTGGCTATAATACAAGAATCCATGATTTATTACTAAAATAAACAGTCACCATTTAGGTGCACATGGCTCGCTTCATCCTCGGACCCAGTGCCACTGTACCTGCTGCACTACTGCTATACCGTTGTAGGGATGTTAAAGCAAAGGGAGTCTCAGCTTCTGATCGGTTTGATCCTCCTGTGAGATAAAGTTTGTTAGTGAAGCAAGTACATTGCTTAAAAATTAGATTAAATACAGCCTCATTTTGAACTTTAGTTAGGTGTTTAGCAACAGATAGTGAAGTGAGCGAGAGGTGCTATTGCTGATCTGGTCACATCTGATGGCCCTAATCTCAAGAGCCCCCCTAAATTGAAGTTATAGTGCTCAGTAGGGACTCGCTTGATGCACCCTGTGATAGAAGAGATCCTAATGTGGCCTCCTCACCTTGTAGTCTCGAGGAATACTCCCCTCGGCCCGGTCACGGTGGTCAAGGTTGTGCCATCATTTGGGTAGTTTTGTGGTGTAGTAGCTGCACATAGAGCTGGTGCCCACTGGTCTCTTGTGTAAATTATGTTAGGTTACCTTTGATAAACTGGACCTGCTTCATGTTTGCTTTATGAATGTGAAGGCTCACAATCTAGACTGCACTGGCAGTAAAGGTGGTGAAAATCAAATCGTATGGAAGGAACACTGATCTTAATCCCCGTCAGTGTATCTGGCATTTGGTTTACACGTAGGAGATCACAAACATCTTTTTGTGTAAACCATGATCGTAAAATGGAGATCAGTTGCTGCCCACAAATAAACACAGACAATCATTCCTCATGTCTTGCCTCTATTTATTAGTCCCTAGCACATGTCTGAAGTGCTGACCTCTGGAAGATGCAGCTGCCAGCAGTCACATAGGCATCAGCCTTCACAAAGCATTTTGGGAGCAGGGCAAAGTCTACACTACCCAGTGTCTCCCTCAATCTGAATTACTGGATTTTCAAACTCTTTGAATGCCTTATAACTCCCAAGGACTGACCATACAAGCTAGAATGCACCTGCGATAAATGCGGTACTGTGGCTACCAGTTTCCTCCAAGTTATGACTATGCTGTATGTCCGCAGAAGCTCGGTTGGCATGGCCAGGTGGTGCTGCTGCTGTTGCCTGGATGGAACCCATACGTAAGCTCAAGGATGTGGATAGAAGCACCAAGAAGTCCTTGCTACCCCCGCACCAGAAACCATGATCCATTTACAAGTGCAGGAGAGTTGAGCGATGACCCTGCTGGCAATCTTGCAGCTGACATCAGAGCACTGTACTAGTGTGACGCTATCCACCAAAGGTCAGGCTGCTGGCATGCAGAGGTCAAGTAAAACGTGATTCTAGCATGGAAATTCTGCAGAAGCTGACATCAAGTCTTGCTGAACTTGACTCTTTTTTTTTTTCTACAGGCTGACGAAGGCACTCTCCTGTCTGTCTCAGTCACGTACACCAGTATGCTTTCCAGAATGCTTTTGAGGTTTATGTGACCTGAGTGTGGGAATGTGGCAGAGTGTGTGGCATCTCTGCCTGTGCCTCCAGGTAAGCTGCTATGTGGCAGCCCTTGGCAGTGATGGACTCCCTTGCCATAATTGCACTGTGGCAGTTTCATGTTGAGATGTTCTGATGCATCCCATCTTTACCTCACAAACCTCATCTTTTTCTCTTTCCTGAGAACTGAGGGACTCAAATCTGGTCTCCCGCTCTATTCATTCTGCCATATTTGGAGTAAAGTACCCTCTGTCTTACATTACAAGGATACTGAAACTCAAAAATATAGAACACCACCACCAAGGGTCAAGTTCATGGATAAGGTCATGAAATTCCGATGTGATTTGCAATGTCCTTTTAATGTATGGAAGGAGGTACTTTATTCCTTATAACACTTTGTCACTCCATTATCCTTTCAAAAAATTAATAAATCCTTTGGTATCTTGCTCCTACATATGAACAAGTCTGGTTGCGAACATGTAGAATAAATGTGGATTTTGCCGGACAAACTTAAACACATGATATATATAGCTTGTTGATAGGTTACAAAAATATATTGCATGTAGTTTCAGGTAAGTAACTTTCAAAAATAGCTATGTTTCATAATTTGTGGAACATGCAAACAGACCTTCTTTCATGTAATAAACTATAACCATATAAAAAATAAAAAAAATACAAAAAAATGTTCCTTTCTGCTAATAAGCGTGCATTTCAGGAAAATACTTCAGAAGAGCTGGAAAGTTGGTTCTTGTATTCATTGTTCAAACAGAATATATGTAATTCTGCTCAAAGACATGCCTTTCACATTCTCTGCTGTCCGTAGCAGCAGGTATTGTGATGTCACAACTCAACTGTAATAACTTTTTACAGTTAAGCAGCTATGTCATTTTCTAATTACAGGTGACTAAGGATGTCACAACTTGACCGTGGTAACGAGAACATGAGCGACAGTACCCGATTGCAGACTTCTGTAAATAATGATCACGCTTGTGAAAATATCTTCTATCTTCATGCAACTCTTGTGTACCGGCTATGTGCCCATCTACATACCTGCCAACTCACATGTTGGCACCGTGTGACACACGATATCGACTCCCATCACACTGACTACCGGTGAGGAGCCGATATCACACGGTGGCAGGGAAAACAAGCTGAAAACCACTGAAAATAGTGGTTTTCAACTCGCTGTCGAGGCTTTGAACTGCCGACGTCCATTAAGGGCTGTAAAAACATCCCAGGACATCCGCACCAGCCTCAGCAAGCTTTGTTTTGGGGGGGGGGAGGGCATGGGGTTCAAAAGTTCCTTCTAGGTACTTCTTGGCACGAGGCCCGGCCCCTTCAAGACACACTGTGAGATTGTTCTTCAAGCTGGCAGGTATGCATCTAGTACCCCAGCGTGGGTTGTGTTTACTCCTTTGAGTATTACACTGAATGACGTTAGGTCTCCGTTTCTGGATTTGTATGTTCCTGCATGGACTGCGCCAGCCCTTCCTCCCATGAGCCGCGCTCCATGAGTCCTCATACATAAAATATAAGAGATCCGGAATAAATATGCACAAATATGTATTGACGCGTTCATGTGCTTGATCTCCGGAAGCCAATCTATTACAATCAAATAAAAGAAGCCCCCGCGCGTTTAAACCCGTTCCAAGCTGTCGAATGCCCTTGTTGAAGGACTTGGCGGTGTGGGCTGCACGTGAAGGTTCACACGGTCCATCAGCCCACCCACCAGCGGAATAACCGCAGGTCGCAGACATTCAAGATGGCGGACTGCTGACACCACGCCCTGAATCTGATCAGTGCTAAACAGAAGCCATTGCCGTTTTGTGGCCTCTCTTGGCAGTGGAATGGTATCTGAGGGTGTAAATCATGGCACCTCTGGCAGGGAGCACGTCTGACATTTTCACAATTTAAATCATCCTGAGTAATAGCCCTTTTTAGATGACTAATGCCGCTGAATTTCCTCATATTAATAATTGTGCCAAGTACAATCGGGAAAAAGAAAAAGTCACTAGTGCAAGAGGTCACTTTTAAGTACGAAATAGGCAGGTATGTTTAACCCATCGAATCAAAGCCCTTGTAATCTGGGTTAAAACGTTGAATACATTCACGCTTCTTTAGCCTACAACAGAAAACAAAGATGCTCTTTAAATTCATTTTTAAACTACCCAACTCATTATCAATATGTTCATTTTTGCTATATTTTTGGGATTTCAGAAGAAAAACTGGACTGATGTACGTTTTAGCAGCTGCTGTTGACACATCAAGTCAAGCCTTTATTTGCACAGCGCTACAATCCTTGGCAACCAAGCGCTTTCTTCTCAGGAAGATTCAGAGTTACAATAAATGCGATACAAAACTCTTATAATACAGGGGTGCCTGCAATCCCTGCATAAAAACCAGTCTCTAATTTCCCTAGTAAGTGGCGACTTGTAACGTGTCTAGTTGCAAGTAATAAGGAAATTACGAAGCCACTTGACTTAATGGAAATATGTTTTTTTTACCCAGTTGAAAATCTGCAAGCCGGTGTGATGTAGAACAAATGATGGGCTCTCATACAAAATATGTTGAGCCCATGGGATTCGCACCACCCATGCAATATCTAGTCAGCTATAAGCGCGCACACTTCCAATTATATTGCCCTTTAGGCTTGCTGCCAATATCTGACGCTAGTGGCCGTGCAGTTCTGGCATGCTGCCAATGTCTACTGCGCTGACTTTTAAAGGTGGTGAAGGGCTCTGGCTTGTTGCCAGTACCTGAAATTGTCAGCATTAAAGTGTAGTTCTGGCTTGGGACCCTTCATTTTATTACCAGCATGGCTCTGGCTTGCTGCCAGTATATGGTGCACTTACTTTTGATGATGATCAGAGCTCTGGCTTGTTGCCAGTATCTGAACCCCTCAGTTTTATGAAGACCTCCATTTTAAAAACAGCATAGTCCTGGCTTGCTGCCAGTGCATGGTGAACTTACTTTTAAAGATGGCGAGGGTCTCTGGCTTTCTGCCTGTAAATGAAACATTCAGCGTTAATGTGCAGTTCTGGCTTGTTGCCAAGCTGTAGAGCCCTCCATTTTAATAGCAGCATAGCTCTGGCTTGCTGCTAATGTCTGGCAACAAGCCAGAGCCCCTCGTGATCATTAAAGGTAAGTGCACCATATACTGGCGGCAAGCTAGAGCCATGCTATCATGAAAAAGCACGGCTCCAGATCTACTGGGAATAAAACGGAGGGTCTCAGAGACTGATAACAAGCCAGAGCCCCTCCTGATCTTTAAAAGTAAGTGCACAAGAGAACAGTGCACTTACTTTTAGTTCTAGCTTGCACTCCACTATGGTAGTGCAGTTTAGATCTGCTGATACTATCTTAGCAATTTTGTTTTCATGGCACTCTCTTGCCAGAAACTGGTCCTTCCGTTTAACACCAGTGGCTCTGCCTTGCTGCCACTGTCTGATGAATTATTTTTAATAATAGTCAGGGTCTCTGGCTTGGGGCCAGTATGTGTAGCCCTCAGTTCTGTTGACAGCCTGGTTCCGGCTTGCTGACAGTATCAGAGACCCTCACAGTGTTAGTTACTTGAGTGCGGCGGATGAGATGTTCACGTCCACCGCACTACCTCTGCCGTGCAGAGAACAAGAACATCTCGCGCAAGGCACAGTGAAAGAAAATGCTTTAGGTGCAAGTACTAGAAGTGTATTCTTTAAAAAAAAAGTCAGGGCATGAAAGAAGAGCTTCCCTTGCATCCCAAATTGTTTATTTTTTGTTTACTGTGACGCACAGCACACACAGTGTGCTGACGTCACAGAAAACAAATTGAAAGCAGATGGCATAATGAGGCAAGGTCTGGTTTCCCTTTGATTTGCGCTCACGGGGTATAACTCTGTCCAGGCGCGCCAATCTGTGTGGGAGCTTTCCAGCTCTCTCTCTCTCCCAAGTGGATCCCTGACCTAGGACCACAATCCCCAAGAAGGGCTGTGTTGTGGATAAAGGAAAATCCAACTCCAGGGTATCTTTAGGTAGTATTTATTATGATAAGTTCAGGAGTAGAAGTACAGAGAGCCCCACCAGGAGCAGCCTTCCTGCTGCTCAGCCCATAAACCAACTGCAAGCCTCACTCATCCAGCATTCCACAGCATCATCCACACGAACATTCCACACCACACTCACACTGGCTGAGCAGCAAGTATGACACATCCCCCTTCTTTACGGTAAACAAAAACACAATGCAATGGTCCAAGAAAAAGTATACACTGATAAAATGTACATGGATGGAAATAACATGAGAAACCATTGCAAAGGCCTGAAGATGACTGAGGGCATACAAGTTAAGATCAAAAGCAAATATAGAACAGTACAATGGGCATGCAAGTTAACAACAAAATGCAAAGAAAGCACGGAAGAATGTAACAAATTGCTTGCAAGTTAACAAAAGATGATAAATGATAGAAATGGACAATGCCCACCCATGTACTCACATTTATGAAAACAACAAACTAGGCAAGATAAAAACTGACTTTAAGAAAGCAAAAAGACTACACATACACACATCCTGTCCCTTTCTACACCAAACAGACAAAAATCTTCTACCTTTCCACACAAAACCAAACAAGCTCGCCATCTACTACACCACGCATAACCGACCAAACCCCTTATGCAACAAACATACCAGCTGGCCAGGCTGAAATGGACATGAACACACAGGGAACCAAACAAACAAACAAAAACGGTGCAATAGCAATCACCCACAACAAAACAAAAAAACACTAAAGTAAAATCATGCCACAACCACACAAGAGTGGAAGGAACGCCAATACAAGTGCACAAATACACTAAAGCAAAACAATGCCGCAACCACACAAGAGTGGAAGGAACGCCAACACAAGTGCACAAATACACTATCATAAGACCATGCCGCAACCACACAAGAGTGGAAGGAACGCCAACACAAGTGCACAAATACACTATCATAAGACCATGCCGCAACCACACAAGAGTGGAAGGAACGCCAATACAAGTGGCTGTTTCCTAAAGTCAACCACCATCAAAATAAAGGTGGTGAACGTGAGTGACTCTTTCCCAGTCAACTCAAACACCACACCAAAAGGGTGATTTTATAAATCAACCCACACCTACAACAACAACAATGGTAGACCCAAGAAGCTTCGCACTTAAAAACCATCACACACTCACACCACAAAAGTGAAGGATATACTTACCCCACAACAACGCCATGGTGGAAACCCAGAGTGACTCAACAACAAAAGTCATCTCACACACAACGCCAACAGGGTGAATTAACACAATACCCCCACAACCACAGAAACGTGGTAACCCAGTGCGACTTTAGACCTGAAAGTCAACTCACACACACAAGTAATCTAAAACAATATGGCTATAAACATCCAAAAACACAGCATCATAAGTGGTTTAAGCAAGAGAGTTTAAAACATTTTGAGCAAAGCATCCCATACATGAAATTTGCATTTTTTATAAATGAATACCCCATCTATGAAGTTTACATATTCAATAATTGTCTCCATCAACAAAACCCCAAATACTAACAAGCATGGATGTTGCAATAAAAATGAATTCACAAAATCAAAGTCAGGGGTACCAGGATTCTTGGGGTGTGGCGCGACAAAGACACAGAAGTTGAGTAGAGTAATCACTCTCCCACACGGATGCCGCAGTCTTTTCCACCATTACCAGTTGATGCATGGAAACAATAAGCAAATAAAGGGAACTTGAGGCCATCTAAGTTAAAAACTGAAACCCAGACCTCACCAGAATTCGATGGCAATGTCAAAACCGCATACCCCCACAGCGACATAGTACGATCCTATCCAAAAACAATTTTAGAGATCGGAGGAACGAAAGTCTTTGTGCGGACCAGGCATTTGGAACATCACGAGAGTTAAAGAAGGCAGCACGCTGACAACACGTACGTGTGGAGCGTACCGGGTGGCTCCAGGCACGTGCTTGCACCACAGCGTACGAGCTGAAGAACACTCCGCAAGCTGCAGACAGGGCTCGCGCTAGAGAAAACAGACGGGGAGAGGCCGTTACGGGTAGGTGTCAGTTGTTTAGCCCGTCCGGACTCTGGCCAGGGTGTCCGTATATAGCAACTTGACCCACTTCAAGAAACCCTTTCCCAACTGCATACGCTCTATGACTGCATACAAGAACCCCCACTCAAGGCTATTGAAGGCCTTTTCTATATCAATCGCGAGGACAGCCCCCTCTCCCTCCTCACGCTTATGTGCCTCCATTATGGACAGGAGGCGTCGTATTTTGAGCGCGGTGTTGCAGCCCGGGATGAAACCCGCTTGGTCTGGGTGTATGAGGGTGGTCATAAATGGTAGGAGTCTCGCTGCTAATATTTTACTACTCAGTATTTTAAAGTCTAGGTTAAGCATGGATAAGGGCTTGTAGGCTTTACAGTCTGATGGTATTTTACCTGGTTTGAGAAGGGGAACGGCTAGTGCCTCTCACGTGGTATGGGGGAGGACGCCCTCCGCTCCAGCTGGCTCAAACATGTCCACCAGCTTTGGGCCTAGCTCTTCAATGTAAGTGGCATAGAACTCAACAGGGAGCCGTCTGTTCCCGGGGTTTTGCCCCTGGCCAGTCCCTTAATGGCCGCTCTAACTTCCTGTATGCTAATGGCCCCCCGTTCCATGTATTTTTTATAATCAAAACACCTCAGCCGCTTAACTTGGTCACCCACCTTCTCCTTGGCGTCTAGTAACATGTCGTAACTCAGGGTGCCCCAGTCTTTGTTTTTCTACGGTCCTCAGTTCCCGGTCAGCTACCTCCACCACCGCCACCAGGGTGCGTCAGACCCCTATAGATGTTGCCATGCACCGACCCCTTATTACCGCCTTAAAGGCGTCCCACTCTATCAGTCTAGACGAAACTGGTTCGCCATTATCTGTGAAGTATTAAATTATATATTCCTTGATGTCTTCCAGGAATACCTGGTCTTCCAATGCTTCAGGTTTGAGCCGCCAAGTAGGTATTATCTGGCGGGGGTCCCCCATTGCAGCTGAAGAAGGACCGGGCTGTGGTCCGACACCGTACGTGTCAGGTATTCCACGCCTTGGGACAGGGTATGGATGTCCGGGGAACATAAAAAAGTGTCCAGTCTGATATGTAGGTCGTGCACATGCGAAAAATAGGAGTAGTCACAGACCATTGGGTGCATTCGTCTCCATGTATCTATTAGCCCCCATCTGCTCTGCCAGTTTATGAAGGCTCTCGCTATGCGGTGCACAGGTGTCTCTCTAAGCGGGGGATGCGATCGGTCCATTAACGTGTTAGGTATGTAATTAAAGTCTCCTCCCAAGAACGTGGAATGGATTAGGTAAAGCGCTAAAGTGAACGTTAGATTGGACAGAAAATCGCCCTGATCTATATTGGGCCCATAAACATTAATTATTGTCACATCTCGGCCATCTAATCTACCCATGACGACCACATACCGACCCTCCGGGTCTACCAGATCCCCTGTGTGTAGGAATGGAACCCTAGCCCTGATCCAGATCATCACTCCTTTGGCATTTGCAGAGTAAGAGGTGTAGAATGCCTGGTCCCACCACCTGCGTTTTAAGGCACCCCCTCCAGAGCCAGTAGGTGTGTTTCTTGCAGAAGGGCAATGTGGACCCCCCGCCTGTTCAAGTAGGAGAATATATTGCATAGTGTTTCGACATAGTATGCATCCCCCTAATGTTCCATGTGAGGGTCTTATATGTCAGATTATCTTTATCTGATTTTAATTGTTCTGGTGTCTTTTTGCTTATTAACCCTTTCTCTATTTTTATAATTTGGTTTGGGCATTTTATATTTATTTTGTTTTCTTGACATTAAATTTGTAAGTACTGCTTGAACTTAGCAAACATTTCAAGAATCAGCTTGGGAGGGATGAGGTCTCATAAATGTAGATATTGCTAAGACTGAAATAGCATAAATAGCACCACTAATAAATGATAACAACAAATGATGCCAAGTCTAAGATCTGTCATTCAAAGACCCCATCTCTTATCAATGACTAGAAGAACTTCTGCAAATACGCCTAGCCAAGGAACAGGACAAACTGTTTTTTACGAACCAAAATAAACTCTTACACTTCTCCCACAGTTTGCATCTTCTTTTCCACATCACCCATTTATGTACATATGGTATAAAATGCCTTGTAGCTATTATTGAAGTCCGTTTAATACTTACAAGGCAATAAAAGCATGGTGAACTCAACCCTACATTGCAGTGAGCATCCAGACGGACATGTAGACCTGTGCTAACAGTTCCAAAGATTAGCAGTAACATGTCATAATCTGACCTGTGCTTTCTTCATCATGACATCTTTATTAAGGGTGTATCACAGCAGGTATGCAAAGAGAGATGTGAATGACGTCAGGCTAATGCCAGTACACTTCATTGTGTCCTAACTATGCTGCCAAGACTCTAGCAACTTAAAAACAGTGTGCTCAATATACTTAGGGCTTTTCTCACCTACATAAAATGCTCAGACATGAGCATAATATGTCAAGAAGGAAGCCACGATATTAAACACAATACATAATTTCAACCTAAAATCTGTTAAACAAGTTGCATCCTCTTACCTGCCAAAATGAAATATGGCTGTCTGTGTTAGAGTAAGTAGCCAGATACCGCCCATCTGGGGCAAAACTCACTGATGTGATGGGCCCCTTATGTCCATGGATATTCTGGAAATAAAACAAAGTACCAATCATTAATAAGCTCAGGCAAACGCTTCTAGCAGATCGCGCAGTAGGGACAGCACATGTACTCAAATGTATTATGAAGATATAGAGAAACAAATAATAGCCGCAGACATACATCCTCAGCATCACATGGAGTCCAACTCTGTGTTTACTACAAAAGGACAGGTTTTGTAACATGGAGGAAGACGCTCTAGTCAGATTACCTTCACAGACTAGGGTTAATCCAGGGTTGTTCTCCAGAGTTCAGAGGTATTGCTCTGAACCTCACCTGCAGGGGCAGGGGTATACTAAGTGAAGGTTACTTGGAGGGCCAAGAATGCTTACTGGCACAGCAAATACCTCACACAAACATTAATCCCACGGTAGAGTTTCTAGACTATCTGTGCAGTGCTTCTTCCTACATTGAAATCGGGTACACTTCAATGTATCGGAACTGCGACTTAGGTGTATGGTTTGATGCAACCCTAGGGCTCACCAGTGATGGTCAAAGCTGTCTTTGGTCTACAGCCTCAGATGATATCTCAACAACTGTCTGCTTTGACCATGTTAATGATGCAGTGACGCACTCTGATACAATGGCATTATCAATTGATTCCCACCTACAGTATCCATTCACTGCGAGACATATCACAGTTATGAGTTAAGCAACTGTCGTTATAATAGATCATTCATGGTTTACATTGTGAATTTTCCATCACAAGAATCTATCTCAATATTCGGATGGTACAATCTTGACAAAAACCCATGCTTTTTCTCTGAGAATGAATTTTGTTACTTTACAGACCATACTTTACAGACCAGGAGATCTGCTGTTTTGTGGCATTCAATCTGAATCCAGCAATTTCTTCACGCAGCGATTGCCCTGCCACTGTAGCATGTTCTTTCCGTGCCTTTTAGGGCAGTGTTAGGGAGCGGGAGAGGATGTTTTTGAAAATAGTGAGAATCTGCATATGAGGATGACGTGAGAATCATAGCTCTTGTGCACAACGGTGTCTGAAACTGCAGCACATCTGTTCCAGTATGTGAGTGTGTGCATGTAGGGCACTAACGCATTTTAGCCTTGGTGCTGTTCATGCATCCCCTTCACTGCCTTCACACAGTGCCACATACATGCTCACAACGAATTAAACCTTCCTCACACACTATCTGCTATCCCCCTCTGCTGTTCTTGCTCTCATTCTAACTGGATTCATTACAAGCTGTCTCTCTGGCCGTTCATCCTTCCGTTCGGTCTGCTGATTGCGCCTCTGATGAGCGACTGCATGTCTATTTCCACGTTAAAATATAGTCTGATTTTAGAGAAATTGTGCTTTGAGATGAGCCGACTGCATCGGTGGTCCCAATCCATAGTGTTTTCAAATGATGTGATATGCCTTCAATGGATGCCATTAAAGTCTATGGACAATGAATTGCTTTTAGTGATTTGTAATTCAATACACTTTTCCAGTGGGGAAGAAGAGTGTGACAGCGAAGAACAACATACTGAGAACAGCAGAGACATTTCAAAAGTGGTGGTGGTGGAGGAAGGTGGGGGCAGCGAGGTACAATATCCGCTAGAGTCAGAATTTAAGTGTCTCCGTACGAGTGCTAGGAGCTATATAGAAAAATATAACTGTAAGGACCGGAAAAAAATAACATGTTACTTTCCTTGTTGCAGGAAAATGCCTCTTTTTGCATAATCACACCCATTTTTTTTTTCTGATCCTGCAGTTTAAAAAAAAAATCTGTGTACTGGAACTCTGCTACCCAGACCCCAGTGCATGTGCTCTGATCCCTAAAATCTGAGGAAATTGGCTATACTCCTGATTGGCATATATAACTTACCTATAAGTCCATAGTATATGGTACAAAATGTACTCAAAGCCTGTAAGTTGTGTCACTAGTGGACTGCAGGGAATATTGTGCCACTACTGCATTGACAAAGGAAAACATGACTGCAGGCCTGCCACCAGTAACCCAGCTGTCACCCCTTAGGTGCCCATAAGACAGGGTGCATGGTATTTAAACATAAAACATGTACACATTTAATGTTCAACATGTCCTTACAGTGAAAAGGCCTAAAAAGCAGCGGTAGCTGTTCCATCGGATAGTATAGGGAGTCAATATGAAAATGAAATAATGTTATCTCCATCTAGGAACCAGATGAAAAGCTTATTCTTAGATTTAAAAAATATATATTTATTATATTTATTACAAATCCAATTATTTGTAAAGTCAGATTTGTAAAAAAATATTTTGCATAAGGTACTTTTAAAAGTAATCTTCTACCTGTCTTAAGCCTCTATAATCACACTTGCGTGAGCTGCCAACTGTCACCCAGGTGCTGAGTAGCTCCTTGATAAGGTGTGAATTGGCTGCCAGGGCTGAGACAAAGGGTCTGGGAGGTGTCCTTTGACATGATGAACATCTGGCCAGTGAATAGGAACTTAATTATCTTCAAAGGGGCCTGCCTTGTCACAGTCAGATGTAGCTCACACCTGGGCCCGTCCTCTCTATTTTCCTTCTAGCAAGCCAGGCACCATGCCGGGGGAAGAGGAGCTTACCCCAAAACCAGGTTAAAGTAACCATGGCGGGCAAGGGATTCTTTTTTCCCTGGCCACACCTTTAGGGTGGGCACTGGAGCTCTACACAGAGGAAGGAAAAGTTCTGCCATCTTGGTTTTAGGCAGAGGGGGAACTGTGGGATTGTTTGTAGTAGGGCACAAACGAACCGCTGCAAAAGCGGGTTGGGTTACTCATGGGAACTTTTTCGTACTGATCAGGAAGGGGCCAGGAGTCACACACACTAGTGCGAGACATAAATGTGACACCCCTGTGCATCCTCTGTAGAACACTACTGGACCTGTGGAAGACAGAAGGAGGACCACACCTGCTGTAGGGACCTTAGAGGAGAACCCTAAGGGTTGGACGGCTCCCACTTGTACCCAGGACTTAGAACTGGACTTCAAGGGTCAGCAAGCTGAGCTCCAGTTAATCTACAGGTACACAAAAGCTGCAAGAAGCCCACTTTCCTGGACGAGCCCAGTTGACCTGCCCTGAACCCTGCTGGTGGCTTCTTTTGGAGTGAGCGCTGACCCCCAAGTGCTGTTCCTGATGTCCTAGAACCCTTGACTGGTGTCAAAAGTGTACTCCTCCTGCCTAACCTTAAAAGCTGGGACTCAAACATCTTCAAGACTTTTTGCCTGGAGAGTTGTCATGGAACTAGGGCCAACTTGCAGCCGATCTGTCGAGGGTGCATCGCTGCTGAGTCTAACTTCGCCACATCTCCATCTACGTTTTTATCCACAGCAGCAAATCTGAATCTCAGCGACTTTGAAACCTCTTTGGCTACAGCATGTAGCCTTGCCCCGCTGAGGAAATCCGACTTCCAGAGAAGAAGAGTCTAAGGGCCAGATGTACGACCGTTTATTGCAGTCGCAAAGGGGCATTTGGCCCATTTGCGACTGCAAAAAATGGATGCACAATGTACTAACCCTATTTTGCGAGTCGCTAATCTATCAGCGGCTCGCAAAATAGGGTTAGCGACTCGCTATTAGGAAGGGGTGTGCAAAGGGCGTCCCTTCCTAATAGCGAGTGCAAATGCCATGTATGAGTAATGCGGTCGCAAAAAACTCGCAGTTTACCACCTACTTCAAGTAGGTGGTAAACCATTCGCAAACGGGAAGGGGCCCCCTTTGTGAATGGGTGTGCAAATATTTTTCAAGAGCAGGCAGTGGTCCCAGGGACCACTGCCTGCCCTTAAAAAATGAAACTGAAAAGTTTCATTTTTCTTCTTTAAATGCATCCCGTTTTCCTTTAAGGAAAACGGGCTGCATTAAAAAAAAAAACTGCTTTATTGACAAAGCAGTCCCAGACATGGTGGTCTGCTGACCCCAGCAGGCCACCATCCCTGGGAGTGCTAGCCATTCCCAAAGGGGGTCGCAAATTGCGACAGCCTCATTAATATTCATGAGGCATGCAATTTGCGACCCCATTGGGAATCGCAAACAGTGTTTGACACACTGTTGTACACTGAATTTTGTGACTCGCTTTCGAGTCGCAAAATTCAATGGTTGTACATCTGGCCCTAAGTCCAGAGGTAGAAATCTTCACTGGGCCCTATGCTGAGTAGCATCCAATCGATGTCGACAACTTCCTGGGTGCAAACTCCAGACTTTTCCCGCTCTGAGCTTTTCCCACCTTCATCGACGGCTTCACTTAGACATCGTCCTTCGTCAACGCATTGTAGGAAAGCCCATCTTCGTATCCAGCCTGAAGCCTGGCCCCACTGACAAATCTACCTTCTCTGAAAATTTCTTAGTTCAAAGGTAACTTTTTGATCGGAACCAACCGGGTCCTTGTATCCGACCCGAGCTCCATCGCGGTCTGCCTTAACACTAACCTTTGTCCCATTCTAGCACGACCAATTGCCTGCGGTTGGCGCTTTGCGATTTTTGGTGCTATTTTTATCTAAAATGTAATACATTTAAATCTCCAGTTCCCCTTACTGTATGTTTGTCGTTTTGGTGTCATTGTGTTCATTAAAATATTCTCTATTGTTAGAAATTGGAGTGGGATTTTTTTTTTTGTGTTGTGTTTTTAACTGCTTTGGTATTTCTAAGTGCTTTACACATTTTCGTAAGATAAGCCGGTCTGCTCTGTCGCCATAGAAACCTTTACTGGACCTAACAAGAATAGTGACATTATTACTTATGGTAGAATACCATACATCCCAACTAATAATCATCTTTCTCTCGCTAATCCAGTGTCTAGTTCAACGCTCTGAGATAGTGTTAGAAGGGCTTCAAGTTTAAGGCACTGGCTACAAAAGGGCATGGATTCTACTATCTAATGACATTCCGTCAAAAGTTAAGGATGAGCATCAATATAGAGTTATGGTGCTTAATAACATGCAAAAGAGCCTGAAATTGAAAATGTTGTGAACACATGAACTGAGAAGAAGAGGCAAAGTGTTATTTAGTAAGAGCGTGCTGGGGTCAGACTGGACATTGATTCATGAAGAAAGGACAAAGCCTTCTACCACCGCAACAGCATAAAGATGGTTAGGTCCAAGCTCTGCAGGCATCCAATCATTGAACTTCATGACTGAATAGGAGGTGCCCACTGAACTACCGGTGGTTAGGAAACACTTCTCAAGAGATAGAGCAACAATAGGTAGGTGAGTCAGATTGCGAGACTTCAGAGTTGCCAAGTTTGGGAGAAGATAAAGGGACTTGTCAGCTCACCACTGATACAGAGAATGAGAGATTCTGCATGTCAAAAGAAAACCCCTACTGCTGACCCATAACATCTCTTACTTTAGGACAAAACAAGGGTTCGGCTATATCATTTATGAACACCACTGTACTGAAATGCATATTTTCGTTATGTTTCAAAATGGAAGAAGGCTATGATAGAAAGCCGCCCTCACTTTACAGTCCTGAAATCGAGCTGCAACTCTCGACCACGAGGAAACAGCTCATCTAACAGTCAAGTGGATGTGTGGGAAGCTACTAGCAGGAGTGACAGTGCTCCACAGTTAAAAACATGCCAACAGCAGCAATGAATATGTATGAGAGTGCACCCTAAGTGCAAGTTTATTAGACCCTAAATTATGTTTCCTATAGAACAGATTGCTGTTAAAGCAATGTACACTTCTTAATGCTATTGAGGAAGCAGAGAAGTTTGGAACGGCTGTGAGAGAGACACGCAAGATGCATGTTCTCAAATGCCACGCCCCTTCCATGTCCACCCATGGTCAGTTATACAAGTCAGTCAACTGACTAATTGGGTGTGAAGCCAGGGGCTCATCCAGAGCAAGAGATCATCTATCTGAGAGCCCCAGCAGAATCTCCTACTTTCCAACTTTAGAAGGCATGCTTTGCCCTTCCATTATGTACCTGGGTGGGATGTGGCCAGACAAATGCTTCATTATAGTCAAAGATATTTCAAGGTGAGAAAAGATTCATCTGAGCACACAGCTCACTTGGAAGGACCCTCTGCCATTGGGCGATAGGGAGAGGTAGTTTAATCATGGAGATCAGCAATCACTGGGGTTACCGCTGTGATCAAAGACTCCGAACTCGGGACTTTAGAGGCTTCAGTGATTTAGTTGTGTTTGTAAAATATTTCAGTGCCCGTCAGAGTTTGGCACTCGAACTGTGCCCTGGTGGTGCAAACACCTCAGAGTGTATTTGGAGGTTTCTCATCATACAGGAGTCTTTTCCTAAAGCAATCAAATGGAGCCAGAGCCAATCACCACAAAGAAGGACCAGGTCCAGACCAACTATACTCTCTGCAATGTATCCTTGGCAACCCCAAGAAGGGTGGAGGTCCTCTCTGTAAAGACACCACCACTGGTAGCTAATTAGCATACAGCTAACACTAGTCTGAACATTTTGTGGCATGTTCTCTGGAGCAGATTATTTTCATTTCATTAAAAAAATCACACATTTTCCCTGGAAATGTATTCGAGTCTCTATGCCTTAACAGATTACTATCAAGTTGGCCACTCTCCTTTAGAACTCAACTCTGTCCCACCCCTCCTTTTATCATAAAGAAGAAGTTCTCTGAACTAACCCTCACCTTGGCAACACAGATCGTCCATGTGTCAAAACGTTAATTTAACCAAACATGTTTGCTCTGTACTTTCATTTTAAAATAACCCACTGTTAACCATTATGGGGCTGCCTTGCATTTTGGCTCACAGTAACGAAGACAAGTTGACTGAGAAGACCAAGGAAAGGCCATTCACAACTGAAACTCACATAATATCTACTTTAAGGCCTACTGCCTGTTTGATGCTGACTTTAGGCCACTCTTAGGCACAGAATAGTCTGACCTAGGGCAAACACCACACAATGGGCTTAGCTGACCTTAAGGAAAGAGAACAGACCAACAAAAGAGCACATAATCTCACCAAGTCACCTCCATTGCAAAGAGCACATGTAGCACGTTGCACATGCATCTGTATGCACAAGGTTCTTTCAGACTGTAACATTTCAGTTATGGGAAAGAGCTCTCATTCCCCAAGGCTTTATTTCCTGTGACCAATAGCACATGGTTTTCTGGCTGGGATGATTGCCCCACTCTAGGACACCATAATTAAATGAACTGCTAGCCTGTAAGTCTACAGGCCAGATGACAGTTTCTTACTATATTCCGAGTTATGGTTATGAAAAACACTGCTGTACTTATATATGCAATGACCAACACTTTGTCCACTCCAAGCGTGAGCACTGTTGTTTGACTGTTCTATGAACGATCTTGTGCACATAGCTACATGTGGACACTTTAATAAAACTTGTAAACCCCCTCATTCAACTAAGGAGAAGGGGGCAAGAAACTCACTTATTGCTCTTCAAACACTAAACACGGCTATGTAGGATTTCTACAGGACAAATGTATACATATATAGAGTAAGAACAATAGTTACTTACCTGTAATCTGTGGTTCTCCAGTATTAGTATCTTTCATAGATTCACATGCTTGAATCATTCCCCGTCGTCGGAGTGGGAGTCCCACGGTACATAAAAATAGCAATATATATACACCATATCCTAGGTAAATTAGAACCAGGAAGTAAAGTGGCCAGAAATTAAAGGAAAAAAATTCCTCCACTTTCATGACTCGTCCAAGTCATTATATATAGTCCAAAGTCCAGCCAATCAGGCGACAGCACCACCCAGAATGTTCTCCTCAGAGGCTCAGGCTCTCAGATTTTCCAGCACAAGTGTGATCCAGAATGAAACAGAGCATAGCAAAAGAGCCTCTGAGGGGAGGTGGGCGGGTTGCATGTGAATCTATGAAAGGTACTAATACTGGAGAACCACAGATTACAGGTAAGTAACTATTGTTCTTCTCCAGTATTGGGGTATCTTTCATAGATTCACATGCTTGAATCAGAGTAGATAGCAGTGACTCCAGAACAATACTGCTGACATTATCAGCACAACATAAGCATATGCATAACACAGTCAAAGTGTAATCACAAACATATAGCTTATTGTTATATATCTATTCACATATCAAGATATATATGTATAAATCCATTGTAAAACAATAGCAAGAGGAGGAGGGAAAAACAGAGGCTCACCTTAGTTAAAAAGATTACGAAGAACCGCCTGTCCCACAGACGTGTCTGCATCATTGGCAGCTTCCAAACAGTAGTGCCTTGTAAATGTGTGCCTGTTGGACCACGTAGCAGCTCTGCAGATTTGATGAATAGGCACACCAGCAAAGAGAGCGGTAGAGGAAGAGATTGCTCTCGTAGAATGTGCTCTTGTAGTTGTCTGTAAAGGTCTGCCTGCCAGCTGATGACAGAAACCAATCGCAGCAGAGATCCAACGGGCAATGGACTGTTTTGATATTGGGTGTCCTGTACGCATTTTTCCATACGCTAAAAATAGCTGATCAGATTTCCGTATGGAAGATGTCCTTTGTAGATAGAATTTGAGACATCTTTTGAGATCAAGAGTATGTAAAGCCCTTTCCGCAGGTGATTGAGGATTGGGAAAAAAAGTTTTTAAAATGACCGGTTCGTTGAGATGGAAGTCCGAAGGTACTTTGGGCATAAAAACGGGGTTAGTGCGTAACACTACTGAATCTCTTGTGAATTGAAGGTACGGCGGTTTTATAGTGAAGGCTTGAATGTCACTGACCCGCCTAGCCGACGTGAGGGCTAATAGTAAAGACACCTTCCATGAAAGAAACTTCAATTCTGTCCGATGAATAGGTTCAAAGGGGTGTCGCATAAGTTGCGAGAGCACAACGTTAAGATGCCAGGCTGGAGGTGGATGGCGAATAGGTGGAAACATACGAAATAACCCCTTAAAGAACTGTCGAATGATCCTAGAGGAATAGAGAGAATTGGAACCGTCCTGCCTAAATCTTGAGATAGCTGCTAAGAATACCTTAAGCGTAGAATGAGAAAGGCCTGATCTTGCCAGATGCAGGAAGAAAGGTAAAATTTGTTCCGGCTTTGCATGCACTGGATGTATGTTGTTGGCTTGACACCACAGGCAAAATCGTTTCCATTTAAGCGTGTATGTCTTTATTGTGGAAGGCGCCCTAGCATTGGCCAGAACTTCTCTACAGTTAGAAGGAATATCTAAGTGGGCGAATTCAAGGTGCTCAGGCGCCAGGCTGCTAAGTGCAGGGATGCAGGATCCGGATGGCAGATCTGACCGTTCTGAATGGATAGAAGATTCGGTATTGGTCTCAACTGAATGGGATGGCATTCGGAGAGAAGGAGTAGCTCGGTAAACCAGAACTGGCGAGGCCATCTGGGAGCTATGAGTATTAGGCGACAAGGTTCCTTCTTCATTTTCCAGAGAACCCTGGGAACCAACGGTATCGGTGGAAAAGCGTAGGCATAAATCTGCGACCAGTTCATCAAAAAAGGCATTTCCGCATGATTTGTTGTGGGGACGCCAACTTGCGAAGAATTGGCATTTGCGGTTCAGACTGGTTGCGAACAAGTCCAGGTTGGGCTGACCCCACTCCTGAAAAATTCGATTCAACGTTGGCTGATGGAGCTCCCACTCGTGATTGGACGTTGTCAAGCGGCTGAGGGAATCCGCTAGAACGTTGGACACTCCCGGGACATGAACTGCTGTCAGAGTTATCTGATGTTTGATCGCCCAATCCCACATTTCCTGGGCTTGCTGAGACAACAGTGTGGACCTTGTTCCTCCTTGTTTGTTCAAGTAATGCATACTTGTTGTGTTGTCCGTCCGGATCAACACTGATGCTCCGAGAATGATGGTGCGAAAAGACTTCAGGGCTAGGAAGATCGCCAGCAATTCCAACAGGTTGATATGACAAGTCTTTTGCTGAGCATCCCATCTTCCGCTTGCTGTCAGTCCCTGCAGATGGGCTCCCCATCCTTCTAGGGAGGCATCCGTGGTGATGACGAAGCTTGGAGGTTTCATGAGGAATGAGCAGCCTGCTGCTACATTTGTCTTTGAAGTCCGCCATGTTAGAGTGTCCCTTATCTGTGAAGTGACGCGAATGAGATCGTCGAAGGATCCTGAGATTTGCAGCCACTGTTTGTTGAGTTCCTCTTGCAAGGGTCTCATTCTGAAACGGCAATTGGGGACCAGAGGAATGCAAGATGAAAGCATCCCCAGAAGCGACTTGAACCGTCGAACTGAAACGTACTCTTTTGATCTTAGTAGCTGTGCAAGATTGCAAAGTTTCGTTTGTCTTTCGGTTGAGACACAGACTTCTGTTCGCAACGTGTTTATGGTGGCTCCCAAGAACGTTCTCTCCTGCGATGGGAGGAGGTGAGATTTGTCGAAATTGATGGAGAGACCCAGAGATTGGAACAGGGATAGACATCTCTGAGTATGGACGTTTGCGCTGTTGAAGGAACTCGCCTTGATAAGGCAGTCGTCCAAATAGGGAAAAATCTGGATTCCCTCCAGTCGAAGGTGTGCAGCCACGGGTGCTAAGACCTTGGTAAAGACTCGGGGTGCGGACCGTAGTCCGAAAGGGAGGACTTTGAACTGAAAGTCCCTGCCAGCCACTCTGAACCTCAAGAACTTTCTGTGTCTGGGTAGAATTGGTACATGAAAATAAGCATCTTGGAGGTCGAGGGTGGTCATGTAATCCCCCGCAGTAAGGAGAGGAAGAATTTCTTGCAGAGTTAGCATCCGGAATGACAATTTCTTGAGATATTTGTTGAGGGAGCGAAGATCTAAAATGGGACGCCATTCTCCCGATTTCTTTTTATGAGAAAAAATCTGGAATAGAACCCCGTTCCTCTTTGCAGTCGAGGGACTACTTCGATGGCTCCCTTTCGCAGCATCAAATTTATTTGGGCAAACAGCTCTGAGAGGCGAGCTGGAGGTGGGCCCTTGGGGGAAAATTTGGAGGAAATTTTACGAATTCTAGAACGTGGCCTCTGGCCACAATGTCCAAGACCCATTTGTCTGATGTTATTTTCGACCAGTTTGAGTAATAACGGGAGATTCTTCCTCCAACTTGTAAAGGGGTAAGTGGTCGAGCAGGTGGCAGGTGGCAGTTGTCACTGCTTTTTAGAGGTATCACGTCCTCGGAAGGTAGACTTCCTTCTATTTTGCGAGTAAGAGGTCGCTGGTTGTTGCCTGAATTGTTGTTGGCGCTGGGAAGAGAAGCGCTGATTGCTGTGATAGGGCTGATATTGTCTCTGTTGATTATATCCTTCTCTAGTAGAGAAGGATCCACGCCCTCGCACCCCGAAAGGGCGGTTTACGAAACTGAAGTGTTCCGAGAGAACTTGCTGTCTCAGTATCTTTTTTAATGGTCTGTAGGGCCTCATCAACATGGTTCCCAAAAAGAGACTCGCCATCAAAAGGCATGTCCAATATCTTAGCCTGAACCTCCTGGCGAAATGAAGTTGACTTTAACCAGCCTTGCCTCCGCAAGACTGCAGCACCCGCCATTTGTCGAAAACCTGTAGAGGCAACATCCACCGATGAATCTATAATCTCAGCCGAGATTCGTTCCCCTTCCTGAAGGATCTTAAGCGCCTCTGATTTAGAAGGCTCAGTCAACATGTTAATGTAGGGAGCAATGTCCGACCACATTTGTCTATCATAGCGTCCTAAGATAGCCAGTGAATTAGCTGCCCGAACTGTTGTCGCTGCCATAGTGGACACCTTCTTCCCAATAGCGTCCAAACGTCTACCGTCCCGATCTGGGGGCGGATAACGGAGAGGAGGGATTCCGCGCTCGTCGCTGCGCTGCCTGTGCTATAACAGAATCTGCCTTTGGTTGACCAATCAAACATGCAGGCGAGTTGTCCGGCGCCTTGTATTTTTTATCAAGGCGGGGCATGACTGCAGGAATAGAGGCAGGAGCTTTCATAACCTTCAATCCCTCTTGCCAAATGAAGTCAATAATGGGAATGGATCGTATTTGTCTTCTTGGCTGATCCTTAAAATCATAGAGGAAGCAATCATCCTGTTTCGTTTCCATAGAAAGTAGAAAACGCTTTGTAGCTCTCTCCATAAGAAGGTGAAAACCTCCAACGTCAGCAGGAGGAGAATCGACAGGAGCAGGAGTTAAAGGCGATGGAGTTTGAATCTGATACTCATCCCATTCTGAGAGTAAAGATCTGTCATCTAATTCTCCTTCCTCCCTATCGTCGTCAGAGGTGTGGGCGTCCTGAGAGTGATGCGACAGTACAGGAGAATGTGGCCTGGGTGACCTCAAAGTTGAAGAAGTTTGAGGCATAGGTGTGGGCGGCATAGAAGAAGCCGATTCTGATGGAGGGAAACGGCGATAGTAATCATCTAGCATGTATTGTAGATTGTTCAAAAGAGCCAAAGGCATTTGGGCCGTAGGCAGTGAATCTGTAGGTAAAGGAACCGTTTCCTGACAGATGTCATCCTCTGGATCCTCATCTTGATATTTAATGAGGAGCTCTGAAGGGCTCCTGGCGGTACGGAACATATCACCTTCTTCCGATTGGTCATCGTCTTCATCAGAGGTTAGCAATTGGTCCGGTAGTCTAAGGTGCACCTTAGGAGGAGAGATTGTGAGCGGAGAGCGTACATTTAAAGAAGATGCACGTCTTTGTAATAAAGAAGAAGACGCCGTTGTCACCGGAGGCAACGTAGACGGTGTAATCTCTACTGCAGGCGTCGACGAAGACCAGACTTGCAGAGCCGTGCATGAGGCCAGTGGTAACGTCGACAAGGAAACCGTCGACGAAGTAGTCGTCGACGGGGCAGGCGTCGACGGAAGTATCGTCGACGAGACGGGCTTCGTCGACGAGACGGGCTTCGTCGACGGGACGGGCTTCGTCGACGGGACGGGCTTCGTCGACGGGACGGGCTTCGTCGACGGGACCTTCGTCGACGGGACCTTCGTTGACGGGATTGTCGTCGACGAGGCAGTCGACGACGACACTCCTTTACTTTTCGTCGTCGGAGCGTCGACGGTAGATACCAACACCTTCGTCGACGGAACTGGTCTGACTGAGACGGATACCAGCGTCGACGGCGAAGACGCCGACGACATGATCATTTGTGTCTTCGGCGATGAGAATGTTGCCGTCGACGTCGTAGTTGCAGTGTAAGAGCTCGTCGACAAAGGAGTCGCCGACGAGCCCGTCGACGAGGAACTCCGTTTCTGAGGCAAATCCTTCTCAGAAACTTGCTTAGAAGAGAGAGACTTTTTAGACTTTCTCGGGGGCGTAGAAGCTATAGATCTAGGTTTAGAAGGTGGAAGAGTCTTTTTTGAAGTAGAAGGCACTTCAGCACTGCTGGAGAGTTGTTTCTTCGACACCTTAGCCCCAGGAGAAGACAAATTTGTGTCAGCAATCCTCTTTCTGGAGGACGTAGACTGAACAGAGGCAATACTCCCCACATCAGATAAGGGATTGTCCTGGTCTTTTATCTTCTGTAGCCACAGAAGTAGACGCCCCTCTCTGTCCCTCAGAGTCTTTTGAGGAAAAGTTCTGCAGATCTTGCAGTCTCTCACCTGATGTTCAGGATATAAGCAATAAATGCACTTCTTGTGGGGATCTTCTGAAAACAGCCGGAGCTTCCCACAAGAGTCACAAGGGCGAAAAAGAGACTTCTTTGAAGAAGACATCCTAAGAAGAATAAAATCCAAAGAACTGAGAAGAAAACTGAGCAGAGCTCAGGGAGACTCCCTTCACACGACGTGCGGTAGAAAATCTGAGAGCCTGAGCCTCTGAGGAGAACATTCTGGGTGGTGCTGTCGCCTGATTGGCTGGACTTTGGACTATATATAATGACTTGGACGAGTCATGAAAGTGGAGGAATTTTTTTCCTTTAATTTCTGGCCACTTTACTTCCTGGTTCTAATTTACCTAGGATATGGTGTATATATATATATATTGCTATTTTTATGTACCGTGGGACTCCCACTCCGACGACGGGGAATGATTCAAGCATGTGAATCTATGAAAGATACCCCAATACTGGAGAACATCCTTTCATCTACTGCTGTGGTCTCTCCTAGAAAGTGAGCATCCAGCGTCCCTAGTGCATATGTCTACTTTGAGGTAGGAAGTACCTTCTTTTAGTTTCCCATTTACATCATATGTGTTAACACTAAAGAAGGGTAGAAGTCTCCTGCTTGATGGAAAAGGCCAGACCCAACATGTCCCCGTCTCAGCAGAAAGAAGAACACTTCTTTACCAAACTAACCATTGTCGAGCACTGGCAGAGTGAGCCCTTGCTGCCAGGAGATTGGGTCTGGGAGTAGGTTATAAAGGAGACAGTCCAAGTGGTAACTGGAGAAAACAACAGAAAGCTGAGATGGGTGGCTATAAATCCTTCAGGGTTCTGCAAGATCAAGACACCCGTAACCTGAAACAGAATAACTATTTAAATGCACAAAACTGTGCATAGTGTTATGCCCCTGCAAACATAGACATGGACCAATTCAGTGTTCAAAGGTGTGAATAAACTGCACTCGCTGTCATATACTGTATCAGAAACCTAAACACTCCAGTGCAAGGATTCACACTGAAGGCCTGCAGCCTCTCAGAGGATGCTCCTCAGTCAATAAAGCTTTATTTCCTCCGGTCTCCACTTCATCCAGCTAGAGGGCCAGCTCCAATACAGGGGAAGGGAGGGAACAGGAGATATAGGCAGAGAAAGAGAGAATTAAAGAGAGTGAGAGCCAGCGAGAGTGACAGTCTTGGACAGAAAGTTACAAAGAAACAAGGAGATTGTGTACTTGTTAGACAAAGGTAGAAACATGAGTGGGTGATTGAGAATCAGACATTCGAAGCAGGAGAGATCAACAGAAGGCAGACCAAAGTTGTGGATGGGGTGGGATTGCTGCAGTGTAGATTGACAGCCCCCAAGGACTAAGCTTTACTCTTAAAGACCTGACCCACAAGTCGTCATCTGAAAATAATTTTTTCAATGTGCAATGAAATATATCCCTGCAGTAGCATTGCCTCTCCCGCCTAGTTTTGATGGCAAAACAGCTGGAATTGTGGACGATGGTGCACCAATTAAAAATAAAGACAAGTAGGTATTTCTAATGGTCCAACACCCCCATTTATTTAACATGAGCAGTGCTAGGCATTGGTATACCGCAGTACTGGTATGTTTTAATACTGTGGATAAAGCAGACAGGACCACTCACAGGTTAGCAGCCAACAAATCAATAAGTAATAAGTTACTCTCTGTGCACACTAGGAGGAATTGCAACAGGCCTTGGGTTCTGAATTACTGCGCCTTTATTCTCCAGGCAGAGAAAGACATCCTCAGACTTTACTTTATTGACCACATGTATCTCTCAAACGTAAGAGGGAGCTGCTGGGCCAGTTGAAGGCTCTGCTCAACTGAAAATGATGGTCCAGTACAAAGTGCCACAGAACTAACAAGTATTGCTATAATCCCAAGTCGGTAGGATGGCTCAGTGAGCTAAACACAAACTACTGACATCTAATGTGACCCATTCAGTGTTCAAAGGTGTGACGTTTGAATACCAGCCAGGTCAGCCAGTCCTTCCAAGGTTAGTAACCTGAGTGCTACGACATTGGCCTGAGAATTTTAGTGCTTAGAAATATGGTACTAAGCGCTATATAAAATAAATTATTACTGATAAGTTTGTGAATCCTTTTAAGTTCTGTGGTGTGGAACATATAGCTGCTCATAATCTGTCAGACAACGTTTACATTTTTAAAATGTTTTAATATTTACACTCTTTCATACACAACTTGCAAAAACAGTCATTGACTCAATGACCACGCAGCTCGTATTTTTCGAGAATCACACACATGCTGCAGACCAGCTTCACACATAGCTTGGAAGAGATTCATAGACTATGTTCAAGATAAATCTGGGGCTTGTAAAAGATCTTCCTGGAGTAAGACAGATAAACTGTGCAGTAAGATGCTAAACAATTCAGGAAATTGTACCCAGAGCAGTCCATCAGGCCATCAATAGCATCGCTGTAATCTAATAATAGAGAAAACTAAAAGGCTAATCAACAAATAAATTCAGCATTAAGAACATCAAAATCATTAGCACTTAACAAGCAATTAATATTTGCTGATGAAAAATGTTACTGTAATACAAAGGTAAAAATCAATACTGGTACTTCGCTTGCTGCACTCCTCACCACAGACAATTTATCCAAATAACTGCATCCTTGAGAGAAGAAAATTGCTCTGATGTTTTAATTTATATTCTCCTCTGGTAAATGTCAAACCTTTCAAGCACAGATTCATTTACAATGTCCCTGGCTTTTCAAATACAGTAGAGTACGGTATTTGATGCGTGGTAACATGATTTCCTTCTTGGATAGGGGCAAAGTGTCTTGCAGGTATATAAACGTATAAACACCCCCACCAATCCCGGCTTTTATTCTGTAGCCCCCCCACAAAACCTTTCCTCGTCCACTATTAAAAAATTATTTACAACATGACCATGTCTCAACCAAAGGCTAACTGAATATGTTCTTGGAAAAAAGGTTGACTGGAACTTGCCTTTGAAAGGCTGGCCACCCTGGCATCTAATTTATTTAGTTACATTAAAAATAGAGATCTGTGTACCTGATCGTCAATTGGGGGGTTGGGTGGGGCAGGAGATAAGGGTGCAGGGGCTACTAACCCTAGGTGTAGGAAAGTAGGATCTGCTTTCATGGTTACCCCCACGTTTTGCTGGTGTTGTTCATGCTCAAGCATCTCCTGCAGCCAAGATCTTCGTCTGCACCATATCCTATGCACCGTGGGCCTTCTTCCTTTGGTGAGCTGCTCGAGGTCCTTTTGTGACTCCTGTGCCTCTGGCCTGTGGGTCCTCTTGAGGGTCTTCTTTGGCTCCAGTGGGCTCCCCTACTTGCTCTGGGCCTGATCTGACCTACCTGCTCGTGGTGAGTCACTTGGACTTTGCTGGTCCCGACACTGCCCCTTTTTCGACGACTAAGCTGTTTGCCACTGCCAAGGCTTGTTGGTGCCCCTGCCAGACACTAACCCCTTGGCTCTCGACATCCGACGTGGGAACCTCGTGAAAGGCTCCTGGTCTTCCTCTGCATCGCCTGGTCCATACAGTTGCAACTTCAAAGGCACAGTCAAACTCTCCTGCATCTCCAACATTGGTGGGCATTCGTCTTCAGTGCCTCCTGGTCACTCCTGAGTGTAATAGACCCTGTCCCCTCTGCTTGCATGTACCTCTCATCTTGAATCCACCTTTGGGTTCCACCGGACTCTATCGTCTTCTTCTCCAGCGGCATCTTTCCTGAAGTCCTCCATTGTGGTCTATGGCAGTTTCCAACATCAATTGACAGCTCTGCACACGGCTCCCCTGGTGTAGGTATCCTGGTTCCTGGGGTATCCATGGGTGGGGTGACTCTCCAACCTTCAGTCTTCCACGGGGTTTCTACAGGGTCCGCTAGTAAGGGTCCTTCTTCATTAAAATTGCAACTTACCTATTGACTTCCATTGAGTACGCGGTCGTGTTTCCACTCTGCACACGACCTCCGTGGGGCTCCTAGATACTCACCTTGGGTGGTTCCATGGGTCCCCGACTCTTCTACGTCTTCTGGGTCCACTCTTGACTTGAGTCATGGTTCACATTCCACTATTTTAGTATATGGTTTGGTCTCCCCCTGGAAACCCCTGTGTATGCTGTGCTATTTACGAATTCTATTGACAAAGTATTGTGTGTATGGTGTTCATATCTCCGGGTAGGAGAGACTACATTGTGTTAGTGAGTGTTAATAATAAATACATATTTTTATACCTACACTGTGTGGTTCTTTTTCACTTAACTCATACCATAAGATTAAGTGCTGGTAAAACAAGCTGCTTTACAATCCTCCTGGACTAAGCCTGAAGGCTGCCTTCCACAGCTACCACTTAGAGAGCTTTTACGGTTGTCTAACACCACTATAACCACCATAAGGGTAGTCTGGATTAGTGCAGGGTGCTACACTTACATAAGTGAGCACCATATACTAAGCCAGCCTCTCACACTGGGTTTGCCCTTTGGTGAACCGGACCTCTTTTCTGCTGCTTCTAGTCCCAGGTGTCATCAAGGACGCAGCAGAACAGAAAGGAAAGAGGGCTAGGCGCTCACTGTCTATTCCCTAGCCATTCAATGGTAAATAAAGGGCTAATGAGGGGCAAAAGTCAAGAAATTAGGTAAATTCTATACTGAAAACTACGGTCAAAGTGTACACGTCACTTCCTGGGTTGCCGGCATTTTGGTGACCAGAGAGCTATTTTTATGTTAGTTATTAATACATGAGTTATGGTGAGGCCTTTTTTCCGAAACACCAGCTATTTGTTTTACTTTACTTTTATGACGCTTCTTAATCTTCCAATGCACTTGTGCTCTGTAATAAGGGTAGACAATCTTAAATATTTTCTATGTTGTTGGCTCTAGGACTTCACAGAAATAAAATCATAGCTTTTGGGCTTCTGTGTAGCAATCATGCCACTTCGACTACACTGAGGTGGAAAGAGCAAGGCCTCGGCTGTAGCACAAAGTAAATTCAAGTGCCCAAATGAGCTTGAATTCTAAAACCTACGGTAAGAACCCAATGAAGGATCTCAGAAGATGTCACATAGCAGCTGGGGGAGATGGGCAGGAGATATTCAAGCGGAAGAGTTCCTTCTAGCTCCCTGCAAACTCATCTGCAACCAAACTTAAGGCTTGGATCTTCTGCACGATCCATCAGTCCCTGGAGCAAGCGAGCCTTCAGAAATAAAGAAAACCCTGAAATATAGAGAAGGCGTGGATGAGGAATGAACAACGACTGAAGCTTCGAAATCCCTTGGAAATGTTTCTGTTTTTCTTTGTACAATCCTAATACGGTTAGATATACAGCGGGAAGTAAACGGGAATCTAAAACGTTGGCACAAGAAGACTGTGGTAAGAATCCAGTAATGCTTAAATGTATTAAATTAACAGTTTCAGTAGCAACAGTATCTCCAGCATCAAAAACTGCAAACTCGACAATATAGTGAGAAGGTGTTTGCTGAGAAGAATTTCCTTTTCAACAATATCCTAATTGTCAGACGCAATCCCCATCAGTTCACCTTCGCTCTGTAATTGTACACTTTACACTTCTAAGTGTTGGAACTCGCAGTGCAGGGAAGTAGAGGACACCTGCCTCCTATCACAGACCATGTAGGAACTTAAGGTACTAGTGAAAAAAAAAGGAAAGTGTTGTGAGAGATCATGCCTTAGCAAATGCAAAGTCACAAAACCCAGCCAATGGTTCTTGCATAGTATTTATCTGAGTTCATGTTCCAAGTTCAAATTTCATAGCACAATCCCCAAAGAATAAATCTATGAAGTCAAACACTTTAAGTAGAAAAGTTATTTTGCAACTCACTGCAGGGAGATGCTTCAATTTCTGGATCAGCTAAGTACAACGGACATCTATATAAACCACTTTGAAAGAACCACATTTTAATTGGGCTCAGGATACATTTCCTTTACGCTGCATAATCTCGCATAATTTGGGGTATTTCGTGTTACACTTACGCGATCTTCCTAAAATGATGCCAATATGCCACGTGCTAAAATTTTAGTGCCGAAGCACATGAACAATACAAACAAGAATGTGACCGTTTGTTGTTTGCAGCACTTGTATTTTTGCACTATTTTTTAAGCGCAAACTGTATCCTCACGTCCGTAATTGACACAAGAATGCAAATCGTGCTTTTTTGCATTTCTCATAATGTTCAGTCATTTTTGCAGAATTTTAACAGACTTACGCAAAAGCAAATAACACACATTTTGCACACCACTAATTTTAATTTTACATGCTCTTGAAAAGATGAGCAAACCCCCAGCCAACATTTCACCAGCAGTGAACTGAAGAATAAAATACAAGAAAGCACAATACAACCATCTTCCACTCGTGCTGGAGAAGCTGTTAACTGGTTGTTTAACCTGATAATATCTGATCAATATGGCTCCAAGGGAAGCAAATATTCAAATTTAAAACTTTATGCGTAACATGACCTTTGGGTGAAGAGGCAGAGATTATTTCCAGAATCTTGATCTCAGAGGATCAATCAACTACCTGATTTGAAGAGGATGACACATGTGGGATAAACCCTTCGGTTTCTGCCCCCCCCCCCCCCCGGCACATTGGCTTAGAGCCCTGCCGAGCCTCCCATTCTTCATAAAGGCAACCAGGACTTACTTCTGCAAGGAAGTTTTCCCTAAATATCGTGCTGCTGGGCCACTGTAGCCCACAAATAGTCGGACCTGTGTCTGATCCATCAGGGATCTTCATTCATAAATAATTTGAATAATGAAGGAGCCTTGAAAAAGTCCATATAATTCTGGCTGAATTAGGTGTTGGTAATTTGAAAAGCAAAAGGGGCTGTAATGAAGAACATCTTCATTTGAAGAAGAAGAAGAATAAACACAATTTATGTCGCGAAATACAAGAGTTGGACAACTTTATGAATTATGATGAGCAAGAGGGGCAACCGATATCTTCATTGACATGTGGCACAGACAAAAAGGGATACCTTGAGGTTTAATGCTACACACCTGGACGGCATGGGGTTCGCATGTTTCGGCACTCCACATATGAAACTCAATAAGATTAAGTTAAGGAGTTACCACCATCAATATGCTGTGTGAGTGTACAGTTGTGACCACTGAAATCAATCACTGTCTAAAGGACCTAAAATTGTTTCTACTCTCTGTTCTGTCAGTTTGCGACTAGTGTCTCAGCACTATGAAGCCATCTTGGTATCGGCGAACTTAAGAAGTAAATAAATAAAAAAATAAAAAATAAGCACATTTTATAAAAGGAGACAAAAAAGGATAAAGCTAAATGTTCCATGCACATTTGGGCCACATTTACTCCTGCGGCTACACAGTTTGCTGCTGGAATCCTATCCAGAATCCAGAAATTGTTGCACTTCCTGTGAAATGGACCTGGTCAGAGAAGTGAATTAACAGGCATTCGAGCTGCCTTGAATACTGTAAAGGATGTAAAGCTTTTCCATGTATCTATGGGATGAACCACTGGACTCCTGATGGTGAAAGTATGTCTGCGCTGTCATCAGTCTCTACGTAGGGCCGCCTCCTTCAAGGCCGCCCATATGCTAATTGCCTGGGGAGACAGACAAGAGCGTGGTCAGGGCTCCAAGCCGCGTTTTCCCACCACCAGCACACACCCCTTCCGGATAGCAGCATGCCCTTGGTAGCACTGTGCTGGAAACACAGCGTATGCACACATATTGATGGGAAAAGACTAAGTGAATTTATTTTTAGCAACATCCTGAAAATTACAGTCATATTTTCAAGGAAAATAAACGAAAGTAATTGTTGTGCGAAGAAGCGTTGGGGGCTCTGAAAACCATTTTCCACTATGCATTAAAAAGCTCCTAACGCTGCAGTTTTCAACATATATTTCAGAAAATAATGACAGTTGGATCTGCGTGACTACTTACCACTGATGCCGGTCACGCTGTACAGTTTTCTATTTCAACTAAAACAGTGGTTTAGCAAAAGACAAAGCATCCTTCTGAATACTACAATAGTGTTTAGTCATTTTTTTAAATTAAAACTAATTTAAAAAAAAAAAAAATTTGCATATATGGACTAGATAGGAAATATGGCTGCAAAAAAAGAAAACTGTCGTATTGAATTCAGAGAAGACGTATTAGATGTTTTTACACCTGCACACCCTCATAGAAAAAGAAAGCGCGCGCGCACACGTAAAAACCGTACACCAGGTTAAAAACAGTAATAGAGCTGCTTTAAAAGCCCTCCAAATCCTCCTTGTTTGTACAGCTAATATTTGTAATCATCCGAGAGTAACACAAAAGTTGCTTCATTTTTAAAACTGAAAGACGTGCCCGTTCCTGTTACCCAGAGCGAGATGATTTTAAATCCACTCCTGGCATACATTTCAAAAACAATGTTAACTATGCAAAAAAAATCTGAATGATAATAAAAAAAAGTCCTGAAAATCAAAAAAGTTTATCAAATACACTGTGGCACGTATTGTGCTACATAAGTCTCATGGAAAGCGAAAGATTAACTGTGAATAAAACTGCTAAACTGTGAAGTGCTAAATTAAGCGTCCAGAAATGCTACCCATGTTTTTGTGGGGGGGTGGGGGAGAGGGGGGGAAGTGAGTCAAAGGTGCTCCAGATCACATTTTGGGCACCATGGTGCCGTGCCTTGGTTAAGTTGAATATGTGCACGGTTTTGCTTTCAAAAGAGGTTTGTGAATCGCCAATGCTGCTTCCACACTGAAGAAGCCTCGATGCTAAGGAATGCAGCATTGGGTGCTCCCCATATTAATAAGATCACCTGTAGGCGGGACAACCGATAAGGGCTGATGCTGTCCAATGCATGAACGTATTTCATAAACGTCCTCTCAGTCGCACATCAAACTATATCTAACTAAAGACCTTTTGGTAAAGAATGTGCTGCACATGTTCCTCTAACTCTCAGAGGCAACCCCTTGAAGATGTGATCATTCTATTACGCTGTGTATTTAGTAGGAAATACTAATGTGGGCAGTACTGTATTATGCAATATATATATAAGTATAAAATGCAACTGTAACACAAACTTTCAATATCACACAAACTGATGGTGATAAAGCCCGCCCCATGCTCAAAAATGGAAATAAAGAGCATATTGCACTCTCTCTCTAAATATATATATATATATATATATATATATATATATATATAGAGTAGAGAGAGAGAGAGAGAGAGAGAGAGAGAGAGAGAGAGAGCGCAATATGCTCTTTATTTCCATTTTTGAGCATGGGGCGGGCTTTATCACCATCAGTTTGTGTGATATTGAAAGTTGGTGTTACAGTTGCAATTTATAGTCGGGAAAAGTATGTACTATGCGATGAAATGTAAGGAAGCTCCCCTTCTCACTCACAAGAGAAGTGGCTCAAATTGGCATTAAAAAGTGTTTTTTTTTAATCCTTCACTATTCAGCTATGCGATCTCATGTGAGAGCTAACTCAACAAGTTATTCTTCCGAGGCTCATAAATTAATATCAGTGCAAGGTGCAAATGTTATAGCCCTCCTTTCTTAAAACAGCCTGCTATGGGGTTGATTTTGAGTGGTCCAGTAATAAGGCCCTTTGATACTGCAACCAATATTACTGATTACGGGCAGTATTACTGGCCAATTCAGAGTTAAAACATCTAGCATGGAAAAGGCGTGATCTACCTGGAGTCTAACACCTAGATGCCAATGTAATGGAGTCAAACAAAGGCACACCGCTGTTAATCACTTCAAAGGGGATTAAGAAAAACTATGATTTGCTCATCCTCTTTATCTAAGAGATATAAATGCATCATAAGAATCTCAGATGAACAAGTTCATCAAGTTGCTTTCCTTCAGTAGTGCTCTTTCTGATGGATGCTCTAACTGCAGATTCCTCACCTTAGAATACTCCCCAGGCCTGACCAGAGAGGATCTGAAAAAGTTCTTCCAGAGCAATGATCCCATGGCCACTAGGTGGCGTCTCACAATTCTGTGCTAACGCCACACCGCCTGTGAAGTGAGGGAGGGAAGCAGCATATAAACACCACCACTGTGTGATGACTTAAGCTTCTTGACTTTTCCCTTTCTACAACTTCAGATGCGGTGCATGAACAAATGTTGGTAACAGTGTGCTGAATCTTAATTTGGGACCCTTTTAGATATTATAAAAAAGGACACTCCACAGAACGGAGAAGAGGGATGGCAGTGAGACATCTGCAGTTAAATAGACTATCCACCAGAAATGACGTTACCGATGGTAACTAACTTGTACTTCTGATTGATACATCTAACCTCAGATTCCTCCCCTTAGAATAGATGCCAAGGCAGTACCTCCCCCAGTAGAGGGTATGTGTAGTGGACTCAGCCCAAAACATCTTGCAGGACTAAGTGGGTGAAACGTCCTTCCTGCTGGTCCTGGCTGCAAGGCAGTAGTGCTTCATGAACATATACACTAACACCCATGTTGCAGCCTGGCAGGTGTCAAGGCTTGGCACTCCACAAGGCAGCACGATGCTAGCAGCCTTAGCCCTGGAGGAATGGGCTCTCAGATATACCAGAAGCTGCTTCTTGGCAGATCTTAATGCACTGCTTTGCCATGTGCCATCTCCAGATATAGACACCACTTGTGACCTGCCAAACACCACCTGCTCAGTTTATTAATTCTGGCATTTAAGGACCCTGCTAGGTGGTTCGTGATCAAGAAAATACCCTGGTGTTCCAACCACCTCCAGAGGTACAAAGCCTCATGACACAGGGCCCAGGATCCCACTCCACCCTGCCTGTTCAGGACCACATCGCGGTGGTGTTGTGCATGAGAACCTGCACCCTCCTGGTCTTGATGGGTGGCAGGAATACTGCAGAGCCAGATGAATGGAATGCAACTTCAACATTTTGATGTAGCGTCAGCCCTCTGCTAGATGCCAGAGTCCCTTGAATTCCACCTCTCACAGATGACCTTCCCAGTCAAACAGGGACATGTCCCTCACTATCATCAGATAACAGTGGAGAAGAGAGAGGAACTTTAGGCTGGATCAATCGTGTTTTAATAGCCAACACTGCAAATGTCGATCAGTCTCCTCTGAGACTAGGATGTCATCAGTCAGATTGTCTTGGTGCTGGGCCCACTGCATGTGCCATCCTGCACAGCTAACAAGGAGGATGCAGGAGGCTAAGCTGCCAAGAAGCCTCAGAGCTACTCCCAGTGTTATTTATCCAGGACCAAGCTTAATGCATGAGAATCACAGCACAAATGTCCTTGACTTGTTGCAGTGGAGGAAAAGCTTTGAATTACACTGTGTTCAGGAGTGCTCCAATGAATTGAAGCCTCTGTGAAGGAGTTAGGTGGTATTTCAGCTCATTGATAGTGAACCCAACAATGTCAAGAGGTATGCCGTCATTTGGAGGTGGTACGCGACTGACTGTGGTGAGCCCGCCTTTAACAGCCAGTCGGTTAAATACAGGAATACTGGTATCTCTGACCTCCGAAGATGGGCACCGGCCACCCTCATCACTTTTGTGATGACACCTGTGGGGTGCTGGTGAGGCCGAAGGGAAGCACAGCAACCTGAAACCTCACATCACCTGTGAACCTCGGAAAACACCTGTGGGACTATAGCACAGGTATGTGAAAAGACCAGTCCTGAAGGTCCAAGGGCACCATCCAGTTGCCTTGCTCTAGAGCAGACAGGATCTGGGTCAGCGCGGGCATTTAGAATTTGCCCTTCCTGCAGAAGGCATTCAGAGGCAGAATGTCCAGAACAGACCTAAACACCACGTCCTTCAGAATACGGAAATAGCAAGAGTAACAACCCTCTCCTCTTTATGAGTCCAACACCCTCTCAATAGCACTCTTGCAGAGCCACAACGCACCTCCTGGAGCAGAATGTATGAGTGGTTGTCTGAAAATCGCTATGGAATGGGACAAAAACAATTACAGGGCATAACCATTTTAAACGACCAGTAAGATCTGGATCGCCCACCTTAGAGAAAAAAAATTATTCTGCAAACTCCCCCCTCCCCACACATCCCTCCCACTGTTGGGGCATGCACTACTAGAGGCAAACTAAAATTGTTTGGTGACTGTTGTGACAAAAGAAGAGTACCTTCTGGCCTACATTCTGCCTGCCAGACCCACATCTTTGGCCTCAAAAGGACTGGGGTGTCTGTTGCACTAGTTGGGAAGGCTGTCTCTGTTTATATGCCAGCCCTCTAAAATAGTCTGAATTGATGTGGAAACTACTTGCCAGAGGTCAACAGTCCCAAGGAGCATGCCAAAGCTCTGCAATCCTTAAAGAGCTCCAACGGAGTCTATGCCTTCTCACCGAAAAGACGGGACCCATCAAAAGGCGCATCCATGAGGGAAGCCTGTATATCTCCAGAAAATCCTGTGGAACACTGCACGTATCGGTACTGACGAAGACCACCACCAGTACTGACTGCCCTTTCCAGACAATCTGTAGTATCCAAACCTGTACGAATAAAGGACTTGAACAAATCCAAATGGATAATCTGGGCCAAAGAGTCATATGTGTAACATATTCCAGGACAGCCTGCAAGATCTCGCTGGCTGTGTCACAAAGAGTCCAGCAAGCAAACAGAATTTACAGTTCGACAAAATAGCCATCAAAGTAACAGTCAGGAAATAATTGAAACTAAGCAAAAGCTCAGACGTCACTGGCCAGGAATGCAAAAACCATTAGAACATTTCTTTTGGTCTCAACTGAGTGCAGCTGCAATGCAAGCGCCTCAGCTGCCCTCCGGGTCACCACTGTAAGGGAGCCACTCTCCTCCACTGGTGACACAAACGGCGAGTCAAGCTCTGCCTCAGTTGAGATGTTAAGCCCACTGCAGAAGGCATAATCAGTGTAGTGAGGGGGGAGCAGGCCATCCCCATGACATCAATTAAATCTTCGGGTGCCCACCTGCTCTAGTGTAGGAATAAACACGGAACCAAAGCAATAATGGAGCCTCTACTAGTAGGGGAAAAGAGGAAGAGGCACTGTTTTAGAATCAAGTTGCATGGCAACCGGTCATGCTTTTGTTATTTCATAGTGCAACACCAGTTGCACTTGAACCGAAGTAGGTTCGGAGGCCTACACTGGCATCAGTACTAAATCTTCCTCCCGTGCCACTGGCGTCTGCACCAACACCTGGGTAGCGGTGACCACTGTGGCCCTCAGGCCCAAAGTAGAGGTCTATCCTGGTACCGGTACAGGCCGGTAATAGGTACCAAAGGGGAAAATGGTGCCGGGGATGAACCCACCAGTGGTAACCCAACTTTAGGCCCCTGGTAGAAGACATGCCAGATGGAGATGGAAATGCACCACAAATTTGCAACATATCCTCCTTGAAGGCCTTGCTCTGTTATGGGGTCAATAATGGTCCAGAAAATTCGGGGCACATCGGGACGAGTAGAGAAATCGATTCTGTGTCCGTAAACCTCGAAGAAGTATGATTGCCATTGTGACGCCCTCATGCCTTCTCTATGAAGTCAGAGTGATGGGATGGAGTGGAGTCCTGCTTCATTTTTTATGCTTGTGCTTGGACTTGGGCTTTGTCTTACTGGAAGATTTTGAATGCAAAGTTAAGTGATTGAGGAGGCAGCTTCTGGACCAAGTCACCACCTGCTACTTGGAGGTTGAGCGGGATGCACGTGAAGGCCACAACTACTACTGCTATTTGCCAACAGACAGCTTTACCTTCAGGTGAATGAGGACACACTTATCGCATGGCTTAGAGTTGTGCCCTCTGTTCAGACACCAAATACACCCCTCGTGCTGGTCCATGACCTACATTTGTTTTTTTGCTGTTGCAGCATGGCTTGAAACCGGTTGTTTTGGATGGGGACATCGTTCTCTAGAACACTAAGGAAACCGTTTAGAAGTTATTGGAAAACCACAAAGTTGGAAGCAGTGCTCCGGATCTATGCCAGAAGGTGCAGAAAGAGCGGAACAGACATCAGTACACAGTGGTGGCACTTTTATGTGGCTCCACTCCGTCACTTAGAGGGCGGAGCAAAGTCACTTGGAGCTGTACAACACCACCTTGCAGAGTGCTGCAGCACAGTTACGAAGAAGGTTTTGCAGATGGCACCTCTGAAGTATTCTAAGGTGAACATCTGCGGTTAGAAGTATCCATCAGAAGTATCTGTCTGTATGAATAATTACACTAATAATGATTTAAGTAGCACTAATTTATTTTAATGTACATTCCTTTATAGTGCTGCTCATCCTACTGTAGGATATCGGAGCGCTTTATATCTCACACACACACACATTATACAGAGGAAATGAATCTTACAAGTGTGCAAATTGATGTATAGGAAATGTTACATAACAAAATGAGGGTTACAAGGTATAGGTGGCACAAAACAGCCATATTGGTAGGCACTGTATGTTTAGAGTGCTTGTTCTTGAGAAACACAAAGTTAGGATTTAAAACAGAACACCTGCAGCCTTATAATAAGGAAAGATTGAGAAATAATATAAGGTTTTAAGCCTATGCCTTGAAGTTTGCAAGCAGCTCCTTGATGCTAGTTCGTAGATCACTGTGCTATATTCAGGGCCACTTGAATTATGCGATTGTGCAGCTGTGCCATTTTTTGCATAATTATTGACTTGCTGCTTTGCATAATCTGCAGATTTTAACAAAAAAATTGTTTCTAGCTCAAATGGTTGAAGCGTTTCTGAAAATGCAGTGACACGTGTTGCCGAACAGTGGAAGCCCCTTGAAAAGGTTGACTGTTTATCTTTCTGTTGCTTATTACTAAATTTGAGTGCTTAAACCCTACTAATAAGATGCAGCCTTTGCCCAGACAATGCAAAACGTGTAAAAATGACAATATACCTAAGCAATACTATCATAAAAGGTACTGCATTACGCATCATAATTTGACTTTCTGTGCTGCATAATTTAGTCAACCTTGCTGCATAATTCTAGTGGCTCTGGGTATATTAAAAGATTGTAACTTATTTACTGAAATAAATAAAAGGATTTCTGTAGCAAAAGCAGTAACCCACTGAACAATCTACATAAAATAGAAATCTGTGATCTGCATATTACACGTTGGGTTTGCAGCAAGCATATTAGCCCTCTTTGCTGCCTTATGCGGAATCAAAACTGACTAGCCAAAATGCAGATCTCTCCAGCAAGTGCAGAAACAACCAGAGTTATCTTACTGGTATTATTACCTCCTGAAAATTGTTGGACAGAAAAGGAACTCTGCAACAGGTGCGTTGCCCAGTAAGATATTTTGTAATGTAGCCTGCTTACATAACATAACGTGTATTTGTAAAGCGCACGTTCACCCACTGAATAACAGATGCTTATTGTTTCCCAACTTAATCGTACTCATTTTATCGACCTCAGAAGGATGAAAGTCTGAGTGGACTTGCCGGGATCTGAACCTGTGACCATGAGGTCAAACACAGGCCCCTACAGTGGAGGCATTAGTCCACTAAGCCACAAGACCCAGCTTGAAGCCAACATATTTACAGACAAATCTGTCCTTATTTCCAATTTCTTTACAACAGTGTTTTAAAATAGAAATTGTACAATTGACTATCATTCGACGTTTTTCATGACTCCACCCCTTTTCTGCTGCCACAATTTGATCCAGTTTTACGGGATACCAGAGTACATTTTTTATAATTTCCACCATTGCCCGCGCACCGCAAAATTTGGGCCCTCGCTGAAAACGGTCTCAGCTTTGCCTCACAGGAAGGCCTCTCTTTTCATGTCACATTGATCATATAAAGCTACCACTCAAGAGCCTTAAAGAGAAGGTCACAGCTGTTTTTCTTTTGTTTTATAGACTGCTTTCTTTTCCGTACAAATGCATTTCTGCTCCATTCCAGTAAACCGAAGTACAGTCCCAACGGCGGAAAAGCATACACCGAAAATTGAATTATTCCGACTTATCTGTTAAACTAATTCGCCTGCATCAAACTTTGCCTTCACTTAGTATTAAAATGTGAATGGCCTGATTCCTGACAGGCTGCGCTGCGCGGGAGCACAGAGTGACCTTGAGCAGGAGTGTATAAAGCACATTTATCACTGGAACGGCGTGCTGGCTGTCAGTCAATACCGGCCTCTCATTTGTTAGCAGGATATCCTGCTGTGATCTCCTCATTACAATGTGCTTTTACTTCCTGGACAAATGACAACCAGAAAATGAGGCAGATCTTTTTCCTAGCCTAGGCTTAATGCCGCCCCCCCAAAAAAAAATAGGGAACAGCTGTAACCAACCAATGCTAGCGGGTGGCGTTCGAGAGCGCGAAAATGAACGCTCGTGTTATTACCGCTCAACGGCTCCCGCCTCTGACGCACAAACAATGCCGCCTGCTTGAATGCAGACACCTCGCCGGCCGGCGGGCTGGCGGCTAAAAACCACAAAGCGCTACACAACGGAACTGCGGGAACACTAAAGTAACATGAGGGTGGCAAACTTTCACCCGGGTTTTATCGGCCCTATACATTGTTTACTCAATGGTACTCTTGTCGGCGTCTTCGGGAGGAAAGGCGCGTGTATGTGGCAGTTGGATCAAACCGAGATCGCTGCAGTGGGTGCATTAGCCCACTGAGTCATCAGACCACATCGAGTTGTTAAAAGGATTAACTAATAACTCTGCCAGAAATAGGGAATATCCAAATGGGATTAGTGACTTGCAACTCTTTTCTACAAGATAACCTACGTGCACCACAGATCTATCTCCATCAGTGACGTAAGCAGAGTAGGTACAGAAATTGCCAGCCAGGCAGGGTAAGTTCTGAATACCGGCAGTAAGTATAGCAGGGGCACTTTACATGTAACTTAGTCCTGTGTGCACCTCCCGGGCCAGCAGTGCTCCTTTAAAAGCAGCCACCTGAACCCTTTCGCATCCAACAGTGAAGCCATGCTGCTCTGCATTTAATGTCCGAGCTGAGAAGACTCGCCATCCCTGCTGGCCTCTCTGCAGCCACCCACCAAGGGCTCCAGTAACCTGAGCCTGCCATCTCCCATCCCACCACACCAAACTGTAGCAGCTAACAGCCGAAAGCATCCCCAGGCCCATCCCAGCTCCACACTCACCCAACCTTCTGAAGACCATAAACTCGATGAGGAGGCCAAGTTCTTGGCGCAAGCGTCTCAATGACACCGCCACTGGTGCAGGCCAGGGTGCTGGTGGAAGTTTACAGCTCTCCCCGCACCCTTCACTGCCAGCTTCACCCACATGCAGATTCCATCAACAATCTACAGTGTCCCGCAGACAGGCTCACTGCCAGTGTCAAGGTAATATTCAGCTCTAGCGCAGCAGGCATACCACTGGCATCCTGAGGCACTGCGGTTGGCTCTACTGGCACATTACAGTTTTCAGGACCATCTTTCAGTCTATCCATGTTTTCACATGTCAGTATATCCTTCCTCTAACCTGTGGTCAGTCCATGCCGGCTTACGACGTGGTAGAGACGCATGGCTTAAGTATGGCACTTTTTCCAGACTACGCTTGCGACCTGTATAGCATGTAACACACATTAGGAAATGCCGGTGACTGAAGTCTCCTACAACACGAGGCTCCGCCTTGCACGGTATTTTACTCAAAGGTGGATTAGAGAACAACCAGCATCCAATTTTCCAAAAGTATTACTACGACCCCTCTGTCAGCCGCCGTTCCTATCACGATCACTGAACTAGTCCCTGCAGGCTCCGAGGAACTCGCCCCTGTGTTCTTGTTAGATCACTGGGGCTACAACAGGGCTAATGTACACTTTTAAGATCAATGAAGACTATCATTCCTCTACACAGAGGACTGAAGTGCTGCTGGACCGTCTGACCGGTAACAAGCCTGCAGCATCACCACTGACCATGCTTGGTGCCTAGCTGTGTTTACTCCTACACAACACAAGTATTTTCTGGAATACCGGTCCTACATCGTAAGCTTGGGTTACAAATTACAGACCAGCATCTGCTACTACTTGGGCATGTGAGTCGGTGCCCTCTCCCTACTTTTCATAATGTGTGCCTTACAGGTTAAGACATTGTGGATGCCCATGAACTACAACTCTGGGAGGAGTTGGGGGAGAGGGGGGGTCAATAAATCATCTCAGACCTATTAATGTTGAGTATTAAAGAATCAGAACGCATGTCGAGTATTCCAATGCTGCCAATATGTTCATGTGATATATTCAAAAGATAAAGATCTGAAAGCAAAGACAACTCTTTCTTTAGGTTCAGTTAGACTAATAACAAAAACAATTTAAACCCATTTAAGTCCATCATTAAACTCTTAAGGGGAGCTAAATGTAGGTTGCTTGCTCTAGATTCACGTTGCACTGGTGTTGGCTAGGGCGTAAACCGAGTTCTACCTTCAGGTATCTAGTCGTCTCTTCCGCCACAAATTAGTGTAGTAGAAAAAGAAACGTTTGCACACCAAATGCATTCAGGATGAGCCTCAAGACCTGGGTCTTCGGATGACCACAGCTGTCCAAACCCCCCAACCCCCCAGCGCCTTGAGACCCTCACGGGTGAGTAGTGCGCCCTACAAATCCCTGATTGATTGAATGCTGCCCATGCCCCAGTCTTACTGAAGCATACAAAAAGTGATGGATGGAATGCTTGAATTAATCTCCGCCACTGGTAACTACTCGGCCACATCCTAGTCCATCATAACTTTGCACACCATGCCGCCACCTCAGTTTGGACACAGCCACATGCAATTCAGTCTTCACCCCAGCGGCAGCTCCTTCGCTAAGGCAGAGGAGCGTCGCCCCACTGCTCTGCGAGCAGTTTAAAAAGGAAAAATAAAATGATAACGCAATGCTATTATCCTTTTATTTTTCCATTCCTCCTTAGGTGCGGGGCTGGGCTGGCCAGAGCAGGGGGAGGAGTGGTGAGCACACTCGTAAGTGCGCATGACGGTTTGGCTGGCCTTCTTGAGTCGGCCAAAGTCATGAGCACTTTGGCATGTTCTCCACCAGCTGTATTGCACAGCCTGGGTGGACAACATGCACAACCTCCCAGTCCCTCTCTGAGCACCGAACCACGGCACTCAGACCAAACACAACGCTGCTGTAACGCAGAGTCATGATTTGCTAGGGGAGCCTGTGTGCTTCCTGGTTCCTGCTCCTGGAGTCCGGGAATCCACTGAAGAGCAGAAGAGGACCGAGAGGCGGCGGCGGCCAGCCTGCAGGTAAGTGCTTTTATTATTTATTTTTTTCATTTACTCCCCCACCTCCCCCGCCCTGCCACCCCCGTTAAGTAGCGGCCGCCCCCACTGCTTGACCCAGCTCCAATAAGTGGAAGTGTTCTCACAGGTTAGAGTGTGTTTCCTACATTGGTTGAAAGCACACAGTGTTTGCTTAAATACCCCTCACACACCAAAAGGGCCCTTGGTGTCATGCTTCATCATGGGGGTCTTCCCGTCCCGCTGCGGAACGGGGCGTGCTACGACCTACGACTACGCAGGAGCACTGATCTTCAGTACTATGTGTGGTGTAGGAGTTTGTGAGAGGAAGGGTCAAGGGTGAGTGAAAAAAGTGAGTTTAAAAAGGACCTGGCCCCTATGGACTAGAAACTATAATATTCCCTGGAGCTGGCCCTATTAAAAGCGGTGGGAAGGAGATGTCCTGCGTCAATGTGCGGGTGCTCCTATCTAAGTCAACATGTTTCGAAGCTCTGGGGCTTCTTCATCAGGACTATAACTGATCCCTTCTATTCTCACTATACTAACGAGAATGATATCGAAAGAGTGAAACTAGTGGTATATACAGGTAAGTGAGAATGCAAGTAATGATGCACTGTATACAATACCCTTTTGGTATTCTATATGTTAATTTTGTTTGTTAAGAGACACTGCTCCATGAGCCTCAAAACCGGGTGGGAAGGGTGTCTCAACTGAATTAGTTATCTGGACACTGCCTCGCTTAAATAACGCCTCCCCGGGGAGACCCCCATGATGAAGCATGACACCAAGGGCCCTTTTAGTGTGGGAGGGGTATTTAAGCAAACACTGTGTGCTTTCAACCAATGTAGGAAACACACTCTAACCTGTGAGAACACTTCCACTGAAAGAAACCCTTCTACAGGTGGATCCTTGTGTTTTGTATAGATTTCCAGAGGAGGACGTATCCACCTCCAGTGCCCTTCCCGGACACTACCTCTTCACTCCCTCTCTTGTTTTTTGTAACCAGCTCCAATAAGAACAGTCCAGCCTGAACTGCCAGGCCCTCCCTGAATTGGAACACAAGCAACCCAGATCGGTTTCGTTTTTATTAGAGCTCATCAGCTAGTTATATGCATTTGGTTGGGTCCAAACTGAGGTGAGGTGGTGTGTAAAATTATGATGTACTAGGATGCGCCCCAAGTAAATTACCAACGGCGGAGTTTAATTCAAGCGTTCCTTCCGTCACTTTTTTGTATACTTTCACCCCAGTCTCGAGCACAAGCAATCATTCTGTAGGCTATCCCTCTTCCAAGGTGGATGGGGAAATGCTTTTTTTGGGGGGGGAGGAGTTTTATATAGCGCAAACTTGACCCGAAGGTATTAGGTATCAGAGCGCTTTACACGAGCACCGGTTGTGTTACATAAGGGCAAATTCATTTTTGTTAGGCACAGGGAGATTAAGTGATTTGCCCAGAATCACAGGATGTTGAGCGTCGTTGCCGAGACTTGAGGTCGACCTCCCTAGCCGTTAGGCCACATCCTCTCCCCATTTGTATCTGGTGCCTACTACAGGACAATAATACTGACTCTTCCTCGAGTTGTGTGCCCTAGATAAGGCATAATACTCGCACAAGACTCAGTAGTCCCTTCTTTACTAATCCTAGTCGACTTCTTCTGGAACATGCATTCCTGTGCCATTCCAGAGGTGGGAGACACTTCCACTTATTGGTATTTTGCCTCAAAAACAAAATTGCCTTTGGCGCTCTTGTGATTCAGTTCATGTAGAATTATGCAATTAGTTGCAAACGTGGCTGTTCCATCATGGCAAATGCATGTTTAGGTTCTTCTGGCTCTGCGAGTGCTCTCTCTTGCTGTGGTGGTGTGAGGATGGCCATTCTTTGTTGCTTCGGTAGCATACTCCTACCACGAACACTAGCTCGCACGCTGAACAGTAGTGTCTTCTCCCTGTGAACGCTGCTCGCATTGATTGCTTCTTAAACCTCAAACTGTTGGTGGGCACTAATGTACCAGAGCTCTGAAGGCAGAGGCAGTGCTGCAAGGCCACGAAGATACAGAACAGTTTTACAGTCCAAAGAGGTATGCAGATCTGCTAAAAAACAAACGAATGCACTGCTTTATGGAGGCAAATGTCACTCCTCTAGGACTGCATAGCGTTGTGACAATAAGCACAATGCAATATCGTTAGCCACTAAAAATCGCACGTAGCACCCGGCAATTTCCAAGCACGGATCCCTGGTCGTTGACTCTCTGTAGCTGTTCCAAAAACATCTACATGTACAGGTGGGAAATTACTCATTTTGCTCTGAAAGGAAAACAATCCACAAATCGAAGACACTCGGGACTTAGCAGCGGGAGCACAAAAGTAGGGACCCCAGGAGGGAACCAGCAGCTGCAGCAGACTTCCATCAAAATGTGGCTTTGCTGAAGTCAGACACCGCAGGCACAAAGCCCCATGAACACCTGCGGAGGGATGCAAAAAGCTCCTTTGTACATTTCCAAATATGGGGTCAACCCACTCTTTTATTCTTTGACTATGACACTTCAATAGTCTGAAAAAATGACGCTTTATTGAGGTATACTTCAAACATAATGGATGTCGTTAGCTTAAAAACAGCAGGTTTAGTGTCACAGAATGGAAGTAGGCAGACAAACAAATGCCCAGAAAAAGAAAAAACTTTGTTTATCAATACACGACTTGAACAGGCAATTGAAATGTTTTCTATCTTCGCGGAGGAAATGGATTTTTGTCTGTGGGCCCCTGAAAGCGCATGTCAGCTGCAAGTTTACAGAGCGATGGTATGTTTGGGTGTGGACAAAGCGCATCTTTTGTTTTAACTATGCAGAATACTAAATATATTAACAAATCTGACGTTAGCTCACGGCTCAGTCACCGAGACATGGAGTATACAGTTCTTCGCTATCTTGGTAAAGTGAATGACCACCTTCCTCTTTCCCTCGTGAATACTTCCTTAAGATTTAGGGCGCGGCATCGGGGACCAGGCACCAACCTTGTCAACCAACTATTTCAGTAGGACATGGACACATGAGCTTAGGATCGAGAACTCCTGTCCAAAGCATACTGCTTGCAGAGAGAGGGTGGAGTAGGTAACTGTATCAGATTTTCAAATACCGTCCAGAGGCAGGAGTCGTGGAAAAGCCACTAAGGCTGTACTGGCTTGCGCCATGTATATGGATCACCGGTAAAGTGTCTCGGAGCAGTAAAAGTCAGATTTGTGGTGGAGTTTTTGAAGATACCAGACATACTAGTGACAGACAATGGTGTCCAATTTGCCTCTGGGGAGATGGGAGAGATTATTTTTAGATAGGTGAAACATAAGAAAACTGTTATATTTTCCACAGGATACTGGCACAATTTAGAATAAATAGATTAGCCAAAGGCTGCATACAGATGTCGGTAGCTAGGTGAGTGCAAGTGAACAATGTTCTTAATCACTGTTGTCTTACCCTGCAACAGGTATGCCACTTTTTGAGTTGATGAAGTTTTTTCCTGTATATTTAAAAGTAGGTAAAATTGGAAAATGAAAGCTGTGATATGACGGAAAAAGTGAAGGACTATATTTTGAAGAAACAAGGATGATATAAGGTAGGGTGTGACAAAACATTTAGTGTGAAGAATGGAGTGGAAAGCTTGAGAAAGGGTGTGTGTCAAATTTCCTATACATGGATAAAGTTATTTCATAATATTTAGTACCAAAGAGAATTAAAAAGGTGAATACGAATGCTCTGATGATGGAGGAGGGAGAAGCATGACACTGTTGGTAAACTGCAAGGGGAGGAGCAGAATGAGCTGAACAAATAAAATGTTTTCTTAATGAGGAGCAAATAAGCTAAACCTATGGGGAATGAGCAAACATTCAGAGAAGAAGCCTTGGGTAGCTGAGAGATTTTATAAAATGAGACTAAGTTATACTTATTGAATTCTTTTCGTTTTGATGTTAATTAAAAAAAATGTTGGCTCAAGAGTGTCAGAAATCTTAATATATTACAAAGTGGCAGTCCCCGCTATGTAGTTGTTTCAATAGGAATATTGTTTTAGTTTCGCTAATAACTTTGGTGCAATTTGACTAACAAAGTTCATCCAGCTCGGCTTCTTCATTGAAAGTTTTGAGTGGATCCGTCACATATGGTCTAGAAAAAAGAGGGTCAAAAATGTTTATCTTCCATGTTAATTCCGATAGGAAATCTTGCGGAAAAAACAGCTGAACGGAATGACACCAAATTGGCAGAAAGTTAGAACTTTATTCCGAACGTGTGTTTTTATGATTTGTATTTGATGTAAATAAAGAAGTTCTTGGGTGGGGCTTGAAGGGATTATAAAGTTAGGCATATCCAGATGGCTGGCCCTACAGGAGTTCTGCAGTACCGAAAATGAAAACAAATATTACCTTCCGATTGGCTGAACAGCTTTTTTTCCCCACTGGCCATTGCAGTAAGTCGCACATTTTGCCTTAAGTCTCCTTTGAGGGCTTGCATTTATGCCCCTTGGGAGAGGTTTCCACTGGTTTTAAAGCTCTCCTTGAGCCAGTGCTTTTGCACATGGGCTCTGGAGTGAGATTTGCTTGCCCTAAAACTGCTTTAGCAGCAGTGTAAAGATAGAAAAAGGACTCGAGATGTCATCAATGTTATTTATTATGTCAAGAGTTATGTAATATGTGAGGTCATAAGCAGGGCGGGGCGCAAGGTATAGTTAGCTCAGTAAACTATAACTGGTGATTTCCATTTCTTTGACTTTTAAGCATTTGTTTTGATGTTATTTCAACACCTACCTAAAAAGTCACTTTAACCTTTTTTTTCCAGTGAATTTCTGTTTCCTTTTTAACGTAATCTAATTCAAAAGAAACAGAAATTCACTGAATAGATAACTTCACGTCACCAAACTTTCTTTTTTTTCTCTGAATATGTATGTCTTTTATTTAACCTGTTTTTTTTCTCTGAATATGTATGTCTTTTATTTAACCTTTATTTTTTTCAGTTAATATATATATTCAATATATTCACTGAAAAAAATAAAAGTTAAAGTGACACTATAGTTAGGTGAAAATGTCAGTTCAAACTTAACGTTTGAAACAAAAAAACACTGAAACTCACCAGTTATAGTCTACTGAGCTAACTAGAACTTGTGCCACCACCATGGCCAGTGTTTTCATCAAATGATGTCATTTGAGATGTTATCAGTTATGTCATCAGTGATGTCATTAAACATGTCATGAGTGATGAATGGCTTGGTGGAGGCATAAGTTCTAGCTGGCTTAGTAAACTGTATGGTGAATCTCAGTGTTTTTTTAGTTTAAAATGTTACGTTTTAAGTGACATTTTCACCCAACTACATGTTCCTTTAACCTTTTTTTCAGGTAATTTTTAAAATAAATGCAAAGTAAGATTAATACCATACCTAACTATAACTTATCTCTAGCATTTGTTGTTTTCAGTGCATTTCCAGTTTTTTTTTCAACGTAAAGTAAGATCTTATTACCATACCTAATCCCCTGCGGGTGGCAAGTCATGCACAGTATGAGGTTGGGACCAGGGCCTGGGCTGCAGCCAGTCCCTGCACCTAACACCCTGCAGGCAACCAAACCCTGGCCAGCCTGCTGCCAGGCTCTGCACCCACCACAAGCTGGCAGCTAACCCCCTGCCACAAATAGCATTTGGCCTGGCAACAGGCCTTCTGGGGGTTGAACACCGACAGCCAGACCCTGAACCCAACCTCACCCCACGCACTGCCAAAGGCCAATGCCCCATGGACACCCACCCCATTTTGTAATTTATTTTCCCGGTCTCTTGGGACTCCAGAGGGAGTCCCATGGGACTCACTAGGGATCGTGGTGACCCCCAAAACTTTCTTTTTTAATTTTAGGCCAACTAAGGCTTGTGAGCCAAGGTACCCCTAACGTGCTGCCTTATATGTTATTTATTTAATTTTTCAGGGCACAGTGACCGAGTTCTACACATCATATCAGTTCCACATGTGTTTGGATTAGTCTACAACAGTTACCCTTAAGTGAATGTCACTATAGCATAAAAAAGACCACTCACTGCATTGGCTACAGATGCCCTTTGAAGTCTGCTTCCTTTGTCAAATCCAACTATAATTCAACCAGAGCCTGCCTGAGGAACAGAACTCCTTATCTTGCAATAAACGAAAATATAACCTTCCAAATATCACAGTTTTGCATAACGCTTTCAATGAAATGGATGGAAAAATGCCAAAAGACAATTTTCATGGTTGATCTGAAATTCCAATAGTACATAAGACAAATCGATGAACTGAATCTAGAGGACCAGCTTGTCCCTATGAAAGAATATTATATAGAATTGAGAGGCCAAGGTAGGTTGGCGTACAAATTAAGTGCAACTAATAAGACAGTTTTCAGGGGAAAAGTTTAATTTCACTGACGGTCTTCAAAGTGACCTAGAACACTGGTATTATTGGTGGGTAAACAGCAATGTTCTGTTTTTCTGTAGTTACAGACAGCATGCACAGATCCCCTTGGATACAGTTTCTACTGCTCAGTGGCAAAGCCTCGATACAAAAGGGGATGATGGACGGAACGTTTGAGCCAATCAAACACTCACCCCCAGTCAACTGATCTGGGTTTAATCCATCATCATTCTTTAGCTCACTCCACCACCCCAGTTCAGACATGGCCATATGCAAATCAGTCTGACCCTGTGCCTCATGGGAACAGTCCAGCCCGAACTGCCAAGCCATGTCTTCTCTGGACCGGAAACAAGCATCCTAGGACCGGTTTCTGGCATTCCAGCCGTCATCAGCCAGGCTTGCTTGAATCCAGTGGCAAAGTGAGCAAGGGACCCACGTCTGGGCATACCCCCGCCAACTTAGGGCGAACAAAGCGATACAAAAGGGGATGATGGACGGAACGTTTGAGCCAATCAAACACTCACCCCCAGTCAACTGATCTGGGTTTAATCCATCATCATTCTTTAGCTCACTCCACCACCCCAGTTCAGACATGGCCATATGCAAATCAGTCTGACCCTGTGCCTCATGGGAACAGTCCAGCCCGAACTGCCAAGCCATGTCTTCTCTGGACCGGAAACAAGCATCCTAGGACCGGTTTCTGGCATTCCAGCCGTCATCAGCCAGGCTTGCTTGAATCCAGTGGCAAAGTGAGCAAGGGACCCACGTCTGGGCATACCCCGCCAACTTAGGGCGAACAAAGCGATACAAAAGGGGATGATGGACGGAACGTTTGAGCCAATCAAACACTCACCCCCAGTCAACTGATCTGGGTTTAATCCATCATCATTCTTTAGCTCACTCCACCACCCCAGTTCAGACATGGCCATATGCAAATCAGTCTGACCCTGTGCCTCATGGGAACAGTCCAGCCCGAACTGCCAAGCCATGTCTTCTCTGGACCGGAAACAAGCATCCTAGGACCGGTTTCTGGCATTCCAGCCGTCATCAGCCAGGCTTGCTTGAATCCAGTGGCAAAGTGAGCAAGGGACCCACGTCTGGGCATACCCCCGCCAACTTAGGGCGAACAAAGCGATACAAAAGGGGATGATGGACGGAACGTTTGAGCCAATCAAACACTCACCCCCAGTCAACTGATCTGGGTTTAATCCATCATCATTCTTTAGCTCACTCCACCACCCCAGTTCAGACATGGCCATATGCAAATCAGTCTGACCCTGTGCCTCATGGGAACAGTCCAGCCCGAACTGCCAAGCCATGTCTTCTCTGGACCGGAAACAAGCATCCTAGGACCGGTTTCTGGCATTCCAGCCGTCATCAGCCAGGCTTGCTTGAATCCAGTGGCAAAGTGAGCAAGGGACCCACGTCTGGGCATACCCCCGCCAACTTAGGGCGAACAAAGCGATACAAAAGGGGATGATGGACGGAACGTTTGAGCCAATCAAACACTCACCCCCAGTCAACTGATCTGGGTTTAATCCATCATCATTCTTTAGCTCACTCCACCACCCCAGTTCAGACATGGCCATATGCAAATCAGTCTGACCCTGTGCCTCATGGGAACAGTCCAGCCCGAACTGCCAAGCCATGTCTTCTCTGGACCGGAAACAAGCATCCTAGGACCGGTTTCTGGCATTCCAGCCGTCATCAGCCAGGCTTGCTTGAATCCAGTGGCAAAGTGAGCAAGGGACCCACGTCTGGGCATACCCCCGCCAACTTAGGGCGAACAAAGCGATACAAAAGGGGATGATGGACGGAACGTTTGAGCCAATCAAACACTCACCCCCAGTCAACTGATCTGGGTTTAATCCATCATCATTCTTTAGCTCACTCCACCACCCCAGTTCAGACATGGCCATATGCAAATCAGTCTGACCCTGTGCCTCATGGGAACAGTCCAGCCCGAACTGCCAAGCCATGTCTTCTCTGGACCGGAAACAAGCATCCTAGGACCGGTTTCTGGCATTCCAGCCGTCATCAGCCAGGCTTGCTTGAATCCAGCAAAGCCTCAACAACTTCCTCTCAAAAGCTTCATGGTTTAGGACTTTTTAACAATGCTCAGAATATCCTTTCACTACGCAGGAACCCCTGATACGCAGACACACACTGCTCAGGCACCAAGCTGCCAAACACTGTGCTCCACGAGAGGAACGAACCATCAATACATGTGCCTGGGAGAGCAGGCAGATTCTTCAGATTAGAAATGGATAGAGAGACCACACAACACCAGTAGGACAGGATACATGGAAGCCTAGACTAAAGTACAGTCACAAATATGATTGTGTGTCTTCAATCTCACGCTTGTGGAACTTATCAATGATCTTCTATGAAAACGACTAAGGGACAAAAGCTTTAAGGAACTTAACATCCTAGTTCCCCAGGTGCCCCAGGACGCTTAGTCAATGCCCACTCAGGCGTCAACCATTCTTTGGAAACACAGACTTCTTCAGGGACTTATATTTGACAATGAAGTGGATCTGTTGTACACAAGATGTCAACGTATCCCCCACCAGAGAGGGCAGGAATAAAATGTGCATAAATGCTTCTGGCTAAATATCTACAAAGTGATGATTTGGGGGATTTTCATTTGAGGGGCTATTTAACTATCACACATCCGAGCTTGTGGGTGACAAGATTTTTGAGGCACTACATAAGTGTTAATCAATAATAATAATTATGAGCAGTATTTAAGTAATTTAGCTCAATTCCCTTCTTAAGGTGCAAAAGGGAGAGCGCCCCAGAAGGTATTATCTTCTATATAATACTATTTTGTGTCGAACTGCAATGTAAGAGGAAAGGCATGCCGTTGCTGCAGTTTTTGTAGAAAAGTTGGGATTACTATTGGCAGGCATTACGTGTGAAGTCTTAAATACTTATCTGATTTTCGTGGGCATTGCATTAGACACGGTACAGCAACAGCTCAGGCTGCCACAAGCCCATTCTACACTTTCCAGGAATCTTTCAGGTGATGCCTGCTAATGTTCAATTTAGGTCAAAGTGACAGAGGGACATGAATGACATTCATTATGGAGGTAGATTGTAATGCGGGCTCAGTTTGTGCTTGAAGGCTATACATAAGGTAAGGCCAAACTCTCTCTGAGGATACTGGCACATAAGTAAGGGCCTAGTCTAACAATCTATCAATTCAGGACAATCATAAAAGGTTGTCTGGACAACTGTGGTGAGGATGCAAAACATTTTGGGATGCAGCAGCGGGGTAGTTGGATGGTCTCAATCGTGCTGACGGAGTCCATTTACCAATGGCGTCCTGAGGCCATACTGCTATGACCCCAAAAAAATGAGCACCGAGTACGCCCTTATTAACCCTCGACTCTCAGGGAAGCGTGTCAAGTTGAAGGAGTTGGGTGTGGGGTTAGATACCCACAACTCAGTAACACAATCTAACTCTTAATAAATAATTAGCCAGCCAGTGCTCTATTCAGGTTAAGAAAAAGTACTTTATATACAACACAACACTACTCATGCATGGGGGAAAGAGACATACAAATACCTTAATCAACTATGGCAAAATAAACAGGCAATACTCACTGTGATTTGCTTTCTGTCTAGAACATTGTCTCTACATAGGTCTAAGGTGTTTATTGTTCCAACACCGCTATGATGGCAATATTAGAAGTGCACAGTTGTACCAAAAGTCTATGTCTAGTGTAAGTTACATCAAGATCTCTGTGCTGATGTCTTAAGTCCCTGGAAGGCAGCCCCCGCTGCAGTGCCATCACCATTCTCCGCCTCTTCACAGGCACATCTGCGGATTGCAGAGTGGTCATGGTGGGGCCTGGGATCGGTTGAGACTATTCTTAAAGCGATTTCAGGCCCAAACAAAACCACCACCCAAATAACTGGAGAACCCACCTCAGGAGTCTTCAGTACTGGAACTCCACTCTGGGGTTACAGATGTTTCTGGAGCTTGTGCTCTGTAATCTAAGGTCGCTGTCACCGAAGGGATGTCAAAGATCACAAAACACACTTGCAAGTGCAAGAACAGGAGAATAACAGAGCCGGGAAACCGCCATTCATGGTTTAGTTAAAAACGGTGCACAGTGCTTCAGGTACTGATGGGAGGCCTTCAGGAGCATGGAGGGACCTCTCAGCAGCATGGCTGCCCACTGCAGATGCCCACATAGGCAATGCCACTGGATCTCCTAGGCCAAGGTGGAGGACTGACATAACCTTGGGACCCACCTCTGGGCAGCCAGGGGCATGCATACCACAGGTAGGCTGTAGGGGCTCACCACAGTCTTTTGTAGCACCTATCTCCCCCTGAACTCCGCAGTGTTGATGCCGTTAATGGTTTCTCACTAAGCTCTCTTCTCTGGGCAGCCTCTCCACCAGGTAGCTAGTGCTCGACTCTCTTCTAGGCAGTCGCCTCCTGCAGAGTCACCTCCAGTCAGTGGCGTAGCGGGGGGCACAGGGGCGGTTGCCTCGGGCGCAAAATTCTTAGGGCACAATTTTTTAATAGGGGCGCAAAATTTTAACAGGAAAGTGGAAGGATACTTGCCTTGCCCCGGGTGCTGGCAACCCACGGTACGCCGCTGCCTCCAGTGTCCCTCTCTCAACTGCAATTCAGGCTCCTCATCCCAGATAGATTCTATACTCCTTCAGCAGGGCACTGCAAAGTTCACAAATGATGTGTCATCACCTGACTAGCAAGCTGACCTTCAGCAACGTCAGCTCTAGTTCTCAGGGGGTTTCCAACATCCCCCCCCCCCCCCCCGACCCACAGTGTCATCCACCATAAGTCCTGGAAAACCGACTAGGAGTTTCAGTCCTCTTCTTATACCATATTTCAAGACAGGATGTGTGGCTTTTACAGGCAGTGTTTGTTTTTTTAGTGTCTGCAGGACGACGGGGTTAGGCAGGGCTGGACTGGGAACCCATAGCAGCCCTGGCAATTTTGACGGGCCAGCGCCCGAGGCTGCTTTGTTACTGGGGGCCGATATAGCAGCACAGCTGCAAAACCTGCCCCCAGTAACAAAAACAGCCCAACACTGCAAAATCGGCCCCCACCCTTCCAACCTCCTGAGAAAACACCTGATGCCCGCTACGGCCAGTCCGGGCCTGGGGTTATGGGGATGTGGCTGTGAATCTCCAGTTCAGACTCTAAACACAGGCACAGAAGTGAGGGAAACCTTTACACTTTTCAGCATTTTGGGGAGCAACACGTCTTGGCAAAAGACTTTACAGAACGTAACAAAAGGCCATTTTTGCACTTCCACAACATGCATTGCTTGTCTGGCAAGCTATCTCCAACTTCCATTAAGTACATCATTTGTACAGTGTAGATTCGAAAATAAATTCCACTATGCCCACAGTCATCCATTACATACTTGTTTCTGATACACATGCAATGCACATACTCCACCACTCACTGAAGTATTCACTTAGCACACAATGCCACTTCTGATACATTCTGAAATGCACATATAGCCTCTAACACTTATGTGGTTTCCACACACTGGTTTCTGTGGATTACCTGGTGCCAAACACCGAACAGACAATGTACACAGGCGAAACCTGTAGTTCACTTGCCCCTTGTCGGTAAGAGGGAAAAGGCCTGACCCACTGCTTATAATTCAATGCGGACACTAGTTTGTCTAGGCCCTAGGGCAACCCAAAAAGTTGTCAGTAGTAACGATCACTCTGGAAGGTGTGCATGGTGCGCTCCTCCAGCCCACAGAGCCCCATTCTGTATTGCAAAACATATCTACAGCCAATCTCAGCGCAAAAAACAATCTCAGCGCAAACATATGATCGTCGAGCATATCAAGACCAAACCCAAAAAAATACCAGTGACTCACTTTGTGAATAATTCAGGGCAGGTGAGCACGCTCAAAATAACTTGTAGGGGAACTTCCCTGCCCTACAGTTCCATCTCTGACAGGCGTAATGATGGTGTGTCCAGGGGTAATGTATGTGTGTGAAGGAACAAGAAGAGCAACTTATAATTCTTGTGCCTTCCCACTCATTGCCCTCCCTTCAATCCCTGACCCTTTTCTACTTCTCTGTTGCTCTTGGTTTTGCTACTTTTTTCACTCTCGCTTTCTCTATTTGCTACATTTAATAAACTTGTTCTTACATTTCCTTAAGTTTGAGGACTTGTAAGATTTTTTTATAAAAAAATTCTGGATCCGGATCCATCTGGAGTCTGATTTTATTTCCAAGGATATCAGCTGATATTCATGAAACTGTTTATTCCACGGTTTGGTTTTTACCCCACCAGCAGACGCTTCAGCATTGGCCCCTTTGGCCAGTGCTGTCCGTTTTTACATTTGTGGATCTGAGGTAGATTCACTATATGCACTAGACCTTGTTCATGAAGTGCCTAGTTTAGGACTACAAAATCTACTCACGATCAGGCAAAAATGTAAGCACAGCAGATTTTCCAAATTAGTATGTTTAGGTGTATGGGCAAGAAAGAAGGAGAAGTGTCACATGGGACCACGTACAATGCATATAATGTCACAGTAGGTACAATGCCAGCTGCAGGCATCACTAGGTTACACCATCGGAACATACAACATCCTGTGTAAACATGCTACCTTGTAGTCTTGAGCGCTGACTCTTTCTGATGGGCCAGCATTCTCTCCAATGCATAATTAGGTACAAAATATCTCTCTTTTGTACATCATCCTAAATCTCTTCAAGACAGTTTGTAATTGAGAAATAGCAAAAACAAATCCCAGCTTTGTCTCGAATACAAGAATTGAACAAAAGAAATGCATTTTTCTTCGAATAAATATAATAAATTCGGTGCCAGGTCTTTTCTACCTGGAGTTCCCAGAAAATCGTTTTTCAGCCACACAACGTTGCTGCATTCTGTACGTGTAATTGTTTATTTTAACACATGTAGCAATGGTCATAGACATATAAGACAGCTTAGCAGGCAAACCTTCAGTCAACACATTATTTGTGTGTGTTCGTGGACACTACGCCCATCAGCAGCACTGTGACATGTCAATCGATTTTGTCCAAAAGCGTTTTCTTTTTTCATTTTTGAAGCTTTTCTCTGCAGCGCACCAAGGCAGAGGGGCCTGAAACGAAATATTAAAGCTTCCCGCCCGACCTCCAAGGCCAGGCGGACACCACCGGGATTTTAAAATTACATTACATAGAGCGCGGGATGTGGTGGCTAATGAAAGTGGAGCACAAATGTGAGGGAGGAAGGGAATCACATGATGGGACTGGCGAAGAAAATGGAATTGGCATGACGAGAGTGATGGAAGAGAGACACCCCAGTCATATCCCATCATCTCAGGACCTGTCCTTCCACCATGTTCCCTCTGCAGAGGCGGCCATCTTTGTGCGCCATGCCTAAGCCTTGTCAAAACTCGCCGAACCTGTGTCTTCAGAGGCGCTTGGAGGATATGACATCGTTTGTTCCTTATACGTCATAGGAAGCCATGTCATGTGAATGGTTTGTTCTTTTAGGGAGGTGAGAAAGATCTGCGTACAGACGTGTAAAAGACAAGGCAGATAGATTTTCAAACAATTGCATCAACAAAATATGTTATCCAATCTTGCAATTAGGCTGCTAAAACACAAAATGAGTGAAAGTACTGCTAAGGCACTATTTCTGCAACTGTTGTGTACAGTTTACCACAATGCAATCATTTTCTTAGACTGTCTTAATTAATCCAAACGTAACTTGTCATTTTCCTACATTAGTTTCTGGTTGCACGTGCGCCACCAGCTTTGCTACATAAAACTTTTCTGATCGAAATCTTATTGCTACTAAATAAATAAAAGAAAGGCACCGCTCGCCAACCTTTGTTTTTTAATATTGTAGGTTTTCCGTTAGCAGCGCAGCAAGCCGCCTGTGCCGCGCTGGTTACTAAAAGCATATAATACTGAAAAAATAGAGTTTGCTGCGCCGCGCCAAAGAAAAGAAAGGCGCGCTCGCGAAACACTGATTTTTTGATATTGTATGTTTTACGTAAGCAACCAGAAAGTTTTCAGCAATTCACCCCTCGAGCAATAAAGAGATGACACTGCTGTGAGTGAGAAACCCATTTAAAATAAGGGGTGCGCCTTATCCTTTATCACCGTGAAAAACACACTTGCTGCTATGTTAGGAATAGATTTGTGTGTGTTTCCCAAGTGGGAAACGCCATGTAAATTGTTTGCAAACAATCCCAAAGTTCTGACTGCTTTGGTGTTCCATACATTGTACATGGTCACCCCTTAGCAGCAATGCAATGGATCAATGGTCACCCCTTAGCAGCAATGCAATGGATCCAATATTTCCTCTTAAACCAAAGGTAATATGTCAGAACTGGCTCTCAGCACACTAATACATCAAGATTTGCATGTTGTGTCTTGTAGGGCCCCCCCATCATCACTTCCCTTTGACATGCATCACACCACTTGACGTTCTAAATAGACACTGATCGATCAAAAAGTAAGGCCTACATCTTTAAATACCCGGACCCACTCACCAGTGGATATGAGAGAGAGAGCTTCTTGCTTCAAAACAAGGTGAGGATGGAGCTGTTCATGAACAATAGTCAAAACTCCACCTTACTCTTTACACGGCCAGGTAAGTTTAGTGAGGCAACGTCGCAAGGGGATTAAGGCAAAAAGCTGGAGGTTCTGTTCAACAAGAAGCTTGCTTTCATCCCTCAAGTCTATCATGTGGTCAAAGGCAAGAAACACAAACCGGACATGCAAAGAAAGGTACTTCTACTCCTGCTGAGTGTAACTAGTGAGCTCGCTTAATCTATCAAGGAAAAAAAGTACTCCAGCATTGTGTACAAGTCTTCACAAAACCTAATAGGAACGTGGCAAAGGCTTTAGAACAAGACAACAGGAGCGCACTGACTTCAAAATCAGAACTATGCATTTTCAGCCTTGAAATTCATTCATTCGCTCTCTGGTGAGCAAATAAATTATAGTGAAGATATTTTACATTTCCAATAAAGCTTTCAGGGCAGCAAGTTGCAATATATGCAAATACTCTAGCTTCTTCATGCTGCCACTTGAAACTGGAGCTCAGCCTAAGTAACCTACTTCACCAGATGAGACCAATGAAACAAACCGAGGAAGATGTCTTTGCGTTTTGAGGCCCGCACTGTGTAATAGCGTGGGGTCTCAACAGAATTAGCAATCCATAAAGGAGCTAAACACATTCTTTTATGAACCTGATTTAGGCTGATATTAAAAGTGAAACACGCGGCCCCTGCCTTTCACAAAGGGACAGGAATCACACCATACTACAGCAACTATCTGTGCAATCCACAGAGGCTGCGAATAAGTCTCTTCTTAAGACTCACTGTGGTGCCTAAGGTGCGATGGGGCATTCGGCAATGCTGATGTGACCTCTATGAATGCCTTTGAGAGTGTGCCTAAGACATGGAAAGGCTCCACGCCAAGCCTAACAAAGATTCCCGAAGAAAAATACAGTCTACTGTGGTTCTTCTAGGAAAAATAAAATATGCGTGGATGTGAACAAAAATAACAAACACAAATTATATATATTTCTTATGAATTAAATAAACGTTTTAGGAACAATCCTGTTTTATTTAAGTGTTGCCCTTCTTTGCAATGAAGTTAGAAGCTCAATCCTGGTGAACAGTACTGTAATAGTCAATTATTGTTTTGATGATCATGCGGCAGCAGGTTTCTTATTCAACTAGAAAGAACCATTATTGTACATTCTAGACACAGGCTCTTTGATTTATATTTTCTACAAAAATACAGACCATTTCTTTAAAAAAGCCCAAGAATACCATATATCTCTTACAAATAAAACATTATGGAAAGAGACCTTGTAGAGAGCTTTTTCAGAGCGCGCATACAACATTGAAGGAGCGCAGCTATGCGCCAGCAGCAATTCCCATAAAACAGACAGCCCAGGGTCCTCTCGCAGCCATACGTCATTCTCTCGGCTACTCTCCACTATTGACACATGCCTGACTTGGAGGGATTGCTGGCTGAAGGAGTGATTATCGTCTGATCACTTGTGTGACTCGCCTCGCTAAAAAGGAGAGTAGTGTCTCAAACTCCTATGCGTTTTACTTTTTATGTGATGAGCCGCTTGCATGAATTTGGGCTACAAAAAGCCAGGAAGTTTGGTCATGACTGAGGATGTAACAATGAGCTGTGTCCAGCATCATGTAACAATTTGCTCTGCCTTGCATCATGATTGAGGCTGCACTAGTGTGCTCAACTTGCATCATGAAACAATGTGCTCTTGTCCTGCATCAAGTAACATGTAACAATGTGCTCTGCCCTGAGCATGATTCAGGTTGTAACAATGTGCTCTGCCCTGCGTCACGATTCAGGTTGTAACAATGTGCTCTGCCCTGCATCACGATTCAGGTTGTAACAATGTGCTCTGCCCTGCGTCACGATTCAGGTTGTAACAATGTGCTCTGTCTTGCGTCACGATTCAGGTTGTAACAATGTGCTCTGTCTTGCGTCACGATTCAGGTTGTAACAATGTGCTCTGTCTTGCGTCACGATTCAGGTTGTAACAATCTGCTCTGTCTTGCGTCATGATTCAGGTTGTAACAATGTGCTCTGTCCTGAGAATGATTCAGGTTGTAACAATGTGCTCTGTCTTGCGTCATGATTCAGGTTGTAACAATGTGCTCTGCCCTAAGCATGATTCAGGTTGTAACAATGTGCTCTGCCCTGAGAATGATTCAGGTTGTAACAATGTGCTCTGTCTTGCGTATTGATTCAGGTTGTAACAATGTGCTCTGCCTTGCATCATGATTGAGTGCTGTAGAGAGGGGCGTGGTCAGCAGCCCAAGATGGTGGTCGCTTAAGCGACGAGCTCCGGGCCGGGGCACCTTATCCGTATATTATCTGACATTCCTTTCCTGAAAATTAAGCTGTCTGCACTGCGGGACGCTCTTTACCGTTAAGCGGCTTCCACGAATGGGCCCTCCGGCTCGCGGAGTCGAAGTGAGAGCTGGCACACTGACGGAGGCGTTTGCTGGTGCGACTCGTGGCCTGGTCGGGGGCGGAGCCTCGGGCTGCCCTGCAGGAGTGGCCGGGCTGCGTGATCCGGAGGCTGGCCGTCGAGACTACGCTGATCCCTGGACCGGGGGCCTTCACACCCCGCAGCTGTGTTTCTCTCCGGCGGGGCCCGGCCGGGCTGGGAACTGTCCGGGATTGCCCGTGTGGCCCTCCCTATCGTTTCTGCAGAGATCCACGGTGAGGACGCCGGTACGGTTGTGGCGCGCAGCATAACAACACTCGCGGGGGGACCCATCTTCACCCGGGAGGACCGTGTCGCGCCACACATCAGTGGCGGGTCCCCTGTTGTGCCCGTGTACACTTGTACAATCCAGTGGAGGCTAGAGGTGCTGCGTAAATTATCGATGCTGCTTGTTTTCTTTTTGCCCCCCGTGGCCTGGTCTGGGGGCGGAACCTCGGCAACCTTGGACTACCCTGCAGGAGTGGCCGAGTCATGTGATCCGGAGGCTGGCTGTTGAGGCTACTTTGATCCCCGGACCGGGGACCTACCCACTCCGCTTCTGTGTTTTTCTCCGACGTGGTCCTACAGGGCTGGAGACTGTCTGGGATCAATCAATCAATCAATCAGTCATTTGTAAAGCGCACTACATACCCGCGAGGGTCTCAAGGCGCTGGGGGGGGGGCCGCTACTGATCGAACATCCAGGTCTTGAGCATCCTCCTGAAGGTCAGCAGGTCTTGGGTCTGTCGCAGGCTCAGTGGGAGGGTGTTCCATGTCTTGACGGCGAGGTGGGACAAGGATCTCCCGCCGGTGGTTGTTCTTCGGATGCGCGGGACGGTGGCGAGTGAGAGGTCGGCGGAGCGTAGCTGGCGGTTGGGGATGTAGAAGGAGAGCCGTCTGTTGAGGTAGGCTGGGCCGGTCTTGTGGAGTGCCTTGTGTGCGTGGATGAGGAGCTTGAAGGATATCCTCTTGCTGACGGGGAGCCAGTGCAGGTCCCTCAGGTGGGGGGTGATGTGGCCGTGGCGTGGTACGTCGAGGATCAGTCGTGCCGAGGCGTTTTGGATGCGTTGTAGTCGTTTGATGAGCTTGGTCGGGGCTCCCGTATAGAAGGCGTTTCCGTAGTAGAGTCTGCTGTTGACGAGGGCCTGGGTGACTGTCTTTCTTGTATCTGTCGGGATCCATCTGTAGATCTTGCGGAGCATGCGGAGGGTGTTGAAGCAGGAGGAGGAGACGGCGTTGACCTGCTTGGTCATTGAGAGCGTTGAGTCAAGGATGATTCCCAGGTTGCGTGCGTGGTCGGTGGGTGTCGGGGCTGCTCCCAGTGCCGTCGGCCACCAGGAGTCGTCCCAGGCTGAAGGGTTGGAGCCGAGAATGAGGACCTCCGTCTTTTCTGAGTTCAGCTTCAGACGGCTGGTCTTCATCCAGTCGGCGACGGCCTTCATTCCTTCGTGGAGGTTGGCTTTGGCGGTGATGGGGTCCTTGGTGAGGGAGAGGATCAGTTGAGTGTCGTCGGCGTAGGAGATTATGTTGAGGTCGTGCTGTCGGGCGACGTGTGCGAGCGGGGCCATGTAAATGTTGAACAGTGTCGGGCTGAGGGAGGATCCCTGGGGTACGCCGCAGATGATCTCGGAGGCTTCGGACCGGAATGGGGGAGGCGGGCGCTCTGGGTTCTGCCGGAGAGGAAGGAGGTGGTCCATTCCAGAGCCTTGTCTCGGATCCCTGCGGCGTGGAGGCGTGCGCGTAGTGTGCGGTGGCAGACGGTGTCGAAGGCGGCGGAGAGGTCTAGGAGGATGAGTGCTGCGGTCTCGCCGTTGTCCAGCAGGGTCCTGATGTCATCGGTGGCGGCGATGAGGGCGGTCTCGGTGCTGTGGTTGCTGCGGAACCCTGACTGGGAAGGGTCCAGGATTCTGTTTTCTTCGAGGTATTGGGTTAGCTGTCTGTTGACGATTTTCTCGATGACCTTGGCTGAGAAGGGGAGCAGAGAGATGGGCCGGAAGTTCTTGAGGTCTCTTGGGTCAGCCTTGGGTTTTTCAGTAGGGCGTTGATCTCGGCGTGTTTCCAGCTCTCTGGGAAGGTCGCGGTCTCGAGGAGAGGTTGATGACGTTGCGCAGGTGGGGTGCGATGGAGCTGCTTGCTTTGTTGTAGACGTGGTACGGGAAAGGATCTGACGGAGAGCCGGAGTGGATTGTGCTCATGGTCTTGATGGTGTCATCGATGCTCACGCTGGCCCAGGCTAGCAGGGGGTCGTGGTCGATGGTGTGCGGAGTGTCTGTTGTCTGCTGTCTGTTGGATCTGTCTGGGTGTTGAAGCTGTCGTGGATGTCTGCTATCTTGCGGTGGAAGAAGGTGGCGAGGGAGTCGCACAGGGCTTGTGACGGCGGGATGTCGTTGGTGTTGGAGCTGGGGTTGGAGAGTTCCTTCACGATGTTGAAGAGCTCCTTGCTATTGTGTGCGTTGTTGTCGAGGCGGTCTTTGAACGAGGCCCTGATGAGGTGGTGGTGGTTGCGGATGGCGTACTTGTGTGCTGCGCGGTTGTCCGGAGTTTGTTCGCTGTGCCATTTCTTCTCTCGTTGCCGGCAGGCTTGCTTGGAGGCTAGGAGTTCTGGGGTGAACCAGCTGGCCCTCTTGCTGGTGTCTCTGTGGGGGGGTTTCTTCAGCGGGGCGAGGGTGTTGGCGCAGTCTTCGATCCAGCGTCTGAGGCTGTGGGCAGCGTCGTCGGTGTTGGAGGGTTCGGTGGGTGGGCTGAGAGCGAGGTTTGCATGTAGTTGGTCTTCGGTGATTTTGCTCCAGCGGCGGCGGGGGATCTGTTGGGTGCGGTGGTGTGTCGTGGGTTTCTGGAAGGTGAAGTGGATGCAGCGGTGGTCGGTCCAGAGGAGTTCGGTGGTGTGGCTGACAGAGACGTGCGGGCTTGAGGAGAAGACGGGGTCGAGCGTGTGGCCGGCGGAGTGGGTGGGTGTTGTGACGAGTTGCTTTAGTTCGAGGTTGGCGAGGTTATCGATCAGGGTTGTGGAATTGTTGTCGTTGTTGTTCTCAAGGTGAAAGTTCAGGTCTCCGAGGAGGATGTAGTCGGTGGAGGTCAGGGCGTGCGTGCTGATGAAGTCGGCGATGGAGTCGCTGAACTGGGGGCGGGATCCGGGGGGTCGGTAGACGAGGGTGCCTCTGAGGGTGGAGTTGGGGTCTGTGTGGATCTGGAAGTGCATGTGTTCGGCGGTGCTGAGCGCGTCGTCGATGCTAGTCGAGACCCTGATGCTGTTCTTGTGGACGATGGCGATTCCTCCTCCGACTCCATTGGTGCGGTCTCTGCGGGTGATCTTGTAGCCGTCTGGGATGGCTATGGCGATGTCGGGTGCGGAGGAGTCGTTCAACCAGGTCTCTGTCAGGAAGGCGACATCCGGGGATGTTGTGTCGAGCAAGTCCCAGAGCTCGACGGCGTGTCTGCGCGCGGAGCGGGTGTTCAGTAGTATGCATCGCATGTGGGTGCGGTCTTCCTTGGCGGGTGGTTCGTCGGTTCTGAGGCTGGTGTAGCTGCAGTTCCGGCAGGTGAAGGGACCGTGTGTGCGTTTCGGGGCGGCCTTGACGCAGGTGTTGGTCAGTCCGGGGTTGAGGGCGTGGAGTGTGCTGGCATCATAGCGGCGGCGGTCGTCGTGGCGGGAGCTGGGACCAGGGCTTCTGGCGCTGGGCGCGGTCCAGGCGCGGACGGGCGCAGACGGGCGTGCCTTAGGCGCGCCTTTGGCGCGGCCGGCATATATGGGGAGGTGGGAGGGAGGAGCAGCTGGGAGGCGGGGGCAGCGAATGGGCAGTGGGCAGTCAGGGGGGCGGGGCCGCAGGGGACACAGCGGCGGGGGCGGTGAGGGGCGACGGAGGGAACAGAAGGAGAAAAAAGGGCACAAAATCAATGAAAAAACGAGAGGCACAGAAGGCAAAGAGGGCACAAAAACGAGGGGGGAACGAGTGGCACAGAAGGCAAAAAGGGCACAAAATCAGTGGAAAAAACGAGTGGCACAGAAGGCAAAAAGGGCACAAAATCAGTGAAAAAACGAGTGGCACAGAAGGCAAAGAGGGCACAAAATCAGTGAAAAAACGAGTGGCACAGAAGGCAAAGAGGGCACAAAAACGAGGGGGAGCGAGTGGCACAGAAGGCAAAAGGGCACAAAATCAGTGAAAAAACGAGTGGCACAGAAGGCAAAGAGGGCACAAAAACGAGGGGGAGCAGCGAGTGGCACAGAAAGGCAAAAAGGGCACAAAATCAGTGGAAAAAACGGTGGCACAGAAGGCAAAAAGGCACAAAATCAGTGAAAAAACGAGTGGCACAGAAGGCAAAGAGGGCACAAAATCAGTGAAAAAACGAGTGGCACAGAAGGCAAAGAGGGCACAAAAACGAGGGGGGAACGACTGGCACAAAAGGCAAAAAATCAGTGAAAAAACGAGTGGCACAGAAGGCAAAGAGGGCACAAAAACGAGGGGGGAACGAGTGGCACAGAAGGCAAAAAGGGCACAAAACGAGGGGGAAACGAGTGGCACAGAGGCAAAAAGGGCACAGAAATACAGGGGCAGCTAGGAATCAGTAGGCAAAAACGGGCAGGGAGGCACGGGGGCAGCGAGGGGAACAGAAGGGAAAACCGGGCAGAGGGACACGGGGCAGCGAGGGGTGCAGAAGGAAAAACCGGGCAGAGACACGGGGGCAGCGAGGGGTACAGAAGGAAGAAAACGGGCAAGGACTAGGTACAGGCAGCGGGGAAGACAGAAGACAGACAACAGCAGTCACAGACACAACAATGAAAGTACAGGCAATACAGTAAAAACAATAAGGGGGAAGATGAACAAACTTACGGCCTACCACTGGCCACCAGGGATGAGGCGCAGGTGGTAGCCTGCGGGTGGAGGAGGGCCTCGAACTTCCTCAGCAGCGGCAGCTGGGGCAGGGACACACAGGCGGAGCTGTGCGGAGGGGGAGCAACCTACCTGGTGGGTATGGGGTCGCTCTCCTCACCGCGCAGCGGCCGGCATATATGGGGTGGTGGGAGGGAGGAGCAGCTGGGAGGCGGGGGCAGCGAATGGGCAGTGGGCAGTCAGGGGGGCGGGGCCGCAGGGGACACAACGGCGGGGGCGGTGAGGGGCGACAGAGGGAACAGAAGGAGAAAAAAGGGCACAAAATCAATGAAAAAACGAGAGGCACAGAAGGCAAAAAGGGCACAAAAACGAGGGGGAGCAGAGTGGCACAGAAGGCAAAAAGGGCACAAAATCAGTGAAAAAACGAGTGGCACAGAAGGCAAAGAGGGCACAAAAACGAGGGGGAGCGAGTGGCACAGAAGGCAAAAAGGGCACAAAATCAGTGAAAAAAACGAGTGGCACAGAAGGCAAAAAGGGCACAAAATCAGTGAAAAAACGAGTGGCACAGAAGGCAAAGAGGGCACGAAATCAGTGAAAAAACGAGTGGCACAGAAGGCAAAGAGGGCACAAAAACGAGGGGGGAACGAGTGGCACAGAAGGCAAAAAGGGCACAAAATCAGTGAAAAAACAAGTGGCGCAAAAAGGGCACAAAATCAGTGAAAAAACAAGTGGCACAGAAGGCAAAGAGGGCACAAAAACGAGGGGGGAACGAGTGGCACAGAAGGCAGAAAGGGCACAAAATCAGTGAAAAAACGAGTGGTACACAAGGCAAAAAGGGACAAAAACGAGGGGGGAAACGAGTGGCACAGAGGCAAAAAGGCACAAAAATCAGTGAAAAAACGAGTGGTACAGAAGGCAAAAGGGCACAAAGCGAGGGGAAACGAGTGGCACAGAGGCAAAAGGGCACAGAAATACAGGGGCAGCTAGGAATCAGTAGGCAAAAACGGGCAGGGAGGCACGGGGGCAGCGAGGGGAACAAAAGGGAAAACCGGGCAGAGGGACACGGGGCAGCGAGTGGTACAGAAGGAAAAACCGGGCAGAGACACGGGGCAGCGAGGGGTACAGAAGGAAGAAAACGGGCAAGGACTAGGTACAGGCAGCGGGGGAAGACAGAAGACAGACAACAGCAGTCACAGACACAACAATGAAAGTACAGGCAATACAGTAAAAACAATAAGGGGGAAGATGAACAAACTTACGGCCTACCACTGGCCACCAGGGATGAGGCGCAGGTGGTAGCCTGCGGGTGGAGGAGGGCCTCGAACTTCCTCAGCAGCGGCAGCTGGGGCAGGGACACACAGGCGGAGCTGTGCGGAGGGGGAGCGACCTACCTGGTGGGTCCGGGATCGCCCGTGTGGCCCTCCCCATCGTTGCCGCAGAAATTCACGGTGAGGGCGCCAGTGCCACTGCAGTGCGCAACATTCCATCACTCGCGGGGGAGAACCCCCCTTCACCCGGGAAGACCGTGTCGTACCGCACATCGGTACCAGGTCCCCTGCAGTGCCCGTGTGCACTTGGGCAATTCGGTGGAGGCTGGGGGTGCAGCGTAAATCATCGACGCCGCTTGTTTTTTTTTACCCCCCCCCATGGTGCTACATACGTGAATGCTAACTTGAAAGAGGCTGGCGGCCTGATGTTCTCCTGGTGACTGAGGAGCGGTGAGGTTCAGTGAAGCGCTGTCAGCTCTGTGGTCCATTTATACTGGTTATGGCTATGCTCCAGCTCTGTGATCCTGCATAGTGCGTACTTTACTACACTTCTCAATCCCTGTTGTTGGTTGTTGTGGCTGGACCAGTGCTTTGATATTGGATGGTGCGGGGGCCGCTCCTGTTCAATAGTGTAATATCTCTGACCCTGTTGAATCCCCTATCCCCCCACGCCCTTTACAGTCACCTACTTACCTGGCCTGTGTCAAGTTCTTGCCACTGTGTCCCTCGACTGTGGGTGCTTGTTCCCTCAGTGTTTCCACAATAACTGCACCCATTGCCACGTATTCCTTGCACCATTGCGTCTCGTCACCTACCATGGGCAAAGGGAAGCCCAAAGAGACCACTAGGTCAGGGAGGACAGGTTCGTTCGCTCGCTTCGGCTTCAGGGCACTCATCTAGCCGGTCGCATCGCACACAGGGAAGTGTCGATACCAATGCTTCGGAGGATAAACTAGACATGATTTTGCGGGAAATCCGTGATTCCCGTTCTGCACTAGAAGCGCAATTGGGCGTAATATCAGTGGATCTCAATTTATTAAAAGCTGATCATAAGAAATTGGCCGATAAAGTTAAATCTGCTGAGCAAACTGTGGAAACCATAGTACCACAAGTGAAAGCCCATGAAGAACAACTCTGTCAAATGCGCCAACAGATTGATTCCCTCCAGGCCCGGGCCGATGATGCGGAAGGTCGGGCACGACGCAATAATCTCAGAATTGTTGGATTACCGGAAGGAACGGAGGGCTCCAAACCAACAGAGTACATAGAAACCTGGCTGAAAACTAGTGTGGCCCCTATCGGACTATCTGCACACTTCACAGTTGAGCGGGCACATCGTGTCCCTACACGTAGGCCAATACCTGGTACCAACCCACGCCCAATATTGGCCAGGATTTTGAATTGTAGAGACCAAGATCACTTGTTACAGGCGGCAAGGGATAATGGCCCGCTACAGATTGATAACGTGAAGGTCTCAATATTCCCCAATTATACTCTGGCAGTACAGCGTAAAAGGTTTTCGTTTATGGAAGTGAAGGCGCGGGTCCGGGCAGCGGGCCTTACATTTGCTTTACTGTTCCCAGCAAAACTGAAAATCATATATAATCAGCGCTCGTTATTTTTTGATACTCCGGACAGTGCTTGGGACTGGCTGGACAGGACCTTTCCCGATGTCCAGCCTGCCAGGCGAATGGATTCCTCGCAACCTAAGTCACAGCACCCCCCCCCCCGGAGGCGTAAAAGAGGCCTTCTTACCCACAGTACGGGTTCTAGTCCCCCGCCTCGACAGCAGGTGATGGAGGGCAGTCAGGGGGCCCTTCGTTCTGCCTCTAACTTCCGTACTTCTCGCCCATCCATTAGCACCAGCCCGTCCGATGCTGCCAATTCGGACTCGGAGTCTGACGGCAGCGTGGCACTGTTCCCCTCAGTGGTCTCGCAACTTAGCAATGATCCTTTGGCATGAACTGTTTCTGTATTATTTGACACATTTCTCCAGAACGTGTTCACTGTACACTACAAGTTACTTGTACAGGTTGAAGTGCTATTGTTACAGTCATGCTTGCTTATTTTCCTTGCTGTGGAAAACGTTCTTACTATATTTGCACAACAGGTAGGGATGGTTTAGTAAGTTCCCTGGCCCGGCCCGCGTTTTGGGCATTTTCATATGTTGCTCATTGCTATTGTCTGGATACCAATAGTGTTAGCGACCTTCCCCCACAGGCGTTAGCAACTGTTGAATGTGAAGTATGTTAATCTTGTTTTCACAGTTTCGTCGAACCAAGTTTGGTCGTTGGACCCAGTATTGGGACGTTGTTGAATTATTTGTATTTTTGCCGCATAGTCTGGGATTTGGGGACGGGTTTGGGGAGGGTGGTGGTGGGGACCGGGGAGGTTTATCATTATCTCCTGATGATGTCTACTGCCAAATCTTATACTTTCATCTCTTGGAATGTCCGGGGTATGGGAACTATCACTAAACGGCACAGAATAGCTGCACAGTTACACCGCCCTAAAGCCCAAATAGTATACTTCCAGGAGACTCACTTGTTACCCTCCGAAACTACAAAAACGTTGGAGGGGTCAATTTTATGCGACTGCGTATTCTGCCTTTTCTAGAGGGACTGCAATATGGATTCGGGCCGGGATTCCCTTTTCCCTTAGCGAGAGTAAAATTGATGACCAGGGACGGTTTGTCCTTCTTCTTGGAGCATTGGATGGTAGACAGGTGGTGTTGGGTTCTCTTTATGCTCCGAATACAGAACAAGAAGCATTTTTAACACGGGTCTCTCGAGCGCTCTGACTGGTCACACTACCCATGGTTATTGGGAGGGGATTTAAATGCGGTATTTGATGTATATCTTGACCGCTCCCATCCTCCTTTATCTAATACTACAGCGCGTTTACAGGCTGTTACCTTGACAAGATGGGCACAAAGCTGGAATTTATTGCATGTGTGGAGGTCCCTACATGTTAATATGCGGGAATATTCCTTCTATTCTTACCCACACAAGTTACATACTCGTTTGGATTATTTCCTTTGTTCCCCTGACTTTTCCCTTCCGTTGCGCAGTGTACTTATCTGGGCAAGACCATATCAGACCATAATCCCATAGAATTACTGCTGAACTGGGGCCGTTCCCCCGCTCCTATCCCGACGTGGAGAATGCAACCTATACAATTAGAGGATCAGGTATATCGAGCCACTTTGGCTACGGCTATCACTACTTATTTTGTAGATAATGAGGGTACTGCCTCGACCAGATCCTTTGAATGGGAGGCCTTCAAAGTAACCATTCGCTGGGTTTCCATGGGAACCTTGGTCGGTTCGCGGAGGGAAACGATTAGGGATATAACAGACCTGGAAAGGGAATTACAGGCTATGGAGATAGCTGCCCAGAGAAGCGATGAAGGCATAGAGCCTCTGCAGGCCGCTAGGATTAAATATGCTGAATTATTGGAACGCTTGAGAATGATTGACTTTAATGCCTACACACTGCGCACGCATTCCGAGGCGGATAGAGCAGGCACATTGTTAGCGCGATTGATTAAACCTTCTGCAACTCCCACTCCCATATTGGCGATACATAATGTTCATAACACGTTGGTTACTTCCCAGGCCGAAATAAATGCTGCATTTCAGGAATACTATGCACGCTTATATACCGCTCCCCTCTTAGACATGTCAGATGCTACAACATGCTTCCTGGCAAAGGTCCAACTTCCCACTATTTCGGACTCGACCGCCAAAGACTTGGCGGCTCCGATTACTACTGCGGAGATTCGTATGGCGATTAATGCATTAGCCCGTAATAAAACGCCGGGCTCAGACGGCCTCCCTGTTGAGTTTTACTCAACTTTTGCAACTAGATTAATTCCTAGATTATTGCAACTTTATACCTCCTCCTTAGAAGATGGTGCCCTACCTCCCACTACCAGAGAAGCATTGGTTACGTCCCTATTGAAACCAGACAAGGATCCAACCGAACTTATGTCCTATAGACCACTCTCGATTCTTAACACAGAATACAAGATACTCAGTAAGGTTTTGGCCTCACGGCTTCTTCCGTTGCTTCCCCAATTGGTCCATACTGATCAATGCGGGTTCATACCCCAACGCAGCACCTCACTAAATATTCGCCGGCTTCATGCCTTGCTACATGCGGCGTCAGCAACTGCACCACTTGCTGGCTGTTTATCTTTAGACGTGTGACAAGCTTTTGACACCCTGAGCTGGCCCTATATGTTAGCTGTATTATCCAAATTTGGCCTGCCCCAGTCCTATTGTAATTGGATCAAACTACTCTATACTAACCCCACTGCTCGTGCTAAGACGGGTTCGAACATCTCTCCCTCTTATACCGTTTATCGGGGAACGCGCCAGGGCTACCCCTTATCCCCCTTGCTATTTGTATTAGCCCTCGAACCTCTTGCACAATATCTGCGTCAGGTTATGGTCCCCTACGGTATTCCATTACAGGGTGTGATCCACTCTGTATCACTCTACGCCGATATGTTGTTATATTTCCGAGATTTAAATGAAAATAAACACACGGTAGCTGCTGTTTTCTCAAGTTTTGGGGAAATATCTGGCTTATGTCTTAACGCTTCCAAATCAGTCGCCTACTCCTTTTATGATACCTATGCTTCTCACTATTTACAATTTGGTCAGATGCAATTTAGAGTAGAGCCTGTTACCTTCAAATATTTGGGTATTCACATCTATAGAACCAATGTAGATACCATTGATGGTAATGTGGTGCGGACTATTAATTCACTACGTTCCCAGATTTCCTACTGGAACACGTTACCATTGACAGTGGCGGGTCGCTTGGCTGTGTCTAAAATGATTATGTTGCCCAGACTCCTTTACCATTTTGTGAATCTCCCAGTTGTACTCCCGGCCTGGATTTTTAAAACACTAGATACCCTGTTGTCCTCCTTAATTTGGGGGGCGGGCAGACATAGGTTGGCATTGGCTAAGTTGCAACTACCTAGTAATGCAGGTGGGCTGGGGGCACCTGATTTTAAAACATATTGTATAGTCGGACAACTACAGTGGTTAGCATATTGGTTGGCGGGCAAAAATGTATTTAAAATTGGGCATTCCCCTGACTTTTTAAAATAAGGAACCCTTCAATCGCTGCTATGCCCGGGAGCGGAGAAACTGCGTGATCCTCCTTATCTCCTACATATTGCACTACACTATTGGAAACAAGCTCATAAGTTAGCAAAGCTGCCCTTTCCATACGCCCCGAATATCCCGCTCTGTGATTTACCTACTAGGCGAGGGATAGTATCAATGGCTCGGATAAGGGGGTGGACATAACTGGGTATAGAGACAGTTGGTGAGTTCTTCCTGGATGGACACCTGATGCCCCACAAGGAGTTTGTATGCAATCATTCCGTACCTGATACTTTGTTTCGCACTCACGCAGCAATAGTGCATTTTATTCGGAAATATTGGCTCATAGACCAGAAGGAACCTCCCACTTTCCAATTACTGAAATCTCTTCATATAATGGGGCATGGCCGACACCTGGTACGTTGGCTCTATTGGGGATTGAGGGAGCATTTATATACCCCATTGCAACATCTGACAGAAATGGGACATAATACCACTACGTGAACTAGAAGATAGAGAATGGGCCCTAATGTTAGAACATCCTCTGCGAGTCTCCCGTAATTGCCGATTAAAAACGATACAACTATTCATATTACACAAAGCATATCTTGCCCCGACGACAATACGAAAGATGTTCCCAAATGCGTCTTCGGTTTGCCCGAGATGTCCGGCACAGGATGCTGATTTTATTCATATGTTATGGTCCTGCCCAGTATTGGGGGGGTTCTGGTCAGAAGTTACCCAGAGTCTAGTAGTACTGACAGAACGCACACCATGGGACACGATTGAGGCCTGTCTCCTGGGGCTGTTCCCTCTCCCCAAAAAGGCGAAACTATTACGCCGTTTTGCAGGATTGGCTCTGATGCTTGCCAAAAGACTGATTACGCAGCGCTGGAAATCCCACGCAGCACCCCATGAAGGCAAGTGGCGTGAGGAGGTTATCAGGTGGGCGGTTAAAGAGAGGGAATCATTACAGCGTGAAGAATATAGAGGACTACGAAAGCGTCCAATATCCTTAGACTGGGCGCACCTGATAGAACTTTTTAAAGCAGGCACAGGGGATGAGTTGGAAGACTCGCAGATTACAGTGTGCAGACGTATGATTACTGCCTGTGAACTGACTGAATTTCTAAAGGTTGTACTGGTTTTTTTTTTCTCCCCCCCCATTCTTCCAGTCCCCCATACGCTCTCCTCCTTTCCTTCCCTTCTCTCCCCCCTCTTCACCCCCATTCCGCCGTGCCTCCCCTTCCCTTTTCCCTGTGATTTCAGACCTGACAGTCACCCGATACGAAGCATCTGGTAGGGTGTATTGTCTCTGTAGCGGCAACAGTTTTTATTGTTTAGTTTTGGTATTGTTTGGGGTGGGTTTCATTGGGTGGGAGTTAATGGGTACTGCTATTTTTGACAATACTCAAATTTTTACAGTTTATGCACTTATAAAGTATACTCATTTATATCTTTGTAATGCTTCCACACTTATTATTTAGTGGATAATAGTTATATATAATGAAAACATAGGACATATATACGTCTATTACTATCTTGTTATAGAAAAATGTAAACAAAACGTCTGATCATGATCATATATGTGTATGTACCATTCGCAGTACTCAAAGTTTGTGTTAAAAAAAAAAAAAAAATTAAATAAATAAATGATTGAGTGCTGTAAACTCCGTGCCGGAAGGGAAGTAATTCCGAATGTGGTATGAGCCAAAAATGTATTAAATTATTTAATATTAATTTAAATATCCGGTTTCATAGAAGACCCATATTTTAAACACTGACCAGGATATTTTGTGCCTTATAAAAGATGTTAGAAAGAAAACAGGAGGACTGATCAGTTCTTAAAAGTGACAACTTAATCGAATACACCCATAGACTGATCACTCCGTTTTCTGCCCTAATCTGGTTCACCTCATGCTTCAGTCCAGAGAATAAGTGTTACAAAATAACAACATTAATACAGAAAATAAGCAAATGAATTGAGACAATGTGTTTTTTGATGTCTCGCTTAATAGGAATAGAAGGCGGAAGCAAGAATGAATGGTCTTAGGTTGGGTTAGTTGCACTTTGCATTTTCGGGAATTCATTTTTTTTTTTTTATTTGCATCTGGAGCTTTGGAGGATATACAAAATATTTGTGTTTCTACACATCACAGAAAAAATTTAGTGCAGAAGAAAAGCTCTCACTGCTTGTGCCATATTTGGACTTTCGCTCAACCATATAAATTGTGCAAACCAATGGAGATCTGTTAAACATCATTGAACAGCTCCCTAAAGCTATAACCTCAAACGTGTGGGTTTCAGTAAGAAGGGAAACCCGTTGACCCTTTGAATTAAGCAGGCACACCAGGACTGAAAGCCATAATCAGTCCTGGCAAAAATATCTGAACCAGCCCAACCCTGCAGGATGCCATGACTAGAAGGGTGTATCAGGGCTTTCATGGAAGCCCCTCCAGCTCTGAAAGCAGCTCCCTCGTCTCTCGGGAAAATGCAAGAGTGAGAGATGGGCCGGTCTGGCCCTGGCAGTCGCCAGAAAAACTGCTGCATGCTTGTGATAGCACATGCATGAACTGTATGTAAGGTGGCTGAAAGAGATCATGCATCAATAGGAGGCTTCTAGGCAACCCATCTGCTATAATTAGATGACATATTCCTAACTGCAAAAAAGCTAAATGCTTTACAAGCACAAAAACGAAAATATTGACGCTTGTGTGGCACACGAAAAGGAACAGTGACCCTTTCCGCACATGGAAAATGAACTGAAACATGTGGAAGACTCCCAACACTTTAGGATGAACCTATATGTCTTCAGCATTGAAGACAGCAGAGGCATCGGCATATGAAAAGGGTTTGTAAGAGCACACAGGAATAATAACATCAGTAGTTCAATACAAATCTTTATCCGGGATAAACCTCTTCAGCAGAGTAGAATATATATTTGGGAGAAGTTACCCTTGCTGAATAATGGTCGTCCAAGTCAGTCCTGGACATGGATCTTGGCACAGTCAAAAAAACAGAAAGAGGTGGCGATCATTTTGAACATTGAAAGGTTTTACTCGGCCCCAGAGGATATGGTGTAACCAGCCTGGAAGGAGTTTTTGACCAAGTTAAACAAGTCAATTTCCTAGAAACGGCTTTCAAAGTAAATTTGTGAGACTGACCTGGAGAAACTGCTAAAGCCAAAGGAATATCGGCCATGACAGGTTCTTTCAACATTGTTGAAGACAAGTTTGGTGAGTCAAAGGTGACAAAATATAAGCAAGTTACTGGATATACAAATCTGAGCTAAAACAACTGGCGGGCCAGCAGGTTTTTATCAGTGCAAAATATGACCAGTTATTTTGATGGAGAGAAATCCAATTAGACCATATAAAAGGGATTTGCTTATTTATTTATTTGGTAGTTTTAAGTAGCAAAGACTAGACACAAATGGGCGACAGAGCGCTTTACATTAAAGCCAGTTTCGTAAAACAGAAACATTTTTGCTTCATTTAATTTTTAACAGAACTGTCTGTTTAATTTACGCAAGAACAGTTTAATTTAATTTTGTACAATGAATGAACACCAGAAAAATAAAACTCATGCAATGCCGATAATATATTCAATACAAGAGTGCTTACTGCTTCAGTACATAAAAGAATACATATGTAATTACTGATTAATTACCTAAAATAAAAGACCTAAAGAACATGTTACTTACCTTTGGTAATGCCTTATCTGGCAGAGACTCTATCTAGCTGCAGATTCCTTACCTTAGAATTCTTCCTAGGCATCAGACTGGATCCGGAAATTTTTCTTGAGCAGTACTCCTGCGAGATGGTAGGTGGCATCGTTCAGCTCCGCGTGGTATCGTTGCGTTGTGCGCGCCGGAAGTGAAGTACACAGTGCTTTTATAGGCGACACCCCAGCACGGTGATGTCAGTTACTTTCACAACTTTCCATGCCAGAAGCTCAGAGCCACGAAGTACACTGACCTCTGGTGTGGAATACTAGGGCACTGAAAGGGGAAAGCCCTCTCCCTAGGAATCCATGCACAGAGCAGGGAGGATGGGTGGGTCAGTAAGGAATCTGTGACTAGACAGAGGCTCAACCAGATAAGATGTTACCGAAGGTAAGTAACTTGCTCATCTGATAGAGACTTCTAGACGCAGATTCCTTACCTTAGAATAGATACCCAAGCAATACCTCCAAGGAGGTGGGTCTGCGGAGCAATTTCAAACAAGGAAGTCCTGCGGGACTGAACGGGCAAAATGCCCATCCCTACGAACCTGACTGTCCAGGCAGTAGAGCTTGGTAAACGTGTGCAAGGAAGCCCAAGTGGCTGCCTGGCAGATGTCCATGACCGGAACTCTGCATACTAACGCAGTGGTTGCAGCATTAGCTTTGGTCGAATGAGCACGCAAACCCTCAGGAGGTTGCTTTTAGACAATGCGTAACAGATTTTGATACAGAGCACGATCCATCATGAGATGGTCCTCTTCTGTACGGCCCATCCTTTCTTCGCTCTTACATACGCCACGAAGAGTTGGTCGTCCACCCGGAACTCTTGTGTGCAGTCAAGGTAGAACGACAACGCTCTTTTTGGGTCCAGACGGTGAAGTTGCTCCTTTTAATTGGAGGAATGTGGCAGAAAGTAAAAAATAGGTTGAGTGATGGATTGGCCTACATGGAATGGAGTGACCACTTTCATAAGAAAGGAAGCTCCCGTACGAAGAACCAGTTTGTCTGGGAAGATGTTCAGATAAGAAGGCTTGGATGACAATGCCTGAAGCTCACTGATGCTCCGGGCAGATGTTATAGCCACGAGAAAGGCCTTCTTGATGGTAAGGATCTTGAGTGGACAATTGTGCAGGGGATCAAAGGGAGAGCACATAAGGAAAGTGAGTACAAAATTGAGGTCAAATTGGGGCATAAGAAAAGGAGAAGGTGGGAACAAATGTTGTAAACCTTTTAGAAACCTATTGACAATAGAGGATTTGAAGAGGGATGGCTGGTCAGGCAACCACAGAAAAGCTGAAATAGCAGAGATAGCCCTTTAGAGTTCCCAAAGCTGAGCCCTGCTGGGGAAGGGAAAGGATGAAAAGGAGAACCTGAGAAATGTGGGCAGAAAGGGGATCGATCTGTCTTTCTGTACACCATGCCACAAATTTTCACTAACGGAAGGTGTAAACTGTCTTGGTGGAGGGACGCCTGGCTGCAAAGGTAACGCTACAGACTTTTCGAGGAAGGTCAAAAGCTGTTAACTTTCGCTGCTCCATCTCCACGTAAAAAGGCAGAGCTGTGATAGGTTCGGGTGGAGAACCACCCTACTGCTGCGACACAAGATTTTCCCGAAGGGGCAGCCTGATCGGAGAACTGATGGCTATGCTCAACAGCTCGGGACACCAGACTTTCAGTGCCCAGTCTGAAGCCACAGGATGACTCGGGCCCAGTCATTTCTGATCTTGAGAACTCTGGGCAGGAGTGGTATGAGAGGAAAGGCATACAGGAGGCCTGATCTCCACTGGAGACAAAAAACGTCTCTGAGCAAGAGTCACCTTGGAAACTCCAGCGCGCAAAACTGCTGACATTGTGCGCTCTCAGCAGCGGCAAAGAGATCTAACCAAGGCTCTCCCCACTGCTGAAAGAGACTGTGCACCAGCTCCAGATGGAGACACCATTCATCATCCACGAGGCATCTTCGACTGAGTTCATCCACTCTGGCATTCAGAGAGCCCGCCAGATACTGAACCACCAGGGAAATGTCCAGAGGTTCCAGCCATGTCCAGAGACACAGGGCCTCTCGACAAAGGGTCCACAACCCCACCACGCCCTGTTTGTTGCAGTACCACATGGCAGTGGTCTTGTACGTGAGCACCTGCACTATCCTTCCCTTGATGGAGGGTAGAAAGGCTTTCAACGCCAGCTGGATCGCCCGGACCGCCAATAGGATGCTGTGGAGTCCGGATTCCTTAGGAGACCAGAGGCCTCTGATCTACACCTCTCCCAGATAGCTGCCCCAGCCTAGGAGTGACAAATCTGTCAGGACTGTCAGATCTGGTTGGGGAAGGGAAAGGGGTCCGTCACTGATCAGTTCACTAGCCACCACTGCAGATCTTTTGCAGTTCTCTCTGAGATCTGGACCATGTCGGAGAGATATCCCCTGATGCTGCGCCCACTGGAACTTCAGGGCCCGCATATGCCAATGGGCATGCGTCACCAGCAGGATGCAGGCGGTCATGAGGCCCATCAGCCTCAGAGTCAGTCTCACCGAATTCCAGGATCGAAGCTGAAATCCCGGCTTGAGACTGAAATATCGGTATCATAGCCTGATTATCCTGGACTTGCCGTTCAGAAGGATAGGCCCGAAACTGCACCGTGTCCAGAATAGCTCCAATGAAAGGGAGTATCTGAGAGGGAGTCAGGAGTGACTTTGGCACGTTGATAGTGAACCCTGGTGAATGCAGGAGGTCCGCTGTAGTCTGGAGGTGGGAGATGACAGCCTAGGGCGAGTCCGCCTTCCACAGCCAGTCGTTGAGATAGGGGAAGACTGGCTTCCCGATCTCCGCAGATGAACTGTAACCACCGCCATCACCTTGGTAAACACCCGAGAGGCGCTGGTAAGGCCAAAGGAGAGCACGGTGAACTGAAATTGCTTGTGGCCTATCGTGAACCACAGGTTATGTCTGTGGGTAGGCAGGACGGGGATGTGAAAATATGCATCCTGAGAGTCCAACGCTACCATCCAGTCTACCGGGTCCAGAGCAGATAGGACCTAAGCAAGAGTGAGCACCTTGAACTTCTTCTTGAGGAAGAAATTGAGAGAGCACAGGTCGAGTATAGGATGAAGGCCTCCGTCCTTTTTGGGAACCAGAAAGTAGCGGGAATAGCAACCACGACCCACTTCTGGCATCTGGATTCTTTCTATGGCTCCCTTGGCCAAGAAAGCCATGACTTACTGGCGGAGTAGGGATAGGTGGTCCTCCGTCAGCCTGTGGCATGGAAGGAGGAGCAGTATCAAAGGGGAGGGAGTAGCCGCTTCAGAATGTCTGCAAAACCCACCGGCCGATGTTATAGATTGCCAGTGGGGGAGCTGATGGCAGATCCTGCCCCCCACTGGGTGCCCATGTTGGTAAGAGGGCAGACTATAAGGGTTTGGAGGCTGCTGCTGTCGGGGGAATGGTGGACTGGCCCGACCTCTGGCTACCTGACCCACGGGGTTCTGTCGGTACCACGTCCTCAGCCACGCAGAGGTTGGGAAGCTTATGCACTGCGGTGGCTGGGTTGGTAAAGATGTGGCTGGAAGTCCCTTTTATTGCCATGAAAGGAGCAAAAGGTGGCTTGGGGGGTGATGAGGAGCCATGGAAAGGCCCAAGGACCTGGCCATAGCCCTGCTGTCCTTTAAGCGCTCGCCTTGTTTCCGAAGAGATGGGAGCCTTCAAATTGCATGTCTAAGTGATGTTTGGACATTCCCAGAAAAAACAATAGTCCTAAACCAGGCGTTACACCGTAGGGCCACTGTCGAGAAAACCTCTCTGCCCAGTGAGTCGGTGGTGTCCAGTCCACATCAAATTGTGCACTTCGCAGCATCCCACCAGTCAGCAACATCCTCAGAGAGTATGGCCTCGGCCTCCTCCAGAACAGTTGGAAGCACCTGCGCAACCATATCCCACGGAGCGTGGGAATAGCGACCCAAAAGGCATGTGGTGTTCACAGACCACAATGCCAGGCTGGTGGAAGAAAACATTTTCTTGCCTATGTTGTCCAGCTCTTGGATTACCGTTCGGCAGTGCGGTTGGGAGAATGCAAGGATTTACGTGGGAAGTAGAGGCTTGGACCACCAAGCTCTCCGGGTAGGGTGTTCTGTGAGAAATTTGGGTCCCCTGGAGCGGGTGGTGGCAGCAGGCAATTGTCCTGTTCACAGGAGCCCCTATGTTGGGCTTGGACCAGATCCCAAGCAGGACATCAGTAAGCACTTTGTTAAATGGGAGAAGCAGTTCTAAAGGAGATACTCCCGGCTGAAGTACTTCTGTCAAGACATTAGTCTTGTCTGCCGCAGAGGGCAAGCTAAAGTCCAGGACCACAGCTGACCTCCTCACCACCATTGCAAATGAAGCTCCCTCCTCTGTAGCTACGTTAGGGGGAGAAGGCATGCCAGTATCTGGAGAAGTATGGAGTCCGCTGACGTCCGCCAATTCCTCATACCAGTCCATGTTGGTATCATATGGCTGATATTCCTCAGGGTCCAGTGACCCCTCCCATTCCTTTCCGAGTCCTAGTCTATAAGAATAAGACTCAGATTCCGGCATGGAAGGCATGGCTCCAGTCAGCACCTGAGTCAGTGTCGGGAGACACCCCTCTGGCACTGTGTCGGAGTCGGGGATATAAATGGGGAAGGTGCCGGTACTCTGGCTTCAGGACCAGCGCTGGAGAAGGCTGACAGCACGACTGGCACCGATCCGGATCCATCTGTGGATCTCTGGAGCTCAACTGGCATCGGAGCCGCCGCCGGGGATCCAGTAGGGGCCCCTCCCAAACCCACGGGCCCGAAGGCGTGCCAGAGGGAACGGGCCACCCAAATATGAGGTGCATAACCTCATAAAATTCTCTCATTTGGGGTCCTGGTGCTGGCTCAATCACAGAGCCAGGCCTTGCTTCCTCGTCGGCCGACGGGTGAGGTGAAGTTGAACCCTAATGGTTCGACGACTTCAAGTGTGAAGAGAATCTCGGACTCCGCGACCGCTCCCGGGGCCTTCCTCTCGATTGGAATCGTCCCTGCGTCACACGCTAAGCCAGCAGGAACTTGAGGGAGAGCTCCCTTAAGACCTTCGGGTGCCTTCGGGCCGTGGTTGAGCTCGAGGCACCAAAGGCATACAAGGTGCGGGTCCGTCACCGACATCAAGCTGTGACAGGGACCGCAGGGCTTGAAGCGGGCCTTTTTAGATGACATTTATGCCACACCAGGAGAAAAAAAACACAAAACACTTTGACAAAACGTTGAAAAAAGTTAGTCAAAAATTGACTAAGTGGTAGCTGTTCCCGGATATGCGCTGACTGGCATGGAAAAAAAAGAACGGACTTCAGCAAGCTGGGGTGGCGCCTGTATTGGCATTGCGCACGTTACTTTCGGCGCAGACGCCGATGCCAGCCAGAGCTGAACGACACCCTCTACTGGCGCGCAGTGGTACAGCTCAAGGAAAATTTCCGGATCCAGTCTGACACCTGGGGATAATTCTAAGGTAAGGAATTTGAGGCTAGAAGTATCTATCCGATATATAGTGGTAAACTAATGAATGAAAATATGTGTGTATAGTTATTTGTATAGTTCAGCTAGTGTGCAACAGAGTGCTAAATAAAGGCAGAAGCCCTGAGTTATGATTCAAGATTCTTCACAGTAAAGCAGGATGTTCGTGGGTGCAAATCCTACCGTGTGGAGATGTAGTGTTCTCTGAAGAGCTCCTTTCTGAATTGCATATGGGTTGGGGCCCTTCTTTTGCTGATGCTTATGTTGTACTATATCTTGGCGGCACTGATGGAGAAGGCTCTTGTTGGGGGCGAGTAAAGTAAGACTGATTCCTCAAGCGCCGCACCTCCAATATTCGACTAGGCAGTGGCTAACTGGCCGCCAGCGAGCCCCAGGACAGTACCTCCAGTACATTGCATAGCCTTAGTCCTCCATCTGCATCTGAAGCTGGACCCACTACCAACGACCGAGGCAACGTAATGCACGGAAACATTCGCCCACAGCCGCAAGTGGAGGCCAAGAAAGATTCGATGTCAGCTCGTCATATTAAGACTTCAGCAGTTTGTGGGGGCATGGACGGGAGGGCCTCTCTGCTCGCGACCAACTCTCCCCCCCCACTCCTGAGACAGAGGCCAACAATCTGTGCTCCGAAGAAGAGCGAAGTCCCACATCTGTCTTTTGTGACAGCGCTATCTCTGCTACTGCAAGTAGTGCTGCAGCCTTTTTCTCATTTCATCTGGGAAGAGGATGGTTTCTTCAGGGAGGCACCTCAAGAGGCCCCTTTGGTTGGTCTCCGAGTCTTCGACCAGAAACTCTGGGCCTGGAGCAGGTCCTTGGGAGCAGTGCCCCTGCTTTATATGCTTCGAGCCATGACCATGCCGCATCCGGAGTTTCACAGAAGTGTGTATTGCTGTCTAGAATGATCCTCAATTTAGCGAAGAACATTGGTGAAAATTGTAGAACTTCTTCGCGGAGTGTGTTTTTGGCCTCCAAGAACAATGCACGCTGTGCCTGGACCATAGCCGTAAAGTCAGGGAACACCAGGGCCTTACCGTTGTCCACTGCAAAAGGGCCATTGGTACGTGCTTTCTGGAGGATAATGCCTCTGTCCCTGTAATGTAGAATTCGTGCCACCACTGGATGAGGGGGCCGTCCAGGCGCCAGCAGGCGGGCCAGCACCCTATGGGCCCTCTCTAGAGCAAAGAACTGTGTAAGGTGACAGGGGGTTACCTCCGTTCGGATCCAATTCTCCAAGAAAGTCACATTATTAGTCCCTTATGCGCCCTCTGGTAGCCCCACCACTCTGATATTGTTGTGGCAGTTACGACCCTCTGCATCCTCGGTCCTTGGTTCTAATACACGCACCCAGATATCCTTTATTTTGTGGGACATAGGTTGCTCTGGTTGGAGTTTGCCAACCGTGCTCTCCACTTCTTTGACACAATCCACCAGTTTGTGGTGCTCTGCCTGCAGTAGACCCGGGCCCACTGACACTGCATTAATGTCTTGTTCGAGTGTGGACTTGGTGACCGCGATAGCAGCTAGAACTTTATCCAAGTGGGAGTGTCTGTAGCATCTCGGTTCTCCACTGGCCCTGGAGGGACGGCCAAGGTTCTCTCACCCCTGGTATTTATCTATCATTAATTAACCAGATTTATAGAGCGCATGGCTACCCAACCAAGAGTTTCCCAGTGCTACACCACAGCATGGATATCAGAAAATGTCCCGATTGCTAATCCTGAAGACCATGGTTGAAACATCCAGGTTTTAAGGATCTTCCGGAAATTTTAGAGCAATCTTCATGCTCTAAGATCTCAGGGGAGAGAGTTCCACAGCTTTGGGCCTAAGAAATAGAAAGCGCGGCCTCCTTGCCTGGATCTCTCCACTCTGGGTAGTGCAGCTAGGTCCAAGTTACTTGATCGCAGGGATCGGTTTGGGGTATAAGGTGACACCAGAGATCTTAAATAGAGAGGGCCAGACTTTGAAAGACATTTTTGTACATAAGATAATGCTTTGAATTGAACCTGCCGCTCGATTGGGAGCCAGTGCAATTCACAAAGGAGGCAGGCAGTGGGATGAAATTTGGGTGGATGGCGTAAGAGTCTAGCGGCTGCATTCTGCACTATCTGGAGTCTCCTAAGAAGATACTTTGGGACCCCAAGGTAGAGAATGTTTCCGTAGTTGAACCTTAAAATGACTATGGCCTGGATGACTGTTTTCTGGGCGGAGTACGGAAGACATCCTAGAATCTTTCTCAGCCATCTCAGGATGCTGAAGCAGGTAGCTGACACTTTGGTAATTTGGTGGCTCATAGAAAGATTACCATCCAGCAAACTCCAAGGTTCTTGACCATAGAGATTGGCAGAGCACCCATTGCATCTGGCCACAGCCTAGCATTAGGACCTGTGTCTTATCTCCATTTAACTTCAATGAATTTGTGTCCATCCAGGTAGAGACTTGTTTGAGGCAGCTATTCAATGCCTCCTCGGTGTGCTTCTCCTGAGAAGACAAGGAGATAATCTGAGTATCGTCTGCATAAGACAGGAGAGTGAGGCCACATGTTTCTACAATGTCTGCAAGAGGCCTTATGCAAACATTGAAGAGAGTAGGGTTCAAAGTAGAGCCCTGAGGGACCCTAGATGGTAGGTGATGTGGTACAGAACGATACCTATGTGTATGAACTTGAAAGACACAATCCTTAAGGAATGAACTCAGCCAGGACAAGGCCAGCTCCTGTAACTCCATAGCCTCTTGTCTTTGAAGAAGGATGTTGTGGTCCAGATTAGGTTTTTTTAAGTAACCTCTTGACCATTGTATGTTTCCATGCACTAGGAACAATACCCTCCAAACGTGAAGTATTAAGAAATTGTGTGAGAAGGTCCGTTGAGGGAGAATACAATTTACCAAATACTGTGCCCCCTTGCATGTTCCTCAGTTTTCCCATGGTGGCAACTGCTGTTGTCCCCAGGGTCTTTCAGTGTTGTAGCAAGAGTGCAACCTACACCAGTAGGCCAGCGGGCGAATCGGGTCCACGAATAGACCTCTATGCGCGTGGCGAGCACCACATCCCGGGGTCCCCGGACACACCAAGAATGAAGTCACATCAGCAGACCGTGTACTAATCTGCGTCGCCTCGCCCTCTTCAGCTCTTCTACGGCTCTCCGACTACTGGCAAGAGGCCGCGAGGACTCAAAAGTCGACATCTGTCGGGGATCAGGAGCCTATGTCAGATTTCAGCTGCATCATGCTAGCAATCTTCCATGATGTCTCTGCACTGTAGCTCGGGCCAATCTATGCTGTCATCAGGCAGTCAAGGACCTTGCCGCCCAGCCACCGACTCTCTTCTCCGACGCCACCCCAGAGACCGAGAGGACGCCAGGGGACACACCCGCAAGCTCTTATGAGGGGAAAGTAGTGTCTAGGCGTAGAAACCACCCATTGCGCACAGTCCTTACTGTACCAGTCTCAGGCCAACGCCGGGAGGGAGCCACCAATTTGAGGTAAACTCCACCCCTCTTGTTGTAGGCTGAAATGAGTCTCAGGCCTCCACCGCCAGCTCTCACAGGGTCCTCACAGGTGAGGTATGCAAGGGGCAACAGACAAAGTTCACACTGGCTAATATAGGTCCCAGCCTGGGCCACATATAGTCGCGGAGGCTCACCGGGTCAAAAACGTCCCCCTAGCTCCACCGTTCTGCCCGGGCTTCCACTCTCCTGCAGTTGTAGTGATGTACAAGGGGTATGCCCCCACCCATCCCCATCTCTGAAGGGGGGTCCCGGCCCTATGTTGCCATATGTCCTTGGGGCCGTGCCCCCAGTTTACCCACTGGCGGCCTAGGGAGTTTAGCGGGCCCCTCCCCCTCAACAGTGCCGGCATCAATGGGTGCACTGGTATGTCCCGGTTCACAGCCCCCAGGTTGCATGCAGGTGATAGTTCTCAGTCTGTGCACCACAGGTGCTGGTGTCCCCGGAATCCGAGACCTAGCCCTGCAGTGGGCCCGCCCTCCTCCCCTCTGTTGAACACGCACCACACCGGGCTCCGATTCAGGCTCCAAGGTCCCTCGCGGCCGACTGGACCACGCCTACGGGCAGCCCGCGACTGGCCCGGTCCCAACTCCCCCTGCCTTAGTGCTCCTCACTGGCTCAGAGTGCCGCCATCTGGATCCTCAGTCCAGGAGACTCACTCAGGCCTGGCGGGTCGTGCCCAGTTCAGTCGCCATCTTCAGCTTCGGCCTGCAGTCGCAATTTTGGAAGGTGCTGAGACGGCCTCGCCCAGCCAAAACCACCAAGTAGTGTGCCTCTCGGGCAGTCGTCAGCCCCTCGATATGTTTGCGGGGGGAAGGAGGGGGCCTCACCTCGAAGTAATGTCCCGGTGCCAACGGCAGCCTCCCTGCCACTGAGATGGGAAAGGATAAATGCTGGGCTGGAGCGGAGCGGAGCAGCAGGCTCATGCGACCACCATCGTCGGCATCCAAGCTACGCCCCTTAGGGGCCAATCTCTTTAAAGTAAAACGTTCAATAGATACCAAAAATAAGGAAATCTGGCGTGGGGAGCACAGAAGAGAACATTCTGCATATATACGATAGGGGACCCCGAGAGGAATAAAATGTCTGTATGAAGTTAGAGAAGGGTGTGGAGAAATTAAAATGGTACAGTAATTAACAATGAATAGTCCTTTTATACCCTAAGAGGTACGATTACTTGTTCAGGTATCAGTAGGAGTATATTTCTGGATGAAACACAGTGTTAGTTCTTATATACTTTAGACTGCTTTTCAGTTCACCATGAAACATCAATTATCTTTATCAAATGGCAGGATCTCTTCCCAATGCATTATCAAGATGGAGTTTTATTTTAGCTGGACTGCGGCTCTATCTGTATATCAAGGCTGGCTGCCATGGCCTAGAGTGACTGAAGGGATGTGAAATAATCAATAGTCATCAAATTGTGGTCGACAAGCTGTGGAGATGGAAGTTTTTGATGAAACCTCAACCTTTTCTGTGTGGCGAGAAAAAAATGCTTAACCTTTGCGATACCTGATCATGCTAAGCAAATTGAAGGACGCCGTGCATCAGTATTAAGAAGCAAACCTTCCCAGGCTAAAATGCTACCTTTCAACAGGAGAACAAGTACCAGGCATTCAAACGTCTGTTCTGTTTAGAACAGATGTGTGAGGCTTATATTGACATTATTATTTCGTAAATAATTCATAGTTTTTAAACTGGATACTGAACCTGAAGCATTGATCGAGACCTGATTTGGGAAATGAGAATGTAGCTGCAGAGCACAAAGAAATTATTGGAGGCTGAAATTTAAGCAAAGTGGACAGAGCCTGATGGGAGCATGCCTTACATTGAAACGGTGGTTTTGCAAATTACAGCAGTTAGATTGATTCACAATGCAATATCGATATAACATATTCCAACACGTAGTTCCATATTTTTAATAAATACCACCTATAATAGTTCTTTATTTCTGTAGATACTACCACCTGTAATGTAAAGTTGGTCACATATTCAGACATGCTCGCAAATTGTATAATTTAGTTAAAAACAGTGAAAGTGGTAGGCAAATTGACAAATCCTTTTCAGATGCTGCTACAATTTAAAAAGTTAACGTTTCTGCAAACAAAACAGACCTTTCCTATCGTACTGACTATTAAAATGTTGTTTCCCCTTACAACATATAAACCCCTTTTAAGTCTGGCTTGACAGCTTCCACTATCTGCCACAGGCTGTGTTACTTCTCTTCTAATAAAGTGTAATTATAAATGTAGTGGGCTTCACCATAGTACACATCTCTCGCCTCTGCTTGGAGTATCATTGCACCTCCTAGGGAGTGTTTCCACTTCAATGCATGAAGGGCTATATTAATCTAAAAATCACAATGAATCCTCTCACCTTTTTCTCATATTTTGTCACACTGAATTCACAAATGGATTTTAATAAAAAAAGCAATCATTTTTTGTGCAGCACACAAAACAAAGGTATTGTTCTCATTTATTTCCAGGGATGCGAGTCTGAGCCCGACCCTAATATGGCCCCCTTAGCGACTTCATTTTTGGAACCAGAACCCAACATGGACACCTCAAAAGCCTTGTGAAATTAACAACATAAGACAATATCTTTCAAGAGTGCCAAACAGCAGTATTAGACAGCAAGCAAATGAAATAGCCATACCTTCTATCATCTTTTAAGAGACAACAGACAAAAATAACACTTGTGAAAAATCTTTAAAGCATTTAAAGATGACAAAGTTGTTTGAATTAGGCCAACACATAGCCAAAATACATTTTTAATTGTAAACATACTAAAAAAAAGCAACACTCAACTTTCAGAAAATAATTAATCAGAAACATTTAATTTTCAAGAAAAGGAGTTTAAAAAAAGATTAAACTGTATTACGAGATCCCCTTCTTCTAGTTCATGTGTGCAGTGACCATTTTAGTCATTTTAAATGACCATCTGATCTCAGCTGACTGCGTGTTGTTTACACATTAAACAATAATAACTTCTGGTAAAGCAGAGTTATGTTGCTAACTGTCGGGACACCTAGTAATAAAGCCTGTGGTCTCTTTTTGGAACTTTTTGCATTAGCGAGGTCAGTAGGTCTGGCTTTAATGAGCTAGCACTGTCAGAGACCTTAGGTCTCTGATTTGCTAATCTATGCACGCTGCATTTAAAGTCAGACCTACTGGCTTTGCAAATGCTTGTCCAAATTTGTTTTTTTACTAAGCGCTCACGCTGCTTGTCAGCCGTCTTAAAGCATTTTCAAGAAAGAACTGAAAAGATGGAAAGGCACTACATTCTTTGGTGCCTTGCTCCTGTGCTCAGGCACACTGGAGACTCTCCTAATCGGATGGGCCATAAGGGGATACGAATCGGTGCGTTTTAAGTCCACGAGTGGATCACAGGCGGTATTGTTGGAGTCTTTACTTGGCTAGTCGCACAACAGGGAAGTTATTGTTCGTGGCCACAGGCATCTTGAAGTGTGTTTCTTTTCACTTCAGTGTGGGGTTTACACAGTGAAGGTGATGTGGGTTCACTATTTTACTGAACAGTGTGGTGTGGGTTTTTTCAGTTTATTTTACTGAAAATAGTGCACACCTTGCTGCAAGGAGCACCCAGTGTTTTACAAAACAAATGTATATTGCAATAGTACAGGCTCAACTGGAGGTGGAGAAAAAGAGACAGAGTGCGTGTGTAATTAAACGTACAGAGAAAGTAATTATCTCAAAATTAAAGAATTTTTGCACAGGTGCATAAGTTAATATTTTAAACCAGATTTCTAGTTTCAAGCTCTGCAATTTAGCTTCTAAAACAATTATCCTCCTAGAAGGCCCTGCATGGATAGCATTGGATCAATCGAGGCAGGTCCTTTCCGTGCTCATCTTCGACAGCAGGGTTAGCTGGGGGAGCTAGGCTTGGTGAAAATGTAGAGAGAGACATTTCAATTTGGTGCCCTTGTGAATCTGGGGAGCGAAGGTCAGTACAGTAATAAACAGCTGTTCAGGGTTGGGTATTTGCAGGATCTCGCCCTCTAAGTGAATTCACCTACACGACTTCAGATGCTTTCTGAAGACGAGCTGCAGGCAGAAAGAGATACAGCAGTGAAAAAATTGCAGTTTGGAACAAATATCGAGTTTTTAATATCGGGAGATAATTATCAGAAAAAAATTGTGATACAAAAATATCATGATGCAGAAATATCAATAGAACATCGTTTTTTAGGTAAGCGATATTGTTGTTAAGAATGTTGTTGATAATATTGCTTTCAATAATATAGTTTTTAACTTATTTTTATGTGTTTTAGTTTATATACTAATTGTATGTGTTATAATAGTTTGTATAATTATTTTTTTAAATATAGTTTGAAAGTTTAAGTGATTTTGATTTTTTATTGTAATTGTTAATTTTAGTGTTGTGGTGGGTTGTTGGGTTTGTAGGGGGATAGAGTGAGAAGTTCCTTTAATAATGAATTATTTATTAATTAATCATTTTAAAGTAATTATGTGATTGATATTATGTACATTATGTAATATTGATTTATTTTACTTTATTTTAGGTGTGGGTTGCTAGGTTTGTAAGGGTATAGGTTGGGAAGTGAATTAAATAAAAATTATAATTCGTTATTAATTTGTATTAATATTTTAATTAATTAATTATGCATATTGTGTAATAATTATATATTTTAGGAGTGATCTGCTGGGGTTGTAAGGCGTATAGGGTGGGAAGTGTATTAATGCACAAGTTACTAACTTGTGTAACGATATATCTGTAAGAGACAGTAGTTAGTGACAGATTCCTTACCTTAGAATATCCCCAGGCGTCAGGCTGGATCCGGAAAGATTTTGCGTAGCAGTACCCTTGCGCGTCGGTAGGCGGCGTCGTGCGGCTCCGCGTCCGTCGTCGTGATCGCCGGGATGACGTCGCGGGCAGTACTTAGACGCCGCCCCTGCGCGCTGACGTCAGTTCTGTACACGACTTTCCGCGCCAGGAACGCAGAGCCATGCAAGAAGCTGACATAGGTGTCTGAAAAATACTAGGGCCCTGAAAGGGATGTCCTTAACCCTAGAAATCAGTTCGCAGAACGGGGAGGATGGGTGGGGCGGTAAGGAATCTGTCACTAACTTCTGTCTCTTACAGATATATCGTTACACAAGTTAGTAACTTGTGCATCTGAAAGAGACACGTTAGTGACAGATTCCTTACCTTAGAATTGATACCCCAGCAATACCAACCCCGGTGGTGGGGGTCTGCGAACAAAGATCAGACAAGGAAGTCCCGGAGGACAGAACGGCCAAAAAAGCCGTCCCTCCGGACCTGACTGTCAAGGTAGTAATGCTTTGTAAACGTGTGCAGCGAGGCCCACGTAGCTGCCTGACAGATATCCTGCAGCGGAACACCGCGGCCTAAAGCCGTGGTAGCAGCCGTTGCCCTGGTGGAATGGGCACGCAGCCCAACAGGAGGCTCCTTCTTAGCCAAAGAATAGCAGGCTTTGATACACAAGGTTACCCAGCGGGAGATGGTTCTCTTGTGCACCGCCCGACCTTTTTGGCGCCCAAGTAGCCAACAAAGAGCTGGTCATCCACCCGGAAGTGTTGTGTGCGGTTGATATAAAAGGAAAGCGCACGTTTTGGGTCCAGACGGTGGAGCCTCTCTTCCTCTCTGGAAGGATGCGGAGGCGGAAAGAAGGTGGGCAAAGTGATGGTCTGCCCAATGTGGAAGGCAGTAACCACCTTTGGCAAGAAGGACGGACGCGTCCTAAGAACAACCTTGTCTGGATGGACAGACAGAAAGGGAGGTTTGCATGATAGAGCCTGGAGCTCACTCACCCGCCCGAGCGGAGGTGATGGCTACCAGAAAGGCTGTCTTCAGAGTCAGAAGACGAAGAGGACAGTTATGTAGAGGCTCAAAGGGAGCGCACATGAGAAAGGTAAGAACCAAGTTCAAGTCCCACTGAGGCATCACAAACGGAACAGGAGGGAAGAGGTGTGTAATGCCTTTTAGGAACCTGTTAACAACAGGGGACTTGAAAAGGAGGGGCTGATCAGGAAGCCTGAGGAAGGCCGAAATGGCACAAAGATAGCCCTTGATGGTACCCAGGGCAGAACCCTGTTGGGCCAGAGAAAGAAGGAACAGAAGAACCTCAGAAAGAGGGGCAGAGAGGGGATTCACAGCCTTTGCTGTGCACCATGCCACAAACTTGTTCCACCTGCAGGCGTATACCACCTTAGTGGAGGGACGCGTGGCTGCCAGAATTACATCACAAACTTCGGGAGGCAAGTCGAAAGGAATCAACTGCCGCCGCTCAATCTCCACGCAAGCAGGTGGAGGCTGGACAGGTTCGGGTGGAGGACCGTCCCCTGCTGCTGCGACAGAAGATCCTCCCGAAGAGGCAGACAGATCGGGGTTCGACGCTCATACTGAGTAGCTCGGGATACCAAACTCTTCGAGCCCAGTCCGGAGCCACAAGGATGACTTGGGCCCGGTCGCGCCGAATCTTCTTCAACACTCTGGGTAGAAGTGGTATAGGCGGAAAGGCGTACAGCAGACCGCAACTCCACTCGCGACGAAAAGCGTCGCCGAGCGAGTGCCGCCTTGGAAATTCCAACGCGCAGAACTGATGACATTGCGCGTTCTCGTCGGTGGCGAATAGATCTAACCAAGGCTCTCCCCACTGCAGAAAGAGTCCTTGCGCCACTTCCGAGTGAAGACGCCATTCGTGATCCATCATGCACCTGTGGCTGAGTTCGTCCGCCCTGGCGTTCAGGGAACCTGCCAGGTGTTGAACCATCAGGAACATGCCCTGATGTTCCAGCCATGTCCAGAGGCGCAGAGCCTCCTGACAGAGGGTCCACAACCCCACCCCGCCTTGTTTGTTGCAGTACCACATGGCGGTGGTGTTGTCTGTGAACACCTGCACTACCTTCCCTTTGACAGAGGGAAGGAATGCCTTGAGTGCAAGTCGGATCGCCCGGAGCTCCAGAAGGTTGATATGGAGCCGGGACTCCGCCGGAGACCAGAGGCCTCTGATCTCCGCCTCTCCCATGTGACCGCCCCATCCCAGAAGGGACGCATCCGTCACAACTGTGTGCTCTGGCTGGGGAAGGGAGAGGGATCTGCCCATGACCCATTGCCGGTTCGAGAGCCACCACTGCAACGGTGTTGCAGTCCCCTCCGAGATCTGGATGTGATTGGACAGGTTGCCCTGGTGCTGCGCCCACTGGAACTTCAGGTCCCACTGCAGAGCCCGCATATGCCATCTGGCATGATCGACCAGCAGGATGCAGGAGGCCATGAGGCCCAGCAGCCTCAGGGTCATCCGTACCGAAACCCAGGATAAAGGCTGAAAGATCGGAATCATAGCCTGAATATCCCAGACTCGCCGTTCGGGAGGATAGGCCCGAAACTGCGTCGTGTCCAGAACTGCTCCGATGAAAAGGAGCTGTGGAGAAGGAATCAGATGCGACTTCGGCACATTGATGGAGAACCCCAGCGAGTGCAGGAGTACGGCCGTAGTCTGGAGGTGGGATACGACTGCCTGGGACGAGCCCGCCTTCAGCAGCCAGTCGTCGAGGTAGGGGGAAGACTGGAACCCCTGCCCGGCGCAGATGAGCTGCGACCACCGCCATCACTTTCGTGAACACCCGAGGGGCACTTGTAAGGCCAAAGGGAGCACGGTGAACTGAAAATGCTCGAGGCCTACCGTGAACCGCAGGTAACGCCGGTGGGCCGGCAGGACGAGGATGTGAAAATAAGCATCCTGCAAGTCCAACGCTACCAACCAGTCTCCAGGGTCGAGGGCAGTCAAGACCTGAGCTAGGGTGAGCATCTTGAACTTCTCCTTCCGGAGGAAGCGATTGGCGTTCCGGAGGTCCAAGATAGGACGCATGTCCTCCTTGTCCCTTTTGGGCACCAGAAAGTAGTGGGAGTAGCAACCACGTCCTACTTCTGGGGTCAGAACATGCTCGATGGCCCTCTTGGCCAAGAGGGCCGTGACTTCCTTCTGCAGAAGCACCAAGTGATCCCCTGACATGCGGTGGAATTGAGGTGGCATGGCTGGGGGGTGGTCTCGAAGGGGAGGGAGTAGCCCCTTCGGACAATGTCCAAGACCCACCTGTCCGAGGTGATGGCACGCCAGCGGAGAAGGTGATGGCGGACCCTGCCCCCTACAGGCGTGCTGTGCACCTGAAAGGAAGGACTAGGAGGGCTTGGAGGCCGCGGACGGGGCGGAGTTGGTGGCCTGACCCGCACGCTGGTTGCCCGACCCGCCACGGCGGGAGCCACGTCCTCGGCCACGCGAAGACGCTTGCTGCGCGGGCCGGTGGCTGGGCAGCGGACGTGACTGGGCGCCCCTTCCGTGGCCACGAAAGGGGCGAAAAGCAGAGGTTAGCGGAGGGCGCACAACAGAAAGGCCCAGGGACTTGGCAGTAGCCCGTGAGTCCTTAAAACGATCCAGCGCATGGTCTGCTTTGGAACAAAAAAGACCGACTCCATCAAAGGGCATGTTCATGAGTGTATTCTGGACATCACCCGAGAAACCAGTTGTTCTCAGCCAGGCGTGGCGACGCAGCGCCACCGTCGTTGCAAGCGATCTGCCCAGCGAGTCGGCGGTATCAAGGCCACAACGTATGGTGTACTTTGCCGCATCCCTACCTTCCGCAATGGCGCGGGTAAGCAGTGTCTGGACCTCCTCAGAACACTGGAGCAAAACGGCCGCCACCGAATCCCACAGAGAGTGGGAATATCGGCCCAAAAGGCAAGCGGTGTTGACGGACCGCAAGCCAGCACTGGAGGAAGAAAAGGCCTTCTTCCCAAATTGGTCCAGGCGTTTGGATTCCCTATCCGGAGGGGCGGTAGGGAAGTCGGTTTGGGAGGCAGAGGCTTGGACAACCAAGCTCTCGGGGGTGGGATGTTGAGAGAGAAACAAGGGGTCGCCCGGAGCAGGGCAATGGCGTCGGGCCACGTTCCTATCCACAGGAGCCCCTGTGGTGGGCTTGGACCAGGTGCCCAAAAGAACGTCAGACAGTGCATCATTAAACGGCAGCAATGGCTCCGAGGAGGTAGCTGCCGGCTGAAGCACTTCCATCAGGAGGTTAGTCCTGACAGCCACAGTAGGCAATTGGAGGTGCAAGGCTCCAGCTGCTCTACGCAACACCGTTGCGAAATTTGCTCCCTCCTCCGTAGCCACGGTAGGAGGAGACAGCATGCCAGAGTCAGGAGAAGTGTCCAGGCCACTGGCATCCCCAAGTTCCTCTGCCCAGTCCTGATCATACTCACACTGCTGTGTGAGAGGGTCTTCCGACCCCTCCCAGCTCTCCTGGTCCTCCTCTGGCTCAAAATATGGAGGAGGAGGAACATCTGGGACCCAAGGTCTCATCGGCGCCGGGGCCGGCGTCGAGCGACGTCGGTCCGGCTCCATGTCCGGAACCGGAGAGAACCGGGGAACGACGCCGCCCGGAGCCCCGGGCGGCGTCAGGAACGGCACCGGGGACATCGGCGCCGGCGTGGTTAGGTCAACCGGCGTCGATCGGGGTTGCGGTACCACCGGAGCCGGGATCGAGGCCGGGATCAAGGCTGGCGGGACGGGCGACGCCGGGACCGGCGTCGTCGGCGACGCCGGAGCAACCCCATCAGGGCCCGCGGGGCCCGAAGGCGCACCGGAGGGACCTTGAGGCCCGAAGAGGCGGGCCATTGCCAACAGGAATTCCTGTATTTGGGCCGGAGTCGCCCCCGAACCCGGAAAGGACGGGTAATGCGGGGGCGGCTCCACAGGCACGTCCGGGGCCGCGGGGACGGTGCCGACAGGGGCCTCAGCCGAGTCGCGAGACCAGCGAGGCGAAGTCTTAGAGCGATGATGCTTTTTAGACTTTTTGTGCTTCGACTTACCCGAGGAGTGCGAAGACTTGGACTCCGACGACCGGCGGGGCTCCGCGACCGGCCCCTCGACCTCTCACGGGACCGGGGCTTGGTGCGGCGCGGAGCCGACTGCCGGACCTCGAGGAGCTTTCGAGACCGCTCTCGCAAAGCCTTCGGGTGTAAGGCCCGGCAGTCAGGGCACGACTTCGTGTCGTGGTCTCGGCCGAGACAGTAGAGACACTCTAAGTGCGGGTCTGTGATCGACATCATTCGACCACAGACGTCGCATGGCTTGAAGCCGGGCATCCCTACCGACACCTAGGAGTCGAGATGACTCGAAAAGAAACAGTGAAAAAATCACCAAACATTTAGTCAAAAATTGACTAGGGCACTGCTCTTCCCGGATCTGCGCTTACTGGCGCGGAAAAAGAAGAACTGACGTCAGCGTGCAGGGGCGGCGTCTAAGTACTGCCCGCGACGTCATCCCGGCGATCACGACGCCGACGATGGATGCGGAGCCGCACGACGCCGCCTACCGACGCGCAAGGGTACTGCTACGCAAAAACTTTCCGGATCCAGCCTGACGCCTGGGGATATTCTAAGGTAAGGAATCTGTCACTAACGTGTCTCTTTCAGATAATTAACTCAACTTCTGAATTGATTATTAAATATCATCATCATAAAACTTTATTTCGGCAATCAATTGCCATAAAAGCATCAATAAAAACAAGCAATAAAATACGGTGAATTCATAATATATACACAGTTTGAAAAGGTAGTATAAAAATTAGATACAATGCTGACCAATAATCCAATTGATAAAATTAATGTAGCACCTCACACAACCCGAAATATGACGAGAGGAATGCAATATTATGATCACTCATACAGTTCCTGCAATATCATTCTGCTGGGCCGTTCTTTTGAGAATGGCCCTTCGGGTGTACCACATATTGAATAAGAACCGTGAGATAGAGTAAACAATAGGCATTTGTGTATTCGATTTAAATATCCTGTACACTTCAGAGCAGCGTCTTGACCCCAAATTTCTGCAAAGTTGGATTAGCCAGCGTGTTCTGGCCTTTCCATAACCCTTGCAGAAAAATAGCACGTGCAGTTCCGTTTCATCGGTATAGTTACAGGCCGGGAAACCCCCGTTTGAAGCCCCCTCCCACTTGCGAGTAAAGGCGCGTAATGGGAGGACTCCGTGTCTGAACTGGACATAAAGTTTTTGGCAGAAGTGGCTGGATATCATCCAGCACCAGTTCTAAACTATACCTGTTTTTTACTGCCAAAAATTCCACCGTCAAACGACCGGCGGTATTTCTTCTTTCAAGCTCGTTGAGCTTTTGCTCTCTGAAGCTCTCTATCAGGGTCTTTCTTGCTGTTGTTTGAGATGTATATTCCGCATTGTACCTTAGATTGCCCCTACCCAAGCCCTCACAAATGTTCTTAATGTTGGACAACCAAGGTATCCTCCCTGAACCTCGCATACCCATTATGTCAGTTATTTCCTCCCTATAGGCGGATAACTCCGGTGTACTCCAAAGGCGACGCCAATAGAGGAGGGGCCTAAGGGCCGCCTCTTCCACAATGGGTCTAACCCCCTAGGTCTAAACGGAGTGGTGTTAATGGAGTACTGGTGGGTAGGCCCAAAAGCTGTCTAATAAAAGAATTCTCTGTTCGCATTAACATGCCCAATGCACAATGACCCCAGAGTTCTGCTCCGTAGAGGGCAGCAGACCTGGCCTGTGCCTTGTAGATTTCCATCACTGGGCTAAGTGTTTTTTCGGGACAACTCCTATATAATTTTAAAATACCCCCCACTTTTTGGGTAAGTTTCAGCCCTGCTTTATTTATTTGTGCACCCCAATCCATTTTCTCAGTCAACGTCAGTCCCAAATATTCAAAGGTGGTTACTCTTTCAAGGGGTCTGCCGTCCAAGCAAGGGTTGGGGCAGGTGGTGTTGCCTACATTAAAGGCCATGTACTTAGTTTTTTGCAGGTTAATTTCCAGGCCCCGCTGTTTGCAGAAGTCGCTAAAGTTGTCGAGAGTCCTCTGAATTCCCATCGGTGATTTTGCGAGGAGAAGCGTATCATCTGCAAACATCAGGGCCGGGATCTTGCGCTACGCCAACCTGGGGGCATCGATGTCCTTTCCGGCGCTCAGAAAGTCTATTAGGCCATTAATGTAGAGGGAGAAAAGTGTGGGAGCCAGGACGCAGCCCTGGCAAACCCCTCTCTCCACGGGCAAAGGGGCTGAAAGTTCACCACACTTTCCATATCTAATACAAGCGTAATTACCCTCATGGAGACGTTTTAACTGCACGCACAGGTATTCTGGCACTCCCATATCTCTTAAAATTAATTAATTTAATCATTTTTAAGTAATTATGTGATTGATATTATGTACATTATGTAATGTTGATTTATTTTAGGTGTGGGTTGCTAGGTTTGTAAGGGTACAGGTTGGGAAGTGAATTAAATAAAAATTATAATTCGTTATTAATTTGTATTAATATTTTAATTAATTAATAATTATGCATATTGTGTAATAATTATATATTTTAGGAGTGATCTGCTGGGGTTGTAAGGCGTATAGGGTGGGAAGTGTATTAATAATTAACTCAACTTCTGAATTATGTAAATTGCGTTATACTTATTTACGTTAGTTATATTGTAGGTGTGGGCTGCTAGGCTTGCAGGGGTATAGAAAGGGAAACTATTTAGAAAATAGTTAAATAACTATTATATTTTAGTTGCTAATTATTAAATTATATATTCATTATGTAAATTGTTTAATTGTTTTTATTTTTAAATATATATATTTATGCTAATAAATATTGTTTATATTAACAGTTTTACAACTTTTTTTTTATAGATTAATAGGGTTATACAAATATGTAGTGTGTTTGAAGTGAAGTACTTTCCCTACTGTTGCTCAGACTGGAGTGGGAATAGTAACTCTTACCCCTCTAAAGGCCAACGTTTGCTCTACTGTTGCACAGACTCGAGTGGGAATAGCAAAATTAACCCCTCTGAAGTCCAACGCTTTCCCTACTGCAGGACAGACTGGAGTGGGAATAGTAAATCGTACCCCTCTGAAGTCCAATGCATTCCCTATTCTTGTACACACTGGAGTGGGCATAGTAAATTTAACCTCTCTAAAGGCCAACACTTTCCCTACTGCTGCACAGACTCGAGTGGAAACAGTCAATCTTACCCCTCCAAAGTCCAACACTTCCCCTACTGTAGCACAGACTGGAGTGGGGATAGTAAAGGTAACCCCTCCGAAGTCCAATGTTTTCCCTACTGTTTATAGTATTTTTAGTAAACGTGTTTTTTGGAGTTTTACATTTGAAATATTTAATTTATTGTCTAAATTAATTAATATTTTTTTATTGAATTGTTTATATTTTTGGGGTTTTATTTTGTATTTATTTCATATATATATATTCTGCTCCAAAGGTTGTCCACCTGGTGAGTAGCACTCGATCAACAGCTTTGTTTATGATAGGCAGGGACGAGGATCCGCTTGTAGAAGCTGCTCCGTAATGGAAATGCCTGACGCGTTTCGAAGCTCCATATGCTTCTCTTCAGAGGCTTGAACGGAGACAGTGTGTGCAAACGCTGAACCCACCGCCATTTTCATATTGCACACCCACCAATGGGAAGCTCGAATGAGAATAGCCGACATGATAGTTACCATATATATATATATATATATATATATATATATATTTTATTTTCATAGTAATACATTTTAAATATAAAAATTATAATGTAAAATAAATAACTATTAATTATATACATTATATATAGACAGAAACATGTATTTATATATATAATTTTATATAGTATTAAATATTAGTGGAATTTATTTAATTTACATTTTATTAACTCTATATATTAAAATATTTAACATTTGCATTAAACTCTATTTATATTTTAAAAAACAATATTTTTGTATATTTTTTGCCGATATTAGTGTCAATTATATATATTTTCCGATATTTTTGTACTTACCAAAAGTATAGGGACATGATATTTTGGTAAACGATATTTTTGCCACAATATTTGTGGCAAACGATATTGTTACCACAAAATTGTGTCAATGATCCAAAATTGCTGCTGCGACTGGGATTCTTAGGTGACTATATCGTGAAAAGCAAATTTCAAATCATATGCCTCATCCTTTAATAAAACAAACCTCAATACAACCCCTAAAGAGGCTGAGCAGAGTTGTTTGTACTGAACAGCACAACTGGCCTCCTGCCTGCTGTGCCAATCTTTGTGATAAAAAGGTGCATTTAGCAAAAAGCACATTCGAATACATAAGATGTTCCTCTCAAAAAAGACCTACTACTAGGGGCGTGGCCGGGCAAGATGGCCGAGCGGACGTAATCCGTCTCGGCTCCCGGACCGCCGGCGATCCCGGAGAGATACAGGGAGGTTACAGGGGTTAGAGGACCCTTAAAAGACTCCTCACGGTGGCGGAAGACACCGGGACTGCAGCGATGCCTCGTGCAGAGCCCGGGAGATCCAGATGACGGCGCGGCAAGACTCGCTCCGGAGCTGCGGTGGGCGCCGCAAGATGGCGGCCGCGAGGTGAAGGAGACCCCTGGAACGACTCGGGGGACGCTGCGGCTCCATCGGAGGCCCCTGACGAACCGCCGCGGACCTGAGAGGTGCTGTGGCTGTCTGGGGGGGTCCTGTTTGGCCCTCCCGGTGACAAGCGTGAGGTGGCGCGCCTTCCGGCTGAGATCTGCCTGACCCTGACATGGCGGACGGAATTGAGCGCTGAGCGGTTGAGAGGGGCAGACCCGCGACTGCAGGCGGCAGCGATCAAGTCAGGTACGGCTGTCACAGCCATCGGGGTGCACAAGAGGAACCAGTGATTGCCGGCACTCGGCGGCCCCGGGAGAGGGGACCCTCGGAGGGGACTGGGCGCCTGAGAAGGAGAGGAGCAGTGCTGCTCTAAGAGTGGGTGATCCTCGGGACTCCTGGAGCAATGGCCGACTGGGAGTGAGACGGAGGTATGAAAGGGGGCTCTGAGACCACACCTATGAAGGCACAGTCTAGAGAACTGTGATCCCCCACTATGTGGAAAGAGAGAAGGGGCGCTGCCCAGAGGCATGAGGGCGGAAGTGGCAACATCCGGCGGGGAGTTTAATCTGGCGGCCCTGCTTTATCGTGGACGAGGAAGCGCGAGGCCAAGTGAAGAGCTGCTGCGCATCAAGGTGGGCCGCGCGGAGCACGGGGGACCCTCGAGGAAGCCGGCGTACAGGAGCTCCATGTAAGTACTACAGAAGAGGGCTCAGAGGCCACACCGGTGTGAGAGAGCGAGCTGGAGGATCCTCCCCGACCGGGGGCACTTGCAGAGTGCAGTGGGCCCCTGCGGGTCCCAAGGTCTGGGCCTACTGTGGCGGGGAAGAGGAAAGCCTAAGTGGGGGCGCGCCGAAGCTAGCAGACAAGAGGCTTAGGGGGAGAGCCGGAGGGAGAGCCGTATGCCTCCCAAGAAGGTGCCGTCCAGAGCTTCCACGAAAGTCACTGACTTTTTCACAGGCGCGGATAAACGCAATCCAGAAGGACCTGTAGACACCACTGAAGCCATGGCGATCACGAAGGCAGAGATGATGGCGATGTTTCAGGACTTTAAAGCTGACCTGAGGAAGGACTTGGGCCAGGACATTAAAGCAAGCATGGAACAGCTCCGGTCCGACCTCACCGAAAAATTAACCTCCCTACAAAACGACGTGGACTCGGTGGGCACACGTGATTTGGAAGCACATCAGCAGACCCAGGAGAAGCAAACAGCGGAGATCCAGGAAGAAATACAGGCGCTTAAGGAGCAACTACAGCAATCGCACCTAAAAACTGAGGACTTGGAAAACAGGTCTCGACGGGATAACGTTCGGATTAGAGACCTGGAAGAAGGAGCTGAGGGTCCGGACCTGACTGCGTTCCTAGAGGGACTATTTGCAGAAATACTGGGCTCACAACCCCTTAAAATCAAGTTGGAGCGAGCACACCGGGTGGGGGCCGCACCACAGGGAGACAAGAGGCGACGCCGGGATGTGCTGGTCAAATTTCATTCTTTCAAAACGAAAGAGGCAGTGCTTGCTGCAGCCAGAGCTTCCGATAAAGTGTCTTTTCAGAACTTTACCTGTGCCTTATTCCAGGATCTAGCGCCTGCAACCCTTGCCCGACGACAAGCTTTCCGACCCATCACTACCAAGCTACGTATGGATAACATCAGGTATAGGTGGACCTACCCCTTGGCCTCAGCTTTGAGTACAGCAACAAACGACAGTATGTCACAGAGCTTCAGAGGGGACTCGAACTCTTGGGCTTGCCTTTGGAAAATCTGGAGTCATCGGAGAACAGACCCTCGGGCTCTCAAGGAGGGGAGCGAAGACCATCCACTTGGGTTATGGGCACTCGCAGGGGCCGCCGTTGAGGAGTGTCTCCCACCGGAGGGACGAATGGCCGGCTTAGCAAAGGAGGGTTTTGACACAGGCCCCGGTGGTGGCGAGGGCGATGAAGGGGTGGCTGCCTTACTCAGAGGACCTACACAGGTGGGACACAGGAATGGGACCACGGATATCAGGGCGGGCTCCAGGGGCCAGCCAGGCAGACTTGAGACTGATGCGAGGGGCCCTTGAGGGCGATGGGTGATCACCTGCACCACGGGAAACGGGGGAGCCCCGCGGAGGGAGGCGTGCCAAAAGGGGTGGGAGATTATCGAAACGTAAAGACTCTACCCTGGTAATACTCTATAAATAGATGATACCTATGATGATCCGGGCGACGGCGGGAGGGGACCATGGCCCTACCGCCCTCCCGTATACAGGGGGCAAGGAACCCCCAGATGGGAGTAATGTCTTTAAATGTTAAAGTTTTTGGTAGGTTTTTGGTTGTTGTTGTAGTTTTGGGGAATATTTTGGGATGTTGGGGGGGGTCCATGGTGGCGGCTTTTTAATGTTCAGGGAGGTAGGTTTTATTCATTTGGGTCAAAATGCAAGCTCACAACGGGGGAGGGGCAGAGTCAGAGGGGGGGAATGAGAGGTATGAGAGTGCAGGAGATGCCCGGGATGCTGAGATCAGGGTTGCACCTCGGATGAAATGAAGATAACTATAGGCACAAGGAATGTAAAGGGCCTTAACTCCCCGCAGAAGCGCCAACAGATATGGAAATATATCTTAGACCATACGCTTGACATCATAGCCCTGCAAGAAACCCATTTGACTAGAGCAGATGAGATGCGGCTGCGACACAAACTCTACCCAATGATATACAGATCATCAGCGTCAACTAAACACAGGGGGCTGGCACTTCTTTTTCACGCGTCAACGAGGTTCCAGCCTTTAGATGTACAACACGACAGGGACGGCCGTTGGGTCATGGTGAAGGGGCGCCTCCAGGGACGCCTTTGCACGTTCGTCGCGGTCTATGCCCCAAATACGGGCCAGGCTGCTTTCCTGCACCGCACCCTCGATACGTTGTTGGATTTTGCAGAAGGGTCTTTAGTCCTTATGGGCGATTTTAATCTGACTTGGCAAGGAGACATAGATAGCACCCACGCCCACAGAGTAGGGACGAGCTCATTCCCCCCGACATACGTCAGAAGATTATAGATAGGGGATTAATAGATGCTTGGCGCACGGTCCACCCCACCACCCGAGATTATACGTTTTATTCACACGTACATAGGACATACTCCCGATTAGATTATGTATTTCTTGGCCAATCATTACAAGGCGGACTAGAGGATGCAAAAATGTTCCCCCTTTCGATCTCTGACGATAGTCTATTAGCGGTATCTTTAGAATGGGGAATAGGGCACGGGACTCCATCCAGATGGTATTTTCCTCCTGCCGTGCCAAGGGACAAAGAGACGTGCTTAAAACTTAGGGAAAACATCAAAGATTTTTTTGTCCTGAATCAACCGGAGGACACCTCGGAATATGTTAATTGGGATGCCTTCAAGGCGGTAGTCCGTGGACAGTGTATTTCGCTGAATGCGGCCCTGAATAAACGACGAGCAGCAGAGAGGGTGAAATTAGAGGCAGAACTGCAGGCAAGTGAACAAGATCACAAAGCACGCCCTACCCGACAAACATTACGAGCACTGACGGCTCTGAGGGGAAGCTCCGCTCTATCTATTCTAATCGGGCAGAATTTACATTGCTAAAACTGCACCAACTTTCATACTCCCAAGGGAATAAAATTGGCAAGCAGCTCGCTCGGCAACTCAAAGATAAGAGGGTTAAGGAATACATAGGGGGATACGAGGAGGGCAGGGCACTACCACACATGTTGATGACGAAAAGGCGGCTATATTTGGGGGTTTCTATGAAAAACTATACACGGGGGAGCAGCTAGATCCAGAGGCTCAGCGAGACTACCTTAGCAAACTAACGTTCCCACAGGTATCTGCGGAGAATAATGAGAACCTGTCCGCACCTATCACTGTAGAGGAAGTGATGGCGGCCATTAAAGCACTCAAACTACACAAGGCACCGGGCCCAGACGGCTTCACCGCTCTTTTTATAAGACCTTTGCGACGGAAATCGCCCCACCCCTCACGAGCCTCTTTAACGCAATGGCGACGGAGGGGAGGTCCACAGGATCGCTTTCAGAGGCGGTAATCACCGTGATCCCCAAGCCTGGGAAAGACCATAGCTCATGCGCTTCTTATCGGCCCATAGCCCTTCTTAATCTCGACGCAAAACTTTATTCCTCTATCTTAGCCCGCAGACTGAACGACATCCTACCCGACCTCATACATCCAGATCAGTCTGGGTTTATAAAGGGACGGCAGACGCATGATAATACACGTCGAATTATCCACTTAATTGAAAAAGCACATAAGCGTCAGATCCAGGCGATCCTGGTGGGTTTAGACGCCGAGAAGGCATTCGACAGGGTAGATTGGGCCTTCCTTTTTAGCACTCTGGAGGCCTTTGGTTTCTCGCCCGCTTTCATCACCATGTTGCGGGCTAACTCTCAACATCCTCGATCACGGGTGATGGTTAATGGGCAGGCATCAACACCATTTGTGCACTCGCGGGGCGCCAGGCAGTGCTGCCCTCTCTCGCCATTGCTGTTCGCTCTAAGTATTGAACCACTTGCTATCTCGATTCGGGCCCACCCGGAGATACACGGGATTCCATTTACCGGCGAGCAACACAAAATCTCACTATTCGCAGATGACGTGTTGCTCTCACTCACCGACCCGGATGCCTCTCTGCCTCCCCTACAGGACGAGTTGACAAGGTTCGAGGCTGTAGCAGGCTTTAAAATCAATATGGACAAATCGCAGATACTCAACCTCACCCTGTCCAGCGTGGAAGTGGATAACCTGAGGCCGCTGACATCTCTCCAATGGGCTACATCTTCTCTGACGTATTTGGGGGTGCGCCTCACCGCGAGGGTAACTGGGTTATATGTCGCTAATTTCCCCCTATTTTAACGCAAATACAAAGTGAACTTAACAAATGGAAGCCCCTTTTCTTGTCTTGGTTGGGCCGCATACATGCGATAAAGATGACAATGATGCCCAAACTGCTCTACCTCTTCCAAGCTCTTCCCATACCAATTGAGGGGGCGTTCTTTAAGCGCGTTAAATCTTTACTTCTCGATTTTGTCTGGCAGGGACGTAGGGCCGGCTTTTCTTTCTCTATCCTGCGGCGTTCCAGGGAGGAGGGGGTGTAGGGCTCCCAGATGCACAACTATACTACAAAGCTGCACAGCTTAGGGTTCTAGTGGAATGGGTTCAACGCGACTCCGATAAACATTGGCTCCATATGGATCGTAGTGTGGCCGGACGGACCATATGGGACCTTATCTGGCGCTCCAGACAGGAGCGACCGCCAAACGTTTACCTAAGCACTCCCACGCGTACTACACTTCAGGTTTGGGATTCGGTGTCTAAGGATGCAAGATGGACCTCTTTTCCGTCTCCCTTTACGCCCCTGCATTTTAACTCAGCCTTCCCGCCGGGCATGCAGCCTGGCCCGTTTGATGGGAGGGGGGATGTTTAGCCTTGACACACCTCTTCCACAATTATGACCCCCGCTCTTTTGAAAACTGCAGGAGGGATTTTGGACTACACAGCAATGAACACTACCATTATACGCAACTGGTGCACTGGGCCCAGACACCACACATACGGGAGGCCGCAACCAGACCCCTCACGAAGTTTGAAGCCTTTCTTACAAAGACCACGACGATGAGAGGCACGATCTCCTTTCTCTACCGACACTTACTATCGACCCTACACTCGGTGCGCCCACGTTATATGGCAATGTGGGAGGGGCTTCTGGGGAGACCCATTTCGGACGAGGAGTGGACCCACCTATGGTCAGATGTTAGGAAATTCAATCACTCCATAACGCTTAGGGAGGCCCACCTCAAGACCATGATGGACTGGTACCTCCATCCATCGCGACTTAAACAAATGTACCCGAATACATCTGATAGGTGCTGGAGGGGTTGTGGGATGCTCGGGGATTTCCGTCATATCTGGTGGGACTGCCCGACTATTCGTCCATATTGGGAAGAAATACTTGCTCAAATCAAGCTGATGCTGGGATACCCTATTCCGACAACGATAGGAGGTGTACTGTTGGGCCTGCGCGACCCCTCCCTGGAGCTTCAGACTAGGGCAGACAAGGCAATTCTGTGGTTATGCATAGGAGCCGCGAAGACCACTCTAGCCGCAGCGTGGAAACAAAAGGAGGCGCCGGCGCTATCTCTGTGGCACTCTAGGTTGTGGCACCTGCTCAGTATCGAGCGGATGGCGGAGGTATCTGGGGACACATTCAAAAATTTTGAGTTCCGCTGGGGCCCATTGGTCTCATTTCTCTCCAAGGGCCTGCTGTCGGCGGTATGTCCGACCGCCGTTAAAGAGCTACACCTATTCCAGATCTAGAGGTAACTCACTGATGAGTTTACTGACCCTGGATAGCTTCTACCAGTTGCCGCCGCCATGGGGGGGGAGGGAGACGGGGGGGTGGGGGGAGGATGTGTTATCTTTATGTTTTTGTTTTTCTTTATCTTGCTTTGGCTGCCCCGCAGTTGGGGGCGCCTCATTATTTATAGAGGACATCGGATTTTAGGATTTCGTAAACGAAGGTTAAGGGGGATGCCTCTTAGGCGAAAGAGAGGCAGTCAGCCCTTTTCGGTTGTTCCACCAAGCGGCTCGGATGGGGGGCACTGTTGACCACCTGTGTAATATGACACTGTATACTTCATTTGCTTCCATCTAGGGAAGGTGGGAGGCGGTTGTTGCTCACTAATAAAGAGTTATGCTTTTTCGGCAGTGCTGCTTGGGGAGGGGCTGGGAAGCGGCACCCCCGATGTAAAGTTGTACGATGTATTGTTTTTTGCACAAATATCAATAAAAATAAGTTTGACAAAAAAAAAAAAGACCTACTCATCACTTAATTTTGAGACGATCAAGCATAGCTATTCTCTATCTATATACGACAGGGATATAACCTTCCACTGGTGCAGCAGATGCGTCAGCAGCAGGTGCAACGAAGGAGAAGGGACCACTGAAAAATGGATGTCTAATTACTAAACTGGGGGCCTTTGGGCGCAACTTCTCGTTTGCATTAGTGCCCATTACACTCACGATGTGCAACCCTTAAGCCCATCTCCGAATGTTCCCAGTAGAACATTACTACTGGTAGCTGATTGAAGCACAAAATTGGCCATCAGTAGTGTTTGAAGCTGTGAAGCCTTTATAAGCCTTTTCGTGGTGAGAGTGATATTTTAGTAGCTTGGTACACAAGTTGTTAGACTGTTAAAATACACTATAGTAAATGACAGGGTTCAGTGTATGACTGGTTAGTTTGGACTGAGAAATAGGACGGATATCAGCTCATCCTAAAATAAGAACCATACTACCAACTTTCTTGTCTCACCTGAGCATTTAAAAAGAGAATTGCTCGAGCGTACAGCATAGATTTGATCGGGTCTATGTTATGAATATGAGGTAAGGATTAGAAAAAGCAATCACACTGGCATTACAACAGCTGACCTTTTTAATAACATGAAGCACAGAGGGAACAGTCTTTTTCCACATTACTCCTTAAAAATGTACATAAGTGGGGTGCATTTCTAAGAAACAAATCTTCAGCATGTTCTGCACCAGGTTTGTCAAATGTGGGCATTATATCCACATGAGCTAAATATATATTCTATGAGCCTAAATGGGAGACCATTCTGAAAACCTGTACTCAAACTCCTGGTGGACAAAGGATAGGCAGCCACACTCTATGTGATTCTGACTACAAGTGAGATTTCAAAAGGTATCATGTGAATATCGTCGACTTCATCCGAGTTAGGAGGATAAACCAACATATATAATTAGTAAGAGTAAAAATGTACGCCTACAGTCTTATTGTATTATGGCAGGGAGAAAAAGACTTATTCATGAGAGCTGTGAGTGTGACAGTGTAGGTGTTTCCTTTAAAAGCATGGAGGAAGGTTGTCTAACCTCGCTGGTGTATAAACCTGTACCATGATGACACCAGGCTGCAGTACAGTTAAATGAGTACGAGGGCTGCAATAAGACGTTGCATCACCCACGCGATGGGAATTTAGATATGCTCGTCAAATAAGTTGCTTGTGATTGTATGTAAGTGCACTGCATCTTTCTCTGATGGAGCACAACCTTACTGTTCCTCTGTAGGAGGGAGCTGAGCAGAAGACCTCCTCCTTGCCCTTGAATGCCCTCACAGGGACCAAAAACAGCTGTGAAATGGAATGGCTCCAGTCGGCTCTCAAGGAGTTTGCCGTTAAGAATGTGAATAGCTGACCGTTCCGGCAGACCTTCAAAGGGGCACTGGGAGAGCAGACCAGATAAATAGTTCAGGCCAGTTTTTCTAACGGGGGCTGAAAAAATGGGAACTGAATCAGGTTGAGTGAGACCTGCATTACTTTACCAGATAAGAGAGTGAAAACAAATGTTCTTTTCTGGAAGTAACCCTTTTTAACTATTAGATTTGAGACATTTTAAAAAGCTTCAGACCCCACCAGATGAGTGGCTATAGTTTGTGTGTGACTTGTCACCACTGAACCAAAGACGTGTGTGTGTTCCTTAAATGATAAAACACACTTTGGCCTTCCACGTGTATGGGAATTTGCTAAGCTGCGAGTACGTGCTGCAGGGAAGGGCAGTGGATTGGTTGTACTGTGTGAGAGAAAGGGCTCTAGTCACTTGCAGCTGTTAGGCTGTGTGCGCTAATCAAAAGGCATTACATAAACCTATTCTTGTGCAACAGCACATTTAGACCTGGATGTGCACTGGTCTTTATGAAGAGTCTTTGCTGGATCTTGGAAATGGGTGACAAATCTAACTTCCACTCACTGGGAACTGGTACCCTGAAGGAGAACTCTCCAGTAGAAGGTGGGGATCCGGGTGTCAGCAACAAAAACTGATGTTCCACTGGAAAGGTGGAGGCACCATTTACTGGCTTGGATGGACTCAGAAGGATCTAAAGAGATTCTTGCCTGTGTGGAGATGCAAACAATAGACCCTTCCACGCCACAGGAATTCTGTGACACTTGGAAGCTGTTGAACTGTGGCAGTCAACATAAGACAAATAACGGTGATACAGCTCTCTTGTCTGAATGAAGGCAAGAGACAGGAGCTGGGGCGGGTTAGGCTGTGCTCCTGGTAGGCTTTCAGTGGCCACTTGTGAGCAGGTATATTCGCTGACTACTCATGCTAAACTGAGCGTGAAGTGCATGGTGAACTAGTACTTTGAAATTCTATACCTCTGAAGTGATTGATACAATTTTTGTTTGTTTTGGTGTTAGTTTCATCATAAAATAGATTCTTAGCTTACTGGATTGGTCCGTGAGCTTTACTGAGCTCTCTAGTTTCTTGTTTCATGTTGGTGCAGTTTTTGAATTCTCTAGAGTAGGCCTACCTTCTTGTGCACATGATATCAGAAATCAATGGATCATTTCAGAGATACACTGCTTGCCTGATTAAGAGCTGCTTCATCGTGGCGGAGAGAGATTCCCCCACCCCCCCTCAACATAGTAACCCAGCTTCCTACACACACATGTATATAAATTATATACACACACAGATAAATACATATATATATATATTCAAACACACATATATATCGTTTTTACTAAGCAATGTAACATACACTTCTTAGTGCTACAGTCAGGAACATGCAAGCATTATGAATTCATGAAGAAGCTATGTCTTCTTTTGATTACATGATTGCTGATGGTGAACACTTGTTTCTAAATTGTGCAATAAGTTTAAGGTTAAAATTAAAATGTCTTGGTACTTGCCATCAAAGACCATGGATATGAAAGAGCAATCAACATACAACTCCACATGGCACACACTCTTCTTTTACCAGCCAAACATGAGTGTGGGGAAAAGAACAAGGTACAAGCAGCAGAGCCAAAGATGTATAGAGCACAAGGTGTTTAGCTACCAAGCTATATTTGATGCAAAAGTGGTACAAGATATTTTTGTGAACTTGTAGTTATATTTTTACATGTTATACAGTTTGATGCAGCAACGGCTGAATCAGTGAGCCCATTCAACTGTACCAAAGGAGTCAAAGTTCAAAAAGGTACAAAGCTGAAGTATAGCTCTATCTATCTATCTATTACAAAGTGGCAATTGCCAATGTGTAGGTATAGTTAGGTTAGAGTTTACATAGGAAGAGATTTTTTATTTTGTTAATAACATTGCTGCCATTTGACAAATCAGCAAAAACTTTCCAAAAGACACAGTTCATCCACCTCGGCTTCTTCAAAGTTTTGCCGTGATGTGTCAAGAAGGGGCCAAGCAAGAGTGGTTGGAGCGTAAAAAGTGCGATTAATTTTTTGACAGATTGTTTAAAGAGGGCTCAGGTGAGCATGAAGGGGGTAAAAAATTAGGCATGTCTGGACAGTTGGTGTCCAGATATGCTCTGATTGGCCAATTGAAAGGGGACTACTCTATCCTGATTGCTTAATCTCAGGGACATGGTCACAGGTTTTGAGGGTCACAAAAAAGAGCACATATAAAGGGTGATAACAGATTTTAGTCACAATATAAATCATTTGTTGATGGTTTTATACTCATTTAAGGAATTTTGGTGAGTTCTTTGGTGATTTTACACTGTGAAAAATGCAAACCCACTTCTGGGGTTTAATGAACCATATTTGAGAGAAAACCGTTTTCACTCATGATTTTCTCATAGAGATTATGGAACATGGATTAGAAGCTAAAATGAGAGCATATTTCAAACTATTTTCCTCAGCCATGCAAGAACAAAGTCTGCCATTCTGAGTAAAACATATATTTCCAACAGTAGCAGCAGCCTGTCAGTTGATTCCTCCCTGTTTTACTGTAGCTTCACCAATGGGTTCTAATGAACAACTAGTGTTTATATTATGTATTTATGACAAGAGTGTGGCACACCAGAACACCATCTTCACGGAATCAAAGCTGTAAAAATGAAAAGAATTCCGTACAGAGGATACTTAAACGAACAAGAGGAGAAGTTTCTTTTTGTCAAAAACATTATGGTTAGTGTTCGAGAACAGTGTTTCCCAAACTGTGGGCCACAATCCACTGGTAGGTTGCAAGCTGACCTTTGGTGGATTGCGAAAATCAGTAACAGGTGTGATTCAAAGACAGAGGTCAAATGTCAGGCTGCTTTATTCTTTTAACATGAGAGTTGGTGTCTATTTTTCTTTCTCTGGCTGCAAAGCGAGAGGAGGTTTTAAAGTGAATTATGTGACAATGTAGGATGTTGTTTTTTGTAATACACAACAAAATGTAAATACCTGTGTTGGAAAGTGCCCTTTTTGCAGGGTCTCCCCAAACTTTTAGACTTTCTCCTCCACTTTTTCTGACCTCGTTTTTGTTGGCTTTAGGACTCTGTGCACTTTACCACTACTAACCAGTGCTAAAGTGCTTTTGCTCTCTCCTTAAAACATGATAACATTGGCTAATATCCAATTGGCATATTTAATTTACTTATAAGTCCCAAGTAAAGTGCACTACATGTGCCCAGGGTCTATAAATTAAATGCTACTAGTGGACCTGCAGCACTGATTGTGTCACCCACTTAAGTAAGTAGCCTTCTAACCATGTTTCATGCCTGCCATTGCAGAGCCTGTGTGTGCAGTTTAAACTGCCATTTCCACCTGGCAAAATAAACCTTTTGCCAGGCCCAAACCTCTCCTTTGTATACATATAAGTCATTCCTAGGGCAGGCTCTGGACAATCCAGAGGACAGGGTGCAATGTATTTAAAAGGCAGGACATGTACTTTTAAGTTTTGCATGTCCTGGTAGTGAAAAACACTTAACTTCGTTTTTCACTACAGCAAGGCTTATGTCTCCCATAGGATAACATTGGGATTACCTTATTACATTTTCTAAGAGCAAGTCTCAAATGGGAAAATATCACTGATTCAAGTTTGGTGCCTCTGGAATCACAATAAAAAATCCAAACTTATGGTGAATCCAGATTTTAAATTGCAATTCTGAAAATGCCACTTTTAGAAGTTGGTATTTTCTTACTCTAGCCATTTGGTGCCTCCTGCCCGTCTCTGATCACATCTGAGGTGGGTGACAGCTGGGCTTTGTGTATTACCGCTAGATGCCACACACAATGGGAGCTTAGGTGTGGATTGATGGGCCATCCTGGCAGGATAGGAGGAATGAGCTGGAGCCAGCCTCCCTTAAACCTGAATAGGCTGTGTCCTATCCCCACACAAAGGACACACCCCCTTGTAGTGAGTCTGGAGCCAGGGCAGGAAGGGAGGACCTTTGTGCACTTCAAAGGTATGTCTTTGATGTATCCCCCACTTCAAAGGCACAACTGGGTATAAGTGCTGGACCTATGACCCCACCACTTCAGTACACTTCTGGACCTGTGAAGAAGACTCTGCCAGGAAGCTGTGCTGCTGATGTGACTGCCACTCTGCTGTACTGGTGTTTTGCTCTGCTGCTCTGCTGACCTGCTACCTTCTACCTGGGTAAGGGTACTGGACCTGCATCACTTGAACCCAGTGTGACTCCAGGAACTAGCTGGCTGGCCACCTGATCTGAAGTCTCAGTGACATAAAAGACTTCAAACGAACCTGCGTCTGCACCCAGACTCTACCATCTATGAGTCTGCCCTGGCAAGTGGTGCCACCCCAGTCCTAGACCCTTGGAAGTGGGCCTAAGGTGTGTCTCCAGTGGAACAGACGCATCCTCTGCTGAATGACGCATCCCCGAGCAGAACTGATGCATTTCCTCGGTTGAGCGATGCATCTTCGACCAGAACGGACGCATTGCTGCTGTTCCGTGAATTGGACCAGTCGCAAAAGACTTGCATCGTCGCAGCCTCCTGCATCCGAGACCGACGCATTGCCTTCGGAACCGCCACTGCACGATGCTCTGTCCGGCGCAAGCTCTTCTCATCTCTCATCAACAGCAGCCTTAAAGTCACTGCCACATCTCTGCATTGCAGTTTCACCGCTTATCCGAACCAATGCATTGCCCCTGCCTCAAATCCTTGACACTGGACTTTGCATTGCAATTCCCATCAACATGATCCTCGGCGTAAACGCATCTCGCACCACAGCCTTGCCACACTTCGGAACTGACGCATCGCCACGGCTGCGCGACGCATCTCTGATGCGTATTCACGCAAGCGCTCTGCAATCAGGATTAAGGAACTTTGGTTCAGCGTGACAAACTGGGTACCTATAGCCAGCCTGCGCTCTATCGAGGTCGGCGTGAACTTTTGACTTTGTCCGGGTCTGGCGCGACCAGATATCTCAAATAGCGGTTTTTGCTTCTAGGCGCTATTTTTCTCCTTAAAATTTTAAATTCAATATCTCAAGTTCTACTTGTGGGCTATTTGTCTTTTTGGTCGTTTTACTTATTAAATTAAGAAATATTGTTCTAACCTGGTGTGGAATCTTTTTGTGTGGTGTTTTCTCTGATTTACTATTTGAAGTGTGGCACAAATACTTTACATATTGCCTCAAATGTTCTGCCTGACTGCTCTGTGCCAAGCTACCAGAGGATGAGCACAGGTTAATTTAGGGTATACTTGTGTACCTTACCCTGACTAGGACTGTGGTTACTGCTTGACTAGGGCTCCTACCCCAGTCAACCTGGAACCCAATTTCTAACAACCTAAAAATTAATTATATGCATCCAGCAATTAGGAAAGCACAAATTACACACTTTTTTGAAATTCTGAAATGTGCTGGAAACAGAGAATGTAATAGGATCAAAACAAATCAAGACACTTACTTGGTGATGAACACGATAATTATTCACAGAAACCAGATTTCCACACATCATTTGTGTACTGTATGGTTTCATCAGTAAAACTGCATGCCTGTACACATTTTGTGGACATTTGAATGAAACATGTGCTGTCTGTAAATGTCAATGTGCTACCACACGATGCTTTAGTTACATTAAAAAATTGCCACACCTGATATTCACTAAAAGTAGGAGCAAAGGTTTGTTGGCCGTGGTTCTAAAATGTTTTGAAACTACTGCTTTAGAAAGCTAAATTGAGGACACATTTCTAGGAGTTTCCAAATATTTTCCTCAAACATTTCAGTAAAACAATCTGGCATGCAGAGTGAAATATCCTTACAACACGAGCACCAGTCGGTAGGTACTGACCGACTAGAGCACTAACAGTTTGTATTCAAGACAAACGCGAGGTACTCCTGAATGCCATTTCCTGAGGAGCAGGCTGAATGGGATTGAGATATTAAGGCAGATATGAAACCAGCCAGTTAAAAATGTGAGTGGAGGCATGGCTTTTTGGAATTTAAGGCATAAAGTACTTTGAAAGAGGTTAAAAATAGATAAAAAGAAATGGAAGTCTGCAAAAGTGCAGCATCCCCTTTCCATATCTGTTTACTCAGTCAACACATCTTCTCACTCCCCAACTGTAATAAAGTTACTTTAAGGTAGACACACATAAATGCACTGAAAACCCAAGGATTAAAGTGACATTGCAGTTCGGTTAGGTGCTAACACCTTCACTTAAGTTTAAAAAAAAAGATACTCACTGAAATGGTTAAAGTGACATTATTGTTAGGTCTTGGAATGAGACGAGCTAACATAAAAAAGAAAACTAAACCCATTGAAATACGTCAGTAATAATTTAGTGAACTAACTAAAAATTGCACAACAACGACATGCACTGTGTTGTCATCGATGATGTCATTCCAGATGTAGCACTGATGTCACAGACCAGGTCATAAGTGATGTCATATATGAGGTAGTAAGTAGTGCATGGTGAGAGCGGGAGCTAGAGTTTCTTCAGTTAACTATAACTGGTGAATTTCACTGGTATTATGAATTTCAAATAAAAGATTTTAACTGACATTTTTACCCAACTAGAACATCATTTTACCCTTTGTTTTTTTCCAGAGAATTTCTCAGGTTGTTTTAATATAAAGTAAGATATAATCATACCCAACTATAAGGTCACTTTAACCTTTAGCTTTTTCAGTGAATTTCCATTATCCTTTTTTTTTTCTACGTAAATATTTTATTACCAACATTACTATGCCTACCTTGGGCCCAACCCCAATGAGCGACGAAGACCCCTTTGCTGGCCAATCCCTGTGGTCTTGCAGCACCCGAAGGCCGATAGCCTTTTTTTTCCAGTGGTACTACCGTGAAATTACATGTGGGCCCCATGCTGAACTCCGCAGTAAAACCCCGACTCTGCAGAAAAAAATCTTTTTCATTTGATACCTTGGGGTGTCTCTCTGGGAATCCCTCCCCCACCCCCACAAGGGCCAGGGTACCCCTACCCACCCCCCATATTCCTTATTTTTATTAGTTGTGCACAGGGACCGAGTTCCTGAGACATAAAAAGGCAGCTCCAATGTTATCTTCATGTTGCGGCTAGCCAATCAGATCACGTGTTTTCAGCTTGCATTACCACATTAGTGCTGGGCACCTATATATACATAGATTTTGAACCTTAATTTCTCAAAAACTACTGAATGGATTTATACCAAATCACAAAAAGCACACTTTCTGGGTAAAGATCTAGCTTTCTGCCCAATGTGGCGCAACTCCGTTCAGCAATTTTGGCTGCAGTGCTGTTTAGTTTTCCTAAGAGTTACTGCCTGTGGAAAATGCATTTTGAGACTTCTCCTTTTTCTCTGCCCCCTCTTGGACCACCCCAAAACTTTTCACGAAGAAACTGAATTACCTTAACATTTTTTGTTGAAATGTTTGTTAGGATTCGTCAAACGGTGCCAAAGTTATTAGCAAGCCAAGATATCAATTTCACATGGAAACCCGGTCCTAATTACGACGACACAGGGGTGACCGCCACAGTGTAATGCATTACCCAGTGGCGGTCACTACTGTGTAGTTAGAGTTAGGACCATGTCTTCATAGGAAAAGCATTATTGGGTTTGCATATCATTTTGGCACAGTTTGATAAATCTTCACGAAACTTTTCTAAAAAAAAGTCTCTTCCACCTCAGCTCCTTCCTGGAAAACTGAACAGCGATACGGCAAAAACTGATTAACTAAAAAACACCAAATTTGGCAGGAACCTATATCTTGGTCCAGAAAGCATGTTTTAGTGATTTGGTGTAAATCCGTTCAGTAGCTTTGGAAATATTAAGGAACACAAATATTTGAATATCTGGAAGTTTGGCTCGAGGGACTCTGGCGAGAGTCCCTCAAACCCAATTTTAAAATATAGAGTGTTATGATTGGCCCAGGGGGCTTTTTTTCCATTTGGGCCACTTCACTCCTGTGGGAGAAACGATCCTGCAGGAGCAAGCGCTATAAGTGGCTGCCTGCAACATGAAGAAAAGTGTTCCAGGCAGCCACTGAAGGTCTTGGGGTCTTCATTCCCTATCCTTAGTTTACATTTTTAAAATGTATATAAGTGGGCAGGGTAGCGATACTCTGCCCCATGCCCTGTGGGGGTCCCAAATAAATGTAAAATAATAAATAACTCAGCCATCCTGCGGGACTCCAGCGGGTTCATGGCGCTTAAAAAAAGGAAATAGCGGCCATGGGCTGCCATGAAAAACAAAGAGGAAGGAGTCGTGGCCCACCTCACCAAGGCCCCAGGGACCCCATCCCTCAGGGCAGAGGTTTAAACAAAAGGGAGTGGGGGTGTGGCTCCCCTCTCTAAGCCATTTACAGCCCTGGTTCCCATACCCCACTTCCTGGGCCCAAAATACATTTTAATAGGGGAGAAGCACTTGCGGCATCCCGCCCTGAGACAGCAATGGGCCTAAGGGACCCCATCCCCCGGGACCAACATTTAAGTATAGATGAAAAGGGCGCGTGCCCCCCTCATCCAACTTACAAGGCCCAGGACCTCTTCCCCTGGCTGAGGTTCCCTGGCCGGCTCTTACACTGTATTCCGGGGAAGCCACTCCTGGGGCACAGTGCTTTCCCTGCCAGCAGGAGCGCAGGCAGGGAAATCAAGTGTGCTCCCACCTGAGGGAAGCTTTGAAAATGCTCATGCCGGGTGGGAGCAATCTTTTGTTTTCCTGACCGTGCTCTTGCTAGCAGGGAAACTCAGATTGCTCCCGCCCGGCAGGAGCAAGCATAAACAGCAGCTCCTGCTGGGTGGGAGCAATGCCGGCTCTTGCAGTACCCAGGATGGGTGCTTGTGGGAAGCCGGCGAGGCAGTGGGGCCCTGGGCCCCCCCCCGCCGCACCCAACATACTGTTTAGTGGGTGACCCACTAAGGAGCACAAAGCCATGGAGGAGAGGGTCCCCGGGCCCACTATAGGCTCGGGGAGGGGGCGTGTGTGCTCCCTCCCCTTTTAAGAAAAAGAAGGTCCCGGGGGGTTGGGGTCCCCGGACAGCACAGTGGCTTGGGGAGGGAGGTCGCACACCTCCTCCCCTTAATAAACAAGCATTGGCATAGCCAATAGGTCTCGCTTTTGGGACCTTATAAGTGATTAGCCATGTAACACGTGATGTTGTTTAATGAAGGATATTGTGCTGGATAACTAAACACTTATAATGTCCCAAAGGCGAGACCTATTGGCTATGCATTGTGGGGGCCTTATAAGTATTTAGGTAGAGCTATTGACTTTGCCAATGTTTCTAAGCTGTGCTGTAGAGAAGTGTGGCTGTTGTGCAGCATGCTGAGAAGTTGTAATTAAAAAGTGTAAGAAGCACTGAGTGATGCTGTGGTGTTGTTGAGTGATGCTGTGCTGGCCCTGAGTTATGCAGTGGTGGCGTTGAGTTATGCAGTGGTGGCGTTGAGTGATGCTGTGGTGGCCCTGAGTGATGCTGTGGTGGCCCTGAGTGATGCTGTGGTGGTGCAGAGTGATGCTGTGGTGATGCTGATTGTTGCTGTGGCGCTGCAGATTGATGCAGTGGTAGCGCATAGTGATGCTGTGGTGGTGCTGAGTGATGATGTGGTGGTGCTGAGTGAAGCTGTGGTGGTGCTGAGTGATGCTGTGGTGGTGCTGAGTGACGCTGTGGTGTTGCTGAGTGATGCTGTGGTGGCGCTGAGTGATGCTGTGGTCGCGCTGAGTGATGCTGTGGTAGCGCTGAGTGATGCTGTGGTGGCGCTGAGTGATGCTGTGGTGGCGCTGAGTGATGCTGTGGTGGCGCTGAGTGATGCTGTGGTGGCGCTGAGTGATGCTGTGGTGGCGCTGAGTGATGCTGTAGTGGTGGAGTGACGCTGTGGTGTTGCTGTGGTTGTCTGGAGCGATGCTGTGGTGGCGCTGAGTGATGCTGTTGTGGCCCTGAGCGATATTGTTGTGTGCTTGAGTGACACTGTGGTAGCGCTAAGTGATGTTGTGGTGCCCCTGAGTGATGTTGTGGTGGTGCTGGTGCTGAGTGATGCTGTGGTGGTGCTGAGTGATGCTGTGGTGGTGCTTAGTGATGCTGTGGTGGTGCTGAGTGATGCTGTCGTGGCGCTGAGTGATGCTGTGGTTGTGCTGAGTAATGCTATGGTTGTGCTGAGTGATGCTGTGGAGGCGTTGAGTGATGCTTTGGTGGCGCTGAGTGATGCTGTGGGTGGCGCTGAGTGATGCTGTGGTGGCGCTGAGTGATGCTGTGCTGGCTCAGATCCACATACTGTAGTAATTTTGAGCACAAAGTGTTACTGGCCTGACTATCTACAAGGACAGAAGAGGAAGAATGCAGATGAGTGAACACGGCGCCACCCAGCAGAGGGATCTGTAAATGTAAATATTATCTGCCTTGAGAGGAAGCTGATGGCAGGACTTGCAATGGGCAGCTAACTACGTGCAAATACACACGTGCGCACAACAAAAGGGCCATTAGCATGTCAAGAGGCAAGTGCGCCCCCGGAATCCCATGAAACCAGTTTAAGATGCAGACTGGGGGATGGGCCCTGTTGCAAGGAAAACACCTTTGAGAAACAAGGAGCATCAGGTGCCTTTGATCTGGGACCCTGAGTGCAGCAAGGATGGGGCTAAGGCATCGAAAAAGAGGCTGACTGATTGTAGCCTCCAGCTCGGAGTGATTTTACATTAAAGGCAATAAAGAAACATGTGTAATTTTAAAGTCCATACTAAATTTATATGTATCCGTGTTTTTTAGTCCCAGTTGTAAATTCACAAAGAATTCCTTCTATGTCCACAGATGTTGTCAGGCGTTTTTACTCAGTAAAAACTGAACACATATTTTGTAGCGTTTTCATAAGATTCTCACATTGAAATTAATTGGAGGTCTGGTATGTGGAATATGCCAGGAGGTAGAAATGGTGAGATCTAGTGTGATACAGGAGGGAATGGGATGACTTGCACCCAACATTTTTAAATAAAGAAAAGCATAGTTGAGTTTTAAGAAGGTGAAGTGTCTGCTGTCCCCGTGGATGCAAGGTCAGAAGGCAGTAATAAAAAGATTCCTGCACAGCAGACAATATTGAGAAGGAGAGAAGCTTATTCAAATAATTTCACAGCTGAAGCCTTTCAATTTGCAAAGCAGGCTGCAAAAATAACGTGCAGAGTTCCAAAACATTAGGAATTCATTCAGATAATAAGAACGGCCTAGGACAGGGAAAGATAAGGAGAAAGGGAAAGAGACACGGATAGAGGGAAACAGAAAGAGAAACAAGCTGCGAGACGCGCTCTGTGGTGGGGGAGGGGCAGGGGCATTGAAGCGAGGCGCGCGCGCTTGGGCGAGCGAGTGGAAAGCCAGATGGCGCCTCTGCTCGTGCCTGTGCGCGTAACCGCACACTGTATGCCACACAAAGCTGTGGTCGGACTTTTAAAAGCCCACTCACTAAATGTCTCGCCAGAGCACCGCATTCGCTGGCTCAGGCAAGACCTAAAAAGGGAGACCTTGGGCTCCAAGTGGGTTGTGGAAATGGTCAGATCGCCCTCTCCCCCTAAGAAATATAAAGGCGCCGGGGGCCGAGTTCAATGGGACCGTAAAGGCTCGGGGAGGGGGGCAGTGCACCCCCTCTCCTAAATAAAACAAAATACTGGCTTGAGGGAGAGTGCCCCCGGAGCCTGCAGTGGCTCCAGGGGAGGGCGGGCACGCCCCTTCCCCTTACTAAAAAATATGGCCTCAGGGTATTAAGTCCCCAAGGCCTGCAAAGGCTCTGGGAAGGGAACTACGCGTCCCCTCCCCCTTTTTTGACAAACCAGTCCCAGAGATGGTGTCTACCTGAGTTCAGCCAGACCCTGTGGCCAACCACATTCTGCAGCACTTGCTGGGGGATTGGCCACAGGACCTGGTTGCAGGCCAGGCCCTGCGACCAACTTCTTGGCAGTGAATGGCATGTGGTTGCTTGCCTGAGAGGGGTTGGTCAAAGGGCCTAGCAGCAGACCAGGCCCTGCGGCCAACTGCCCGCTACACATGGTCAAAGGATGTACGTGGCCAGGGGTGGAGTGGGGTTTGGGACTGGGGGTTGGCTTTACGTATGGTAATAAAATGTTACTTTACATTTTTTTTTAAACTAGAAATTCACTATAAAAAATCTAAGGTTAAAGTGACATTATAGTTAGGTGAAATTTTCAGTGACGACGTAAAGTTTTAAACTAAAAAAATAAAAATACTGAAATTCCCTAGTAACTATAACTCGTGCCCTAAGGTATCTATAACTAACATCCTCGCCATCCACAGCTCACTACACAGTAATTTACATCACTCATGAAATGTTTTTTAACATCACTGCAACATTTGCAAGTACATCATTGATGACAAGACCGTGAATGGTGGGGGAGCAAGTTAAAGTTACTGTAGGACACTCATCAACACAATCCTGAACAAGACTTTTCTAGAAAATAAGCACAATATGTCCATCATTTGCTGAATGACTTGTATCCTTCACTTCATACAACAGAAATGAGAACAGAGGCTACTGGGAATGAATCTATACACATACATACATACACACAACATATTTAAAGAGGGGTGCATGACAATGGAGTCATTGGAAGCTATTCACAAATACAACTTATCAAACGAGAAAGGATCTCAGTCACTATACTCTGATTAAACATGGGTTTTAACAAGTGGCAAAAAGATGCAAAATATAGGATTCAAACAAAAACGCTGACGAGGAGAAAAAGAATCTACTTCTCAGAAAGAATGTATGGCCTATACCATCTACCACTTAGAACAGCAAGCAGTCAAAGGAAAACTGTACAAGTGCAGCCACTTTTAGGATTCTGTGTGTGCAAGCAGAAAACGTGGCTAAGTGGACAATGGTTTGCCAATTACAGGATTCATTTAGGAAAGGATTGAGTAATACATTTGCTAACTGTTCTACCCATCCTGAAATTATGAGCACCGTTTTAATACCCGAAGAGAGACCAGCTGGAGATGTGATAGACGATGGATGGGCCGTACACAGATGCCTTGAGAGAGCAAACTTTTATTTTCCAGCCCAAACTCTACAGTTGCAACAAAAGAAGAGTACTGGCATTAAAAAGACATCAGAGGAGGCTGTGCTGAAACCATTAATGATGAAAACTGTACACCAGAAACTAACGTGTTTCTCTACACACCGAATACACCAATTTTAGAAAATAAAATATCTGCAAGCCAAGCAATCACAATGACTAAAAATATAGGGCCAAACTTAAACTTTCTTGCACTGCAAAATTACATTTAGTGGTTCTAGCGGTTTCATTTGTAGGCGCAGATGACATTTCCTGATTATCAGACCAAACCAGTGCTAAAATATATGCCAATTAGCATAACTAACTACTAATGACAATCAGAAAATATGGTGGTAACATAGATGCTACCAGAAAAAAAGTCTGGGAGAACCCACTAACAATGTTGTGAACGCCCACAAAGTTGTAACGGAGTATTCACAAACATTTCGAATGGGGTATGATACGCAATTTAAGACATTAATTTTAACGTGTAAAAATGAAACATGAAAAATCTTTAAACACTCTCAAACGAGTTGGGGATTTATGAGAAGGGGTGCTCCAAGTGACAAAATAATAAAATGTGAAGAACAGACAATAACGTTACATGTGAGAATGCATATTTCCACAATAACTATTCCTGTGGATGGAGAAAACATAGAGGAATTTGTGACACCATAGTGGAGATTTTGTGAAAAGCACAAACTCCAGAAATCCACACAAATCCTAAGCACAAGTCAACTATTAGTAAGTGTGTACATTATTTGTGTCTAAGACCCATAGAGGGTTGATTTGTTTCAGCCTTAAATGTAGAGGCTAACTGATCCTTTCCTAGGAAATTGTGGGTTCAACTGGACTTATCGAATGAATATCTGAATGAAATACTTGTAACGTGCATCTGTTATGTTATGTGTATTTGTAAGGCGCGTGTCATCCGGGAGGGTATCTTGGCACCATAACAACGGAAGTGGGGAGCTGCCTGACTGAGGACTATTGAAAAAGCCAAAAGCCAGGTTTTCAGTCTCTTGGGAAATTCTAAGATCAAGCTAGTGGCTACCATGTCTAGGGGGAGGTCGTTCCAGGATTTAAGGAGAGGTGCAGTCACCAGTTCTGTCTCTATGGATATATGCGAGAGCAGGAGGTGGGCCAAGCGCAGGTGCCAGGTAGGTGTTTGGATGCTGATGCAGTTGTTGAGGTATGCAGGACCTTGTTTGAGTAGTGCTTTATAGGTTTGTGAGAGGAGTTTGACGAGGGCACCTTTGTGTATGGGGAGACAGTGGAGGTCTTGAAGGTATTTGGATATGCGACTGTGGAGTGGGAGTTTAGGAGTGAATATGGATGCTGTGTTCTGAACAATCTGGAGTCTATTGTGAGTTGGGAGGTGATGCTGATGTAGAGGGTTTTCCCATAGTTCAGTCTGTTGGTGATCAGGGCTTGAGTGACGGTTCTGGTGTTATGTGGGAGACATCTGAAGACTTTTCTGAAGAATTTGAGGGTGTGGAAGCAGGATGAGGTGACTGTGTTGACCTGGCTGGACATAGAGATTTGACTGTTAATCACGATCCCTAAATTCCTGGATGAGTTCTACAAGCTAGGTGTTGGTCCTAGTTCAGAGGACAGCCATGCTGAGGACTAGAGAGGGTTTTTTTTTACGAAGAGTACCACTTCTGTTTTGTCAAAACTGAGATTCAAGCAGATGGTTCTCACCCATTTTGTGACTTCAGGCATGCAGATGATGAAATTTGTCTTGCGTGTTGGAGGTGTGTTTGGAGAGGATAAGCTGGATGTCGTCTACATAAAAGGATGCTGAGTCCGTTGCTTGGGGCGATGTTGGTGTTAGAGAGCGTGGGGCTGAGCAAGGAGCCCTGGAAGACACCCTAGATCAGGTTGGAGGCAGAGGAAGAGTATAGGGTATTGGGTGAGTGCTTCTGTGTCTCCTCTTGTCCATGATCAGACAAATGTAATTGGCGGCAGTGGTGAGGGCAGTCTCGGTGTTGTGGTTATGTTTGAAGCAGACTGGGAGGGATCCAGGAGATGGTCTGTGATGAGGTGATCAGTCAATTGTTTGTTAATTAGTTTTTCCCAGACCTTTTACCAGGGGAGAAGGGTCTGTAGTTTGCTGCAGACTTGTGGTCTGCTGAAGATTTTTTCAAAAGTAGTAAGATGGTGGCGTGTTTCCAGGCATCTAGGAAGGTGGCAGTAGACAGAAAGTCAGTGAGGATTGGAGTGAGGGCCTTGCAGACCGTGTTGGGTTCTTCTGTGAAAAGGAAGTGGGGGCAGGGGTGGAAGAGGGCTCCCAAGTGGATGGAGTGCATGTGGTTGTGGTTTCCAAACGTGTGATTGGGCCAGCAGGTCAGGATGGTAATCGTTGTGTTCTTCTCATCGGATTGGAGGATGGCACCGGTGGAGATGTCCTGTTGGGGTGTGACATTATTGTAGATGGCACTGATTTATTGCTGGAGAAGTGTGAGAGCTGGGTGCAGAGTTCATGTGAAGGGGTAATGGTCGTGGAGCTGGTAGCGGGGGATGTGAATTACACTATGGAGCAGATTTCTTTAGAGTTGTCAGAGCTGTTTTGAATCCGTTCAGTGAGAGCTGAGCGCTTGGTGATCTGAGCTTAGCGATTGGTGCGTCCGAGCTGCTGGTGGTAGTCTTGGAGGGCTGTTTTGTAGGTATTCCTGTCAGTGGAGTCATGGGAGTGTTGCCAACTGTGTTCTAGCTGTTTGGAGTGGCTTTTGGAGAGGAGTAGGTTGTCTGTGTACCAGCTTGCCTGTGGTTTAGTCCGAGCTGTAGAGCTGGTTTTGAGCAGGATCAGGTTGTCAGCACAGGATATGATTCAAGTGTTAAACTTCAGGATGGAGCGTGTGAGGTTGTCTTGGTGGACATCAAGTTTGAAGATCAGTGATCCAGGTTTCCTGTAGTAAATACTCAGGAGCGCTCTTAATGTAAGATAGCGGTTTATTGGCAACCTCGTCCAGCAGTCACGGGAAGCTGTGAACACATCCTCTGCTACACCTCATCTGATCCTAACATTCTCTACTTCTACTGGAATACAGAATACAAGAACACTCTACATTCTACAATTACATTCTACACAGTACTATGCGCTAAACTACATTACTACACATCCCTTCTCTTCAATAAAACATGACCACATCCCTCCCCGCAAAAGAAATGAAAAGAAGAGGAAAAAAATAAATAAAAGATAATATGAATTTAAACGGAACAGACATAATCATCAAGTTTCCTAGGTTTAACAATGTTCCTCCCAAAACTACTGACTCTACCTTCATTGATATCAAATTGAATATCAGGAAGACTGACAGCACTGGCATTATTTACATGACTTTGTTCTAGATCTTGAGTAAAAACACTGGGAAGAGAAACTTGGTTACAAGTAGTATCGGAAGTGAGCCACCAATACTTATCTGGATGGATCTCAAAATCGTTATCAGGTACAGTTTCACACATATCAAAATTTTTAGTTAACGCAAGTTTGCTCATATGATAAATAGAACCATCCGCTAACTGAACTGTATTTTTATTTACTTTAACAATTTTCTTAGGTGAACTAAACCTGTTTTTTCCTTTAGGAATTTTCCTACTGGATTTAACTCGTACCCATTGGCCTTCCTGTATAGTAACGTCTTTGACGCCATGTTTTTTGTTAAAATAAGCGATGTTTTTCTGCTGAGAATTTGTAATGCGTTCTTTGATATCAGCAGCTTGCCAATTTACTTTGTTCCCCTTGTTCATCCAACCAGGGTTAACTTTTGAAAGGGGAATGCTGCCTCTCATGACACCAAATGGACTAAAACCAGTTGAATCATGGACAGTGACTCTGTAACTCCATACCATCTTCATTAATTCAATATCCAAATTCTTTTTGTTATGCAAAGCTTGTTGTAAAGTGCCTTTAATAACTCTGTTGAATCTTTCCACAACAGCATTTCCCCTAGGATGATAAAGTGCTGTGAATTTATGTTCAATGCCAGCATAACTCAAAAAATTCTTCATTTCTAAAGATTTAAATTGAACACCATTATCGGTGAGTAAAGATTTTGGAAAACCTTCTCCAATAAAAATACTTTCAAGAAATGTAATTACAGAACATGTGTCGACTTTTGTTACTACTCTCAATTCTAACCATTTTGAAAACATATCCATTAAAACAATAATGAATTTTTGAGAACCATCGTCCCAAGAAACAGGCCCCATAATGTCCAAGGCGACAACCTCCCACGGTAAGTTGGGACAAGCAAGAGAGCTTAAAGGTGGGTTTAAAGTTTTTTGTGATTTGTCTGCTGTTACACAATCAGCACATGATCTTACAAAACGTTCAGTTTCGATATCAATTTTGGGCCACCAATATAAAGATTTGATATTGCGTTTGGTACGGGAAATGCCAGGATGTCCTTCATGGCAAAGTGCGATGATTTTATTTCTTAAAACGGAAGGTGGAATAATTTTTTCTCCTCTCACTAGGAACATCCCATCAAAACTCAATTCATTTCGTACCTCCCAAAATGCTTTTAACTCACCCAGAAGTTCATTTTTTAAACAATCCATCCATCCATTCTCAATTTTATGTTTAACAGATTGTAAAGTTTCGTCTTTACATTGTGCATCTAACCACTCTTTTTCTTGCAATCCTTTACAATTTTCATTTACAAAAATTCCAGCGACACATACATCATTCCACGGATTTGTGTCAATCTCTGTTAAGGGCAAAGACATTCTGCTCAAAAAATCTGCAGTTGTGTTCATTTTCCCTGGAACATACTGCACTTTATAGATGAAATCTTGTAGCCTCATAGATAATCTGGCAATCCTAGCAGATGCCCTTGACAACCCCTCAGTGGTAAGTACCTTCGTCAAAGGTTTGTGGTCTGTACGTACCACAAATTCCCTTCCCCAAACAAACTTCCTAAAGTGCTCAAGAGCCCATACACAAGCTAGAGTCTCCTTTCGATAACTGAATACTTTTCTTCAGTGGGAGATAATGATCTGGAAGCAAAAGCAATAACACTTTCACCACCAGTCTCATTGACTTGAGTAAGGACTGCACCTAAACCTTTTCCACTAGCGTCGGTGGTAATGAAAGTTTTGGCAAAAGGATTAAATCCTTTTAGTGCAGGAGATTTTGCAATAGCAGATTTGATTTCAAGAAAAGAGATTTGACAGAGGTTAGACCAAACGAACGTACTCTTGTTCTTCAATAAAGAACGCATTTCATGTGTCTTTTCAGAGAACTTGTCTACAAATTTAGAGTAGTATTCCGCAAGGCCTAAAAAAGAGCAGAGTTCATCTTTATTCTGAGGCGGTGGAGCTTTGAGAATAGCCTCAATCAATTTTTCTTTAGGTTTAATACCATCGTGACCAATTTCATGACCTAAGTAAGTAACTTTGGATTCAGCAAACTTACACTTGCTGATTTCACCTGTTAAACCCTTCTTATCGAGTACCTGCAAAACCATTCTTAAAGTGTCATCGTGATGTTTTTCGTTTTTCCCATGATAAGAATATCATCTTGGAAAAATATTACATCACGGATGTCTCCAAACAACTGTGTCATGAGTCTTTGAAAAACAGCTGCCGCCGATGCCAATCCAAATGGCATGCGACGGAACTGATAACATCCAAATGGTGTACAAAACGCAGTTAACTGTTTGCACTCAGGGTCCAGCATTATTTGATGATATGCTGACGAGAGATCAAGCGTGGAAAACCACTTAGCATCTCTCGTCAAGGACAACATTTCATCAATGCGAGGCAACGGAAATTGATCCACTATGATGTTATTGTTCAACCCTCTTAAATCTACACACAAACGGACTTTGCCATTGGAGCGCCTAGCGACGACCAACGGAGAGATCCATTCGGAGGATTCGACGGGTTCTATTATATGAGCTTTAATTAATTTATCTAATTCAAGCTTAACTTCATCTCTTACAATGAGTGGAATATTCCGTGCTTTATGAATTTTGGGAACAGCATCACTTTTCAATCTGATGGAGTGCAAAAAACCTTTCAATTTACCAATTTTCCCACTAAAAACATTAGGAAATTCATTTAATACCCATTTCTTGGTGTCTTCTGCCTCACAAGCTACCAAAACTTGTTCTGGACTATTTGGGTCTAAAATTATATTTAATTTACGTTGGTCCTTCCACCCAAGTACGGATGGACCTTCCTTGGCCACATACAATTTACATAAGGCATGTCTACCTTTAAACCTGAAAACCAATTCTCTAAATCCTAGGATGTCAATCTTTTCACCCGTATAGCTTTCAGGATTTATGTCAGATTCTACTAACTGACATCCAATGATGGAACTAAAGTGTTGTAACCAGACATTTTCCGCAATAATCGTGTAAGGCGAACCGGAGTCCGCAGCGACTTGTACTGTAACACCACCAAAGGAAATCCAACATAAAGGTTTGTTATCTCCTTCTCCAGAAATTTTTAAAACAACCTTTTTTTTAGAGTCATACCTACTGTTATCCTCATGCTCACTATCATCAGATGAATACTCATCAATATCACTTTCTTTCACACAAGCTACATTACTCTTCCTTTTATAATTCTTGCACCTGCATGCTCGTGCAAAATGCCCAATTAGCCCACATTCTAAACATTTTGCAGACCTAGCAGGACATTTATCATACCAGGCAGCATGAGAACTACTACCACAGCGGTAACAATTATACTTAGGTTGTTTGTTCTTTACAAAGCGATCACCTTTCTTTAGGTCTTTCTTTTCATATTTGTAATCATTACTATGAGAAGTTTTGCTTTTAGTTTCTGAGATTTTGTTGACTGTCTCACTACTATCTTTTTTTCTGTAGACAAAGTAGCTTTAGCGCAGCGCTCTGACAATTCAGCTTTTTTTTACAATAGCTATGATGTCCTTTAGACTAGACTCCCCTTCCACCCACAATCTATCTTGAATGGCTTTGTTGTTGGCATACATAACTATTTGGTCTCTAACAAGTTCCTCATGTAAAGTACCAAATTTACAATTTATAGATAACTTCCTTAGGGCAGAAACGTAATCTTCAATGGACTCATGTTTCTCTTGCTTCCTCTGAAAGAAAGCATGACGCATTACGCCAACGCAAACTGCAGGAGAAAAGTGTTCGTCTAAGTCTAATAATGCGGCTTTAAATACATCAATATCACCGGATCTGTCCTTTTTTGTAATTGACCAAAAATTCGAAGCCCTTCGGGACCAAGGCAATACATCATAACTCTCTTTTTCCTCTCATGAGTATACGATCCACTGTAGTCCTCAAGATTAGCAATATAATTTAAAAAGTACTCTTTCCATTCATTCCATTGAATGATGGGCTCTCCTGGAGATGACAAGAATTCTTTTGGAGTGCTGAGATGCAAAACAGAATCACCACGTGGGGGTGCTTCGCTTCGAGGATTAGCTTCTGTGGTCATCGTTGCAGTAAAATAGAAAGAATTGTGGCAAATGTACTTACTATTTCTTTGTCCTCTTGAAAGGAATGGTCCGGTGTGTAAATTATGTGAAAATCCAAGCAGGAAATCCACCGGTGAGCTTCGAGGGTCTGAAACGCTGTGTTGCCCTGGTAACTGAAAATCAAGATGGCGCCGCGTAAGGTTATGACCTTCGTGATGACATCAATGCGCACGTTTGACTAGCGCACGTTAGACTAGCGTACGAGAACGTCATGAAGCAGAGCTCACGGACAATGCCGCTCGAGCCTCCAGAACGCTGGTATTTGAACCAATACAACTCGCAGCCAAGACAGTTAACCGTTGCAGCAACAGGCAAGCAAATACTTCAAATAATTCCTTTTTCGTATTTTTTGCTTACCGGAAAACGTAGTTTGTTGCTGTTTAAATGTTCAAGCTTTCTCCGAATGCTGGGTGATTCGTTGTGGAATAATAATTAAAAGAAACATGACCTCCGATTGTCCAAGTTGTAAAAATAAGCGTGGATTCACTCGAGGTTACCTCCCGCTCGTCGCCATATTCTGTAGTAAATACTCAGGAGCGCTCTTAATGTAAGATAGTGGTTTATTGGCAACCTCGTCCAGCAGTCACGGGAAGCTGTGAACACATCCTCTGCTACACCTCATCTGATCATAACATTCTCTACCTCTACTGGAATACAGAATACAAGAACACTCTACATTCTACAATTACATTCTACACAGTACTATGCGCTAAACTACATTACTACATTTCCCCAGGATTCTTATTCCAGTTGCATGTGCGTTCTTGGTGAGTGTGCTTCTTTGTTAGTTCGGGACATGCAGGCCGAATCGCACAAGAGAGTGGTTGGTACAGGTGAGAGGGGGTGGGCTTGTCCACCGTGATGTCAGAGAAGTTGGAGAACACAGGGTAGAGGAGGTGTGCAGCTACATGGGTGAGGTTGTTTATTCGTTGGGCAAGTCTGATTACGATGAGGGTTTCCAGTAGGATGGTAGTGTTGACATTGTTGTGGTCCTAAAGGTGGAAGTTGAGGTCACTGAGGAGGAAGATGGAGCTGGAGGGGAGCCGAAGTGGGACTTCATCGCCCCACTGGAGCTCACCTGCAGCTCCTGTAACCCAAAGAAGGGAATACTGTTAAAAGCAAAATGACAATTATGAACATTACCTGCGCCATCTTGTCTGGTGAAATTCTATGTGCACATAAGTTACAGTCATTTTAATCTATCACAGCCATTTTGTACTCTGTTGGTCACCTTTGTTTCACCCTGCCCTTACTAGCATCCCTCTGACCCTCTGACCGACCTGGTATGTGTGCTGGGGGTTATAAACTCTATTGCCACAACAAACCTCAGCGCCACTTGCTGCCACAAACTCGTTTTCCTCTCATCCCTGTTTTCAGACAAGCCTTTGGACGCTCTACCCTTCACTACACCTAGTTACACAAACAGGTTCCAAACACCAAAAAGACTCTTGCAAAATGATTTATTGCACTGCAAACAGCAAGACTTGTTGTTACCAACAATGGGACCTGTTTTTATCAACAGAACGGACTCTTAGATCTGACCGGTCTCACATGTTTTAGACCCTGAAGCAAGGTCCAGCTGCAAGATAAGATTGTCTGTTTGACCTGGGTGGGAAGAGAATTACTGTTGGGCTTGTGTGACAACCTGCCCGGGCGGGGACCCCAAGCTTTTGTAACCATGTTGATCAAACAAATGCATTGTGTCAAACCTGTATAAAAGGAAGAGCCAAGGGAGTTGTCAGCAGAACACTTCCCTCAGACATCCCGGTGTCTCAGTTGACGTGATCTCCTCATGAGAAATAAACCTCTTTCTTGTCTTCCAGTTTCCAGCGCCTTGCCTCATTATTTTGATAGCGAACCCAAAGTGAATTAGAGGTGGAACCCTGCACCGGGCAGCACTGAGGGTCTTAGAAGACTCGCTGCCTTTCACAATACTGGCACTGTCACCCAAAAAAAGGGTATCTTGGCACCAGAACCATAGTAGCAAACGGCAAAGACTGGTATATTAGTGCTGGGAACAACCCCATTTTTGGTGATAACAGTAATAAAATAGCTGTTTGGGTAGGTGATGCACTTGAAATATCATCTGCTTCCTTCTGTCCGCATTTACCCAACTTTAGAGAGTTAGCTATTGGGAGGAGAATTCGATATGCCATAAGCACAAAATATACGTGAAAATAAATAATTTGGTGCAACTTTAGAGAGGTAGAAGAATGCGAAAAGTATAGATCACAAGACTGCTAAAAAAGAGCACCTTTTCCAAGTCTTGATATAAAACCAGTGAGTCATATTACAATAATGATTATTAGTCAGGTTAGTTAAGAAAGGATCTGAACTGTCTCTAAGTGCCGTAATATAGTTGTTTATTTTAATACATCTCAACGGTGTTCAGGGAGATGAACGGCTGAGTTGGCCCTCCTGTTACTGAAACGTCGAATTTCATGTGTTTGGCCAGTCACTTAGCCCATTTGAGCTACCGTACCAGAAAATCGAAAAACGTCTGGTTCCCAATTATTATACTTGTTGTAGTTGTTTTTGCTCATAGTTTAATCTATTCATGGAGGAAGTGTAAAAAATACACAGATTCAGGGTGGCGTTTGGAATATATACCCATTTCAATAATTCCATTACGGCCATGTTAACGATGTGTGACAGTCGCGAACAATCAAGTAGAGTTTTTTTTATTTTTAGGTCGCTGATTACTTTTACCATGTTGTGCTGAGGTTTGTTGTCTGTCTTTGGTGATCTGCTAAGCAGGGCGGAACGCGCGCTAGCCTCACTACTGCGCTTCCATTTTGCACCGACACAAACAATCGTTCTTCGGAAACTCGCAGATGTTCGCAGGCTCAACCGGCCCCGAGAAGGGTAGCAATACGGTAGGGTGTTTTATTACGAGTGTCACGGAGACGGCGTGAAAAATCAAGAGCCACGGGCAGTAAGCTGCGGCGGGTCAATAATGTTCACTGAGACATTGTGCAGACAGTCAACAGCGAGGCCCGAGGTTCTTCTGGGAGCGCCGCAAACAGCTGAAGGGCAAATCAATACAGGCATGGGAAGGACCCTGCCCCGCTCGACTCCCCGACACACCACTGCCTCCCCAGCAAAGGGACCGAATTCAGGCCGCCTCTACTGGCAGCTTCACCCGGGAGAGGCCCTGCGCCCAACTCTGAAATCCCATTTTTAGGGCTAGTTATCTTTATACACGCACGGCAGGCCGTCCGCCCCTAAGAAGCACAACAACGAATCGGTATGGGGGACATATCGAGGGAAGACGCTTTAAGACACAAAAGACGGACTTCTGAATGATGCTTGGACAGAAGAAGCGGCAGGCTCCATCAGCTCTTATCAGGCATCAAATGCTAGGTTTCTGTTGATCGACAGCGGCTTTAAATCTGCAACGGACCAACCTCTGCACGCGGAAAGGTTACCTTGAATCACACACGTTAAGTATATTTTTACACCGAGAAGACAGTATTGCTTAATTATGGCCTGGAAATTAATAGAGGTGACAGGTTAAATGGCAGCATTTTATCGCTGCGTTTTCAAGGTATTCAACCTTCTTTAAAGGTCGGCATTTTAAAAATGAACCGATTGGCTAACTGGAATCAAGCGCTGCGCGTGGATGCGACAGTTCCATCGGCACGCGGAAATTGATTTTTTTTTCTCACTAAATCACGCCATCAGCCAAAACACAGTAGTGGTTCAACTCAACGGTGGGCACATTACAGCTGGGTGAGGAACCGCTATGTGCGGATTATGAAAATTACTGGCATGGCGCCCTCGCGCGCGAGGCCCCTATTTCACTTCTCACCGTATTATGAAACATTTATGGCAAAGAAAGTATTGTTGATTTATTGCTGCTTAGGAAAAATGTGATTCGCCACATCCATCATTCGGTTCCTCGTTAGATGTAATTTCTCAGCTGCAGGGTAGATGACATTCTTCATGGAAATGGAGATCGCCAGTGTTCTGGAGAATTAACACATACACTGGAGGAGGGGGGTGGCAAGGGCGGTGACGCCCTGACGGGGGCGTGACTACGAGCGTTGCGAAACCACCTCCCTTTAATATAGCGCGAGTTTTAGGTCTGGCTTCACACTACAGCTGTTGGTAGCCTTATGTAATCAACAGAAAAACATCTTTCAGAAATACTGCAGAAAGAATGGATTAGCCTCCGCCCTTAAGTACAACATTAGGTTGGGCAGCAGGTGTTTGCTTCCACTGAAAAAGAGCGCCCTTATTGAACTAGCTTATGGTCAGTACAGCAGGACTCCGTTTGGTTATGGTGGCAAGCCAATTATCAGGGATATAGGCTTGATCTTTTTTATTATGAAAGGTTCTAATAAAGGCTGTAGCCCTGACATTTATAGTAAATATATGGTAAAGACAATAGGCACTTATAGGTGGATTGTTATTACTGAGTATTAAAGCGGGCAGAGAGGTATTCTGTTACTTGGAATGTCTCAGATTTTGTTAGTATGCAAAGGTTTTGATGTTGGTCAGCACCTCTTACAAACCCTGGAGACAGAAAACTTGCACTGTGATAATCCTTGTTATGCCTTTTTCAGGATGGATAGTACCTTGTTTAGCCAAATTTAATTTTGCATACATGAGTACTTTTATGGTTGTATGCTGGATGGTTTCTTGTGGGGGAGCTTAGGCTCAAAGCAGCAGGGCTAAGATGGTTATTATGACAAGTCATTGATAATGGCTACATGACTGATTGGTTCCCTGGGAAAAGTAACGTCGGAAGCCATAGGTCTGATCTGTTTATTATGAAACATTATTACAAACAGCAGGCCTGGCTAATTTATTCTGAAAAGCATTGTTAAAGACAACAGGCATTCAACAGCAGATTCATATTGGATTGTGTTACAGACTGTACGCAGGTATTTTGTTAAATCTCACAGATTACTGTAGTATGCAAGGGTTTTGCGTTGGTCACCCCCTTGTACAAATCCCTTGGGGTAGAAGATTTTCACTGTGATAATCCGTGTTAGGCCCAGTGGCGGCTGGTGAGGTCTGTGAGTGGTGTGGCTGGGCTTGGTATAGTGGGGGAGGCGGGGGGAAGGTTGGCCTATGGGGAGTTACATCTGCCTGTGCCCAGTCCTGCAGGTGAACACTCTACTAGACATAGGTGTCCCAGGGTACACAGCAGTATGGTCACAAATTCGTTTTTGCAACCAGTTCAACTGCGTTATATATATCTCCTACTGCCGATAGCCAGTAGGTAGTTATAGTTAGGACCAAAGAAGACTAATGTTAATTAATACCGTTTAGCCAATTAATTTTTAGTCAGTGCTCTGTCCTTTATCCTTTTAGCTCATGTCACTATGATTGCTTTACCCTACCACTTGAATGGAGACATATATATATCTCCATCAAAGATGGATCATCTTTGGTCCTAACTATATATATAGTCCGATCCCACTCTCCACATGAAGGGGCTGACACTTGCCCGGTGAAAAAGAAGAAACTTTATTGCCAATTCTTCAGCGCAAGATATATATCCGAGAGGGCCATTCCACTTGGGGCAACCTTTTTGTTGGATATATATATATATATATATATATATTTTAAACAATCGCCCTAAGCATTTCTGGAACGCACTCGACAGGCTGCTGAAAACCTAAGGGTTTATTAAAAATTGGCAACCAGCAAACTTCGTCCGGTTCTTTAAACTTCACTTGCCGACGCGTTTCAAGGTTACGACCTCTTCCTCATGGGCAGCTGATAGAAAGTCTCAGAGTGCTCTGCATGCTATTTATGTAAAGTACCTTCCCACAGTGGGCGTTTATTTAGTACAAACTTCGTGTGATGCATGCTGGATTATTGAGTCCATAACGAGCCTTTTGGACCCTCAGTGGTTTCTGTAGACTTCCATTACAGCATGTATTTCTTTCCCTTTAGTAGGGCTTTCTCCGGATTCGTTGCTGATTATTGTATGCCTCAACAGCTGTGCTTTGAGTGCGGAACCGTTCCCACCAAAGCCTCTCTTCCTTCCGAGATGGTGCGCCAGCACGGCAAGGCTGCCGCGTAATCCATTTTAAACAATCGCCCTAAGCATTTCTGGAACGCACTCGACAGGCTGCTGAAAACCTAAGGGTTTATTAAAAATTGGCAACCAGCAAACTTCGTCCGGTTCTTTAAACTTCACTTGCCGACGCGTTTCAAGGTTACGACCTCTTCCTCATGGGCAGCTGATAGAAAGTCTCAGAGTGCTCTGCATGCTATTTATGTAAAGTACCTTCCCACAGTGGGCGTTTATTTAGTACAAACTTCGTGTGATGCATGCTGGATTATTGAGTCCATAACGAGCCTTTTTGGACCCTCAGTGGTTTCTGTAGACTTCCATTACAGCATGTATTTCTTTCCCTTTAGTAGGGCTTTCTCCGGATTCGTTGCTGATTATTGTATGCCTCAACAGCTGTGCTTTGGTGCGGAATCGTTCCCACCAAAGCCTCTCTTCCTTCCGAGATGGTGCGCCAGCACGGCAAGGCTGCCGCGTAATCCATTTTAAACAATCGCCCTAAGCATTTCTGAACGCACTCGACAGGCTGCTGAAAACCTAAGGGTTTATTAAAAATTGGCAACCAGCAAACTTCGTCCGGTTCTTTAAACTTCACTTGCCGACGCGTTTCAAGGTTACGACCTCTTCCTCATGGGCAGCTGATAGAAAGTCTCAGAGTGCTCTGCATGCTATTTATGTAAAGTACCTTCCCACAGTGGGCGTTTATTTAGTACAAACTTCGTGTGATGCATGCTGGATTATTGAGTCCATAACGAGCCTTTTGGACCCTCAGTGGTTTCTGTAGACTTCCATTACAGCATGTATTTCTTTCCCTTTAGTAGGGCTTTCTCCGGATTCGTTGCTGATTATTGTATGCCTCAACAGCTGTGCTTTTGGTGCGGAACCGTTCCCACCAAAGCCTCTCTTCCTTCCGAGATGGTGCGCCAGCACGCAAGGCTGCCGCGTAATCCATTTTAAACAATCGCCCTAAGCATTTCTGGAACGCACTCGACAGGCTGCTGAAAACCTAAGGGTTTATTAAAAATTGGCAACCAGCAAACTTCGTCCGGTTCTTTAAACTTCACTTGCCGACGCGTTTCAAGGTTACGACCTCTTCCTCATGGGCAGCTGATAGAAAGTCTCAGAGTGCTCTGCATGCTATTTATGTAAAGTACCTTCCCACAGTGGGCGTTTATTTAGTACAAACTTCGTGTGATGCATGCTGGATTATTGAGTCCATAACGAGCCTTTTGGACCCTCAGTGGTTTCTGTAGACTTCCATTACAGCATGTATTTCTTTCCCTTTAGTAGGGCTTTCTCCGGATTCGTTGCTGATTATTGTATGCCTCAACAGCTGTGCTTTTGGTGCGGAACCGTTCCCACCAAAGCCTCTCTTCCTCCGAGATGGTGCGCCAGCACGGCAAGGCTGCCGCGTAATCCATTTTAAACAATCGCCTAAGCATTTCTGGAACGCACTCGACAGGCTGCTGAAAACCTAAGGGTTTATTAAAATTGGCAACCAGCAAACTTCGTCCGGTTCTTTAAACTTCACTTGCCGACGCGTTTCAAGGTTACGACCTCTTCCTCATGGGCAGCTGATAGAAAGTCTCAGAGTGCTCTGCATGCTATTTATGTAAAGTACCTTCCCACAGTGGGCGTTTATTTAGTACAAACTTCGTGTGATGCATGCTGGATTATTGAGTCCATAACGAGCCTTTTTGGACCCTCAGTGGTTTCTGTAGACTTCCATTACAGCATGTATTTCTTTCCCTTTAGTAGGGCTTTCTCCGGATTCGTTGCTGATTATTGTATGCCTCAACAGCTGTGCTTTTGGTGCGGAACCGTTCCCACCAAAGCCTCTCTTCCTTCCGAGATGGTGCGCCAGCACGGCAAGGCTGCCGCGTAATCCATTTTAAACAATCGCCCTAAGCATTTCTGGAACGCACTCGACAGGCTGCTGAAAACCTAAGGGTTTATTAAAAATTGGCAACCAGCAAACTTCGTCCGGTTCTTTAAACTTCACTTGCCGACGCGTTTCAAGGTTACGACCTCTTCCTCATGGGCAGCTGATAGAAAGTCTCAGAGTGCTCTGCATGCTATTTATGTAAAGTACCTTCCCACAGTGGGCGTTTATTTAGTACAAACTTCGTGTGATGCATGCTGGATTATTGAGTCCATAATCGAGCCTTTTGGACCCTCAGTGGTTTCTGTAGACTTCCATTACAGCATGTATTTCTTTCCCTTTAGTAGGGCTTTCTCCGGATTCGTTGCTGATTATTGTATGCCTCAACAGCTGTGCTTTTGGTGCGGAACCGTTCCCACCAAAGCCTCTCTTCCTTCCGAGATGGTGCGCCAGCTGTTGAGGCATACAATAATCAGCAACGAATCCGGAGAAAGCCCTACTAAAGGGAAAGAAATACATGCTGTAATGGAAGTCTACAGAAACCACTGAGGGTCCAAAAAGGCTCGTTATGGACTCAATAATCCAGCATGCATCACACGAAGTTTGTACTAAATAAACGCCCACTGTGGGAAGGTACTTTACATAAATAGCATGCAGAGCACTCTGAGACTTTCTATCAGCTGCCCATGAGGAAGAGGTCGTAACCTTGAAACGCGTCGGCAAGTGAAGTTTAAAGAACCGGACGAAGTTTGCTGGTTGCCAATTTTTAATAAACCCTTAGGTTTTCAGCAGCCTGTCGAGTGCGTTCCAGAAATGCTTAGGGCGATTGTTTAAAATGGATTACGCGGCAGCCTTGCCGTGCTGGCGCACCATCTCGGAAGGAAGAGAGGCTTTGGTGGGAACGGTTCCGCACTAAAGCACAGCTGTTGAGGCATACAATAATCAGCAACGAATCCGGAGAAAGCCCTACTAAAGGGAAAGAAATACATGCTGTAATGGAAGTCTACAGAAACCACTGAGGGTCCAAAAAGGCTCGTTATGGACTCAATAATCCAGCATGCATCACACGAAGTTTGTACTAAATAAACGCCCACTGTGGGAAGGTACTTTACATAAATAGCATGCAGAGCACTCTGAGACTTTCTATCAGCTGCCCATGAGGAAGAGGTCGTAACCTTGAAACGCGTCGGCAAGTGAAGTTTAAAGAACCGGACGAAGTTTGCTGGTTGCCAATTTTTAATAAACCCTTAGGTTTTCAGCAGCCTGTCGAGTGCGTTCCAGAAATGCTTAGGGCGATTGTTTAAAATGGATTACGCGGCAGCCTTGCCGTGCTGGCGCACCATCTCGGAAGGAAGAGAGGCTTTGGTGGGAACGGTTCCGCACCAAAGCACAGCTGTTGAGGCATACAATAATCAGCAACGAATCCGGAGAAAGCCCTACTAAAGGGAAAGAAATACATGCTGTAATGGAAGTCTACAGAAACCACTGAGGGTCCAAAAAGGCTCGTTATGGACTCAATAATCCAGCATGCATCACACGAAGTTTGTACTAAATAAACGCCCACTGTGGGAAGGTACTTTACATAAATAGCATGCAGAGCACTCTGAGACTTTCTATCAGCTGCCCATGAGGAAGAGGTCGTAACCTTGAAACGCGTCGGCAAGTGAAGTTTAAAGAACCGGACGAAGTTTGCTGGTTGCCAATTTTTAATAAACCCTTAGGTTTTCAGCAGCCTGTCGAGTGCGTTCCAGAAATGCTTAGGGCGATTGTTTAAAATGGATTACGCGGCAGCCTTGCCGTGCTGGCGCACCATCTCGGAAGGAAGAGAGGCTTTGGTGGGAACGGTTCCGCACCAAAAGCACAGCTGTTGAGGCATACAATAATCAGCAACGAATCCGGAGAAAGCCCTACTAAAGGGAAAGAAATACATGCTGTAATGGAAGTCTACAGAAACCACTGAGGGTCCAAAAAGGCTCGTTATGGACTCAATAATCCAGCATGCATCACACGAAGTTTGTACTAAATAAACGCCCACTGTGGGAAGGTACTTTACATAAATAGCATGCAGAGCACTCTGAGACTTTCTATCAGCTGCCCATGAGGAAGAGGTCGTAACCTTGAAACGCGTCGGCAAGTGAAGTTTAAAGAACCGGACGAAGTTTGCTGGTTGCCAATTTTTAATAAACCCTTAGGTTTTCAGCAGCCTGTCGAGTGCGTTCCAGAAATGCTTAGGGCGATTGTTTAAAATGGATTACGCGGCAGCCTTGCCGTGCTGGCGCACCATCTCGGAAGGAAGAGAGGCTTTGGTGGGAACGGTTCCGCACCAAAAGCACAGCTGTTGAGGCATACAATAATCAGCAACGAATCCGGAGAAAGCCCTACTAAAGGGAAAGAAATACATGCTGTAATGGAAGTCTACAGAAACCACTGAGGGTCCAAAAGGCTCGTTATGGACTCAATAATCCAGCATGCATCACACGAAGTTTGTACTAAATAAACGCCCACTGTGGGAAGGTACTTTACATAAATAGCATGCAGAGCACTCTGAGACTTTCTATCAGCTGCCCATGAGGAAGAGGTCGTAACCTTGAAACGCGTCGGCAAGTGAAGTTTAAAGAACCGGACGAAGTTTGCTGGTTGCCAATTTTTAATAAACCCTTAGGTTTTCAGCAGCCTGTCGAGTGCGTTCCAGAAATGCTTAGGGCGATTGTTTAAAATAAAATATATATATATATATATATATATTCACTGAAAAAACCATAGGTTTTAGGGACAGTTATAGTTAGTTGGACATTGCACTCGTCCAAAACCCGTGAAATTCCCCTGTTATAGTTAGTTCAGCTAACTATAACTCGTGCCCCGCAATGCACTGCTGATGACGTCACATATTACATCACTCATGACATGGTCAGTGACATCACTGATGACATCACTGATGACATCTCAAATGACATCACTGATGACATCACTGATGACATCATCCAGTGACTGTTTCTGTAAAGTTTAAATATGTTTAATATATATAGGGAAAGGCATATTGAAGAATGAGTGGGTGTATAAGTGTCTGAATGGATGATTTAGTACGTGAGTGACTGACTCTACAAGTGAGTGATTAAACGTATCTTACTGAATGCATGGGTTAGTGACTAAACTGTGTGAATGTCTGTATCCGTCTGTTTGTTGGTGTGTAAGTGGATGCATGGATTTGCGAATAGCTACATGAGTGTCTATATGGGTTATTGATTGGTTCTCTGAGTATCTGTATGGCTGCCTGAGTGTTTGTGTGTGTGTGGGGTGTGTGTGACTCTATACATAGATGTGTGAGTGGGTGATTCACTGGGTGCATGATTTCAAGAGTGCATCTGTGATGGACTGCTTGGGTGGGTGAGTGTGTGTATGGGTGTGTTAGTGAGTGAATGTATATCTCAGTGGTACATGTGCGAGTAACTACATATGTAAAAGGCAGTATATATGTGTGTTAGAGTATTTAAATGGCTATAAGTGAGAGTGTGTTATTGTGAGAGTGGCTGTATGGATGCGTGTGTGCTTGTATCAGTTATTGTATAAGAGCGTAAGAATGTGCTAGTATTTGTATGAGTAAGTGAGCTGGTGTGTGTATAACTGTATAGGTGAGTAAATGGGTGTGTGATTAATTTTTTGCATGACTGACTAGGTGTGTGAGTACCTCTATGGATGAGTGGCGGTGTGTGAGTGTTTATATAGGTGTATGAGTGCATATGATAGTCCTGTACTGAGTGACTGTAAGTATGAGTGACTGTACAGGTGAGTGAGTGGATGTGTGTGTAGACCTAAGAATCAGTGAGTGGGTATGTAGTTTTTGGTGTTGGAGTGTCTATGGTTTTGAGAATGGCAGTCTGTAATTTAGAGTGGGTGTATCAAAAGTTATATTAGGGTGTGAGAAGATGCATGAAATTATCACATGGATGATGTAATCAGTGATGTCATTTGAGATGTCATCAGTGATGTCATCAGTGATGTCACTGACCATGTCATGAGTGATGTAATATGTGACGTCATCAGCAGTGCATTGCGGGGCACGAGTTATAGTTAGCTGAACTAACTATAACAGGGGAATTTCACGGGTTTTGGACGAGTGCAATGTCCAACTAACTATAACTGTCCCTAAAACCTATGGTTTTTTCAGTGAATTTCAAAGGTTTTTTAAATGCTAATTTCTAACTATAACGTGTCTGAAACCTATGGTTTTTCAGTGAATTTCAAAGGTTTTTAAATGCTAATTTCTAACTATAACGTGCCTGAAACCTATGGTTTTTTCAGTGAATTTCAAAGGTTTTATAAATGCTAATTTCTAACTATAACGTGCCTGAAACCTATGTTTTTTTCAGTGAATTTCAAAGTTTTTTTAAATGCTAATTTCTAACTATAACGTGCCTGAAAACTATGATTTTTTAAGTGAATTTCAAAGGTTTTTTAAATGCTAGTTTCTAACTATGCCAACAGAGGTAGGACATGTGAAGAAAGAAGAAAAAACGCACAGAAAGAAGCAAAAGATGTGCAGAAAGAACCAACAGAGGAGCAGAAAGAGGCCTTGTTGCAAAATCATCCTGTGCCCACAACTTTTTCAGACGGGTACTGGTGGTAACTGACTCTGACTAACCAGAGCCAGTGCGCGTTTGCACAGTGGTGAAGGGAGGGGGGGCCTGAGGTGACATGTGGGCAAACGCGCCCCATGGCGCGTTTTAAGTTGCGGGATTAAGTCCCCTTGAATCCTGAGGGTCCCTGGGGCCCAACTAGCCCCCAGGTACCTACAGTTAGGACCACAGAGCTGAGTTGCAGAGAGGCGTTCCGAGGCCACGCACCTTTTTCACCTCTCTGCAACGCACCTCTGTTGTGCTTACTGAAGGTACCTGGTGGGCTAGTTGGCCCCCAGGATTCAAAGGGAATTAACTCCCCAACTTAAAACGCACCACAGGGCGTGTTTGCGCACAAGTCACCTGAGGCCCCGCCCCCTCCCTTCACCACTGTGCAAACGCGCCCCGTGGCACGTTTTAAGTTGGGGGATTAGGTCACCTTGAATCCTGAGAGTCCCTGGGGCCCAACCAGCCCACCAGGTACTTCCAGTAAGCACCACAGGCCTGCATTACAACGCCTGTAACAAATTGTGCAGTTGTGTTTAGGTAGTGAAGAGGGTCATGCTGGGGGTAGTGTTTTAGGGTTTAGGGTAGTGCAGTGGTGTTTGTGTAGTGTAGGGGTCATGCTGGGGGTAGATTTAGGGTTTAGGGTAGTGCAGTGGTGTTTGGGTAGTGTAGGGAGTTGTGCTGGGGGAGTGTTTTAGGGTTTAGGGTAGTACAGTGGTGTTTGGGTAGTGTAGGGGGTCGTGCTGGGGTCAGTGTTTTAGGGTTTTAGGGTTTAGGGTAGTGCAGTGGTGTTTGGGTAGTGTAGGGGATACTGCTGGGGGTAGTGTTTTAGGGTTTAGGGTAGTGCAATGGTGTTTGGGTAGTGTAGGGGGTACTGCTGGGGGTAGTGTTTTAGGGTTTAGGGTAGTGCAGTGGTGTTTGGGTAGCGTAGGGGGTACTGCTGGGGGTAGTGTTTTATGGTTTAGGGTAGTGCAGTGGTGTTTGTGTAGTGTAGGGGTTCGTGCTGGGGGTAGTTTTTTAGGGTTTAGGGTAGTGCAGTGGTGTTTGTGTAATGAAGGAGGTCGTGTTTTAGGGTTTAGGGTAGTGCAGTGGTCTTTGGGTAGTGTAGGGAGTCGTGCGGGGGGTATTGTTTTAGAGTTTAGGGTAGTGCAGTGGTCTTTGGGTAGTGTAGGGGGTTGTGCGGGTGTAATGTGTTTTAGGGATTAGGGTAGTGCATTGGTATTTGGGTAGTGTAGGGGGTCATGCGGGGGTAGTGTTTTAGGGTTTAGGGCAGTGCAGTGGTGTTTAGGTAGTGTAGGGGGTCGTGCTGGGGGAGTGTTTTAGGGTTTAGGGCAGTGCAGTGGTGTTCGGGTAGTGTAGGGGGTCGTGCTGGGGGAGTGTTTTAGGGTTTAGGGCAGTCGTGTTCGGGTAGTGTAGGGGGTCGTGCTGGGGGGGAGTATTTTAGGGTTTAGGGTAGTGCAGTGGTGTTCGGGTAGTGTAGGGGGTCATGCTGGGGGTAGTGTTCTAGGGTTTAGGGCAGTGCAGTGGTGTTCGGGCAGTGTAGGGGGTCGTGCTGGGAGTGGTGTTTCAGGGTTTAGGGCAGTGCAGTGGTGTTCGGGCAGTGTAGGGGGTCATGCTGGGGGTGGTGTTTCAGGGTTTGGGGCAGTGCAGTGGTGTTCGAGCAGTAAAGGGGGTCATGCTGGGGGTGGTGTTTCAGGGTTTAGGGCAGTGCAGTGGTGTTCGGGCAGTGTAGGGGGCGGTGCAGGGGGTGGTGTTTCAGGGTTTAGGGCAGTGCAGTGGGTGGTGTTTCAGGGTTTAGGGCAGTGCAGTGGTGTTCGGGCAGTGTAGGGGGTCGTGCTTCAGGGTTTAGGGCAGTGCAGTGGTGTTCGGGCAGTGTAGGGGGTATTGCAGGGGGTGGTGTTTCAGGGTTTAGGGCAGTACAGTGGTGTTCGGGCATTGTAGGGGGTGGTGCTGGGGCTGGTGTTTCAGAGTCTAGGGCAATGCAGTGGTGTTCGGGCAAAGTAGGTGGTCTTGCTGGGGCTGGTGTTTCAGGGTTTAGGGCAGTGCAGTGGTGTTCAGGCAGTGTAGGGGGTCGTGCTGGGGGTGGTGTTTCAGGGTTTAGGGCAGTGCAGTGGTGTTCGGGCAGTGTAGGGGGTCGTGCTGGGGCTGGTGTTTCAGGGTTTTGGGCAGAGCAGTGGTGTTCGGGCAGTGTAGGGGGTCGTGCTGGGGGTGGTGTTTCACGGTTTAGGGCAGTGCAGTGGTGTTCGGGCAGTGTAGGGGGTCTTGCTGGGGGTGGTGTTTCAGGGTTTAGGGCAGTGCAGTGGTGTTCGGGCAGTGTAGGGGGTCTTGCTGGGGGTGATGGTTCAGGGTTTAGGGCAGTGCAATGGTGTTCGTGCAGTGTAGGGGGTCTTGCTGGGGGTAGTGTTTCAGGGTTTAGGGCAGTGCAGTGGTATTTGTGCAGTGTAGGGGGTCGTGATGGGGGTGGTGTTTCAGGGTTTAGGGCAGTGCAGTAGTGTTCGGGCAGTGTAGGGGGTCATGCAGGGGGTGGTGTTTCAGGGTTTAGGGCAGTGCAGTGGTGTTCTCGCAGTGTAGGGGGTCATGCTGGGGGTGGGGTTTCAGGGTTTAGGGCAGTACAGTGGTGTTCGGGCAGTGTAGGGGGTCGTGCAGGGGGTGGTGTTTCAGGGTTTAGGGCAGTGCAGTGGTGTTCGGGCAGTGTAGGGGGTCGGGCTGGGGCTGGTGTTTCAGGGTTTAGGGCAGTGCAGTGGTGTTCGGGCAGTGTAGGGGGTCTTGCTGGGGGTGGTGTTTCAGGGTTTAGGGCAGTGGTGTTCGGGCAGTGTAGGGGTCTTGCTGGGGGTGATGTTTCAGGGTTTAGGGCAGTGCAGTGGTGTTCGGGCAGTGTAGGGGGTCTTGCTGGGGGTAGTGTTTCAGGGTTTAGGGCAGTGCAGTGGTGTTCGTGCAGTATAGGGGGTCGTGCTGGGGATGGTGTTTCTGGGTTTAGGGCAGTGCAGTAGTGTTCGAGCAGTGTAGGGGGTTGTGCAGGGGGTGGTGTTACAGGGTTTAGGGCAGTGCAGTGGTGTTCAGGCAGTGTAGGGGGTCGTGCTGAGGCTGGTGTTTCACTGTTTAGGGCAGTGCAGTGGTGTTCAGGCAGTGTAGGGGGTCGTGCTGAGGCTGGTGTTTCACTGTTTAGGGCAGTGCAGTGGTGTTCGGGCAGTGTAGGGGGTTGTGCTGGGGCTGGTGTTTCAGGGTTTAGGGCAGGGCAGTGGTGTTCGGGCAGTGTAGGCGGTCGTGCTGGGGCTGGTGTTTCAGGGTTTAGGGCAATGCAGTGGTGTTCGGGCAGTGTAGGGGGTCATGCTGGGGCTGGTGTTTCAGGGTTTAGGGCAGTGCAGTGGTGCTCTGGCAGTGTAGGGGGTCGTGCTGGGGGTGATGTTTCAGGGTTTAGGGTAGTGCAGTGGTGTTCGGGCAGTGTAGGGGGTCGTGCAGGGGCTGGTGTTTCAAGGTTTAGGGCAGTGCAGTGGTGTTCGGGCAGTGTAGGGGTCGTGCTGAGGCTGGTGTTTCAAGGTTTAGGGCAGTGCAGTGGTGTTCGGGCAGTGTAGGGGGTCATGCTGGGGGTAGTGTTTCAGGGTTTAGGGCAGTGCAGTGGTGTTTGGGCAGTGTAGGGGGTCGTGCTGGGGGTGGTGTTTCAGGGTTTAGGTCAGTGGTGTTAGGGCAGTGTAGGGGGTCTTGCTGGGGGTGATGTTTCAGGGTTTAGGGCAGTGCAGTGGTGTTCGGGCAGTGTAGGGGGTCTTGCTGGGGGTAGTGTTTCAGGGTTTAGGGCAGTGCAGTGGTGTCCGGGCAGTGTAGGGGGTCATGCTGGGGGTGGTGTTTCAGGGTTTAGGGCAGTGCAGTGGTGTTCGGGCAGTGTAGGGGGTCGTGAAGGGGTGGTGTTTCAGGGTTTAGGGCAGTGCAGTGGTGTTCGGGCAGTGTAGGGGGTCGTGCTGGGGGTAGTGTTTTAGGGTTTAGGGTAGTGCAGTGGTGCTTGTGTAGTGTAGGGGGTCGTGCTGGGGGTAGTGTTTTAGGGTTTAGGGTAGTGCAGTGGTGTTTGTGTAGTGTAGGGGGTCATGTTTTAGGGTAGTGCAGTGGTGTTTGGATAGTGTAGGGGGTTGTGCTGGGGGTAGTGTTTTAGGATTTAGGTTAGTGCAGTGGTGTTTGGGTAGTGTAGGGGGTCGTGCTGGGGGTAGTGTTTTAGGGTTTAGGGTAGTGCAGTGGTGTTTGTGTAGTGTAGGGGGTCGTGCTGGGGTAGTGTTTTAGGGTTTAGGGTAGTGCAGTGGTGTTTGTGTAGTGTAGGGGGTCGTGCTGGGGGTAGTGTTTTAGGGTTTAGGGTAGTGCAGTGGTGCTTGTGTAGTGTAGGAGGTCGTGCTGGGGGTAGTGTTTTAGGGTTTAGGGTAGTGCAGTGGTGTTTGTGTAGTGTAGGGGGTCATGTTTTAGGGTAGTGCAGTGGTGTTTGGGTAGTGTAGGGGGTCGTGCTGGTGGTAGTGTTTTAGGATTTAGGTTAGTGCAGTGGTGTTGGGGTAGTGTAGGGGGTCGTGCTGGGGGTAGTGTTTTAGGGTTTAGGATAGTGCAGTGGTGCTTGTGTAGTGTAGGGGGTCATGCTGGGGGTAGTGTTTTAGGGTTTAAGGTAGTGCAGTGGTGTTTTTGTAGTGTAGGGGGTCATGTTTTAAGATGCAATGCTCCAATACCTGACCAGTCTGCACTACATAAAACTGCAAAAAAACTAAAAATAAAAAGTGTTTTGCACACTTTTGTCATTGGGCTATATGTGGGCTACATCTGGGTAATATTTGTGCTACATTTGGGCTCTTTTTTCACTGGTGGCCATCTTGGAAGACTTCTTTGTTATGAAGTTTCCTAATTTCTTCATTTACTGCAGTCTCCTCAGTAGGAAATGCTTTCAGTTTTTTACTTTGATTCCATCAAGAAGGCATTCAGATGTGTCTCTCATCTGCCATAAATTCAGAATGTTAGCACTCTAGTTGCTCATTAGATCACTGGAGTAAAGCTACTGCTCACCAGGGAGTTAACTGGTAGTCTGCTGCTGGTATTGAAAGTGATTGTTTCAGTCTGTATGTCAGAATTTTCTAATGAAATAGAAGAGGATTTGAGATCTCACTTAAAACATGCCCTAATTTTTCTTTCTGCAGCACTAACCATAATTTCTATTTCAAAAAGAACCCCTCATTTTGTTCCTTTTTAAATTAAATGTTTTAAGTGTTACTGGTTTATTCCAATCAAGATGGCTTCAGGTGTGCCATACTTTTGTCATAAGTAAGGCTGTTAGCGCTCTAGTTGTTCTTTAGAACACTCTGGGAAGCTGCAGTAGAACACAAAGGCATCAACTGGCAGGCTGCTCCTGTTGAAATATAACAGGAAGATATTTGAGATCACAATTGAAATATGTCCTAATTTTTCTTTCTACAGCACTAACCATAATTTCTATGACAAAATGAACCCCATCATGTTGTTCCTTTTTAAATTAAATGTTTTAAGTGTTACCAGTTTATTCCAATCAAGATGGCTTCAGGTGTGCCATACTTTTGTCATAAGTAAGGCTGTTAGCGCTCTAGTTGTTCTTTAGAACACTCTGGGAAGCTGCAGTAGAACACAAAGGCATCAACTGGCAGGCTGCTCCTGTTGAAATATAACAGGAAGATATTTGAGATCACACTTGAAACATGTCCTAATTTTTCTTTCTACAGCACTAACCATAATTTCTATGACAAAATGAACCCCATCATTTTGTTCCTTTTTAAATTAAATTGTTTAAGTTTTACCAGTTTATTCCAATCAAGATGGCTTCAGGTGTGCCATACTTTTGTCATAAGTAAGGCTGTTAGCACTCTAGTTGTTCTTTAGAACACTCTGGGAAGCTGCATTAGAACACAAAGGAATCAACTGACAGTCTCTGCCCTTGTTGGATGTACATGTTTTACTGAGAATGTCAGACTTCATTCTCACGAGTGAGAAAGATAATGTGAATTTACAGAAAATATGCTCTCATTTTAGCTTCTGGAGCACCTTCCAAACCTCCATGGGACAAGCATGAGAAAATAGTGTTCTCTCAAACATGATTCATGATATCCCAGCAGAAGGTTTTTCACATGGTAAAATCACCTTAGAATACACCACAATTCCTAAAATTAGTATGGTACCATCAACAAATAAATTCTAATGTAACTAAAGCCTGTTATCACCCTTTATAGTTCTCCTTTTGGTGACCCTCAAAATCTTCTATTCACTACAATGCATTTCAATGAGGTACTATCATTTATATTGGTCCCAAGATGGCTGCCAGCAATTCCAGGATGAAGTGCTGACAGCCAATCAGATCTCACGATGACATGTGTGGTTAGGCTCCGCCCAGATATATATGTGACTTTACTTTTGATTTTCTCAGGAACTACTGAACGGATTTACACCATTTAAGCAAAAGGCACGACACTGAACCAAGGGCTACCTCTTTGCCAAATTTGGTGTAATTCCGTTCAGCAGTTCGGGCTGTAGCTGCGACTAAAGGTTCCTATGGAAAAATGAATGGGGAAAACGCGTTTTGGGACCCCCTTTTTCTCGGCCCCCGCTTGACGTATCACCCAGAGACTTTCAGGATAGGAGCGGACCGGAGCGCCCCAACAAGTTGGAAGCTTTCGCGAAGATTCGTCAACCGGCGCCAACGTTATTTCAAATAGAATGTCGCGGATTTCCTATGGATAATAGGTTTTAACTATAACTATCTACTGGCGACCGCCAGTAGATAATATATATATATATATATATATATATATATATATATATATATATATATATATATATATATAGCCTCTTGTGGGCTGAAACGCGTCATGGCGGAGTGCTGGGTGTAAAAATGAAATAAAATACCTTGCACGAGGATTTTGGGTCCGTTTCGTCTTTCTGGATATTGTCGGAGCATTGGGCGAATTTCCTGCATATATATATATATATCCATGCTCCAGCTTGACCTTCATTGTGAGAGGCACTCTAACAAAAACACGGAGCTCCAAGCTTGAGCTCATTAAAAGGTACGGAAGACACCAGCCTGCTGATCTCCTTTGCAGCCGTAACACCAGTGCTGCCTGACGCATTTCGAAGTCATCTTCTTTATCAAAGGCTGTTGGTGAAATGGAATGAAGCACAGTCCGGTCGCAGCCTCTTAAGTACACATAATAGCGCGCCCCCTAATGGGCTGTTCTAAATGAAACTGCGCAAAGTGTTCTGGAAGTTGCAGTACCGGAGAGAAGTACGTTCCTCATAACGTGCATATGTTGCTGCTTGGAGCTCCGTGTTTTTGTTAGAGTGCCTCTCACAACGAAGGTCAAGCTGGAGCATGGATATATATATATATATATATATCTGCTCTGTGGTGCTCGGAAATTGAACCACCGCTGCTCCTGAAAAAAAGGCGCGTCGCCTACACGGATCTTCCAAGCTTGGTCCGTAGTAAGTATAACAGAATGCCCTCTAGCAAACGCAAAGGATGACGACGCCGTGTCTTGCCAAAATTAAAGATTTATCCGTCAGCTGCTAGACGCGTTTTGCCTGTCCTGCAGGCTTGTTCACCAACAGTTACATTAAAGTTTTCAGCCATTTTTAAATGCCACTAGTGATGTGTCACGTGATAAAAACTACTATAGCAGTGTATCAGAAGACAGACTTGTAGTTTTCATTTTACAAACCTAATGTTGTTTAACTTATCTGCATAACACTGCGCTCAATTGCCATACCAAACATTGTCTATTTGAGACTGGTTTATGCGCATACTCGTGTGCGATCATGAACAATTAATTACATTTTTTTAAATTCAAATTACAATGATCAGCAACATTGTTTTGGGCATGTGCCCCTTTTGGATATGCGTCGCGCATAGCTAAGATAAACTTAAATCACAGTGTATCTTAAGCATATGTTGTAAATTAGTCTCCTCAAATTATATGTATTCGAGACTAATAATTAAAAAACACACAAAACACACAAAGTGCAGCCCCAGTGGGCAAACTTATGTCAACAAAGCACACTATGCAAATAAAGAGATGTCTTCTGTAGCTGCAAATGCTAAAAGTGAAAAACAAAAAAATACAAAAGAAACATAAAATAATAATTGATCTTCATAAAATGGTTAAAAACATGAAAGGGAACAAGAATGCATTAATTATAGATATATTTCATAGGTGAGTATGTAGATCTTCCTCCACATTCAAACCTGCCGGGATCTTACTATTCAATTTAATTATATACGAAGATTCTAGTCTTCTCAAATCCTTGACCCGGTTACCACCTCTCAAATTGGGTTTTATCGCATCTATCACAAAATACTGTAACCCCTCTATGCTTTTGTGATGGTGTTGTTCAAAATGGCGAGCCACAGGGTAGTTTTTATCACCATTCTTAATGGCCCTCAAATGCTGTAATACACGTTTGTGGACTGGTAGGATTGTGCTGCCCACGTACCTCAGGCCACACGGACACTGAAGCACGTAGACAGCAAAATCCGTTTTACATGTAAACTGACCTTTGATTTTAATTGGTCTGTCGGAGAAACCAGTAGAGTACATGGTGGTGTTCAACCCATGCAGACATGCTTTGCATTTTGTACATTTTACAAATCCTTCTCTCCTACCCAACCACATTGAAGCATTCGCTTTAGGTTTGGAGGTCTGTAACATATTGCTAACAAGCATTTGTTTAAAGGACTTAGCATGTCTGAATGTTATTTGTGGTTTTTTCTGAACCAGTTTACCCAGGATCGGATCATTGCGGATTAAGTGCCAATGTTTGGTCAAGATGTTTCTCACTTTCTTGTGTTGGATATTGAAAGTAGTTACCATCCTGCACTGGTTTCTATCCTCATTTTCCTGTTTCTTTTTAGTATTGCTCTTACTAAACAGGATGTCTTCTCTTGACCTCTTTTTAGCTTTGTACACAGCTGATTTTATACAATCATTAGAGTAGCCTCTTGATTTAAAACGTGTTTCCAAGACTGCTAGCTCTTCATTGCAGTTTACCTGGTTACTACAGTTCCGTATTGTACGTAAGCATTCCCCATAGGGGATACTTTTAATCAGGTTTTGAGGATGGAAACTCTTGGCGTGGAGCAAAGTATTGCCCGCCGTAGGCTTTCGGAAGAGTGAAGTTTCCAGTTTACCTTCTTTAATGTAAACCGTCAGATCCAGGAAATTGACACTGGTTGCGCTAATCATACTAGTGAATTTAAGATTAAGATTATTACACTGTAATTTCCTGATAAACTCAACTAGAGATTGCTCCGACCCTTTCCATACGACGAACAAGTCGTCAATGAAACGGCTCCAGTGCATAACATTGGACTGCCATTGATCTGGGTAGAGCTTTTGGACCACCTGCTCCTCCCACCAGCCCATATGCAAATTAGCATAGCTGGGGGCGAAGCAGGTGCCCATTGCCGTACCACATGTCTGATGAAACAATTCTCCATTGAAGAGAAAATAATTGTTTTTAAGACAAAAAGCTGTCATCTCTATAATCATTTGAGTGTGAGACCAGAATTTGACATGTCTATTGCCTAGAAAATACTTGACAGCATTCAAACCGTCCTCATGTTTGATGCTAGTATATAACGTGGTAACATCAATAGTTGCCAGAAGGAAATCATGCTCCCATGGCAAATCGTAAATCCGTTTAAGAAAATCCCCTGTGTCTTGTATGTAAGACGGAAGAGTTTTTACTATAGGGCATAAAAAAGAATCCACAAATTTGGAAGTATTTTCTAGGGCGCTACCAATGGCAGAGATTATAGGGCGACCTGGTGGATTTGTTTGATCTTTATGCACCTTTGGTATTAGATACATCACAGGAGTAACTGGGTTGTCTATCTTTAGAAATGACAATTCATCATCTTTCAATAAGCATTTAGTATGCCAGGTGTGCAATTGTACGTTGAAGAGACGGTGACTTGCAACCATAATATCATCTGATATTCTTATATAGTTGGAACGGTTGTTTAGTTGCTTATAGGCTTCACCTAAATATCGTTTTTTATCCCACAACACCACATTCCCACCTTTATCCACATTGCGGACAATACAATCTGAATTTGTGGATAATTTGTTTACTAGATTAACATACTCATGCTGATGTTGTGTCATTTTTTTATCTTTGGCATTTATGCTTTTACAGAGACTTTTAAGTTCATTGATCACAAGTTCATTGTAGACATCCACTGCATCTCTGCCAGACATAGGGGTGAACCTCGAGGTAGGTCTAAAATTTGTTGGTTCATTACTCGAAATGTCTATGCCCTGTTCAGTGGCTAGCGTAAATGCTTGATTCATGATGGTACTCATATCACTCTCAAGCATTGTATCCTGTGTTCTTGATTCTTCTTCCAATTGGTACATATCCAACATCAAGTTCATGTCATCAACCACTGGTTCTCCTGTCTGGTCACTGTTTGGATTCAACAAAACTGATGGCACTTGTCTATCTTTGCTTGAAAAATGTTTCTTCAATTTTAGTGTTCGAATAAATTTAAAAACATCCACCTACTAAAATTCTTAATCCTCTGGGGATACGTTTAACCTCCAAGTATCGCTTGAGGGACTTAGACTCCCACCATTTTGATAGCTCTGAAAAAGTTTGAGACTCTTCGCCGGCAAAAGATGAATTCAAGTGGTAAACCAACTCCCGACCAACATTCTGAATTAAGCAGTATCCAAAGCTCAGAACTTGATACAGATGGAGATGAAGGGCAGAGTGGAGGAACAGGTGGACCAGTTCCTACTGTAATTGAAGAGTTTGGTTTTTTAGAACAGGAGAGGAGATTCAATCTCCGCCCCAGACCCTTTGTGCACAACGCAAAGCCTCAAAGAGGAAGAGGCAACAGAGGCGGAAAGGCGCAAAGCAATATAGGCGCCGCTGGGAAAGCAAAGAACAAAACGAAGTAATTAAAGATGATCAGACCTCCATTATAAATCTGACGAACATCACCCTGAATGAAAAAGAGGAGAAAATTCTACAACTTGGTCTATCCTTTTGTCCAGAGGAAGATTTCAATTATGTGAAAACTAGAGTGGATGTTTTTAAATTTATTCGAACACTAAAATTGAAGAAACATTTTTCAAGCAAAGATAGACAAGTGCCATCAGTTTTGTTGAATCCAAACAGTGACCAGACAGGAGAACTAGTGGTTGATGACATGAACTTGATGTTGGATATGTACCAATTGGAAGAAGAATCAAGAACACAGGATACAATGCTTGAGAGTGATATGAGTACCATCATGAATCAAGCATTTACGCTAGCCACTGAACAGGGCATAGACATTTCGAGTAATGAACCAACAAATTTTAGACCTACCTCAAGGTTCACCCCTATGTCTGGCAGAGATGCAGTGGATGTCTACAATGAACTTGTGATCAATGAACTTAAAAGTCTCTGTAAAAGCATAAATGCCAAAGATAAAAAAATGACACAACATCAACATGAGTATGTTAATCTAGTAAACAAATTATCCACAAATTCAGATTGTATTGTCTGCAATGCGGATAAAGGTGTGAATGTGGTGTTGTGGGATAAAAAACGATATTTAGGTGAAGCCTATAAGCAACTAAACAACCGTTCCAACTATATAAGAATATCAGATGCTATTATGGTTGCAAGTCACCGTCTCTTCAACGTACAATTGCACACCTGGCATACTAAATGCTTATTGAAAGATGATGAATTGTCATTTCTAAAGATAGACAACCCAGTTACTCCTGTGATGTATCTAATACCAAAGGTGCATAAAGATCAAACAAATCCACCAGGTCGCCCTATCATCTCTGCCCTTGGTAGCGCCCTAGAAAATACTTCCAAATTTGTGGATTCTTTTTTATGCCCTATAGTAAAAACTCTTCCGTCTTACATACAAGACACAGGGGATTTTCTTAAACGGATTTACGATTTGCCATGGGAGCATGATTTCCTTTTGGCAACTATTGATGTTACCACGTTATATACTAGCATCAAACATGAGGACGGTTTGAATGCTGTCAAGTATTTTCTAGGCAATAGACATGTCAAATTCTGGTCTCGCACTCAAATGATTATAGAGATAACAGCTTTTTGTCTTAAAAACAATTATTTTCTCTTCAATGGAGAATTGTTCCATCAGACATGTGGTACGGCAATGGACACCTGCTTCGCCCCCAGCTATGCTAATTTGCATATGGGCTGGTGGGAGGAGCAGGTGGTCCAAAAGCTCTACCCAGATCAATGGCAGTCCAATGTTATGCACTGGAGACGTTTCATTGACGACTTGTTCGTCGTATGGAAAGGGTCGGAGCAATCTCTAGTTGTGTTTATCAGGAAATTACAGTGTAATAATCTTAATCTTAAATTCACTAGTATGATTAGCGCAACCAGTGTCAATTTCCTGGATCTGACGGTTTACATTAAAGAAGGTAAACTGGAAACTTCACTCTTCCGAAAGCCTACGGCGGGCAATACTTTGCTCCACGCCAAGAGTTTCCATCCTCAAAACCTGATTAAAAGTATCCCCTATGGGGAATGCTTACGTACAATACGGAACTGTAGTAACCAGGTAAACTGCAATGAAGAGCTAGCAGTCTTGGAAACACGTTTTAAATCAAGAGGCTACTCTAATGATTGTATAAAATCAGCTGTGTACAAAGCTAAAAAGAGGTCAAGAGAAGACATCCTGTTTAATAAGAGCAATACTAAAAAGAAACAGGAAAATGAGGATAGAAACCAGTGCAGGATGGTAACTGCTTTCAATATCCAACACAAGAAAGTGAGAAACATCTTGACCAAACATTGGCACTTAATCCGCAATGATCCGATCCTGGGTAAACTGGTTCAGAAAAACCACAAATAACATTCAGACGTGCTAAGTCCTTTAAACAAATGCTTGTTAGCAATATGTTACAGACCTCCAAACCTAAAGCGAATGCTTCAATGTGGTTGGGTAGGAGAGAAGGATTTGTAAAATGTACAAAATGCAAAGCATGTCTGCATGGGTTGAACACCACCATGTACTCTACTGGTTTCTCCGACAGACCAATTAAAATCAAAGGTCAGTTTACATGTAAAACGGATTTTGCGGTCTACGTGCTTCAGTGTCCGTGTGGCCTGAGGTACATGGGCAGCACAATCCTACCAGTCCACAAACGTGTATTACAGCATTTGAGGGCCATTAAGAATGGTGATAAAAACTACCCTGTGGTAGCCATTTTGAACAACACCATCACAAAAGCATAGAGGGGTTACAGTATTTGGTGATAGATGCGATAAAACCCAATGTGAGAGGTGGTAACCGGGTCAAGGATTTGAGAAGACTAGAATCTTCGTATATAATTAAATTGAATAGTAAGATCCCGGCAGGTTTGAATGTGGAGGAAGATCTACATACTCACCTATGAAATATATCTATAATTAATGCATTCTTGTTCCCTTTCATGTTTTTAACCATTTTATGAAGATCAATTATTATTTTATGTTTCTTTTGTATTTTTTTGTTTTTCACTTTTAGCACTTGCAGCTACAGAAGACATCTCTTTATTTGCATAGTGTGCTTTGTTGACATACGTTTGCCCACTGGGGCTGCACTTTGTGTGTTTTGTGTGTTTTTTAATTATTAGTCTCGATTACATATAATTTGAGGAGACTAATTTACAACATATGTTTAAGATACACTGTGATTTAAGTTTATCTTAGCTATGCGCGACGCATATCCAAAAGGGGCACATGCCCAAAACAATGTTGCCGATCATTGTAATTTGAATTTTAAAAAATGTAATTAATTGTTCATGATCGCACACGAGTATGCGCATAAATCAGTCTCAAATAGACAATGTTTGGTATGGCAATTGAGCGCAGTGTTATGCAGATAAGTTAAACAACATTAGGTTTGTAAAATGAAAACTACGAGTCTGTCTTCTGATACACTGCTATAGTAGTTTTTATCACGTGACACGTCACTAGTGGCATTTAAAAATGGCTGAAAACTTTAATGTAACTGTTGGTGAACAAGCCTGCAGGACAGGCGAAACGCGTCCAGCAGCTGACGAATAAATCTTTAATTTTGGCAAGACACGGCGTCGTCATCCTTTGCGTTTGCTAGAGGGCATTCTGTTATATATATATATATATATATATATATCCATCCAACAAAAAGGTTGCCCCAAGTGGAATGGCCCTCTCAGATAAATATATATATCTTGCGCTGAAGAATTGGCAATAAAGTTTCTTTTTTTTCACCGGGCAAGTGTCGCCCCCTTCATGTGGAGAGTGGGATTGGAGTATATATATAGTTAGGACCAAAGATGATCCATCTTTGATGGAGATATATATATATATCTCCATCCAAGTGGTAGGAGTAAAGCAATCATAGTGACATGAGCTAAAAGGATACAGGACAGAGCACTGACTAAACATTAATTGGCTAAACGGTATTAATTTCAAGTACATTGAAATAATAAAGTGCCTGCTACTCTTATTTTTATGTGAACAACTTGGGTACATTACATTGGTAAAGATGCCTGCTGCTCTTATCTCGGTGCCCAGCACGAGGCCCTCATCACTGGAAATGTCAAAGTACATTCTCTCAGTGCCACATTTTGAGAGGGGAACTTCGAAGTTTAAAAGTGTCTGCCAAAATCGGGACTTTTGGTATGTGTATGTACCGGAGCTCTGCTGCCAGGAACTCCTTTCCCCGATTTGTAAACACTTCTCCTCTTCTCAGAGACCAGGAATCTTTTGCACAGGGAAACACTGGACAGGGAGACTCAAAGAAAGAAGTAGACAGGGGCACTCTGTCACAGAATGACACTTGGTCAATAAAACAGTGGTCACACAGACAGTGGGACAAGGGCAGAGGTGACTGGTGACATTTGCATATGCCCACTCATGTACAACAGACAGAGTTCCTGGGGGCAGAGCTCCGGTATGTATGCATACCAACAGTCCCGATTTTGGTTGTCTCCCGCCTGAAATTGCCTTCACAATAGAAGCCATGTTGAAACAGACAATTTCAGGCGGGCGAGTGGCAAAATCGGGACTGCTGGTATGTATGCGTACGTACCTGAGCTCAGCCGCCAGGAACACCGCCTTCCCCCTATTAGTAAACGCTTCTGCTTGTTTACAAAAAGGGGTAAGGGAGAGTTCTTGGCAGCAGAGCTCTGGTACGTACGCATACATACCAGCAGTCCCGATTTTGCCAGTTGCCCGCCTGAAAATTTCAGTTTCAATTTAAGCCTCTGGCCTCATCTGCTCTGGCGCCAAGCGGCAATACATTTTATGTTGCGCTATAGGAACTATAGCCCAACATAAAACATATTGCTGCTTGTCGTTAGAGGAGATGAGTGACTGGAAACAATGCACTGTGTCTGCCCTGACTGCCACCCTCCCCAACATCCATCCATGCGACAAAGCCTTAACCACCACTGAATATAAGTAAAAAGATGGGCCTGGGCCTTACCGGCTGGTGAACTGCCCGAGTTCACACAATAACACCTCACACGATGTGCACAAGTCCCCAACCTGCAGTGCTGTGCGCAAGGGATAAGTTGCTAGCACTGCAGTAAATCAGACTACCTCGACTGCCAAACACGCAGTAGGTCTCACAGACGTGCAGTGTTAATAAAATGGCATCCACAACCAGGATTGACAGACGCCCGGGAAGCAGCCTCACACACTACAGGTCGAGTCTGCGCAGACTCGATTCCTTGGCTTCCCGCCTGCCACACCCTTTCCCAATTCGTCACAGGGTGGGTCTCACCACGCCCTGTATCGAGTTGGGAAAGGGTGGGGTGACAAGCTCTCCACTCTCTGATTGACGTGGACAGTTAGCGAGCCCGGGCTTGTATTTAAAACGCTCGGGGCTAACTTTACCTCCACGCCATCAGGGGTGGAGACTGGGCCTTGAAGCTAGGTCTTTGCCGAGCTGATGACCTCACAGGCTTGAGAGCTGTGAGGTTGTCAGCCCAGCAAACACTTAAGACTTCTTTGGGCCCGCCCGGGTAGCAAGCAAGCAGACGCAGTGACTGAGTCACGTGATGACGGTGTCAACATGGTTTTTGGACAACGCTGGTGTCCGTGAGTGGGGCAGACAGTGCCCAGTGTTAAACATAAAAAATTACAAAAGGGGGGATTTTTTTTTAATTAAAACAAAATATGAGCATTCAGCATTGTTATTATTGCTGAATGTAATGGGGGCGGAGCCCCGACGCCCAAGGACAGAAAACGCCGCTGGTTAGGCCCCTTTGAGAGGGGTTGTACATTGTTTTGCCATCAGTAATTTAGTACATATTTTTAATTGTATAGAAGACGGTTGTCAGCTTATCCGCACTTCAGTAGGACTTTGTTGAGTATGGTGTCAAGCTAATGCAAAAGGCTATAGTTAGATTCCAAATGATTGATTTGAACTGTTTTTTTTATTAAAAGTATGAAAAAGCCAGTAAGTCTGACTTACCTTTTGTAAATAGCATGTGTTAAGACAATAGCCTTTTAAGGATGGACTTTTATTACACTGTGTTAAAGCCTGTAGGGAGGTAATTTTGTTACATGGAATCTCACAGATTACTGTAGTAAGCAAGGGTTTGGTGTTGTTGACACACTCAAACAAACATGGGGAGAGAACATCTGAGCTACATCAGTGAAGTCATCAGTGATGTCACTGACCATGTCATTAGTGATGTAATATGTGGGGTTATAAGCAGTGCATTACAGGGGCGTAAGTTATAGTTAGCTCAGGTAGTTAGCTCAGTGTGTATGTGTGTGTATGTATATATATATATATATATATATATATATATATATATATCCACAACAAAAGCAATATCGAAGCCAAGTCCGTAAAACACAGGCTTTAATAAAATCTAAAGTGGCAGCATTCTCTCTTTCCCCGACCCGTTTCGGCTACATTAGCCTTCTTCACAGGTGAGCTTCATAATGTGTGATTCTGGTGGCCTTAAATCCACATGCTCATGTGACCTCAATAACCGCATACATCATCCACAATGCACTGGTTTTGTAAGTACGTAATATGCAGTTGCAATGTCAGTAAGTATCATGCTGGAATAGCGTCCAAATACATTGCAATGAAATTTGCATTGTCCAAGTGCACGTAATTATATTATAAACAACCGTCACGTTTTGCACAGGAGGCTTCCAATATTAATTACAGTCTTGCTCAATCTGCTGCCATAGCCATACTGTTTAAACAACAGTTTACACGGAAGTGACAAGAGGAGAAAATTCCCTCCTGCCGCCCTTTCTCAACCGCCATACCTGCTTCTTCCAGGAGAAATTCCATAATGGTGCAGGAGGGGTGAGCGGGACATGCTCCCCAAATTTGATCCATACAAAACTCTCCACATTTGCTGGGAGCCCCCGTCCCTGCAGGGCGGCTTGTTTGGATAGGCATGGAGCCTCCTGTCCTTCAAATCCACAACAAAAGCAATTTTCTATTGGTCTATTATTCAAATTTTTATATTTATATTTATATATTTATGTATTTATATGCTTATATTTATATATTTATACATGTAAGTAGGCTGGTTGCTATATATATGTACACTCATACAAATAATCTTAGGAATGAAAATGTATGAATGTATTATGAGTCTACGTTGTGATCAAATGAACAACAACTGGAGGAGATGTGGGGAAATTTTATTGCCAATTTGCACATTAGAAAAAATATATCAACATCGTTATGCACATTCTAATTTGAGAAATCTCAGTATTGGAGTTACCAATCAGAAAGAAAAATTAATGAACGAGTCGGAAAACTACAAATGCACAAAAAGTAAAATTGTGTTAATTTTATTATGTTTACAGCACATTGCACTTTTCACTTAGGCACTTTATAGATTTTTGTACGGACCTAGTTAGGGACACGAGAGGGATTGAATTAACATGTTAATATACTTAAATTAGGATTTAACCTCATATTAAACTGTTTTCCTGCTTTTGGTATTTTACTTAAATTTTAAAGCAATGGATACACAAATTATTTCGCTGCTATTTTTTAGTTTTTATATTTTAAAAATAGCTGAAATATTATGAAGCACGTACATTGAGCATAGCCAATTGTTATGTGAACAAAGTATATGAAATAGTATGTTTTCAATATCTATGATCATGTGATGTCCCAATGGCGCGTACATATCACTTTAAATATTGCACTAACCTCGGCGTCCATGTCATGTGATCAAGGCGCCACGGAGTCGAAACGCGTAATGGAGACGGTTGAATAAACACCTGAGCACCGAATTGGGTCTGTGTCCGTGATTTTGGGAGAGAAGATGCTTCCAGTGCGCGGAGCTTATGCTATATATATATATATATATATATATATATATATATATATATATATATATGTACATATATATATATATATATATATATATATATATATATATATATATATATATATATATATATATATCCACAACAAAAGCAATATCGAAGCCAAGTCCAGTAAAACACAGGCTTTAATAAAATCTAAAGTGGCAGCATTCTCTCTTTCCCCGACCCGTTTCGGCTACATTAGCCTTCTTCACAGGTGAGCTTCATAATGTGTGATTCTGGTGGCCTTAAATCCACATGCTCATGTGACCTCAATAACAGCATACATCATCCACAATGCACTAGTTTTGTAAGTACGTAATATGCAGTTGCAATGTCAGTAAGTATCATGCTGGAATAGCGTCCAAATACATTGCAATGAAATTTGTATTGTCCAAGTGCACGTAATTATATTATAAACAACCGTCACGTTTTGCACAGGAGGCTTCCAATATTAATTACAGTCTTGCTCAATCTGCTGCCATAGCCATACTGTTTAAACAACAGTTTACACGGAAGTGACAAGAGGAGAAAATTCCCTCCTGTCGCCCTTTCTCAACCTCCATACCTGCTTCTTCCAGGAGAAATTCCATAATGGTGCAGGAGGGGTGAGCGGGACATGCTCCCCAAATTTGATCCATACAAAACTCTCCACATTTGCTGGGAGCCCCCGTCCCTGCAGGGCGGCTTGTTTGGATAGGCATGGAGCCTCCTGTCCTTCAAATCCACAACAAAAGCAATTTTCTATTGGTCTATTATTCAAATTTTTATATTTATATTTATATATTTATGTATTTATATGCTTATATTTATATATTTATACATGTAAGTAGGCTGGTTGCTATATATATGTACACTCATACAAATAATCTTAGGAATGAAAATGTATGAATGTATTATGAGTCTACGTTGTGATCAAATGAACAACAACTGGAGGAGATGTGGGGAAATTTTATTGCCAATTTGCACATTAGAAAAAATATATCAACATCGTTATGCACATTCTAATTTGAGAAATCTCAGTATTGGAGTTACCAATCAGAAAGAAAAATTAATGAACGAGTCGGAAAACTACAAATGCACAAAAAGTAAAATTGTGTTAATTTTATTATGTTTACAGCACATTGCACTTTTCACTTAGGCACTTTATAGATTTTTGTACGGACCTAGTTAGGGACACGAGAGGGATTGAATTAACATGTTAATATACTTAAATTAGGATTTAACCTCATATTAAACTGTTTTCCTGCTTTTGGTATTTTACTTAAATTTTAAAGCAATGGATACACAAATTATTTCGCTGCTATTTTTTAGTTTTTATATTTTAAAAATAGCTGAAATATTATGAAGCACGTACATTGAGCATAGCCAATTGTTATGTGAACAAAGTATATGAAATAGTATGTTTTCAATATCTATGATCATGTGATGTCCCAATGGCGCGTACATATCACTTTAAATATTGCACTAACCTCGGCGTCCATGTCATGTGATCAAGGCTCCACGGAGTCGAAACGCGTAATGGAGACGGTTGAATAAACACCTGAGCACCGAATTGGGTCTGTGTCCGTGATTTTGGGAGAGAAGACGCTTCCAGTGCGCGGAGCTTATGCTATATATATATATATATATATATATCCACAACAAAAGCAATATCGAAGCCAAGTCCGTAAAACACAGGCTTTAATAAAATCTAAAGTGGCAGCATTCTCTCTTTCCCCGACCCGTTTCGGCTACATTAGCCTTGTTCACAGGTGAGCTTCATAATGTGTGATTCTGGTGGCCTTAAATCCACATGCTCATGTGACCTCAATAACAGCATACATCATCCACAATGCACTAGTTTTGTAAGTACGTAATATGCAGTTGCAATGTCAGTAAGTATCATGCTGGAATAGCGTCCAAATACATTGCAATGAAATTTGTATTGTCCAAGTGCACGTAATTATATTATAAACAACCGTCACGTTTTGCACAGGAGGCTTCCAATATTAATTACAGTCTTGCTCAATCTGCTGCCATAGCCATACTGTTTAAACAACAGTTTACACGGAAGTGACAAGAGGAGAAAATTCCCTCCTGTCGCCCTTTCTCAACCTCCATACCTGCTTCTTCCAGGAGAAATTCCATAATGGTGCAGGAGGGGCGAGCGGGACATGCTCCCCAAATTTAATCCATACAAAACTCTCCACATTTGCTGGGAGCCCCCATCCCTGCTGGGCGGCTTGTTTGGATAGGCATGGAGCCTCCTGTCCTTCAAATCCACAACAAAAGCAATATCGAAGCCAAGTCCGTAAAACACCGGTTTTATTGAAATCCAAAGTGGCAGCATTCTCTCTTTCCCTGACGCGTTTCGGCTACATTAGCCTTATTCACAGGTGAGCTTCATAATGTGTGATTCTGGTGGCCTTAAATCCACATGCTCACGTGACCTTAGTAACAGCATACATCATCACAATGCACTAGTTTTGTAAGTACGTAACATGCAGTTGCAATGTCAGAAAGTATCATGCTGTAATAGTGTCCAAATACATTGCAATGAAATTTGCATTGTCCAAGTGCACGTAATTATATTATAAACAACAGTCACATTTTGCACAGGAGGCTTCCAATATTAATTACAGTCTTGCCCAATCTGCTGCCATAGCCATACTGTTTAAAGCACAGTTTACACGGAAGTGACAAGAGGAGAAAATTCCCTCCTGTCGCCCTTTCTCAACCTCCATACCATTGCCTGTCCAAACGAAGCTGCCCTGCAGGGACGGGGGCTCCCAGTAAATGTGGAGAGTTTTGTATGGATCAAATTTGGGGAGCATGTCCCGCTCGCCCTTCCTGCACCATTATGGAATTTCTCCTGGAAGAAGCAGGTGAGCGTTATAAATCGGATGGGAAGCTTTGATGTGAATATAAAATGAATTTGTTCACGAATCTTACTTGATTGTACCCGTCCGAAAACTGAGAAATGTGATATTACAATGATTTATTATGCACATTATTACCAATTCATGCATTGCATAAGCTGTTTAAGACTAGTAATGTTGAGTAATAGCGCCTGAAATCACTGGCGATCTAAAGTGGCATATGAGTCCGTTTTCTATTGTAATGAAATGTAATGAACACCGAAGTATAAACAGGAAGCCGGAATGGCGTTTCGTCGACACTGACGAAGGCAGTTTGCTGAAAAGCGTCTGCGCGTACCTCCATTACAATAAACTATTGGATTGTTGTACCCCCACGAGTGCTGGTCCCTTTTTCTAAAGGAAGCCGTGATAAAAAAATAAATAAATATATGTATATATATGTGTGATCAAGACCGGGGAAACCTGGTCGAAACGCGTCATGCTGTGAGAGATGTGCAATAAAGCACCTCGTCATCCAAAACTTGCTGTGGTCCGTACCTGATTTCCTTTGGAAGGGAGTTTCGTCAGGATTTTGTGTCTACATGTATGTATGTATGTATGTATGTATGTATATATATATGTATATATATATATATATATATATATATATATATATATATATATATATGTATATATATATATATATATATATATTCGATCCAGTTTTGGTTCCGTCACCACAAAACAGCAGACTTCAATGCGGTAAAGTTTTTCTTTTATTTCTCGGTCAGCCTTGCACAACGCGTTTCGGTCGTCTCAGCGACCTTGGTCACATGCTAATTACAAAGGCACATATCCCAGACTGACTTTTTAAATCCCATGAGCCTGACTTCCACTGAAGACAGACTCTTGACAGCTTCATACATTACATTGATACTCAGTATCATTCCATAGTATTTGCAACATATTTGCTCTTCATACTACTGCGGGCTGATTGATTTTTCCAGTTGCATGCATTTATATATATAATGTTTTATCTCCTGACACATGCGTGAAGAAATTGCACATTTACCAATTTAAACACTGTAGTACTCGGCCCACTACATACGTCTATTATATACAATTAGGCATTTTTAAATTGCCTGTAACCACAGTTTCACAATTGTTTCTTATTGCCTCCCTTCCGCACTATTTCCTAAATTTGTAATATCATTTGCTGCAACAGAAATTTAAATCATTGGGCTAGTGCCCCAATCTAATCAACTCTTCTCTACCCCCTAATTTCATAACTCCTTATGATGCTGTCAATTGATTTTTGTGATTTCCAACTTACAGATTTGGTTTTTACAGTTCTTCTATACATTTAGTTCCCCTCAGCGCTAAGTTGTGTTACTGTTTCTATCCACATTTCCCCACTATAGGCATGAGTGGAATTCTTCATCAAAATTCAGACCGTCCGGGGCCTTGCTATCGAGTGTCAGGATGTATCTGGTTTCTAATTCACGCAATTTGCGAATTCGGTCACCCCCACTTTTATCAGCTGGCACTGAGTCAATTACAAAATACCTGACTTTTGTCGGGTCCTTCTCATGCACCAACTCACAGTGCATGGCCACTGGGCATGTTCTGTCCCCATTAGCTATGGCCCTCATGTGCTGAAGGATTCTCTTGTGGACTTGCAGCGTGGTGCTGCCCACATATTGCAGTCCACATTCACACGTCAACACGTACACTGCAAACTCAATTTGATAATTATAGGATTCCATAATCCTCCTATTTTTTCCTCCAAATAGAGTCCAAAAGTTCACTATGTCTTGGCCTATCTGCACGCTCTGCACCGGTTGCACTTTCTAAAACCTGGGGGTGGTTTAAGCCAGCTTTCTCCCCGTTCATTCTCTGGACTTGTTTTTACTATTGCCTCTCTTAGAGATTGCGCTCTTCTGTAAGTAATCGGGGGGTTCTAGGTAAAGTTTTACCAATTACGGGGTCAGCTTTCACCAAGTGCCAATTCCTGTTGCACAAATCCCTTAGCTCCCTATGCAAAGTGTTATAGGTGGTCAAAAACCTTACCTGGGGTTTAACTTCCCCCTCCCTTGCCTCTTTCTTAGAGAATAGGATTCTTTCCCGTCTTTTCTTATTGGCTGCTCTCCGTGCCTCCTCCACCACCCGATTACTATAGCCTCTCTGGAGAAATCGTTGTTGACACATCTCCTCTTGACATGTGATCAAATCACTTTCAGTACTACAGTTCCTGTTTGCTTGTAGCATTTCCCCATAAGGTATACTCATCTTGGTGTGTAAGGGGTGGAAACTTGTGGCATGCAGTGTTGTGTTGCCTGCCGTGGGCTTTCTATGGAGTCTAGTTTCTAACTTCCCCCCTTGCACAAATACTTGTGTGTCCAAAAATGTTACCCGACTCTTGCTAATAGTGTGAGTGAATTTTAAATTCAGATCATTGTCATTCAACAGGATGTTTAAGACTAGTAATGTGAAAGACTAGTAATGTTGAGTAATGGCGCCCGAATTCACTGGCGATCTAAGGTACCATATGAGTCCGTTTTCTATTGTAATGAAATGTAATGAACACCGAAGTATAAACAAGAAGCCGGAATGGCGTTTTGTCGACATTGACGAAGGCAGTTTGCCGAAACGAGTCTGCGGGTACCTCCATTCCAATAAACTATTGGATTGTTGTACCCCCACGAGTGCTGGTCCCTTTTTTTAAAGGAAGTTGTGATAAAAAAAAAAATATATATTTATATTCACTGAAAGAAGCAAAGGCTAAAGGGACATTATTGTTAGGTGAAAATGGAAGTTAAAGCATAATGTTTTAAATGAAGAAAAACAAAAAATTAACCAGTTATAGTTAAACATTCATTGGTCCAGAAAAGTATGTTTTGTGATTTGATGATAAGCAAAGATGTGGCAGCAGCCATTTTAGGACTCAGGTTCTCTGTCCCCTGTCCTTAAAAAAAACAAAAACAAAAACAATCATTTGCAATGCAATAGGTCTCGCATTACTGATAGTTTGAGGTATTGGCGTTACAAATAATAATGCAACGTCAATAGCTCATACTTTCAGTAATGCGAGGCCTAGTGCATTGCAAATGCTTGCTTAGTGAGCCAGGAACCAGCATTGTATGTTTCAGTGCAGTACCAGAAGCTGCTCCTAGAGGTTCCTAGTGAGCAAGGCACCAGCACTGCATGTCTAGGTGCAGTACTGCAAGCTGCTCCTAGACATGCAGAGGTCCCTAGTGAGCAAGACACCAGCACTGCATGTCTCGGTGTAGAACCGCAAGCTGCTCCTAAAGGTCCCTAGTGAGCAAGGCACCAGCACTGCAGACCTCTTTTGGTCTGCACCCTGCAGAAGATATGGTAAATCCACCCTACCCATAATGCATTGCATGCAAGACTAACTACGAGTACATTCAAATAGCTATGTCCATATATACAATTAGTAGCTTTGAAATGTGACAAAAGAATTATTAAATTCGAATTAGGTTGTACTCTGTATGGAGATGATGAAGGAAAATTTATAGACAGTCTCATATAAATGTGAGATGTTCTAATGAGCGAAGTAACCACTGCCAGCCTAGCTTAGGACCAAGTGTGTGTCTTGCCTGAAGCCTTTTAAGAAAATAGTGTCTTGAGGCTGTAATTTAAACCAAGAGTAGCAACACATGTAACAGGTGGGGATCCTCAAGGGAGGTTACAAGAAGAGACAAGGCGGTACTAAGGAGGGACTACTAAGCCTATTGACCAATGAAAAGCCACAATTAACAAAGGACAGGGACCGGAGCCAATTAAAAAGATGGGCGGAAAGTGGGCTGAGCTTTATGCCCATATCCTGAATATTTTGAAAAATAGGGGTAGGGTCTCTTTTCGCGTTCAAGCTAGACCACTAATACTTTGAAAACACAACAAGTGTTTGAACGCAACCTTTAACTAGAATAAACCCTTCATATATATCAACAGGATTTAGTGTTTTTATTTCACCATTTACTTTTTCATTTTGGAAAAATTAAATTGAGTTCATATCAAAAAACATGTAGACACAAAAAGATTTACAATACATAATCTCATAAATGCAATGAACTTAACATTTCATGAGTACACAACACTGAACAACAAATAAATGACAATAGATGACCAGTCCTTCATTTACAAAACGAGAAAAAAGTAACGGTGTAGGCTTACTTTGAGATATTCTCATGCTACAACCCTTTTACAACACAACCAGACAGTGCTCTAAGGACAACAGGCCAAATGCCTAATTTGTAAATGTAGCAATTAAATTAACTCGCAGTTATTACTGCTGGCTGTATGTGGTCGACGCGTTTCTGAGCCCTATATTTGTTTGGGGGTTCTCTTCAGGACCAGGACTTGGTCGAGTTCTGGAATAAAAGTGGATATATGAAGATGTAAAATCTGATTACTGACTTATTCTCTCTTGTTTCTAACTGTACCAATACTAAAAAACGTTCTTACCTTTCATGAGGAAGAACTAAATACAGGGGCAAATGGGTCTTCAATCAAAGATGAGGACTTTTCAATATTCTTATCTAGAAAAAAAGGGGGGGGGGGAAGGGGAAGGTTGCTTAGTAATGCGCATTCTAAAGGGAATATTGCCTTGTGACGTATATACGCCTGTCATCAACACTTGCCTTATATCCTTTGAAATGAGGAATCATGGAGCCTGCTTACGCTGTGCTCGTTGAATGATTTGTTTAAGCTCCGGAACTCGTTGTTCCTTAGTCTGACGGAGCTAGAAAAAGAAAAATGAAATTGGAACCTGACTTCTGTTTACACAATGATTGTCAGCATTATAACTCAAAACCACCCGCAAACTCACTTTTTAGATATTTGTGGGTCCAAAACGGTGCCGTTGGACCGCCTATTCACCGTCTTCTAAGTGTTTCTGAAAGGGGGAAATTGAAGAGCCGTCAGTGGGCTTCTATCAAGAAAGATTCAATCTCTTATCACCATTCCCACTAACTCGCAAGACTTGCCTGGGTGGCCGGTTAAACGATTCACAAGTGGTTCAACTGTTCAGTGAAGATTCCATTCAAACACGGGGGCGGGACCACAGTTCCTTCCCAATACAACTTGCAATTATCACGTGATCACCGCGTGGCATTCTGGGATGTGTAGTCACATTAGTGTTGATTAAGGCAAATTGGTTATGTAAAGTGTGAAACGGAATTAATAGATTGAAAAAAAAAATTTACAGTAAAAAAACCAAAAACAGTCTGTTTACTTCTGACATTTCATTCAAACCACTGATAGCCGTATCAAAGCGCATAATTAGATATGCTTCTCTTTGGAGTAGTCTCCTCTCTAAACCGCCACCTCTAGTGTTCATTTTAATGACACTGAGAATCGTCCATCTCATGTCATTTTCTGAATGTTTGAGGGCTTCAAAGTGCGCCACCAGGGGTGCATTCATAACCCGATTTTTAATCCTAGAGCGATGTTGACTTATTCGAAGTCTTATCTCTTGAGTTGTTTTACCAATGTATGTAAGAAAACACGGGCAGGTGATTGCATAGACCACATTCTTGGTCTTGCAATTCGAAAAATCATTATGTACCCATTTATCTCGGCCACAGATGAATTCAGACCCCTCAATCATGGAATTACAGGCTTGGCAATTCCCACATTTGTGGTGACCCATTAATGGTGGTAAGCCAAAGAAGGAACCAAGTGTTTCAGATTTTTTTAAGGGGTCATCCGACGCCCGGATTAATCTCTGGCCTATACTTGTATTCTTTTTAAGAGCGAATAAGGGGACCTGAAGATCTTTATCAATGTCCTTCACCAGATGCCAATTCTGGCGCACAATTTTCTTAAATGAGTTCGTATATGGGCCATATGTAGAAACACAGACCAGGCGGTTCATAGGTTTTTTTTGTTGTTTCTCGAGCAAAACTTCATGAGGTATGAACCATGCCCGTTTGCATGAATGTTTCAACAATTTTGACGGGTAGCCATTCTCTTTCAGTTTCAACGTCAATTTCTCAGAGTGTATCACATAATCCTCTTGTCGCGTGCAATTTCTTCTGACGCGCAAATATTGACCATACGGTAAGTTTTCTTTCAAACTTTTCGGATAATAACTTCTAAAATTTAAAGCCGTATTTTTGTCAGTGGGTTTGATATATAGACTAGTGATCAATCCGGATTCGGTTGAACGTACTTCCACATCTAAAAATGTCAGACTGGAGGTACTCTGATTGCGACTAAATTGTATGTCTGGATTGCGTGTGTTCAACCACGAATGAAATTGAAACAGTTCTCCTTCTGTACCAGTCCAGATGCACCATACATCATCTATATAACGGTACCATTGTGCCACATGCTGGCCAAAGGGATTGTTATTATAGATGTGCCGGTCCTCATACTTCGCCATATAGAGAACTCCCATCTCCGGCGCAAATGGACATCCCATGGCAGTCCCCTTTACTTGGACAAAGAAATCAGATTGAAACTTGAAATAATTTCTCTTGAGAGCCAGTGAGGCTAAAGATAAAATGAATTGAGTGGGGACCCGATGAGGACGATCTCTACTTTTAAGAAAAAATTCTAAGACATCAAGTGCATCATCTTGAGGTATTTGCGTGTACAAAGACACAACGTCAAGAGTGACTAGTATGTGGCGAGCATTGTCAAACTGAAAACCTTCAACTTTATTGATAAAGTCGGTTGAATCCCTGAGGTATGACGTACCCATGTTTATAATCAAATGTGGTACAGAAAAATCCAGTCGGACCCTGTTAAACAGATTCAGGCAGAAATCAAGACCATCACAGATGAGGGACTAGAGTTGGGGATCTTAGGTCCTAAAGAATATGATTACCTAAATAAAAAACATCCAAGGACACCTGTGATCTATTTCCTTCCAAAGGACCATAAAAATGCAACTACTCCTCCTGGTCGCCCCATAGTTTCTGGGTGTGACTCAGTGCTTGAATCCGTTGCTAAATATGTTGATGTATTCTTGAAAGAATTCTTGGTAAATGTTACATTACGCCTAAGCGAGACCCAAAAACAAAGGGTGCAGGGTAGTGATACCCTGCCCCCTAGGCCTTGTGATGGATCCCAGAGGGACCTCCCATCGAGCCAAAAACATTTTTTTTTTTTTTTTAAATAGGACAGCGGATTTGTGGAGGATTTGTGGTCCCAACAAAAATAATAATAAAAAGAGCGTCCTCCTGCGCTTTAAAAATAAGCCCACGGGTGTGGGCAAGGGCCTGGGGCTTTGGCGCTAGTTATTTCAAGGGGATGGGGACATGCAGCCCCCCTCCAAAAAGACTTCTGGTGGCTCTGGGGACCCCCTTACAGGGGGTGAATACATATGTAGAGGAGGGAGGGTGTGCGTACCCTCTCCCAAGCCTTAAAAAGGACCAAGGGACCACATCCCCAGGGCCCGATTTTAATTTATGTAGCGGGAGCGTGTAGCTTCCCTCACAGAGCCTCTTAGAAGCCGGTCCCCATACCTCAGGCCGAGTTTTACATTTTGAGGAAGTGACATCTGGCCCCTCTCCCTGTTCCGTTCACCAGCCCTGGTGACCCATTCCCCCAGGGCCCAATGAGTGGTGCAGTGTCTCAGTGATCCCATCCCCCGGGACACTGCTGTGTTTCCTGCCCGGAAGAGTATGGGTAGAGAATATAAACTTTATTCCCTGTCCGCATTCTCCAGGGCAGGAAACATAACCTTGCTCTCACCCGGGTGGGAGCACAGAAATAAGCTGCTCCCGCCTGGGCAGGAGCAAAGAAATGAAGCTGGCGACTGCCGCACCCGGGATGGGTGCTGGCTGGGGAGCAGGCAGGGGCCGTGAGGGACTTGGGGCTCTCTCGTGGCCCCCAACATTTGGATAGATTGTGGGTGACCCGGGTAGGCATTGGGGCACCCACTTGGCTCCTGAGGCAATTGGTATGTGTGGCTTGCTGGGGAGTTGAAAGGGCCTCGTGGCTCGCCTGCAGCCCTCAACATTTGAATTTGTTGTGGGTGCACCAGGGCAACCACTTTAAAAATGTTGTTAGAAAAAAAAAATACCTTGTAGGCACCTCGGTTTCCCTTTATTGTTGGGTGCCCGCGGTATAATTAAAAAATAGGTAATGCAGGTGTTCTGAAAGGGATATAATGTCCTCACACCCCCTTATATCAACTAGATTGATTTGATAATATCAAAAGTGCTCCATGGAATGTGGTGAGCCCTTTCTGGCTTATAGGGACCAGGATGAGACCCGATGCCAAAGCATGACACCAACAGGGTGTGAGAGGGTCACAAGAAACCCAATTTGGGGTGTCACTTTTGAGGTTATTGATTAAATCTGGACATTCATCCAGTTGTCAGTGTGCACAATACTTATGGATAGAAGTGTGTGATTTGGGAGATGGTATTCTGTGGTCCTATCGCATTTTTGAGAAAATGCTCTCCCTCCATCTACGGACCGTCGGTGTACACCCCCTAGAACTTGTGTAATTACTGTCCATAGTGTATCAATGTTTTACCAATTTAAGACAGCAAGATGTTGGTTCTAATTGTAGCGGTGCCCATGCTCCAATTTTAAAATTATACACCATGTAAAATACCATTGCAAGCTGGCCGCCCACTGCTGTTTAATTTTGTTATTGCAAGTACATTTCTACCATGTTTAGGGAGCAACATGTTTTTTTTTCTACTTTTATTCTTTTCATTTAATCTTACATATGTTGTTAAGTTTTTGTGTGTATGTTTTATTGTCGTTGTGTGAGTAGGTGAATGCCGAAATCAGTGAATGCTTGAGTGACTGAGTGTAAGGGTAAGTAAAAGACTGCATATATGTTGACTTAAGTGAATAAACCCATCAATGACTTAAGATGCACTTTCATTTATAAGCCAGACCTATTGGCATTGCTTATACTTGTCTTACATTCATGTTGGGATGTAGATTGCAAATCAACAAAAGCCACAAGTGCTCTATATGTTTCTTAGGCCATAGGCAGCTCACTAAGATGTGGCAATCTGAACGTCCGAATACTGTCAAGGTAGACTCATTAGTTCATCTTTGCAATGTTAATAAAATCAGTATCAATTTGAATTGAATGAAAGAGCACTATATAAACAGATCATTGTCACCATATTAGATTTCATGTATTGAGAACTATGGGTAAAGTCAGGGTCGGATTGGGATCACAATTTGGCCCGGGCACTGCCAAAAAAAGTGGCCCACATTCGAGGTGAAGGTGGTGTGAGTTCACAACATCACCTGGCCCCAGGGCTGGCTTTAGAAATGGTGGCGCCCTTTACGACAACCACTGTTGGCGCCCCTTCTACCCACACATCAAACTATGCATTTTTTTCTTTGGGGCGGTCTGTGCTTTCACAGCTGTGTACCTACATAATTTCGATAGAATCACAATTTCACTTGGTCCATATGTGACCATTATTCTGTCTCCAGAGCTGTCAGCCGTGCAGTAGGCATGTGCTCCATCTGATCTCCCTAACAGGGAGGGCAGTGGACATGGGATGGATGATGGAGTGCGGGATAAGGAGGGAACACGCAGGAAAGGGGGTACCCACTGGCCCATATGTAACCAATTCCGTCTCTCTCTCTACTTGCAAAGAGGCCAATGAATAGATGATCATGTAATTTGGATACTTTTCTGACCCAGTGACAAGCACTGACGCACAAGTTACTAACTTGTGTAACGATATATCTGTAAGAGACAGTAGTTAGTGATAGATTCCTTACCTTAGAATATCCCCAGGCGTCAGGCTGGATCCGGAAAGTTTTGCGTAGCAGTACCCTTGCGCGTCGGTAGGCGGCGTCGTGCGGCTCCGCGTCCGTCGTCGGCGTCGTGATCGCCGGGATGACGTCGCGGGCAGCACTTAGGCGCCGCCCCTGCGCGCTGACGTCAGTTCTGTACACGACTTTCCGCGCCAGGAACGCAGAGCCATGCAAGAAGCTGACACAGGTGTCTGAAAAATACTAGGGCCCTGAAAGGGATGTCCTGAACCCTAGAAATCAGTTCGCAGAACGGGGAGGATGGGTGGGGCGGTAAGGAATCTATCACTAACTACTGTCTCTTACAGATATATCGTTACACAAGTTAGTAACTTGTGCATCTGAAAGAGACACGTTAGTGATAGATTCCTTACCTTAGAATAGATACCCCAGCAATACCAACCCCGGTGGTGGGTCTGCGAACAAAGATCAGACAAGGAAGTCCTGGAGGACAGAACGGCCAAAGAAGCCGTCCCTCCGGACCTGACTGTCAAGGCAGTAATGCTTAGTAAACGTGTGCAGCGAGGCCCACGTAGCTGCCTGACAGATAACCGGCAGCGGAACACCGCGGCCCAAGGCCGTGGTAGCAGCCGTTGCCCTGGTGGAATGGGCACGCAGCCCAACAGGAGGCTCCTTCTTGGCCAAAGAATAGCAGGTCTTGATGCACAAGGTAACCCAGCGGGAGACGGTCCTCTTGTGCACCGCCCGACCTTTTTGGCGCCCACGTAGCCAACAAAGAGCTGGTCATCCACCCGGAAGTGTTTTGTGCGGTCGATATAGAAGGAGAGCGCACGTTTTGGGTCCAGACGGTGGAGCCTCTCTTCCTCTCTGGAAGGATGCGGAGGCGGAAAGAAGGTGGGCAAAGTGATGGTCTGCCCAATGTGGAAAGCAGTAACCACCTTCGGCAAGAAGGACGGACGCGTCCGAAGAACAACCTTGTCTGGATGAACAGACAGAAAGGGAGATTTGCAAGATAGAGCCTGGAGCTCACTCACCCGCCGAGCGGAGGTGATGGCCACCAGAAAGGCAGTCTTCAGAGTCAGAAGACGAAGAGGACAGTTATGCAGAGGCTCAAAGGGAGCGCACATTAAAAGGTAAGAACCAAGTTCAAGTCCCATTGAGGCATTACAAACGGAACAGGAGGGAAGAGGTGAGTAATGCCTTTTAAGAACCTGTTAACAACAGGGGACTTGAAAAGGGAGGGCTGATCAGGGAGCCTGAGGAAGGCCGAGATAGCACAAAGATAACCCTTGATGGTACCCAGGGCAGAACCCTGTTGGGCCAGAGAGAGAAGGAACAGAAGGACCTCAGAAAGAGGGGCAGAAAGGGATTCACAGCCTTTGCTGTGCACCATGCCACAAATTTGTTCCACCTGCAGGCGTATACCACCTTAGTGGAGGGACGCCTGGCTGCCAGAATCACATCACAAACTTCGGGAGGCAAGTCGAAAGGAATCAACTGCCGCCGCTCAATCTCCACGCAAGCAGGTGTAGACTGGACAGGTTCGGGTGAAGGACCGTCCCCTGCTGCTGCGACAGAAGATCCTCCCGAAGAGGCAGACGGATCGGGGGATCTACGCTCATACTGAGTAGCTCGGGATACCAAACTCTTCGAGCCCAGTCCGGAGCCACAAGAATGACTTGGGCCCGGTCGTGCCGAATCTTCTTCAACACTCTGGGTAGAAGTGGTATAGGCGGAAAGGCGTACAACAGACCGCAACTCCACTCGCGACGAAAAGCGTCGCCGAGCGAGTGCCGCCTTGGAAATTCCAACGCGCAGAACTGATGACATTGCGCGTTCTCTTCGGTGGCGAATAGATCTAACCAAGGCTCTCCCCACTGTAGAAAGAGTCCTTGCGCCACTTCCGAGTGAAGACGCCATTCGTGATCCATCATTCACCTGCGGCTGAGTTCGTCCGCCCTGGCGTTCAGAGAACCTGCCAGGTGTTGAACCATCAGGAACATGCCCTGATGTTCCAGCCATGTCCAGAGGCGCAGAGCCTCCTGACAAAGGGTCCAAGACCCCACCCCGCCCTGTTTGTTGCAGTACCACATGGCGGTGGTGTTGTCTGTGAACACCTGCACCACCTTCCCTTTGACAGAGGGAAGGAATGCCTTGAGTGCAAGCCGGATCGCCCGGAGCTCCAGAAGGTTGATATGGAGCCGGGACTCCGCCCGGAGACCAGAGGCCTCTGATCTCCGCCTCTCCCATGTGACCGCCCCATCCCAGAAGGGACGCGTCCGTCACAACTGTATGCTCTGGCTGGGGAAGGGAGAGGGATCTGCCCATGACCCATTGCCGGTTCGAGAGCCACCACTGCAACTGTTTTGCAGTCCCCTCCGAGATCTGGACGTGATCGGACAGGTTGCCCTGGTGCTGCGCCCACTGGAACTTCAGGTCCCACTGCAGAGCCCGCATATGCCATCTGGCATGATTGACCAGCAGGATGCAGGAGGCCATGAGGCCCAGCAGCCTCAGGGTCATCCGTACCGAAACCCAGGATAAAGGCCGAAAGATCGGAATCATAGCCTGAATATCCCGGACTCGCCGTTCGGGAGGATAGGCCCGAAACTGCGTCGTGTCCAGAACTGCTCCGATGAAAAGGAGCTGTGGAGAAGGAATTAGATGCGACTTCGGCACATTGATGGAGAACCCAGCGAGTGCAGGAGTTCGGCCGTAGTCTGGAGGTGGGAGACGACTGCCTGGGACGAGCCCGCCTTCAGCAGCCAGTCGTCGAGGTAGGGGAAGACTGAAACCCCTGCCCGGCGCAGATGAGCTGCGACCACCGCCATCACTTTCGTGAACACCCGAGGGGCACTGGTAAGGCCAAAGGGGAGCACGGTGAACTGAAAATGCTCGGGGCCTACCGGGAACCGAAGGTAACGCCGGTGGGCCGGCAGGACGGGGATGTGGAAATACGCGTCCTGCAAGTCCAACGCTACCAACCAGTCTCCAGGGTCGAGGGCAGTCAAGACCTGAGCTAGGGTGAGCATCTTGAACTTCTCCTTCCGGAGGAAGCGATTGACGTTCCGGAGGTCCAAGATAGGACGCATGTCCTCCTTGTCCTTTTGGGCACCAGAAAGTAGTGGGAGTAGCAACCACGCCCTACTTCTGGGGTCGGAACATGCTCGATGGCCCTCTTGGTCAAGAGGGCCGTGACTTCCTTCCGTAGAAGCACCAAGTGATCCCCTGACATGCGGTGGAATTGAGGTGGCATGGCTGGGGGTGGTCTCGAAGGGGAGGGAGTAGCCCCTTCGGACAATGTCCAAGACCCACCTGTCCGAGGTGATGGTGCGCCAGTGGGGAAGGTGATGGCGGACCCTGCCCCTACTGGCGTGCCGTGCACCTGAAAGGAGGGACTAGGAGGGCTTGGAGGCCGCGGACGGGTTGGAGGTGGTGGCCTGACCCGCACGCTGGTTGCCCGATCCGCCACGGCGGAATCCACGTCCTCGGCCACGCGAAGACGCCTGCTGCGCGGGCCGGTGGCTGGGCTGCTGACGTGAAGGGCGCCCCTACCGTGGCCACGATAGGGGCGAAAAGCAGAAGGCAGCGGAGGGCGTGTAGCAGAAAGGCCCAGGGACTTGGCAGTAGCCCGTGAGTCCTTAAAGCGCTCCAACGCATGGTCTGCTTTGGACCCAAAAGACCGACTCCATCAAAGGGCATGTCCATGAGAGTATTCTGGACATCCCCTGAAAAACCAGTGGTTCTCAGCCAGGCGTGGCGCCGGAGCGCCACCGTCGTTGCAATCGACCTGCCCAGCGAGTCGGCGGTGTCAAGGCCACAACGGATAGTGTATTTGGCCGCATCCCTTCCTTCCGCAATGGCGCGGGAAAGCAGTGCCTGGACCTCCTCAGGGCACTGGGGCAAAACATCCGCCACCGAATCCCACAGGGAGTGGGTATATCGGCCCAAAAGACAAGCGGTGTTAACGGACCGCAAGCCAGCACTGGAGGAAGAAAAACCTTTCTTCCCAAACTGATCCAGGCGTTTGGATTCCCTATCCGGAGGAGCGGTAGGGAAGGCGGTTTGGGAAGCGGAGGCTTGGACAACCAAGCTCTCAGGAGTGGGGTGGACAGAAAGAAACAGGGGTCGCCCGGAGCGGGGCGATGGCGTCGTGACACGTTCCGATCCACAGGAGCCCCTGTGTTGGGCTTGGACCAGGCGCCCAAAAGAACGTCAGTGAGGGCGTCGTTAAACGGCAGCACAGTCTCCGCAGAGGAGGCTGCCGGCTGAAGCACCTCTGTCAAGATGTTAGGCTTGACCGTCAAAGTAGGGAGCTGGAGACGTAAGGCCCCAGCAGCCCTACGCAACACCGTACCAAAATTGGCCCCCTCCTCCGTAGCCACGGGAGGAGACAGCATGCCAGTGTCAGGGGAAGTATCCAGACCACTGGCCTCCCTAGACTCTCTGTCCAGTCCTCATCATACTGACAGTTGCGCGTCAGAGGGTCATCAGACCCCTCCCAGTCCTCCTGGTCCTCCTCTGGTTCAAAATAAGGAGGAGGAGGGACATTTGGGACCCAAGGTCCCATCGGCGCCGGAGCCGGCGTCGAGCGACGTCGCTCCGGGTCCATGTCCGGAGCCGGAAGGAACTGGGGGACGACGCCGCCCGGAGCCCAGGGCGGCGTCGAGAACGGCACCGGAGACATCGGCGCCGGCGTCGTGAGGTCGACCGGCGTCGATGGGGGTTGTGGAGCCGGGATCGAGGCCGGGGCCGAAGCCGGAGCCGGGATCGAGGCTGGAGGCTCGGGCGACGCCGGGGCCGGAGCCGCCGGCGGCGCCGGAGCAACCCCATCAGGGCCCGCGGGGCCCGAAGGCGCACGGAGGGGCCTGAAGGCCCGAAGAGGCGGGCCATGGCCGACAGGAACTCCTGTACCTTGGCCGGATCCGCCCCCGAACCCGGGAAGGGCGGGTATGACGGGGCGACTCCACAGGCAAGTCCGGGGCGGCGGGGGCGGGGACGGTGCCGGGAGGGGCCTCAGCCGAGTCGCGAGACCGGCGAGGCGAAGTCCGAGAGCGACGATGCTTCTTGGACTTCTTGTGCTTAGACTTACCGGACGAAGAAGACTTCGACGCCGACGACCGGTGTGCACTCCGCGAGCGACCCCTGGACCTCTCACGCGACCGGGGCTTCCGTGGAGCCGAATGCCGGGCCTCGAGGAGCTTTCGAGACCGCTCTCGCAAAGCTTTCGGGTTGAGGGCCTGGCATTCGGGACAAGACTCGGTGTCGTGGCCTCGGCCGAGGCAGAAGAGACACTCCCAATGCGGGTCGGTGACGGACATCATCCGCGCACAGGCGCCGCATCGCTTGAAGCCGGGCATCCCTACGACACCTTAGAGTTGGAAAAACAGTGAAAAAATCACCAAAAAGTATGGTCAAAAATTGACCAGGGCACTGCTCTTCCCGGATCTGCGCTTGCTGGCGCGGAAAAAGAAGAACTGACGTCAGCGCGCAGGGGCGGCGCCTAAGTGCTGCCCGCGACGTCATCCCGGCGATCACGACGCCGACGACGGACGCGGAGCCGCACGACGCCGCCTACCGACGCGCAAGGGTACTGCTACGCAAAACTTTCCGGATCCAGCCTGACGCCTGGGGATATTCTAAGGTAAGGAATCTATCACTAACGTGTCTCTTTCAGATAAGGACATACACTGGTTTCAGTCTCAGCTCCACAGCTCTAAATCATGTCCCATCCTCAATACCCATTCACACTTTAAAGTCGCATTTTACAAGACTCATATTACATGAAAACCTAAACTACAGAAACTCATCATAGAAAAGGAAATAATACTATAGGTTAGGGGAGCATACCATGCAACTTGATCCAAAATGAGTGAAATGTAAAAGAGGCCGCGTGGCTGTCATGAATTACTTTAAGGGTTCTTACAGTCTTTGACGAGAACCAGATCAGAGTTTTTTATTTGCAAAGTTAAAGACTTTAATATGAGACAGCATAGAATGACATTTCAATGGCAGGCTGTATTTAGTTAAAGTGCTTACCACTGGCAGGGCCCTTGCCTGCACACAGCACAGTCAGAAACGTAAAAGTAAATGCTGTGGCTCTCCTGGTCGTTTTTCTCGAGGCAGAAAAAGCCTCCATGGTAATTATGGAGCCACAAGGGCCTCCTGCTCCCATGACAGGCCAATGACATCTCTGGCCCTCTTCTGCACAGAATTTGCCTGCCCTGCTGCGCACCAAAAGAAAGACAAGCAAGCCGGTCATCTTTTTAAATAACAAACTGCTGCTGCTGTCATAATCTTTCTTCTGGTGTGAGGAGTGGCGTGAGCGCTCCCACACAGCCTCTAAGCTCAAGGACAGCAAGATGGGCGAGCAGGCACGTACCTTGTTAGCTCCAAACCAGGTGTGCTTTAAGCGCCCCACCCGAGCTTGGCACCCGGTGCCCTGCCTGGCCCCACAGCGAGACCCATTCTTCCTCGCCCACTATGCCCTGAATAAGAAGGGCTGTGGGCGAGGTGTCAAATGCAAACACTGTTTCTGGGCTGCCTGGGGGTGGGGGGGAGGTGGGGGGAGCGCGAGGTGAAAATGTCTCAATGGCCTGAGCAACACCCCGGGAGGCCGATTCTGGCACACAATCACCCGCTCCAGGGGGTCAAGGAGAGGCCACAGCTGATCATCCCTGAACGGCCATATCCTATGGCCGCCCAGCGAGGCTGCTTTACTCTCCCTGTCCAGTGCCCTCTGTGGACTGGGAAAGGAGAAAAAAGAAAGGCCCACAGAGGGCACTGAGACACCGGCCCTTCGGCCAATGCCCGCAGTACCAATCCGTCCCTGGGTAAAGTGTACTGAGACCCATGCACAAACCAGGACGTGCAACTGGCACACCAACTGGTTTGGGAATGAGTATGCAATTTGCAATGCGACCTGTGTAGTGACAGATCCCAATGAAACTCGCAATATCGCAGGAGACTGCAAAACAATGTGACTAATAAATATAAATTACGCAGGCCTCAACTTGCGACATCGAGTTAATGTCTGCAGATGCAGGGATGAGGCCTACAAGGGTTAGCAGACCACTAACCTTTCATTGGCTTTCCCTAATGGAAATATTTACATTATAAATGCGCCAGTGGTGCTGCTTTAAATAAATAAAAGGTTTCCTGTTTGGCAACACATCGAGGGAGCATGCAGTGTCCCCTGGATCTCTACCTGCTTCTCCCAAGACAGCCTGACATGATTACCAAAGAGGAAATATTCCCATTTGCAAATCAGTTATCACCCCCTCGGAGGTGTCTGTAACTTTACAATATTTTGCTATCAAAGTTTCTGTTGCAAACAACTGAGAATACAATTATGATGGTAAGCCTCTTCCTCGTGGCGGCTCCTCCGGCTAAGGTGGAGGAGAGTCACCCCACTGCTCCGGAGCAGGAAACATAAAATGATGATAACTCGCATTATGATTTTATCTTTCCTTCTGCTGCAGCAGCTTTTTTTGGGGGGGGAGGGGAGGCATGGGGGAGGGTTAGGGCTGCTCAGACGATAGAGGAGCAGGGGAGGAGAGGTTTGCCCACTCCTAAGTGGAGATGACTGTTTGGTCAGCCCTCTCGGGCCGACCAAAACAGTCATGCGCACTTCCTATATTCTCCATGCAGGCTGCATTACAGCCTGCATGGAGAACATGCCCAGGCTCCCATTCCCTGGATAGACGCCAATCCACAGCACTCAGACCAATCACAAAGTTACATTGCAGCAATGTGATTGGCTATCGGGAGCCGGGTGCTTCCTGCTGCAGGACCGGAGCAAGTAAGTGGTTTAAAAAAAAATTATTCACCCTCCCCCTACCCCACCACCTGAGCCCATTAGCAGCTGCTACAACCTCTTTCGCAAAACCCCTTTTGCGAGTCAGAAATGCTTTTCAGACTCACAAGTGGGGTTCAGTACATGGCACAGCACCATTTTGCAGTCGCAAACCCAGTGATTTAGAGGATTTCAAGGTTTGCGACCGCAAAATGGTTTAGTATGTGTAGCATTTTTTTTTTTTAAGTACAGTTAAAGTATTGACAGGCAATTTTATTTCTAGTGGAGGTAACAAAGGCGAAAGGGACACAAACTGTTTTCCTTTGTAGTTATTACACACACTTCTAAGCATGTTCCCCATTGCATGTGTGTTAAGTTATTAACTGCCACATTGAAACTTTGGAGTGGATTCGTAAAACAACTACAGCACATTTACGTGTGGTAAAATGTGCGAACAAAATATGTGCATTTTGCAAATTTGCAACATTTTCTTTTTTTAAATTAGCGCATGGTCTAAAATTACTTTCGCCCCACTATGGCTTCAAATTGGACCAGCAGACCTTTTCCTGCACTATCTTTTGACAGGTGCAAGTGCTTAGTTGTGAGAATGTGACGATGCTTTCAACAGAGAACAGTGGGTTATTTTGTTCTGCATCTCTCTGTCTAAGGATGCAACTGAACGTTCTTGTTTGCGGGGGAGCCGTCTTTTGTTGTCAACAGCAGAGCTGCTTCGAGCATATGTTTATGTAGCTCGGTCTGCAGTGCTCGTGCTGGGGTAGACCGAGACAGTTCCAGCTTTCGTGTGCTCAGGGCCTGCTGTTAGCTCTGCTAGTCATCATCTCTACAGAAAGAGCACCTATAAAAGTCAGGACAAAAACTGGCAAAGCCAATAGGTCTCACTTATGACACCTTTGCCAATGTTTTTTTTAGCAATGCTGTACTTCATCACCACTGGTGTGCAGCATATCTAAAAAATAAATACATAAAAAAAGGCACAATGACGTGGCCGACGTGTCATTTTACAGGCACGTGCGTGAGTTCAACACATATGCACGCACCTAAAAAAGGACACAGGATTTTTTTCTTTTTATTTACCGATAAAAAAGTGCTTTAAAAAAAAAAGAGACAATGATTAAAATGGGTTAGCAGATTAATGGAAGCAACACGGCGGGTGGGGAGAAGCAACACAAGGGATGGAACATAGGGGCAAGAGAACAAGATGGAGCGCAGGGAGAGAAGCACACAGGCAAGATAGAGCAACATGTGTGCTGGTGGGGTGAGAGAAGCACATGGGGGAGGAGACAGCAACATGGATGGGCAGAAAAGTACATGAGGGAGATAGCTGGAAAACAGCTGAAAAACACATGCACATGGAGAGCTTAAAAAAATTAATTCTCTGAATATGTCTTTCTCAACCAGACAGCGCTGTCTGGTAGCCTTGACCTAAAAAAGGAAACAGTGTAGGAACTGTCGCTTGTACTTTTGTACAACAGCCACTTCTTTACACCAGGGCAGTCCTTATTCGATAATAAAGCGATGCTGCAGTTATATGCTCCTATGCCACTATTAAAGACAAATTTAACATACTAGTAAATCAGTAAACATGGACTGAATTTAATATTAAGAAAGCTACTTTCACAGAAAAAATGAGAGCCTCAAACAGGTACACCATCATTTAACACGTGATTTGCATGCAGTCTGTATCTCAGTGGAGGAAGCATGCAGAGCCATGGCCAGGGGGTGCTCTTCACACATGAGCATCAGAGGATGAACCTGTTCCTTGGAAGAGGGAGCATGCAGAAGCCTGGGGGAGACATCAACTGGACCTCCATTCCTGGAAGTTACCACTGAGAGAAAGAGAGCAGGGGCATGTCACTATGAGGCCTATTTGCTTCCATAGATATTCCTCTCCAGAGTAAGGCCCTATAATCGCAGTTCACACAAATACTAGTTACTAACGTGGCTACTCACCAGTGACCTCAATGATGCAGGTGCTGCTCCAGGGACATGCAAGCACTGAAGCATACCTGCTATCTCACACAAACCTCTTCACACAGTCACTCGGTGAAGAGCCGATAATACATGTGAGCACAGGTGAGTTGGATCACCCTACTTAGAGTACGTTTCCAGCTTGTGTGTTGGAGGCTCTGCGCCCTGGGAGTCCAAGCTGGGCTTTGCAGCCTCCTCAGAACCCTGGACTCATAAGCATATTGTTTTGTATTTTGAAACAGGCAATAGAGACTTCATAGGAAACGATGAACTAAGCTCTGCCCCTTCTCCGGTGTCCTGTTCCCTAAATTGTCTCTCCTGGGCTGTTTGGGTGGGAGAGCTGAAAGCCCACCCGTATATACAGCAGCTGCTGTGACCAGCTGAACCTACAAAGGTCCTCAAGGGAATCATTTGGAGGGCGGGGGGGTCGGTGGGTAGGGCACAGAACAGAGGGCACATACTACTCAGGGAGGTGTCAAAGAGGCCCATATAGGACATCCCAAACTGTCGGTCACTTCAGGATTAAATTGCCATTTGTAAGCATTCACCATCAGGGGAGCCTATCCGCTCACGTAGAGATTTTCCATTCTGCTCTCCCATAGCTCCATCGGTAGACTTGCCCCTCCAATCTTATGGTGGGCCATATCTTAATGCCTTCTCAGTCACAGGCCACATTTGTTACAGATACCTCTTTGTTGGGTTGGAGCTATCACCTGGCAGATATAAAAGTGCAAGGTCTTTGATCAGAGTGTTAGAAACGGGGTTTCTGGTTGGCTAGGGTAAGCACCTAAGCCAGGCAGAACCCACCACTGTAGTCCGGGTAAGTTATACACCTAAGATAACCCCTGCTCACCCCCTTGGCAGCTTGGCACAGAGCAGTCAGACTTATTCCAGAGGCAACGTGTAAAGTCTTTGTACACACACAGTACCACAGTGAAAACACTACAAAAGGACTCTACACCAGATTTGCAAAATAGCCCATATTTATCTGAATCCAACAAAACCAAAACGACAAAAATCCAACATACACAAATTAAGATATCACTTTTTAAAGATGTAATCAAGTACAGTGCTTAGAAATCAAAAATAGCTCCAACTGGGCTATTTGGTCGCAGATGATGTCAACAACTGAACAAAGTCAGTCCGGCCTCAATGGAGCGAGGCCCGGTTATGGAGTCAGGCAGACCCTAGAGGAGTACCTTGGAGGCATTGTGAAAAATAAAGACGATGCAAAACAGAGGAGAGGTGAGGCGTCACAGAGGCTGGTGCGGCGTCGGTTCCTTACTGTTGCAGGGGAGGTGATGCGTCAGTTCCTTACTGCCAGGCAGGGGAGGTGATGCGTCGATTCCTTACTGCTGCATGGTAGGTGATGTTGCGGTTGCCGGAGCGGTACCTTGGTTCCCTACTGTGGAGTGGCGTTGATGAAGTGTTGAGAGTTAAGCCACAAGGCTTCAGTTTCCGCAGCGTCGAAGTCAGACCAGGCCACAGGTGTCGGAGTCAGAGTGGGGCGCCACAGACTTCGGTGGGGCAGTACTCGAGACTTGTGTAGTAGCGGAGCTTCATAGGTGCTGTGTTGTCATCGGAGCCTGCAGTGCAAGTCGCGGTCGGTGCAATGAGCGGGACCACCCTCAGCAGCGGCACGGCATCAGAGTTACAGACAAGTGCTGGTTCCAAAGTAGATCGGCGTTGATGCCTTGGTTTCTTCTTAGTAGCACCGCGAACTCACTTCCAAGGGGCCAGGATCTGGAATTGGCACCACTTGGCAAGTAGGACTCCTCAACAGAGGGGCCCAAGGGCTTCTGGTGAAGTTTTTGATGGCCCAGAGACTTTTAACGGGAGGCAAGCTCAACTCAAGTCCTTGGAGAACCCAGGAAGCATGCTGTAGAAAGGAAAGTCCTGTCCTTTCACTCCCAGGACAGAAGAAGCAAGCAGCAGGCCAACACAGCAAAGCAAACAGCAAAGTGGCAGTCCCTCCTGACAGCTTCCCAGCAATTCTTCCTGGCAGAATGTCCTCAACCCAGAAGTGGTCCGAGTATATGGTGTCAGAGGTCCAGAACTTATACCCATTCCACTCTTTGGAGTAAGCAAACTTCAAAGGAAAGTCTCTGTAGTGCACAAGACCCTGCCTTTCCTGTCCCTGGCTCCAGACACACTACAGGGGGGTGGAGACTGCTTTGTGAGGGGGCACGTACACCCCTTTTCAGGTGGAAGTGTCAACACCTCCTACCACTCTAGCTCAGGAAGCCCCATCAGCCTTGTGATGGGCCATCAGGATATGCAGGGCACACCTCAGCTCCCTTTGTGTGACAGTCTGGAGCACGGCTTAATTTGAGCCGGAGCTTTCTGGTGCTAAGCACGGGCACTTAATTTGTTTCCGGTGCTCGGCACCGGCACCTAATTGTCAACACAATACTTAGAACAGTCCACCACATGGTGGCGCTGCTCATCTAATTTAGAGATGAGCAGAACAACAATGGTTTAGGAATACAATATACATTAAAATTGCTAATACCTGCCTCCCCAGCCATTCCTTTAGCTTTGGGGACCTGGAATAATCTGAACTGTCGCATTTACATGCAAGAGAGATGGTTAGTAGCTGTTTTGGCAGCCATGACAAGGGCGATGGGTGATGCAAGCTTCAGTGGCCTCCTGGTCAGAGCCCTGGCACTTAATATTTTACAAATAAAGCACTGGTCTGGAGTGAATGCACAGACATCACAACTGTCATCCTGACCCATACATGCATTCAGAGACAGGCAGTGGCACAGAATGGTTAAAGTAAGAAAATGCAACTTTCTAAAAGTGCCATTTTCAGACCTGCAATTTAAAAACCAACTTCACTAAAAGATGTATTTTTAAATTGTGAGTCCAGGGACACCAAACTCCAATTTTCTATCAGCTCCTAATTGGCAGATACACTTGTAAGCTGTTACAATGCAGCTTCAATGCTAACCTATGGGAGAGATAGGCCTGGCTGTAGTGAAAAACGAAATCAGCAGTATTTCACTACCAGGACATGTAAAACACAACAGTGTATGTCCTACCTTTTAAATACACTGCACCCTGCCCACGGGGCTACCTTGGGCCTACCTTAGAGGTGACATATGTAATGAAAGGGAAGGTTTGGGCCTGGCAAGTGGGTGCACTTTCCAGGTTGACATGGCAGTTTAAAACTACACACACAGACACTGCAGTGGCAGGCCTGAGACATGTTTGCATGTGGGTGGCACAAACAGTGCTGCGGGCCCACTAGCCACATTTGATTTACAGGCCCTGGGCACATAGTGCACTGTACTAGGGACTTACTAGTAAATCAAATATGCCAATCATGGAGAAACCAATTACCATTACCCTTTATACATAGCACTTGCAGTTTAGCACTGCTCAGCAGTGGTGAAGTGCCCAGAGTCCAAACACCAGCAAAAACTGAAATGCAGCACACAGTCAAAAACAGGTCGTCAGAGGTAACAGACAGGAGAAACCACACCATAAGATGCCAGGTCTAACAGAGCAATAGCTGAACATCAGTGTCCTAGAGTTGCAGTCAGCCTTAAGTAGAAAAGCCTGAACACTTTTCTGCTTGCCCTTTCTAGGAACGTTATTCTAATAGTTCCAAGCAACACAACCACTATCTATTACATAAACAGGAAGGTAGGTGAGGGGTCTGGATTGGCTTTGAACATTGCCTCTGACGTAAGGAGAAGGTTCAGAAGTGACGGTATTGTTTGCGGAACTGTTTGATTGGGGAGGCAAGGTTCAATGAGCGAGCCATAGCATGGCGGTTCTTGAAGTGGTGCGAGGAGGAGCAGGAGTCTATCTTCCGAAGAGCCTCCTGCTATCCAAGGATATGTCCATTAGGGTCACATGGACATCTCCCAAAGAAACCTGATACGTGCATCTAGGCGAGCCTGTACAGTGTGCTGTGGTCGTAGATCCATCTGGAAGCATCCAAATTGTTGCTCACCAAATCAGAGAACGGGTTCTTCAAGTGGTCATGAAGGTAATTAAGGTCATTCTTGCCAAATCCCACAAGGTGCAGATATAATGTTCAACAAGGTGGCATTGGCAAAGCGTACGGCTAGACTGCATGACGAGAAAAACTTTCGGCGCATGGAGCCTAGCAATTTTGACTCATGGTCCAAAAGAGCAGGAGGAACTGCTTTACGATTCAACTTAGAACCTGAGGTCAGAAGGCATAGGCTAATAATGGCAAGTGATCAGTCTGTGAACTGAGGGGCCCTAGAAGGGTTTCTTCGATGTAGCAAAAGCAGGTCCAACAACACTTCTTAGACTGTGGGGAGTGGCTGCCAAAAGTTGTTTTAAGTACACAAAACATGAAAGATCAGACTTAATCAAAAACAGGGACGGGGATTGGGATACGGGTGGGTGGGGTTGGGGGGGGGGATTTCACCCTTTGGAGGTCTACAAAAAGGCCAGCATCTGTGTGATAAAGAGGAAGGAGATGATAAGCCTCTAAATCATATTCCTCCGTATGCCCATAGTTTCCATTGAGCATGTTTAAGATATCAGAGTCTGAGTCAAAGATCTGCTACAATTGAAGGAATCTCTGTGCTTAAGGAGAGACTGCACGAGGGGCTGGTAGTAGAAGTATGCTCAAACCTTTTCACTTGCCACTCGAATGTCTACAGACTGTGAGGGCTAAGGCAGCGTCTATTGTGGTTCCAAGGGTGGAGTAAGTGTTGGCATTGTGATAGGCAATGTTGACATACAGATTAGTGGCGTAACATAAAATGATGGGGCTTCCCTACAGTATGTGAAGAAGGGCCCTGGAGTCTCCCATATCTCAGAGGTATTCAGTGGCCTTGGGGCGGAATGGGCCCCCCAAAGGATTGGGGGCCCCTCAAAGATTGGAGGCCCCCCTAGGGCCTAAGTTACACCCCTGATATGAGTCTCCTTGGCACCTTGGTAAGCAAAGTCTTTTTGAAAGCGGAGCCAAGGCCACAGCCTGGGGCAGCAAAGAGTTGTGCAGTTTTGAGGCAGAGGCTGCCAGAAATGCCAACCCAGAAGGATCAGGGCTACCCTTGGAGTTTAGCCCAGAGAACAGCCCGTTCTGAAGATATGGAGCATGGCCTACGTAAAGGTATCAAACTGGGAAGGGTTAATGGATGTGGTCAGAACTCCAGTTTCATCTTAATAGGAACTTGGTTTGGCTTTGAAGACAAGGAAAAGACCAGTGTCGGGGAACGGTACTAGTCCCCTTGAATCTTCCCAGGAGTGAGAAGTAGAGGACATTTCCATCGTGTGGCGATTTTTCTAGTTTTTATGAGAGGAACCCTGGGAAGATTGTGTCCTGTGACGAAACTTACCTCAAGGATGGAAAGGGACCATTTAGGAGTCTCCTTATGAGCCCTTGCTAAACAAAATGTTGACTATGCATGGACGAACAGGAGGTCACAGGCTGAGAGATAGTGTCTAGATCCCAGACACCACATGCAGATGTAGTATGGATCTGATAAAGATACCTTCTTATGACACCGTCAATAGGGTTTCAACCCCAACAACTTAAGAGGTGATATTTGACCTGGAAGCTCTCAAATTCACTGAGGAATTTGATCAGTAGACACTGAAGATAAGCTCCAGGTGAGGTAAGAGAGAAAATAGAAACTGATATCAGTGCGCCAAACAGTGCACAGATGCTGTCACATCATGGGTGGGCAAAGCTGCAACTGCAGTTGCATGGCACTACAGTGTCACTGGAGAGCAATTGCTGGGACAAAATAACTTTCTGGATTCAGTCTGGCGCCTGTAGGATATTCATGAGGTGAGGAATCTACAGCAAGCATTATTCATTCTCCTGCACCACAGAGGGAGCACATAACATTCTCTCCAACATTGCCCTGGTGTTCCCTTCACACAACCCCTGACCCATGACCTCCCACCACATACCCCCAGCTCTCCATTTGAGAGCCAGATCTACACAGCGATAAGACGTTTTAGAAGAGCTCAACCCTGTACATAACAGACACACAGATTATGTGTGTCTGTTAGGCATCTGGCAAACACTGACAGACAGGATGCATGCCAAAAAGGGTTGTTTTAGTTGCAAACAACTAACACCAGGTTGTTCATCCTCACCTGCAAAACATCAGTGGTGGGGCCTGCAACACTTTACACGGTTTTTCAGTACACAAAATACACTGATATGCCAGCTAATTTGACTGGTCCAAAAATTGAGCGGTTGGTTGGAATTACTGCTAATCAGTTTTGGCATGGGTTGCAAAAAAGCTGAAAGGAAGTAATTCGGGCGTAGGTCATGCTGGTTATGGGGTGGACAACTGTGAGTACTCAGCCAATGGGCAGGCCAAACTCACAAAGGACAACAGTGGTTGCAGGCAAATATTAAGGGGTTACAATCACCACGTAGCCAAGGCAAACACAACTCTGAACCAGCGTGGACATTTAAAAGATATCTTAGTTGAAAGATCACATACTATTCATTACCTCACTACTTCCACGATAATAATAGCCTAATTTGGAGTTGCCTGACGCAGTGACCCAGTGTTTCCAAACAAAGGATTACCATGTTCACACCTGGTTGAATCATGGGCAGGGGGTGTGTACAGAGGTGTAGTCCAGCCGCTACCCGCCCTTCTCCACACCAGAGGGAGCAGATAACATTCACTCCAACGCTGCCCTGGTGTACCTTTGGCACACCCTCTGACCCTTGACCCCTCCCCGACTAGCAGCACTTCCCACTTCACATTTACCAGCTTCTCAAAATAGAGGGTAAATTTCAGCAGAAAGAACCTGTTATTCGGCCCGGAAGAGGGAATGACATGCAAAGAAAACCCCAAGCATTGGCAAAGCCAATAGGTTTTGACAATGCAAGATCAAGTGACTTTGTCAATTTGTTTTTTAGACATGTTCATGTTGCACAGCAGTACGAGCTACTGTGTAACACGGCTAAAGGTCAAGAAAAAAACAGATATGACGCAGTCAACGCTGCCCGCGTTGCATCGCTTTTTAAAAACAAAGGGCAAGTGGGAGACATGCCACAGGAGGGAGGTGTGAGGGAGGGCGCAGTAACAAAGGACAGTGGGGCCGAGGGGGAAGCAACAAGCTGGAGGCATAGGGAGGATGTTGGTAGCAGCAACAACTGGGAGGGGGAGGGAGGGAAGAGCTCACCTAATCTCTCATGCCTAAAAATAAAAGTGTGCTTGTGCAATGTAATTGGTGCCCTGAAAAGCACTCCAATACCTTTGGGTCAAGTTCACGCTACATAAAACTGCAAAAAACAGAACAAAAGCAACACGAGAATGGTGCCAGGGAGGAGGGTGGGAGCAGCAACAACAGATGGGGGGGGATGGGAGGGTGGAGCAACATGGGGAAGAGGCGGGAGATGGACTGCAGACATGCACTGTTCGAGAGTGCTTGTCCAAAAGTTTAAAAAAACAAGCATTGGCAATAGGTCTCAGAAATGCAAGAGCTACTGGCGCAGTCAATGTGAATGTCTTTTAGCCATGTTTTATAGCAGCACATCTGCAGTTCAGCATGTCTGAAGGTCACGTAAAAAGCGATATGACGTGGCCAGCGCTAGCCATGTCATAGCATTTTTTTGTTTGGTAGGAGGGAGAGGACAAGGAACACAAAACAGGTATGGTGTGTGAAGAGACGGCAACGAGACAGCGACTGTGTAGCCGAGACCTAACATGAATGCCTCCTTGTGTAATTTAACTGTTGCTCATGGAAAACCCTCCAATACCTTCAAGTTGAATTTGTGCTATAGAAAACTGCAAAAAAGTAAATGTGGAGCTCCTCACTGTGCCTGGTGGGCATGGCTGCAGACAACACAGAAGGGGCCGAGAGTACTAAGGAGACGGAAAGAGGAAAAGCTGAACACGAGCGGGGGGTTGGGAGGGTGTGGGTGTGCGGGGACAGAGGAAAAGAAGCAACACCTCATGTAAAGCGATCCCATACCTTCGGGTTGAGTTTGAGCTACATAAAATTGCAGAAAGATATATGTGGAGCTCCTCACTATGCCTGCTGAGCATGGCTGCAGACAACGCAGAAGGGGTCGAGAGAAGAAATGAGAAGGACAGGGTGAAAGCTGAACACAAGTGAAGGAGGTTTCTAAAGAAGACAACAGGGATGGGGGCAGGTGGTGGAAAAGAAGCAACACGAATGGGTGGCGGGTTGAAGGGAAAAGTAGTGACATGCGCACTCAAAGGGAATCCTTAAACACAAATAAAAAGGTTGCTCCAAAAACAGGAACAGTAGATGGACAGAAGTACTTGGTTCATGCACTATGGGCGTGCCAAACACAAGAAGATGCATGACACATGCATGCCATGACAAATGGGAATGAAGAATATGAGAGCGACGTTGAAGCTAACAAATGGTAAGCTTATGGGCAGGCAGTAGCCCACTAAGTGTAAACAAATGTCTCAAGGAGACAGCGCATGCAATGTCTAGTCGAGACCTAAAAAGTACCTACAGGAGTGCACAGCCAGTACAAGGACACTGGCCGCAGACAGGAAGCTGTACTAGGTCCATGCGCCATTGCCAGGACCAACACTGGAGGAAGCAATGTGCGGGCTCTAAGCCTGTTTTTAAGCTTTTCTTTTTGTTTTGTTATCAATAGACTTCATTGAGAGCACATGCGCACTGTTCAAGCAAAACCTAAAAAGGAACTGTAGTCCCAGATCCTCACGTTATACCTCATCCCGGATGGAAAGCATGTGATGCTCATTACTTGGCGAGGATTCTGATCAGATGCTGAGACTCTGCCCTCATACCCCCGTGGTATGCTTGCAATAAGTAACATGCAAGTCGTAATGAGTCCCTAAATGCAAACGTACCAACTTAACATGTTGGCAATCCGCTAGCTACAACTATAGTGGATAAAATAAAAGATTGGGTTCTAGTTTTATTCCTAGCAGCAAAGTCAATGGTGCATTAGGAATATAGAGGATTACAGTTACAGTTTTAGCTATACGGATAACTGGTAAATCCAAATCATGATTTAAGAATATAAGCACATAATATTCGAGTACATAAACAGACATGAATGAAGCGACATTGCAAATGCAGTTTCCTACGCATCTCCAGATTAGACGGAATAATCTAGTATTTTTTTTATTAAATGCTTCACACAGAGTTTCATCCCTGTAATAATCTCTCCCAACTCATTAATAATCCAATCATTTTATTAAGGTGCTTTGCATAGCTCACATTGCAAGCTTAATGGTCTTAGGGATACAGTGCTGGAGGGCACGCAGCTGGTTGGACCATGACATGCAGAGGGCACACCTGAGATCTCTCCTTGTCCTTCATTTGTCTGCTAGGAGGGACAAGATGGGGTAACCTAGAAGTGCACAGGCTGAACCTGCATTTGAGGAGAATCTTCCAGTGTAGTTCGGATGCAGGAGGGTGTTAGAGCCTTTCGGGAGCGGACAGGCAGCAGTAGATTTTTGAAGGGGGGAGAGAGTGAATCAATGCAGGCCAGGCAAAGGACCCTGAACTTGAGCTAGTGTACACTGAAGAAAATCATTACGACTACCATATCAGTAGGTCACATGCCGGTCAACTCAGTCTTCCATCCTTTCAACTTCAATAGGTTGACTACGAATAAATTGGACATTACTCACTTTTTTTACGTAACTCAGAACTGGCAATTTTGGACTTGTTAAGTGCTGTGTGCTGAACAAATTGGTATTATTCATATTACTGCGTGATGTCAAAAGTTACCATCATGAATTCTTAGATGAAGGTGTCTTTTTTAACTCATTTTACACGTTCACCGAGGAATGAACTGGAGCATTCAAGTGTGGATCTGCAGCATGAGCAAGGCTAGGGACTAGGAGAGTACTGTGGCCAAGATATAATTCCACAGTGTGGCCAGGATGGTTTGCATACATGCTTACGTTGCAACTTGGTTTAGGACTGGTCATGTACGCCGTAGGTTTGGAAGAAGGGTTGATTCTAGGTCCCAGCAGTAGGTTGTATGATCATCGAACACCACAGTAGAAGTCGGTGGAAAGGTGGGGAGAAGCTGCTTGGAGCCCTAAGAATAATATTCAAGAAGAGCTGACAATAGACCCTTTCAATGATTGGAGCACAGTGTGATGCATTAAAGTATTTTTGAAAATGTGGTTTATGGGGAGGACAAGATTCAATGCTGTGCACCCTTTAATGGCATTAGTAGCTTTGTAGGCTAAAAGCTGAACCGCAAGGAGAAAATGTGGTTGCCCAAGCTCGCTCAATTTTTGTAGGTTTCCTGGTTCCAACTTCTGTATCTTAGCCAAAAGATCACATCTCGTGTAAAGAATAACACAAGTGGAAGAAAAGACAAGCATTGGCAAAGCCAATAGGTTTCGCCTATGCGAGATCTATTGGCTTTGTTAATGTTTTTTTACTTGTCGCAGAAGTGCTTGTGCAACAAGGCTTAAAGTAAAAAAAATATGGCATGGCATGGCCAGCAATTTTTCCTCTAAGCCATGTTGCACAGCAGCCCGTGCTGCTGTGCAATATGTCTTAAAACAGCGTAGAGTGTTTTTGGGGGTGGGGCAAGCAACATGAGGAAGGAGGGTGGGGAATAAAGAATGGACAGCAGAAGGAGGGCGGGGTGGAGGAACAGAAGGGACAGTGGAAGGATGAACAGAAGAGACAGTGGAAGGAGGGCGGGGGTTGGGGAAAAAATTGACAGCGGAAGGAGAGTGGGGGTGGGGGTACAGAAGGGACAGCGGAATGAGGGCTGGGGAGTGGGAGAACAGAAGGGATAGTGGAAGGGGTGGGGGAATATAATGGACAGCAGGAGGAGAGCAGAGGTGTGGTGGAAACAGAAGGGACAGCGGGAGGAGGGCATGGGGGAACAGAAAGGACAGTGGGCTGAGGGTATGGGAAACAGAAGGGACAGCAGGAGGAGGGCATGGGGGAACAGAAGGGACAGCGGTCAGGGGTTGGTGGAAACAGAAGGAACAGCAGCAGGAGGGCGTGAGTGAGGAAGAGGGACTGCAGACACATGCACTCTATAAGAGTGCATGTGCAAACGCAAAAAAAAAGTTGTACCTGCAGAGCCTGGGGCCACTGGAAGGACACTGGTACTGACAGTAAGCTGTACTTGGTCCATGCTCCACAGTAGGGACTCCTGCCAAAGCCCCGGGGGAAGGAGAGGCGATGAGGAGGCTCTAACCAATTAAAAGCAAGGAAACGAGAGTGATGTCAGAGCCAACCAATGGTAAATAATGGTAAGTAATGGTCCCGTTTTAAGATTTTTTTTCTTTATAAGAGATTTTGCAAGCACAGAGCAAGCGCTGTGCAGGTGAAACCTAAAAAATAAAGTAGGTATTGTAAGCTATGGCCACCAATCTTTATAGAACAACTTCTGGGGCTTCAAAAGATGACAAATGTCATACCCTATTCAATACTGTTGCTACCTAAGAGTTTCCCTAGATATATGTAGCATTTTGATAAAAGTCTGAGTACCAAAGATGGTTCTTAAATAGCCCAGACAGTGGTTGGTGTTTGGCATCTTTATGAGAAGGAGACCACTCTCAATGTACCATCTGCTGGACGGTAGCTATAAACTTGTATTTCAGTGTGGCATCTAAAAGTTGTACAGCCTGTCTCCAAAGATTGTGTACTCTAGTGCAAGGCAGAGGGCGGCTGCATACCAGCCAACCAGAAGACATTAAATAGATACATGGCAACTATGTGTAATGGTGGCAACTTGGCTGACCGCAATGAGAAAAGTCTTCCAGTGTAGTTCGGATGCAGGAGGGTGTTCGAGCCTTTCGGAAGCTGACAGGCAGCAGTAGATTTTTGAAGGGGAGAGAGAGTGAATCAATGCAGGCCAGGCAATGGACCCTGAACTTGAGCTAGTGTACACTGAAGAAAATCAGTACGACTACCATATCAGTAGGTCACATGCCGGTCAACTCAGTCTTCCATCCTTTCAACTTCAATAGGTTGACTACGAATAAATTGGACATTACTCACTTTTTTTACGTAACTCAGAACTGGCAATTTTGGACTTGTTAAGTGCTGAACAAATTGGTATTATTCATATTACTGTGTGATGTCAAAAGTTACCATCACGAATTCTTAGATGAAGGTGTCTTTTTTTAACTCATTTTACACGTTCACCGAGGAATGAACTGGAGCATTCAAGTGTGGATCTGCAGCATGAGCAAGGCTAGGGACTAGGAGAGTACTGTGGCCAAGATATAATTCCACAGTGTGGCCAGGATGGTTTGCATACATGCTTACGTTGCAACCTGGTTTAGGACTGGTCATGTACTCCGTAGGTTTGGAAGAAGGGTTGATTCTAGGCCCCAGCAGCAGGTTGTATGATCATCGAACACCACAGTAGAAGTCGGTGGAAAGGTGGGGAGAAGCTGCTGGGAGCCCTAAAAATAATATTCAAGAAGAGCTGACAATAGACCCTTTCAATGATTGGAGCACAGTGTGATGCATGAAAGTATTTTTGAAAATGTTTGGACTCATGGGGGACTGTTAATAACAGCAGATTCCAGAAAAAGTGTATTTGGTGATCACAAAAAAGGGCCCGAGATAAACGAAAGTCGAACATATTATATCAACATTACGTGGAATGTTACCGCTGGAGATCAATGGCAGGTAAGAAAAGCAAGGGTTTATGGTGAAACTAACCCTACATCACTTCAATTAAGTTATCTGTCAGAAAAAAATAATAATAATAACAAGAATAAAAACAATATTTATGATAACAGTATGTTTTCAAACAGTGGCCAACACAAAATTGTCTTTTGTTGTTTAAAATTGATTTTCTCCAACTAGTACTAATCACGTTATCGAAACTGGAAGGATGGATATGATTGGGCACATCTAGGGTATCATAGATGAACTAACCCAAATGTGGACAATCAACAGATCAACACGAGCTTTCATGTGTGCGGATATTTTGCTTGTGTGATTCATATGTTATGTTCAAAACAAACACTGTATTTCAGACACATATTTAATATTTAAAGAAAACAAGTTCATTCAGACTGGGTTAAAGAATGCCAGAGGTGTTGCACACCACTCTAGGTCTTACACATAAATACGGGGTTCTTCCTTTCTTTACCAGTGCCTTGATATACACATTTTTTCTTTCTATTTTCTTAATTTCTTTATTAGATTTATTTAAACGTAAACACATACTGGATACTCAGTATAACTAGCTAAAACAAGCTAGGTGTAACGCGTAAAAGCAAGCTATAATAAACCCACTGCTAAAGGACCAATCTGCTGACCTGTAGGAGCTTTCAAATCATAGATTTATCTTCGACTTCAACTTCATAAGCCAAATCGTAGAACGTGAAGTCTCAAAGCCAGCGATAAGACTACACTGGCTCCAACAGCCTCTTACAAGACAGAAAATGAGGCTTCCGTTTTGGATGGGTAACTGTGAGCACTGACATTAGGTGAGACCTCCTTCGATAATGACAACTCTGAAATCTTGGTCTTATGATTCATTATAGACAAGATCATTGTTAATCAATAGAAAACCTCGGCCAGGATAAATGAAACAATGCTTCAAGGGTGCAGCTCTGTCCTGTCAAACCATACTCAGAAAATCAAAACTGAACTATTCTGTTCGACCACGAGATCCATTGACTGCGGAGTTCTCCAAGAATCTACCCCATCTCTACTACTTTTTAACATTTAGAGAAGCCTGACAGAGTTCATCTCCCTCTAACTAGAAATCCAAATTACCCAGATGACATTCAAATCTAACTCAGGTGGAGCAATTGCTCAAACCAAAATGCAAGCATCCAACCTAATTTTTTGAAACGTGACTCGATTGTTCACTGATCCCACAGTTCTTTTCTACACGTTTCCTATTAAAACTGCCTCTAATACTAAAAGCCAGATGCAAATATCGCGTTTCAACATTAGCGTGGGCCACTTTTTCCAACAGCGGAGCAAAGGTTTCTGGAATTGAGGCTGACCCAAGCTTTGTTGTTCCCGCGATGGATACACATGACGGCAGCACGTGCTGCTTTCAGGGGCGTTCAAACACCCTTGGCCGTTGGCGCCCTCGAACAGAAAGCGCCTATAGTACTTACATGTGGAGATAGTTCTATAAAATGTCAGGAAGGATGACATCACCAAAGACCCTAAAGTGTAATTAGATAAGGGAACACAATTTAAAAGATTTTGCATGTGCAGAACAAGGCACGCGCCAAGGTACGCTCCTCTGACGGCCGCGCGCGCGGTTCCAGTGAATCGACACACCAGGCTCCATAGACTGAGTTCTTCATTAAACTATTGATCCCTTCAGCATTATCCATAATGTTCCGGCAGCTCGGAGAGTCGAGAGATGCAGCGGCAGCCAGTCTCTCTCACTCTCCTCTCAATAACTTCTCACACTTCCTGGACAGGAAATCACAATGATTTATTTACCTGACATTTTCCAGTCCGGATGTCATACAGGGCCACTGAACCGTGGCGGCCTCCGACGGCTATTCTGTGGCTGCGCTCGCAGTAGCTGACCATATAGAACCTGCGTGACGAGAGCAAGATGCCAGTCAAACTAGTCTTTCACAATTTGAATACTTCGCAATTGTTCTTCTGCAATTATTCAAATCTTTATTTTACAAGTGTCATAAAATATACGGTGGCAATTATTCTTCTGCAATTCTTAAAATATTCATTTTTCACTTTTTATAAAACATGCAGTTGCAATTATTCAACATTAATTTTTCAAGTTTTCTAAAATATAAATTAGCTAGATTAATAATAGCAAGCAATAGAGTCCGCTTAACTTTTATTTGTACCTGTATTCAGGGCATCTGGAGTTATGCAGCAGGGGAGGGCCAAATTATGCCGCAGGGTTGAGTAAATTATGCAGCAAGAAAAGGTAAATTATGCAGCATAATGCGGCATATTTTGTAATAGTATTACTTCATTATTTCGTCATTTTTAAACTTGGTAACACTGTCTGGGCATAGGTTGCACCTCATTAGTATCCGTTTAATACCCAAACATAGCAATAAACAACAGAAAGTTGACCAGTCCAGCTTTACAAAGGGCCTTTCACCGCGCGGCAACACGTCACTGCATTTTTAATCCTTTTTTCACCGTTTGAGCTAGAAATAAAACTTTTTTTTTGTTAAAATCTGCAGATTATGCGTCATATGATGGATTATGTGGCAAATCTATAATTCGAACATCGCCACGAGCGCACTATCACATAATTCCAGTGGCCCTGCCTGTATTATACCTGAATAAAACTGGACAATGTGTTCTTAGTAAGACAAGCAACACCACATAAGGATATATGGGACTGAAAATATAACCTGAGATCAAAGATTCATTATGACTGCAGCGTCAACACATTAATATCTTATTATATTTTCACACACACAAACGACCTCAATTTTCTAAAAAAGGAATTGTGTAAAATGGTACATTTTAGAGCTCGTACACTTTTCTACATAAACACAATTTCACAAAAACCCTACTCCTACCGGCCTCTCATGCTCACTGTATCAATTTGTGCTCAATCCTCTACTGCCTTTACCACGTCGCAATCCCCCATCCCACATCATTATTCACACCACAGCCGAAAAATGTCAATTCTGATACCATTCCCTCGCAAGACGGCTCGGCCTACTTATATCATTCCTCACCCTACTCAATGGTATCCCACACCTGTCTGTCTTTCACTGTTTCCTCTATAGTTGTGTCTGATTTATGTTACAAACCCTATGTCTCACACAAGCCTTTCCATCCTCCTGATCTAGCCTGATTTCCCACACCACAGAACCAAAGTGTAAACAATAGATAATCTTGCCAAAATACTGTCTGCCTCAACTTCACTCAGCTGACTCCAAGCACCTCTACATTACACCACCTCAAAATGCACCAATACTTTTCATGAAGGGCAACCCAAATGCACCACCTCCAGATCCTTCTAGAACTTCACTTCGACTCCAACATGGCTTGGCCAATCTCCATCCCAACATCTCAAATGACATTAATTCTCTCCTTGTCACACACAACTACACGCTTCAACCTCATTCACTCCTCTTCCCTAAGAAAACGAAACTCAAGCCCAATGCCACGGGTTACTCCTATAACCTTCTGTGCTCTAATCGTAATGTCCAAAAGCTACAAAGAACAAGTTAGTTACCTTCAGTAACGCCATATCTGGTGAAGACTATCTAGCTGCAGATTCCTTACCTTAGAATTTTCCTCAGGCGTCAGACTGGAACCGGGAAGTGAGCAGTACCCCTGTTCGTCGGTAGGTGGCGTCGTTTTGCTCCGCGTGGCATCGTCAGCACTGTATGGGATGTGTGCGGTGCCTACATAGGCGCCACCCCAGTGCACTGACGTCAGTTTCTTTTCGTGACTTTTCATGCGAGGAGCGTGGAGCCACAAACAACACCTGACCACTTGGGTGGAAAACTAGGACCCCGAAAGGAAAACCGTCTTGAACCTAGAAATTTGTTCGCAGAGCAGGGAGGATGGGTGGGTCGGTGTTATATCCTGAGTTCAATGCTATTCATGCCCTGCCTGTAGAATCTTACTGTGATGACATGTTATAGACTGTTGTGGGTCAAATAGTCACAGTTGGCTGGGCTGGCTGCTCCTGGTGGGGTCTTGATATGGACTTGATCGGTCTATTGTACCATCTTGAATAAAACTACCTGAAACCCATCTTGCGTACCGGACTCAATCACTACAAGTTTTTGGCGACGATCTTCAAAAGAACCTGCGTCTGTCTCCTCTTCAAGAACCTCAAGCAACTTTAAAAATACAGAACCTACTGCAACTCAAGTTAAGTTAAGCCAACTGGCATCCTGACCCCACCAGTGACCTCCCATCGGTCGCCCACAGAAGTCTGCCAGTTGTTCCTGTGCGTCTGGGGAAGTGCTACTCTTGCAGCTGCCCATTTAATTTTGGGTGTCTACTCCCCTCTATCTCTACGCGTTTTGTGCTGTGCCTTCGGTGAGGGTAAGCCTGCAAATGTCTGCGCCTTCCGATGTGCCTTCGGTGAGGGTTAACCTGCCATTCTCTGAGGTCTACACTGTCTGGTGAAGAAGTGTGCTATTTCATGTGTGCGCCAGCCAAGAAAGTCTCTACTATCTGGATGTCTGTTCTACTGCGCTTTCAAGTGACTGACTTATTCAAGGTATTTGTACCTTGCAAGGGAACCTGTATTCAAGCCTACTTCTCAGCTGTGCAAGCGGCTTCATTCGTGAGCATATGCCCATGTCTCCGTGAGCAAACACTGGATGTTGTGCGGTGAGTGGGGGCACTTTCACTAACTAGCCGAGCATCTTGTTATGTGCGGGGCGGCACCTCTGGCCCGCCGATGCACACACTTGGGAAAGCGGGGACTGTGGCCGTGTGATTTTCGGTGATTGTGATACTTTATTTTGCTTATTTTAATGCTCAACAGTTACCTCCCCACGACAGTTTAACCGCTGCCATTCAAACTGCCCTCGAGGCTCCCGAGCGCGCGCTTACACTCAACGTGCGCAGCCTTACCTATCTCACCATGCCTTCAAGTTGCCTTCTGTGACGCCTTCTCATGCTGCTCACCTGGCATGCATGCTCGCGCCGTGCTGCAGTGCGTTCTCCATGGTTTCTTGCACGTTTCTCCGACTGTGATGAAGATCGCTGCTCCCACACGCACAGCTGCTTCAACGCGCCTTGAGCCACCCGGCCCATCGCAAAAAAACGTGCCGCCATTTTGAGATCCTCACATCTTCTTGCCACGCAAGCCATCCAGCGTGTCTTCAAGGGAACGTGCCGCCATGTTGAGTTTGGCATTTCTTTGCCTATTGGGTTTCGCCCTGTTCACGCCAGGTCCTTGCATAGTTCCTTGCCAACCATGTGTTTGTTTCCGTTCAATAAAGTTTGTCCATTGTTGAAAATGTCCTGTAACGACGAGGGACGGCGAGGGATGAAGCCCGTCTTCACTGTGTGGTTTCCGCCTTCTGTCATTGATGTCATTACGCGTCTGCTTGCAACCGCAAGTACTCTCAACAAGCCTGGAAGTAATGTTGGTACTATGCGGTGGATATTGACAGTTCCAAGGAACTATTCCGTGGTGGCATGGTGAGACCTCTAATGCCAACTTCTTCTTGTGCACTCGCATTTGGCTCTATCGCTTACGCCATCGAACTGTTTATTTTCATGGTTCCTTTGCATACCTGTGCTTCTCTTCACTCCAGTGACAGGCACACCACGTTTTAAGACTGCCTGTCTGTTCTCTTGTGCACAGCATTAAGTTTCAGTATGCCTTTATTGTCATGTCGTTTACTCCACCTTCAACCATCTCTACATATGCTGTTAGCACGTTGGAGTTTGAAGCTAATACAAATGTTTTTGCCATTGTTTTCTTTTTCCTGTTCACGATATGCTGTTGTTCTCGTGTATTTTTCTTCACAGGTTTGCATGTTCATGGACCCTAGGCATACACCATGTAGGTACACGCTATCATGGTACACGTCGTCAAGAGTCCATTGTTTCTTTACTGTCTCTTGCATGCTTTTAGTTTCCCTACACGGGAACCGCAGTGGGTCTTAGTCCCAGCTCCTCATTGTACATTCGTACACGTCTCACATGTGCACGATTTTAGTCTGTCTTCCTCCTGGGAGCTATGCAAGGGTTTTAGTCCCTTTCGCATTATCATATGGGTTCCTACCCATATCTGTTTTTTGACATCACTCAACCTCTCTTTGTTTTCACGATGTCAACTTTACAAGGACTATGGGGTTCCTATGGGTCTTAGTCCCATCTGTTACTGCTGTATTGCCTTATCTTTCAAGGGCTTGTTTTTGGGTTATAGTCCTCCCGAACCTCACATATAGTTATGAATTATTAATATGCACTTTTGTCTTTACATTATATTTTTAATTTTGTATTGATGATGGTGTTTCTCGTGTGTGAGGATTATCCTTATACTTTTTTCAACTTTCTTGTTTCTTTCCTCTTTTCTGTTTTCCTCGGGTTGTCATCTTCCTGGTGTCTCGTGTGGATTCTGAGCTTTCTTCTGCTTTTCTGTCGTGTTTTCTTGCTTTGTTGGTTTTTCATTTTTCAGCCTCCTCACATTCCTGTTCTGGCCAGTGGGTATGTTTTGGGGCATCTATTTGTGGTTCTTTTTCTTCTTTTCTCTGATGATGTTATTTTGTTCTTTTTCTTTTGTGTACAGAAGGGAGGATGGTTCTTATATCTTGGTATCTTCTTTGCTTCTCTCATCCTTTTCGGTTGCTCTCTTCTTTCATTGGTTCGTGGTTCTTATTTCCTTTTCTGTTTCTCCTATTAATCTTTCTTCTTCTCTCATTGTTGTTCTTTTGTATATTTGGGAGAAAGGGGGATATGTTATATCCTGAGTTCAATGCTATTCATGCCCTGCCTGTAGAATCTTACTGTGATGACATGTTATAGAATGTTGTGGGTCAAATAGTCACAGTTGACTGGGCTGAGCAGCATGCTGGCTGCTCCTGGTGGGATCTTGATATGGACTTGATCGGTCTATTGTACCATCTTGAATAAAACTACCTGAAACCCATCTTGCGTACCTGACTCAATCACTACAGTCGGTAAGGAATCTGCAGCTAGATAGAGTCTCTACCAGATATGGCGTTAATGAAGGTAAGTAATTTGCTCATCTGATAGAGACTTCTAGCCGCAGATTCCTCATCTTAGGATAGATACCCAAGCAATACCTTCCAGGAAGTGGGTCTGCGACAGAGTTTAATTTGAGCCAGTGGTTTCCGGTGTCGGCACCAGCACTTAATTGTCAATACCGGCTCTTATGACAGTCTGCCACATGATTGCAGTGTGTGCCTAATTTAGAGAAGAGCATAACCACTGTTGTTTAATAATTCAATATACATTAAAATGTACTAATACCTGCCACCAAAACCATTCTTATAGCTTTGGGAGCCTGGAATAGTATTATTTGTCACAGCTGTAGGAATGTGTTAGTAGTTGTGTTGGTAGTGTCATTGGCAGCACTGGCAGGGGCAATGAATGGTGCAAGCAGCAATGACCTCCTGACAAGGGCCCGGGCACCTCTTTAAAACAAACAAAAAAACTAAAAAACTTTTTTACAAATTAAGCACTGGTCTGTGAACATGATTTAAACCAGAAAGTCCTGCAAGAACAAACGGGCAAGGCGCCCATCCCGATGGACCTAACTGTCCAGGAAGTAGTGTTTGGTGAACGTGTGCAACGAGGCCCACGCTGCTGCCTGGCAGATGGCCAGGATTGAACTCCGTGTGTTAACGCAGTGGTCACAGCCTTTGCTCTGGTGGAATGAGCACGCAAACCTTCTGGGGGTTGCTTCTTGCCAATGCGTAGCAGATCTTAATGCAGAGCACGATCCATTGGGAGATGGTTTGCTTCTGCACAGCCTTTCCTTTCTTGGCCCGACATACCTCACGAAGAGTTGATCGTCCACCCGGAATGGTTTTGTGCAGCCAAGGTAGAACAACAAAGCCCTTTTTGGATCCAGGCGGTGAAGTCTCTCCTATTCTTTAGAGGGATGAGGCGGGGTGTAAAAGGTAGGCAAAGTGATGGACTGGCCTACATGGAACGGGGTGACTACTTTCGGCAAAAAGGACGCTCGAGTCGTAAGGACCAGGTTGTCTGGAAGAAAGACACATATGGAGGTTGAGATGACCAAGCATGCAGTTCACTGACCCTTCGGGCAGAAGTAATTGCCATTAGTAAGGTCATCTTGATGGTGAGAAGCCTAGGAGAGCAAATATAAAGCAGCTCAGAGGGAGTGCACATTAGGACAGTAAGAACCAAATTAAGGTCCCATTGAGACATTATAAAGGGAGTCGGTGGAAACCCGTTGGGAGACCTTTAAGGAACCTATTTACAATAGGGGACTTGAAGAGGGAAGGTTGATATGGCAGCTGCAGGAAAGCAGAGATGGCAGGTAAGTAACCCTTTAATGTGCCCAATGCAAAGTCCTGCTGGACAAGAGTAAGGATAGACAACCAGACCTGAGAAAGTGGGGCAGATAAGCAATCAATCTGTTTCTTAGAACACAATGCTACAAATTGATTAAGACGGCAGGCGAATTCCCGTCTTGGTGGAGAGATGCTGGGCTGCCAAGATAACATTGCAGACTTTGGGCAGAAGGGCGAAAGCTGTCAACTGTCGCTGCTCAATCTGCAGGCATGAAGGCGGAGTGTTGACAGGTTCAGATGGAGAACCCTTCCCTGCTGGTGCGACAGAAGATCTTCCCAAAGGGGCAGGCTGATCAGAGGACTGATGGCCATACTCCACAGCTCGGGATACCAAACCCTCTGAGCACAGTCCAGATGACTTGGGCCTGATAAATCCAGATCTTAAGAACTGTGGGAGGGAGTGGTATGGGCGGAAAGGCATACAGGAGGCCTGAGCTCCACTCGAGACAAAAAAGCCTCTCGGAGTCTGCCTTGGAAACTAGTGTACAAAACCACTGATACTGCGCATTTTCAGTGGTGGCAAACAGATCTAGCCAAGGCTCTCCGCACAGCTGAAATAGACCTTGCACCACCTCTGAATGTAGACGCCATTTGTGATCCACTAGGCATCTGCAGCTGAGTTTGTCCACCCTGGCATTCAGAGAGCCCGCCAGGTGTTGAACCACTAGGGGTAAGCCCTAATATTACAGCCATGTCCAGAGGCACAGGTCCGCTTGACAAAGGGTCCACAACCCCACCCTGCTTGTTGCAGTACCACATATCATGTTGTCCATGAACACCTGCACTAGCCTTCCCTTGATGGAGGGTAGAAAGGCTTTTAATTTCAGCCAGATTGATAGGAGCGCAAATAGATTGATGTGGAGTCCGTATTGCGCTGGAGACCAGAGGCCTCTGATAGCCACCTCTCCCAGATGGCCACTCCATTATAGGAGTGACGCATCTGTGATTGGGGTTGACTGTCTGAAAAGTTTTAACACTCAGGTCATCATTTTATTTTGTGATGTTGGCATCTGTCACTACTGTCAGATCTTTTGGGGAAAGTTCCCTCCTCCGTAACCATGGTAGGAGGAGAGACAATGCCAATATCTGGGGAGGTGTCCAGTCCACTGGCATCCACCAAGTCCTCAAACTAGTCCATGTTTGGGTCTATGGGCTGGTATTCCTCAGGGTCCAGTGGCCCCTCTGGATTCTCCCCAAATCCTAGCTCATAGGAATAGGGTCCAGTATGGAAGGCAAGGCTCCAGTCGATGCCAGAGTTGCGGTAGGGTAATGCCCCTCCAGCTCTGTGTCAGGAGGTGCCGGGAGCGTCGACATCGGGACCGGTGTCGGAGAAGGTGGTACCACCGGCACCAGTCCGCATCCATCCGTGGATCCAAGGGGCCGGACTGGTGCTGGGGGCAGACCCACCGATGGGGAATCAGTAGGGGCCCCTCCCGAACCTGCGGGGCCCAAAGGCGTGCCAAGGAGAACAAGCCACCCAAATAAGAGGTGCATGGCCTCATAAAATTGGCGTAGTTGGGTCGGGTCGCTCTGGCTCCCAGAAATTTGGGGAGGCGTGGAGCCGGAGCCAGGCAATGAATGACGACACTCTCTCGTCTCGTCGGAAGACTTTGACAGACGGGGTGAAGTTGAAGACCTCTTCGACTTCTTACTCTAACTCTTCTTGTGGGACTTACCCGAATGCCCAGACAACTTAGATGAAGATTGATGACTCAGCAACCGATCTTGGGACCTTCCTCTCAACCGGGATTGAGACCGCTGCATCGTCTCATGTCGTGTGGCCAGGAGCTTGAGTGACTGCTCCCTCAAGGCCTTGGGGTGCATGGCGCGGCAGTAGACGCAGGTCTTCGCGTCTTGTTCGCGCTCAAGGCACCAGAGGACAAGATGATAGTCTGTCACAAACATCTGTCGGTGACTGGTACTGCAGGGCTTGAAGCAGGCTTTCCTAGTGGATATCCCTGCCACACCAGGATAAAGATCTCAAAAAAGACTTTGACAAAAAGTTGAAAAAGGTCAGTCAAACAATTACTGAGGGTAGCTCTCTCCAGATCTGAGCTGACTAATGCAGAAAGAAAAGAACTGACATCAGCGCGCTGGGGTGGCGCCTATAAAGGCACCACACACGCCACTTTCATCACAGACGATGCCACACTGAGCTGAATGACGCCACCTACTGGCGCTCAGGGGTACTGCTCACGATAAAAATTCCGGATCCAGTCTGATACCTGGGGAAAAGTCTAAGGAAAGAACCTGCGGCTAGAAGGCTCTATAAGATTAACATGGCAAACACCCCGATAATGGGAAGATTCATAGCTCTCAGAGCAGTCCGCTCCACACGAAACCTACAAGCCAGGCTAAACTTTGACACTAAACAAAAGTCACTATTGACACATAACTAAAGTAAGGCACTTTTCAAGGTAGTAAAATATTGTGGAAACCTATTCCCATCTCACCACATATCCATTAAATTGAGAAAGTCACTAGCATTATAAACTTTGTTAATAATAAAATAGAAAACACGTCCAACAATACAGACCTCTCCACATCATCCATCACTCTACTTCAGGATATCCCCGATGTCTCTGTTCTATCCATCAAGCCACAAACTACTCTCCTTGTCCAACATAAAATCATTACACCAAGCCACTGCCTCCCTGCACCCTAACATCGTCAGCACCCCTTTAAATTACGGAAACCTTTGCATCTGCCCTACTACTAATCATTCAATACTTCCTTTGTTGAAGAAACCCTATATTGTGATGACTTTACAAATTACTGCAAATTATTGCCACCCCCCCCATCTTTCATTCCTGGGCAAGGTCCTTGAAAAAACGATTGCATGTCAACTTAAAACGCACTTACCCACGCAATTTACTACAACCATATGAACTTACAAGACATTGACTTAGGATATGAATCAGACTGCCCATGCCCTAGTTTCAGAAAGAGAACATTTATGATAAGCATGTAACCCTAACCACTTGCAATGATTCTCACTAGCTTCTCAATGGAGAACAGGCATTAGGGGGAAAGTGCTTCCCTGTATGACACAGGTTGTGGGAAAGTATTTTTAAGGCATTCAAATACTGAAATATATGGACAAATTTGGCAAGCACAAATTGTGTTTCCAAAAAAGCAGATTTCTAAGTTATACATTGAATACATTATTAAGTTTGTAAATTCACTGTATGGCTTCTAATAAGTTTTCTATAGTATACTTCCCTTTGCTTTCTTCATAACCATAATGGCTTAGTTACAATTCTTTAAGAAACAGAAAGGCAGGCTATAAAGAAATAGCATAACTGTTTTAAGCCCCCGCAGCTTACTTTAAGCTTCTGTTTAGCAGAGGAAGGAAAACTTATACAGATAATAGCTTTAAAATGTACCAAGTGTTGTAAGAGGCGAGATTTAGATTCAGAGGCTATATGAGCCTCTGTAAATCCACCTAATGTCACAGTGAGCTCACAAAAAGGCTTAGCGAGAGCTGTCCTTTGAAGCTTAGGCTGATTACAGCACACAGGCAGCAAAGTACCAAAGGACAGCTGGCAATGTGGAATCTAGTTCAGTTAAATGTAATATTCTGCCCACAGGTCATCAATGGGAGGGTAGCACCATGATCTTAAGTAATGCCCACAATCAGCTAAAAAGGTCAAATGTATTCATTTTCTTATAGAGTTATTTAGTGGACTAGTGTTGTTTAAGATTTGATTTACAGTACAAATAGTGGCTGTTAAATTGTCAGTCACAACTATAAAGGTAATAATTTGAGCTATTTACAATGTAGGTCTCATCTTAAAGATCTTGCAAAGAGGGCACAATGCTTGGTGAGCACAAGCATGGCCCCTGCTGCCTGGAACATTAGCACAGCTCCCTTTTTGAGTCCTCCAAGAGAGAAGATAACTGGAGGATGGACTGGAATGTGCCTAGTACGTGAAGCAGACTCTCGCTGGCTACATCAATGGAGGAGTTTGCAGTCGGAGATGGCGTTCACCTGACATATTTGTAAAGGACTCTCTCTACATGTGAACGTTTGGACCTTTAAAGCTGCAAGACATGAAGGAAGCCATTTTTGATGAAAGGCACTGTGGTTTTACTGACTGCCCCCTCTCTCCTGACAAAACAGAACAGCTAGGGACTATATCATGCATACATGGCAGCTACAGTGCAAGAAAGAATTGGGAAGAAGAGCAAGGAATGGAGGGTGTAAGGAAGGGTTACGGCCTGTGAGACTTTGATTTCACCCCTATGCTGAATGATTGATTCATGATGAACTTATGCTCAATGCGGTGCAGCGAGGCCAAGTCCCACTAGTGACGAACAAAAACAGTGTGCCTGGTAGAAATGGCTTTTTAAGAAGGCAAAACGCAGAGAATGCCACAATGGCAGGCGTAGAGACAGAAGTGACTGACCCCTGAATAAAAAAAACCTTACAGCAGGTCAATCCAAGATGGCTTAAATGTCGGTACGTTTTTTAAAAATATTGATTGAATCTTACTTCTGTAGAAATGTATGTATCTGATTGACTGGATGTTAGGACAAACAGAGGATTAAGTAAAGACCATGGTGATGGATAGCAATTAGGGGTCCAACTGAATGTTATCACACGGACTGCTATGTAATGAAGGACATTGGGAATGCTTGGCTGCGGCTTCCATTTAACCTAGGGATGGATCAGTAATTGTTGGAAGAACTTTACATTTTAAATCGTGTTCACTTTATGTCTATGGTCAAGGGAGAGCCTTATGATCCCATAGATCGCTTATGTTACAAACAGAATGATTGATGTACAATTGGCTTATTGTATTTATATTCTATATGCGCTCTTGTTTAACATTATGCAAATGTTATATGTGAAAACAATATAAATAAAAGATGATTGAAATGTGGGTGAAGATTTGACAATCCACACAAAGAACCAAGGCCTATAGGACCAGTCTAGAGATAGTTACAAAATAAAGATGGGAAAAGTTGGGAGTAAAGTGCAGAGACTAGGTAAAAGTTATTTACCTGTAGCTACAGTCCTCCAGCATTGATGTCTTTCATAGATTAATATGCTGAATTATTCTCTGTCATCAAGCTGGGTATTATCAGTAGTCAAAGCTTATAAACCAGTGCAACTATACACTGGCTGAACAAGTTTATCAAAAAAGGCCTCCCCATGAGACTATAAGCATCTCCATTTGTTGGTGAATATTCAATACTCCCTGCTGTGATTGGTTGCAGAAAGGTCCCACTGCGGGTTTCCCAGTGCTGGAATACCATAGCCAGTTGACCTTCATTCAGCTCCCACTCGTGATTGTATAACTGCTGTCTGGTGAGAGCATCTGTTCAAATACGGTCTATCCCTGAAATGTCCACATAGCATTTGAGAGCCAAACGCCAAAGACATTGATCTTGAAATGACAATGAGATCTTGTAGAGCCTTGCTTTCCAACTGCAATAGTCCACGGTTGAGTTGCCTTTGCAGACTATCATTTGTTACGTGTACTAGGGCTCTGGCCTAAGTCTACAAGGTTTGTATTTCCCACCCACGGGTGCCTGGACTTAGTTCAGTGCATCATCGCTTGAGCGGGGAGGTCCAGATTATTGCAGCCCAACACAACACCACTGTGCATACCTACTGCTGTGGTGTCCAGGCTTTCTGGGTTACTAACAGTCCCGTAAAGGGATCAGGGATGCAGCGGTAATTCAGACCCAATTTAGTTAATTAGAATAGCACACTCAAGCACTGCACTAGGAAAAGACACTATGTACGGTTAAAGGTGATTGTTTCAACAGTCTCATCCTGTTGTTTAGTACATGAGTAATAACCACACAGAATATAATTAAAACAGCCCTAATGAAGGCTGCTAGCAGCGAGAACATACGAACATGATTAGAATGTTCCTAGCAGCCTAACACCCTAAAGACTACTACTATGTGCTATGAGAGCACGGAGTAGCTACCTTGCCTGCAGAGTTTCTTGGGTCTCAGCGCACTGAATACATGTTCACGGGGGATAAGCTGCGGTTATCAGATTTCGGCTGGTAGAAAGTATTCCCTCGGAAGGAAAACACATAGCGGTGCACTGCTCTTCTACTCTCTGTATCGACTCTCCGCATAACAATGGATGCTGCTGCAGTTTGGCAGGACCTCTCGTGATAACCTGGTGCAAAGGCCTCTCTAATTCAGTGGTCAATTCATGGGGTTTCTCCACAAACTATATATACAGTGTGCCCACGTTGGATAAGGCTGTGCACCCAGCTGTATGTAGTTATTTCCTGGCAGCTAGGAAGATATTGCTTCACTAGCAGGGCTAGTTAGGAGGCAGAGAGTAAGCTGGAGTCAGGTTAGCTTGGATTCATGCTGCAGGCTGGGGGATTAGCAACCACTTCTCCACTGTCAAGAATTCCCTTGGATTTTTAGATGAGTCTTCAGCTGAGTGACACAGGTATGAGCCAAATTTGTGCTGTCTGGAGAAGTGAAAATCTCTGCCTTTGTTAAAGTAAACTATCTGGATTGGCATCTATAGCCATCAATGAGGGTGTTGAAGAAAGCACAATGACCTAGCTGTGTCGATGTCTGCTTTGATAGTCTGCAGCGCCCTGTCACCTGTTCCCTAACGCATTGTTTCAATTATAAGGCATGACCAATAGCCTTCACTTGGGACCTCAGACCTAAATAAATGACTGCTTTTCAAACCAGCATAATCTGCATTGCTGCAGCAGCTCCATTCTGATGAAGCACGCTTGTTGGGTGTTTATGGGAACTGGAGAAATATTTTCCTTGTGGAGAGAACAATAAAAGTTTAAAAGTGCAAAAGGCAAACGTCCACTGAAAAAGAGGAAGCAACTTTCACTGAGGGGAGGTCGAGTGATATGCTGGGACACAGCAGTGAGCTGGGAGAGCCCTTAATATAAAAGTAGCACCATATTAATCTGATTGGCTGAACCTGGAGTGCCAGGGGCATGATACAGTTCATGGTTTACGTCAGTGTGCTGTGTAACTGAGGTGCTATTGATGAGTAGTGCCCTGTGGCACTGGATTGCTAATCCAGCCAGTACAGAGCCCCAATCACCCACTTTCTAAGATTTGTTTTTGCTGGCATTAAGATTATGTGCTGTGACACAGCCACTGACTGTGTGGTCTGTCACTACAAAAACAAGCATTGGCATAGCCAATAGGTCTCACCTTTGGGACCTTATAAGTGTTTAGCCATGCAACAGTTGATGTTGTTGCACCAAGGATATTGTGCTGGATAACTAAACACTTATAAGGTCCCAAAGCGAGACCTATTGGCTATGCCAATGCTTGTTAGATTTAGGTCAGGCACTGTGAGGCAGCTTAATGTGCTTTCCCGAGAGGGAAAGGTATGGGATAGTAATGTGCCTCCCTGTACCTGTGATGGGATTGCATAACAATGCCTGTTGCATTTTATATTTCTTTGTAAATTTTATCACAAATTTTTCCAATTTTTGACTTAAACACCACGTGAAATCTCTGGCTTTTAAAAAGTGCAGTGAAGCTCTTATATATCTCCAGACGTTACCTGATTTTCACACCTGTTTTTGTGTTTCCGGTTTTCTCAAAATATCTATATGCAGCAGGAAAATGATGGAGGGGTGATGAGCCTTTAGGCAGCTGTCAATCTTGTTAAACACCCTTTTAATAGATTATTGTCTATCATGTCATGTAATGCGTTTTTTTTTTATATCGGTGCTTACATGAGGATTTTTTTGGGGGTACTCTTTTTTCTCTTTTTAATTATGTTAGGATATGTATGTGTCTTACGCGTAAGTGATGATTTGCATTTTGTTATTTAATGAGATGGACAAATAACAGAATGAATTGATGGAGGTACTATTCTGTTTTTTGCCTCTGCGTAAGAATAAAAATGCTTTTGCAATATTAATAATTTGATCTGCTTTTATACATTTTGATATTTATTTTAATGTTTTTATATTGTGAATTGGCTGTGTTGTCTATGCTGTGCACTTTTATGATCTCTATGCAGATCGAATAAAGGAATTTGACTGTTTGACTTAATGAGTTAATCCTCATTGCTGAGTAAATTGAATTAGGGAAAAACGAAGACGGGGATGGATAGAGTTGCAAGGCCGAGGAGACAAGAAGAATAATGTGAGTCTATTGGACCAGGGTAAGCATCAGCTGTTGAAGGCTTCCTTTGGTGACTGTCAAAATAAGCCTATGGTACTGTCGCTCTGTACACGCTCGCGTGCATCCACGCATGGTCTGTGGCACAATGGTGCAAAAGGAAGCATGCATCTCCTGAAGACACTTGCTGTTCTCCAGACCCAATATTGTAATGTTCTTGTGTTTGACGCAAGCACTATCACACAGTGTGCACTCCGATTGCCACAGGTACATTCATTCCTCTTGCCCAGTTCTTCTCCCTGTCCGCAACATTCTCAAAAGGAATAGCAGACCACAGCCAAAGCAGGAAGTGAAGGGGAGTGCACTGTGCCCGCGAACCACCGCATGTTATGGACGGGCACTTGAACAAGTGGGTGCATTTCCCAGCTGCAAAGAGTGGAGAGACACCCTAGCACACCCTTCTCACCTCCCGTGAACCCAAACACGCACTACACCTGCCATTCGCACACATACAAGCACAACGTTGGCCGGGACTGGCAAAGCATCTGGCATGGGCTTGATGAACAGCATGGGGCTACTGTCGGTACTTGGACTCCCTTTGATGGGACTCGAGTACGCGTCTTCTTCAAACCCCGTCTTTTACCTGTGCATTTATTTTGGAAATGAAGGGGGCGCTGAAGTCTGCGTCGTATGTCACGGTTATGAGCCCCATACACCACTGTCTTGGTCCCACAACAATATTATTATATCTATCTTCCTTGCTCTCTGAAATGCCATACACCACTATCTTGGTCCCACAACAATATTATTATATCTACCTTCCTTGCTCTCTGAAATGTTTTGATGGTTTCTTTTTACTGCCACTCTCCAAACATATATATTTAGCTCCAGTCGCTTTTAGTTTCTCCCCATCCCCCAGGCCTGTCTTCGGGTCTATAGCTACTGAATGTGCCCCCTTGCCGGTCTGTAAGTTTGCGCGCTTCCCTTCCTTGGCTCACATCTTTTTCCCTGCTTTTAATTTATTTTTCTTTCTTCGGATTACTCATAGGTTTATTATTTACCTGTCTGCCTCCTCTCTGTCTGCTTCTCCATCTCTTCCTGCTGCCACTATCCCCTCAGATGCTATTGTCTTTCCTACAGAACGGTAGTAGTCCCTCCTGCGCGGGGATTGTGGGAGCTGCGGCTGCAGGGACTGCTTCCTCTGCTGCAGGAGAGGGCGGGTTCAGATTTCACTTCCCTCCCTCTGCAGCTGCACAGGAAGATCGGCGGGGAAGGAAATCTGTTGTACACAGAATAAACAAAGGCTTTTGTAGGAGGGGTTTTGTTTGCTGCACAGCGTGCATTAAAAAAAGAAACAAGCAAGAAGAGCACATGGGGACGAGAGGAGCGGGGACGAGAGGAGCGGGGGCGAGGGCGAGCGAGCGCGGCAGCCTGCTCAGCTGACCAGACGCTCATGCGTCATGGCCTTTTGCCGGCATGTTTTTCCAATTATCGCGCACGCGTCTGGGCACGATAATTGGAAACACATGTCTGCCGTGGAGAGAACAATAAAAGTTTAAAAGTGCAAAAGGCAAACGTCCACTGAAAAAGAGGAAGCAACTTTCACTGAGGGGAGGTCGAGTGATATGCTGGGACACAGCAGTGAGCTGGGAGAGCCCTTAATATAAAAGTAGCACCATATTAATCTGATTGGCTGAACCTGGAGTGCCAGGGGCATGATACAGTTCATGGTTTACGTCAGTGTGCTGTGTAACTGAGGTGCTATTGATGAGTAGTGCCCTGTGGCACTGGATTGCTAATCCAGCCAGTACAGAGCCCCAATCACCCACTTTCTAAGATTTGTTTTTGCTGGCATTAAGATTATGTGCTGTGACACAGCCACTGACTGTGTGGTCTGTCACTACAAAAACAAGCATTGGCATAGCCAATAGGTCTCACCTTTGGGACCTTATAAGTGTTTAGCCATGCAACAGTTGATGTTGTTGCACCAAGGATATTGTGCTGGATAACTAAACACTTATAAGGTCCCAAAGGCGAGACCTATTGGCTATGCCAATGCTTGTTAGATTTAGGTCAGGCACTGTGAGACGCTTAATGTGCTTTCCCGAGAGGGGAAAGGTATGGGATAGTAATGTGCCTCCCTGTACCTGTGATGGGATTGCATAACAATGCCTGTTGCATTTTATATTTCTTTGTAAATTTTATCACAAATTTTTCCAATTTTTGACTTAAACACCACGTGAAATCTCTGGCTTTTAAAAAGTGCAGTGAAGCTCTTATATATCTCCAGACGTTACCTGATTTTCACACCTGTTTTTGTGTTTCCGGTTTTCTCAAAATATCTATATGCAGCAGGAAAATGATGGAGGGGTGATGAGCCTTTAGGCAGCTGTCAATCTTGTTAAACACCCTTTTTAATAGATTATTGTCTATCATGTCATGTAATGCGTTTTTTTTTTTTATATCGGTGCTTACATGAGGATTTTTTTGGGGGTACTCTTTTTTCTCTTTTTAATTATGTTAGGATATGTATGTGTCTTACGCGTAAGTGATGATTTGCATTTTGTTATTTAATGAGATGGACAAATAACAGAATGAATTGATGGAGGTACTATTCTGTTTTTTTGCCTCTGCGTAAGAATAAAAAATGCTTTTGCAATATTAATAATTTGATCTGCTTTTATACATTTTGATATTTATTTTAATGTTTTTATATTGTGAATTGGCTGTGTTGTCTATGCTGTGCACTTTTATGATCTCTATGCAGATCGAATAAAGGAATTTGACTGTTTGACTTAATGAGTTAATCCTCATTGCTGAGTAAATTGAATTAGGGAAAACGAAGACGGGGATGGATAGAGTTGCAAGGCCGAGGAGACAAGAAGAATAATGTGAGTCTATTGGACCAGGGTAAGCATCAGCTGTTGAAGGCTTCCTTTGGTGACTGTCAAAATAAGCCTATGGTACTGTCGCTCTGTACACGCTCGCGTGCATCCACGCATGGTCTGTGGCACAATGGTGCAAAAGGAAGCATGCATCTCCTGAAGACACTTGCTGTTCTCCAGACCCAATATTGTAATGTTCTTGTGTTTGACGCAAGCACTATCACAAAGTGTGCACTCCGATTGCCACAAGTACATTCATTCCTCTTGCCCAGTTCTTCTCCCTGTCCGCAACATTCTCAAAAGGAATAGCAGAACACAGCCAAAGCAGGAAGTGAAGGGGAGTGCACTGTGCCCGCGAACCACCGCATGTTATGGACGGGCACTTGAACAAGTGGGTGCATTTCCCAGCTGCAAAGAGTGGAGAGACACCCTAGCACACCCTTCTCACCTCCCGTGAACCCAAACACGCACTACACCTGCCATTCGCACACATACAAGCACAACGTTGGCCGGGACTGGCAAAGCATCTGGCATGGGCTTGATGAACAGCATGGGGCTACTGTCGGTACTTGGACTCCCTTTGATGGGACTCGAGTACGCGTCTTCTTCAAACCCCGTCTTTTACCTGTGCATTTATTTTGGAAATGAAGGGGCGCTGAAGTCTGCGTCGTATGTCACGGTTATGAGCCCCATACACCACTGTCTTGGTCCCACAACAATATTATTATATCTATCTTCCTTGCTCTCTGAAATGCCATACACCACTATCTTGGTCCCACAACAATATTATTATATCTACCTTCCTTGCTCTCTGAAATGTTTTGATGGTTTCTTTTTACTGCCACTCTCCAAACATATATATTTAGCTCCAGTCGCTTTTAGTTTCTCCCCATCCCCCAGGCCTGTCTTCGGGTCTATAGCTACTGAATGTGCCCCCTTGCCGGTCTGTAAGTTTGCGCGCTTCCCTTCCTTGGCTCACATCTTTTTCCCTGCTTTTAATTTATTTTTCTTTCTTCGGATTACTCATAGGTTTATTATTTACCTGTCTGCCTCCTCTCTGTCTGCTTCTCCATCTCTTCCTGCTGCCACTATCCCCTCAGATGCTATTGTCTTTCCTACAGAACGGTAGTAGTCCCTCCTGCGCGGGGATTGTGGGAGCTGCGGCTGCAGGGACTGCTTCCTCTGCTGCAGGAGAGGGCGGGTTCAGATTTCACTTCCCTCCCTCTGCAGCTGCACAGGAAGATCGGCGGGGAAGGAAATCTGTTGTACACAGAATAAACAAAGGCTTTTGTAGGAGGGGTTTTGTTTGCTGCACAGCGTGCATTAAAAAAAGAAACAAGCAAGAAGAGCACATGGGGACGAGAGGAGCGGGGACGAGAGGAGCGGGGCGAGGGCGAGCGGCGCGGCAGCCTGCTCAGCTGACCAGACGCTCATGCGTCATGGCCTTTGCCGGCATGTTTTCCAATTATCGCGCACGCGTCTGGGCACGATAATTGGAAACACATGTCTGCCGCGCGTAACCATCCCAAAAAGGCCAGCCACGACGCACGAGCGTTTGGACTGCTTCTGAAACCCCTTACTTAAAGTCTTCGCCTAGCAGCGCTTGCGCGCTACTCGAGGCTCGACCTAATCAGGTCCAGGAGGCCAAGTCTCAAAGCCACTCTCACTGAGACCCAGAACTGGGGCTGAAACATCATTAGCCACAACGATGTCAGGAAGTTCGCCATCGTCTGGAGGTGGGCAATGAGTGAATGTGGCGAGACCACCTTCAACAGCCCATTATCGAGGTAGAGGAAAACTGGTTTCCCTAACCTTCAGAGGTGTGCTGCAAGCATCACCAATACTTTTTGTGAACACCTGAGGGGCTCTAGGGAGGCTGAAGGGGAGCGCAGCAAATGGAAAATGTTCCTTACCTACCTTGAACTGCAGGTAGCTTCAGTGGGACTGCAGGACGGGCACAAGGGAACCATCCAGTCACCTGGACCCAGGACAGTCAGAACCTGGGCCAGTGTGAGCATCTTGAATTGGTCCTTCTGCAGCAAGGCATTCAGAGGGCAAAGATCTAAAAAATAGGACACAGGTCTCTGTCCTTCTTTGGCACAAGGAAATAGCATACAACCAGTCCTTATTTCTCAGTCTGGTACCTTTGCAATGACCCCGTTGGCCAGTAGGGCCTGCACCTCTTGCAACAGGATGGACACGTGCACACCTGAAAGCCGATTTGATGTGGGCTTAAGATGAGGTGGGTCGGAATGGAAGGAAAGCGAAGGAAAGGGCATAGCCCTGCTGAACGGTCTGAAGGACCCATCTGTCTGATGTTATAGCAAGCTACCCCAGGAGAAAATATTTGATCATGAATACCACAGGTCGACCTGTATGTTGCCTGCCTGATCCCAGTCATTGACTGAGGAAAGGACTGGGATTTTTTCTGAGGGAGCGGTTGGGCCCTGAGCTACCTATACACAAAACGTCTGGAGTAGCCTCAGAAAGTTGGCAGGGGTCGAGAGACCCAAAGAATGCGCCACAGGCCGGCTCTTTTTGAAGTGTTCCAGGGCACAATCTGCCTTCTCACCAAACAGGCAGGATCTGTCAAAAAAGCCAGTCCATCTCATCCAAGCATGCCGATGGAGCACCACACTAGAGCCAATTGCCCAACCCAAGCAATTGGTTGCATCTAGGTCAGACCAAATAATGTATTTCACTGCATCCTGAATAATCTGAACAAAGGAGGCCCGAAATTCATCAGGGACTGCCAGGAAAATCTCACTGACCATGTCCCAAAGGATGTTGGTAAATTGGCCAAGAAAACAACTGAAGTCGACCGTCCTCAAGGCTGGCCTGGCAGATGAAAACACTTGTTTCCTGAATGCCCCAATGCTCTCTCTCTGTTCGGTGTTGCAGGGAATTAATTGGGGTTCACCTTGCAGGTGGAAGCCTGAACCACCAGACTCCCTTGCAGTGGGATACTGAATCATACAATCATGGTTGCCTGGCTCTGGTCTGTGGAGTATGGCTTCCTGTCTCCTCACCAGTGGGTGAGAACAAGATTTAGCTGAGGTGCCCATTAATGTGCAGTAAGGGCTTCATACTGTGGCTCAGGGAAAGCCTGTAGAGGTTGTAACACTGCTGTGAGTACATTAGTTTTAACTTGTTATGTTATGTTAATAAGGTTTTGTAGAGCGCTCGTTCACCGATTGGTTTCTTGGCGCTAATCCTAGAAGGTGCCGTGGAGGTTGACAGTTCAATTGTAAGCCTTAGTGTACAACCAAGTTTTGAGCAATTTTCTAAATCTCAATAAGTCAGTGCTGGACCTGATTTCCAGGGGGATGGAATTCCACAATTTAGGGGCCAGAATTGCAAACCTGGCTCCTCCTAGTCGCTTTAACTTGAAGGTAGGAGTTGCCAGTAATAGGAGGTGAGCCGAGCGAAGATTCCGTGAGGGAGAGTACCTGGTAATAAGGCTGTCTATAAAACCAGGGCCCTGACCATGCAGTGACTTGAATACTAGACAGCCGATCTTAAACACACAGCGTTGAGGACGTTGAGGACGTTGAGAGCGTTGAGAACTTCCACGGAAGGGAGTTATAAGTCCAAAACCTCAGCTGCAGATCAGACTACAGCACAAAAAGCACTTTCTTCCGTTAATGGTCCAGGGCGGGAAACCAATCCAGTATCTGTCTCATACATAGATTTTCATCATCATAATGTGGGGGTAAGTTAGGCCCATCATCTCCATGGCCATTTCCAAGGTGTGGTAGATTCTGATCAGAGTTTTGGCCAAAAAGCTGGAGGAGCACCTGATGGCAGCTCAGCGGTCGAGGGAGTGTTTTGTCTGAATCTGACTGTATGGGAACTGGGTCTGTCTGGGTAATTCCGGGCTGAAACAAGTTTGGCTTGGAGACTGACACAGGTATCAGTTAAGGGTCCCCCTCCTGCACCGTCGCAGCCAGCGTCAACACTGAAGGGACAGGCACAGATTTTGACGCTGGAGTGGAGGTCCGCACTGAAGCCTGGTGCATAACCAAAAGTGGGTTTGAGAGGCACAGACCGTGCCAAGGACAAATCCACCGGTGGTAACCTGACTCGAAGCCCCTGCAGATCCTTGGGCCCTAAAGGCATGCCAGAGGGCATAACCATAAGAGTGCCAAGGATTCACAACATGGCCTCCCTAAAGGCCTCGATCTGCTGCAGCATCACTGATGACTCAAAGAATTCAGGGTGCAGCTGTACCAACTGTGTAATCAGCTAATTGATGGAAAATCGGGAGCGAGACCAAGTGGCGTGTTGATGCAGACGAGTCCCGCTTGGCCTTCTTGTGTTTGCACTTCAATCTGGACTTTGACTTACTAGAAGACTTCTACTGCAGCGAGGGGAACCTGTCGCGAGACTGGCCTCGGAGTAAGAATGAATCCGCATCCTCGAGCGAGAATGGGACATGCTCAGTTTCTCCTAATGTTCAGCAACTTATAGCTTCGCTTCATGGTCCCAGACAGCCTTTGGGTTCATGAGGGTGTGTTCCTCACATGGGTTGGCGTTGTGCCCCTAGCTCACATAGTAAAAGCAAAACTTGTGCTGGTCTGTCACAGCATGGTTTGAACCCTGTCATTTTTAAAAGGGACATTGTTCCCTTGCACTTCGGTTTATCAAAATGTTTTAAGGAAAAACTTGTCAAACTGATGAGAAAAAAGTGGGGGAGCAGAGCTGCAGGTCTGCGTTTGAAGGCGTGGAAAGAAAGGAATTGACGTCGGCGGCAGGGGTGGTGCTTATATGCGGCTCTTCTCTGCCACTTCCAGGCAGTAAGAGTCAATGCGGAGCCACACGGTGCCACCGAGTGGCACACAGGAGCCCTGCTCTGAAAGCTTCCAGATCTATTCTTGTGTTCAAAGGTGAGGAATATGTGGTTAGAAGTACCCATCAGCAGAGTTAGAGATGATGAGCAATCTCCCTCTTTGCACTGTGGAATGACTGATTAACTGAATTAATTGAAAATGACTGGATTGAAAGTGTCAGTCAGAAGAAAAATAAAAACTCACCTTTTAGATGGACACCTGAGCAGCTGGTGACTATCACTGAGAGATTACTGACCAGCTATGGGCATCTTTTCATAGTGCTCGAATACCCTGCGAGGATAGTAGAGCTTTCCAAAACCCCTAAATGATGATGACGACTGTTTGATGGACATCACTATGTCTCCGAAGAGCAAGAATCCTATTGCTGCGAAATGACCTTCAACACTCCATTGTAAAGTGTTCAAACATTTAGAAACATTTCTTTGAATTCAGAGGTCTGGCACATTGAAACGTTTTAAAATGTAAAATCGTGGATGCGTGAATAAACAGGGGCTTCTTTAACAGTTCCAGCGACAGCTGTTAATATACCACCATGCAGAATAGTAAACATTATTCTTAAAGGTACTTTTTTGAACGAGATTTACCTGCAAACAGATGGAAAACATTCTTGCAGTCCCTTCTTTTTGACCAAGGAGCCTTCTAAACAGTACATAATGATGTCCATTACCTTATGGATAAATACACAATATTAGACATTTTCCAACTTATTTATATATTGTTTTGAATCACAAGCATGAAAACTTCAATAAACAGTTTATTTAATCCTTCTGTGTTAAGTAACTGGTTTGACCCACAATTTAGCACATAAATAAAATACCTTCTCAGTTTCTTTAAATAAGAAGCAGTCATGAGTTTTTGCAAGCGGTAGGCAGCTTCTCCATTCCTAACAGTATCCGAATTAGACACGAAAGAAAATCCAGTACCACCCAATGCCCACCCAACGCCATGCCACTGGCAGGTATTATTACACATCAGACTCTTCTGTTCAGCAGCTTTGGAAAGGAAACACACAGACTTCATGGGCGGCTAGTCTCATGTGGATACATGGACCTACTGTGCTTATATCATGTTATTAGCATTCCTCTAGCACACATCCGGCAGCACAGTGGTTTCTTTTATTGTGGGATGCCTGGGATGTGTGCTTCCGGGGTTTCCTCACAAACGGATGTGTAAGTCAACCCACAGTGACGCATTTGGGAGATTGTTTTCTAGCCCATCTTCGTGGGGTTGTTTAACTAGACCCGGGCCAGGCGTAGAAAGATGCTATGAAACTAGTACACAATACCCGGGGTACCTGATATGTTTTCAGAGCTTGATGAAGGGCACTAATGGGAGAAAGGCTGCCTTTGTAAACTCATCACAACCCGTTTGAGCTTCAACACATTTCAGAATTGAGGTTGTGAAAACCTCATATTTATGACTTTTGAGACAAAAGGAAATAGTCGTGAGCAATTAATTAAAAGAGAGACTCATGCTGGGCAGAATCTATTCACAATGCGCAGAGCTCTAGGGCAGACTGTTTATCATGTCTTGTTTCCTGTAGCTGCTAAAATCAGTATCAGTTTGCAACACTGGTGGTCTGCAGCTATCTGGTGACTTCAGAGTAAATTCCTCTTAATATTTCAGCTGCATATTATAGTTCTGCCACAGCATAACATCGAAATCCGCAGAAAGGCACTGAATGCATCCTTTTCATGAGGGTGAGATGCCAGAGTGAAACATTTTAGGCCGATCCTGCTGCAGGAATCCAGCCACTCTCTGAATGAGTGAGCTGACAGGGCAAACACAAGGGGATATTTGCCCAAAATTTAATTACTCCAAAAATCCTAGCATTTTCTGTTACAAGGACATTGCTACCGTTTCCACTCCTAGTTGGCCACACGGCCATCTCCCTGACCGATTACAGCCCCGGAGACCCCATCCCCTGAGGTCGGGCCTTTATTTATTTTTTATTTTTTTATAACTCAAAGGGAGGGCGGCCGCGCGGCCCCCCTCCCGGGCAATTTTTGGCTTCGGGGACACCATCCCCCAGGGCTTGCCATTGCCCCGGGGCCTTTAAAAAATATATATTTTATGTAGAGGGAGGACCCCCTTAAATATTGCATTTGACCCCGGGGAGGTGGGGGTCCACAGGTTACGAGGGAAGCCGTAGGGCCTCCGCCGCATTTTTTAAAATAGAGTATGTGCCTCGGGGAGGTGGCGGTCCAGGGCCTCCCCCGCATTACTTAAAACAAGAAAACAGTGTGCCCCAGGGAGGTGGTGGTCTCCGGGGCGGGGGTCCGCGAGGCCCCCCCCCACATACTTGCAATTAGCCCTGGTGAAGTGGGGGGTCCCCAGGGCTGTGGGCGGGCCTTGATAATTGAAAAGTGCCCTGTAGAGTTGGAGGTCCACGTGGGCCCACCTGCCCGCAATGATAATTAAAAAATGCCCAGGGAGGTGGCGGTTCCCGGGGCGGGGGGAGGGTCCGCGAGGCCCCCCTACATTATTATAATTAGCTCCAGGGAGGTGGCGGTCCCGGGGCAGGAGGGTCCGCGAGGCCCCCCCACATTGATGGAATTAGCCCTGGGGAGGTGGCGGTCCCCGGGACTGCAGGCGGGCTCAGTAGGCTCGTCCGCATTAATAATTAAAATAGCCCCGGGGAGGTGGCAGCCCCGGGGTTTTGATAAGCCCTAGGAGGGGGGCCCCATGCGCCCCCAGGACCTGGTGCACCAGGGGGTTATTTAAAAACAAGCGCGGGAACCCGTGCTTGCTTTTTAAAAAAGAATTTGCAGCGGATTTGCGGATCCACCAGCGAGTCCATGGCAAACATTTAATAAAAATGCTTTTTACCTCGGCAGGGTCCCTGAGGGACCCCCCTCCCCACCATATCTGGGGGGGTCAGGGTATTCCTACCCTGCCCCCTTTTCTTTATTTCAAGATGGCTGCCAACACTTCCTGGTTGTAGTGTTGGCAGCCAATCAAATTGTAGTAGGATCCGCGAGTCCACTGCAAGAACTCGCGTCCCTAGATATCTATATTTTTTTAAGTTAGATATCGGAAAAACTTCTAAACAGATTTACACCAAATCACAAAAAGCAAGCTTTCTCAACCAACATCTAGCTTTCTGCCAAATTTGGTGTAATTTCGTTCAGCAGTTCGGGCTGTAGTCATGTTCAAAAAAGCAAAAATCCCCATAGACTTAACATGGGAAAACACGTTTTGGGACCCCCCTTTTTTCTCGGCCCCTGCTTGACGGATCACCCCGAAACTTTCAACACAGCAGCTGAACCAGAAGATATATGGATATATTATAGATATATATAGATATAGATATATATAAATATAATATAAATATCTATCTATATCTATCTATCTATCTATCTATCTAGATAGATAGATAGATAGATAGATAGATCTAGATCTATATATCCTACTAGCAATAACTAGTAGGTAGGTATAGTTAGGACCAAAGTTTCCATAGGAAAAGCGTGTTTTGTTTTGCCAATAACTTTGGCGCCGCTTGACAAATCTTCACGAAATTTTGAAAAAATGCCTCTTTATTGGTTCAGCCACTGTGCGGGGTTATCTGTCAAGAGGGGGCCGAGAAAAAAGGGGGGGTCCCAAAACATGTTACGGAATTACATCAAATGTGGCAGAAAGCTAGATGTTGGTTCAGAAAGCCTGTTTTTGGATTTGGTGTAAACCAGTTCAGTAGTTTCAGAGATATTTAAGTTTAAAAATATAGATATGTTGGAGTCCAAAATCCTACTGAAATTTGATTGGCTGCCAACACTTCAACAAGGGGGGGGAGGGGGTGTCAAAAAAAGCATTTTTGTTTTTTTGGCGGGATCCGGACGGAAAAAAAAAAAAAAAGTGCGGGCTCTCATACTTCCTTCATTATTGGCCCCTGGACGGGCCAGGTCCCGACGGCATTATGCAAATATAGGAGGGGGGCGCACGGGCCCCCCCTCCTGGGACCTACTAATGCCTCGGGGACCACCACCTCCCCATGGCTTCTTTCTTTAAAAAAATGCGGGGGAGGCCAGTACGGCCTTGCCTGCTGCCCCGGGGACCGCCACCTCCCTGGGGCAATTAATTATAGAAGTGTGAGAGGGCGTGCGCCCACCCCCCGCAGCCCTGAGGACCGCCACCTCCCCGGGGCTCAAATAATCTAATGGAGGGGGTCCGTTGCGGCCCACCGGCCCCGGGGACCTTCACCTCCCGGGGTTGAATTAAAGATTTGAGGGGGGCTACGCAGACCCACTCCTGGAGCCATAGATGGCTCTGGAGACTGCCACTCCCTAGGGCCAGCTCCTGCTATGTCTGGGGGTGCCCACCCCCGGGACAGAGCTGTTTGCTATGGCTTGGCGGGAGCATTACCGCACCCGCCAAGCCATAGCAAACGCTGCTTCACTTTCAGCAAGTGAGAGCATTAACAAATGCTCTTGGTTGCTGAAAGCAGAGCAAATTGCTTTTGGACAGGGGGAGCTGCATGTTCAGCAGCTCCCTCTTTCCAAAAGCAACGCCGGCTTTTGCAGGACGCGGGGAGTTGGCAGGGACCATGGGGGCCTACAGGCTCCCCCCACAGTCACCAACAAACTGTCTGGGTCAGAGCACCCAGACTAGAGGCCAGCCCCCCTCCCATTATTTAAAAATTAAAAAAAAAAAAAAATCAGGCCTGGCCCCGGGGGATGGGGTCCCTGGGGCCGAATTTGGTCCAGGAAGGGGCCATGCAGCCTCCCTCCCGTTTAGTTTAAAAATATGTTTGAAAAAGGCCAGGCCTCGGGGATGGGGTCCCCGGGGCCAAAATCGGCCTGGGAGACGGGGGCCTTACGGCCCTCTCCCCTATTTAAAATAGGCCTGACCCAGGGGATGGGGTCCTGGGGCCCAAATTGGGCCAGGGAAGGGGGGCCACGCAACCCCCTCCCCAAATAAAGTTTAAAAAACGGCAAGTTGCCCCGCCCCCTTTCTTCACCACGCCTCCTAGCGCACTATTGGTTGGGGGATGAAGTGACCTTGAATGCTGAGAGTCCTTGGGGGCAACAAGAACTCCTGTTGCCTCCAGTAAGTCCCACACAGTGGGATTACTGAGAGGTCTTCGGAGACCACGCCCCCTTTTCCCATCACTCTGCCAACGCGCCTCCTGGTGCACTACTTGTTGGGGATTAAGTCCCCTTCCCTCCTAAGGGTCCTTGGGAGCCAGAAACCCCTCCTGTTACTTCCATTAAGTCCCACACAGCTGGATTGCTGAGAGGTGGTCGGAGGCCACGCCTTCTCTTCCTACCACTCTGCAAACGCGCCTTCTGGCATATAAATGCAGATGCCCAGAGGGTAATATGACGTTTATTACCATTGGTGAGTGAGGGGACGGGCGATGACTCGAGAGGTGAAGCATCAAGTGGGTCATGATATCCCATCCTTTCTTCAACAACGTTAAGAAATGCGTTACTTACCTGTAACAGCAGTTATCCAGTATTGGTATCTTTCATAGATTCACATGCCTGAATCATTCCCCGTCGTCGAGATGGGAGTCCCCGGTACATTATAAAAGTAATGTCTTATTAGACATACCAAACCATAGGCCTAAGGCCTCTCATTAGTAACATATCCAGGTCCTTTTGTGAAAAGGACCAAACTCTAAACAGCAGCCAATCAGCTGCTACCAACCTCTGGAACCTTCCTGTCAGGAGCTCTGGTCCCTCAGATTTTCGTAAGCGTAGTGCTAAGTAATAGTACCACTGAGAGAACCAAGAGAGCCTTTCCAAGGGAGGTGGGTGGGTTGCATGTGAATCTATGAAAGATACCAATACTGGATAACTGCTGTTACAGGTAAGTAACGCATTTCTTATCCAGTATTAGGGTATCTTTCATAGATTCACATGCCTGAATCAGAGTAGCAAGCAATAGTGAGCACATTTCCTTTGTTCCCCATAAGGGATATACACTCATTGGTTAAAACAAAACCCCTATTGATACATTTCATTATATCATTGATATAGTGCATCATAATAAGAATAATAATCATAGAAATGTGCGGTAAAATAAAGGTTGGTGGGAAGGAGGAAAGGCTCACCTCTATTGAAATAGATGACGTAGTACTGCCTGTCCAACTGCAGCGTCCTTCGCCAGTTCTGAATCCAAGCAGTAATGCTTGGTAAATGTGTGCGGCGTTTTCCATGTTGCCGCTCTGCAAATGTCCACCAGCGGTACGCCGGCAAACAGGGCCATGGACGTAGAGACCGCCCTGGTAGAATGGGCACGAACTGTAGTTTGTAAAGGCTGAACAGCCTGCTGGTGGCATAGAGTGATAGCGCTAGAGATCCACCTAGATATACTCTGCTTGGTAAGGGGCAACCCTTCCTAGGCACACTGTAGGCCACGAAAAGTTGGTTAGACTTTCTGAACGGTCTTGTTCTATGCAGGTAGAATTTAATGCATCGCTTCAGGTCCAAGGAATGAAGAGCTTTTTCCGCTGGTGTTTGAGGATTGGGAAAGAATGTCTTCAACACAATGGGTTCGTTAAGATGGAAGTACGATGGCACTTTAGGGATGAACTTCGGGTTAGTTCGAAGAATTACCCTATCGTCCTTGAATTGCAGAAATGGATGCTGTATTGTAAAAGCATGAAGCTCGCTGACTCGTCTTGTTGAAGCCAGGGCGAGCAGAAGTGCAGTTTTCCAGGAGAGGAACTTGAGGTCCACCTTGTGTATTGGCTCAAAAGGATGCCTCATAAGCTGGGCTAGAACTGTATTAAGCTGCCATGTTGGAGGAGGAAGCTTTAGTGGAGGGAAAGTCCGGAAAAGACCTTTGAGGAATTGTTTTATGAGTCTATTGGACCAAAGCGAAGGACCTGTGGAGGATCTCCTGTAGCGGGATATCGCTGCTAGGTGAACTCTGATGGAAGCATGAGCGAGGCCTGCATTTGCGAGATGAAGGAGATATGGCAAAATCTCTTCAGGCGATGACTTAAAGGGATGTACTGTGGCAGATGCACACCAAATACAGAACCTTTTCCATTTGAGTGAATATGTCCTGCTTGTACTGTCCGCTACTGCTCGAGACTGAACCGCTCTACAGTCCTTAGGGATATTCATAGCTTGGAATTCATTGTATTCAGGAGCCAGGCCGATAATTTCAGTGAGGCCGGGTCCGGATGTTGTATCTGTTCCTGATCCATTGTGAGGAGAGACGGAAACGGCTTCAATGGAATTGGAGGTGTCTGGGATAGGAGATGTAGCTCCGTAAACCAATGTTGGCGAGGCCATGCTGGTGCTATTAAAATCAGTGTGCAGGGCTCTGCCTTCATCTTCTTGAGTACTCTGGGGAGCAGTGGAATCGGCGGAAAAGCGTACGCAAAGACGCCGCACCAGGCTATTGAAAATGCATTCCCCAGAGATCCCTGCTGGGGATGCCAACTTGCGAAGCGTCGGCATTTGGCGTTGAACTGTGACGCGAACAGGTCTAGATTTGGTTCGCCCCATTGGTCGAAAATGCGGTTGAGAATACCCTGGTGTAATTCCCACTCGTGGCAAGAGGTTTGTAGTCTGCTCAGTGAATCTGCCAACGTATTCTCCCTTCCCGGAACATATTCGGCCTTCAGAGATATCTTGTGCTGAAGTGCCCAGTTCCAAATTTTCTGCGATTCTTGAGATAACAAGAGAGAACGAGTCCCCCCTGTTTGTTCACATAGTGCATTGTTGTGGTGTTGTCCGTTTTGACAAGCACAAGCGAACCTGCTATTCTGGGAAGAAAAGCTCGAAGGGCTAGATACACAGCTCTGAGTTCTAGGAGGTTTATGTGCAAAGTCCTTTCCGTTATTGACCACTTTCCGCTGATTTGAAGCTCCTGGAGAAAGGCTCCCCAACCTTCCAGGGATGCGTCCGTAGTTATTACCTGAGGAGACACCTGAGGTAGGAAAGACAGGCCTTGTGATAGATTCTGTGGACGAGTCCACCAGTGTAAGGCTGTGATTACTTGAGGAGTGATCTGTATGATGTCGTCGAAAGATCCTTCCACCTGAATCCACTGAGCGGCAAGAGCCTCCTGGAGAGGCCGCATATGGAGACGACAATGTGGAATGAGTAGTATGCACGAAGACATCATCCCTAGGAGAGATTTGAAGAGTCGAACCGAAAGAGACTTTCTTAGTTTTATCCTGTTTGCCAGCTGTGCGAGCCTGCGTTGTCGCTCTTGCGTTGGACAAGCATGCGTGTGGACCGTATCCAACACGGCTCCCAAGAATGTGATCCTTTGAGAAGGTTGAAGCATTGACTTTTTGGCATTGAGGGTGAGACCTAACTGCTTGAAAAGTTCTAGACAAGCGCTGGAAGATTGTGTTGCGCCTTGAAGAGATGGTGCCTTGACGAGCCAGTCGTCGAGGTATGGAAATACTTGATGACGCTGCTGTCGGAGGTACGCAGCGACCGGTGACAGGCATTTTGTGAATATACGAGGAGCCGATTTGAGCCCAAACGGCAGCACTCGAAATTGGTAATGCCTGCCAGCGACGGCAAATCTCAGAACTTGTTTGTGTTTTCTGTGGATTGGAACATGGAAATAGGCATCCTGTAGATCCAAAGATACCATGGAGAAGTGTGGCTCAATGGTTAGAGCGGCAGACCCTGATGCAGAGATCTGGCCCGGGACCAGGGTTCAATTCCCGCCTCGGCGGGTCTTGGGCTCAATTTCCTCGGACCTGATAATTCACGCCTCGGTGCCTATTCTAATCATGGGTCCCACTCTGCAACTCTGGGCAATAGCTTGCTTAATCTCCACAACGGCCCCAACAGCGCTGGGATGCCTGGCTTCACCCTGGGGGTGCCCAGGAGTGGACATTTCACAGGGAAAAGCCAGGAAGGGTTCCACAGCGGTATGCGTACAGCGCCAGGACACCTCTTTGGGGGTATAAGTGCGCTTTACAAGTACGAATTTCATGTAGTCGTTCGGGTTGAGAAGTTGTAAGACTTCCTGTATGGTAATCATGCGAAATGATTGCTTCCTTAGGAATTTGTTCAAATTTCTTAGGTCTAGAACCGGCCTCCACTTGTCGTCTCTTGCGCACCAAAAAGAATCGGGAATAAAAACCTTTTCCTCGTTGATGAACAGGAACTCGGTCTATGGCTCCTTTGCGAATCATGGATGATATTTTGTTCTGCAAGAGGTTCAAATGCTTGTGAACCATAGGTTGAGGTGGAGTTGGTGGAGGGGTTTGAAAAAATTCCAAGGAATGTCCAAATCGTACTATTTGTAGGACCCACTGATCCGTAGTAATTTGTTCCCAGTTGCGGAAAAAATGTGATATCTTCCCTCCTATTTTGAGTGGAGAGGGGGGGGCCGAAGTTGGTGGCGAGGGAAGTCATTGACGCCGAGCAGCATCTCTCTGGCGACCAGCCCTTCCTCGAAAAGAGGATTTGTTATAGGCAGTTTGTTGTGATTGCTGCCTCTGCTGAAATTGCGGCCTGTATTGCTGGCTGGACGAGGAGTAATTAGGATATCTATTCTGTTGATATCCTCCTCTATAGGACGATTGACCTCTACCTCGTGAGCCACGAAAGGAAGATGTTTTATATTGGAGGGTTCCCAAAGATTTTGCCGTCTCTGTGTATTTCTTAATCCCTTGTAGGGCCTCATCGATATGAGATCCAAACAGGCACTGTCCATCATAGGGCATATCTAGGATCTTTGTTTGGACCTCAGGTCGGAATGTTGTTGCTTTAAGCCAGCCTTGGCGCCTTAAGACTGCCGCTCCTGCCAACTGACGGAAGCCAGTAGATGCGATGTCCTTCGCACAATCTATAATTTCCGAAGCTGACCTTTCGCCCTCTTGCAGTAGCTTTTCGCTTCCTCTTTAGTGTCCTCTGGTAAACTGCCCAAGAGAGGTGCAATATCCGACCAGATCTGCCTGTTGTATCTCCCCAATAAGGCTAGTGAGTTAGCAGCCCTCACTGTCAGTGCAGACATGGAAGAGAAACGCTTTCCAATGTTGTCCAAACGCCTACCCTCTTTATCCGGTGGAGCTGACAGTGGAGTAGAAGGGTTCTTTGAGTGGCGCTGGGCTGCTTGTGTAACCACAGAATCTGGCTTGGGATGGCCAGTTAGACAGGCTGGGGCGTCATCCGGTGCCCTATACTTTTTATCCAGCCGTGGTAGGATTGGGGGCATTGAAGAAGGATTCTTCATGATCTTGACCCCTTGTTCCCAGATATAGTTTATTATTGGCATGGATCGCACTGACTTTTTAAATGGCTCTATAAAGTCATATAAGAAACAATCTTGTTGCTGGGAAGGCATTGGCAACTGAAAACGCTTCGCCGCTCTTTCTAGGAGATTATGAAAACCTCCTATGTCCTCCGGAGGCGAGTCTACTGAGGAGGGGAAGGAGATGCTGGAAGTGGTATGACGTAGTCGTCCCATTCCTCATGTTGTGATCCATCATCCGGGATTTCCCCCTCTTCTTGAAGACAGTCCTCTTCATCGTCAGTAGAGTGGAGAGACGGAGAAATCACTGTCAAGGCGGATGGCTGAGGTGGAAGTTGTACGGCCGGTGGTGGAGCTCGTTCCTGAGCAGTAGACGGAGCAGCAGTAAGAAACCTCTTCTTATAATCTGTAATCAAAAATTGGAGGTCCGACACCAAAGCCACCGGAAGACATACCATCTGAGGTTGTTGAGGCACTTGATCTTCCTGATAATATGACTGACCATGAATGTCCTGATCATCCTCATCTGAGAACTCCTGATATTTAACATTGAGTTCCGACGGACTTGTTGCCGCCCTAAAGGCCCCTCGTCGTCCGAATCATCATCCACATCCAATAGATGAGAGGGTACTAAGGATTGGACTCTACTGGGTGACGTTACAGAAGGTGATAATCTGCTGAGTTGTTTAGCCTTCATTTTTGGTGTAGACATCAGGATCGTCGACGGAACACTCGTCGTCGACGGTGGCGCGTCGACGGGTAAAGCTCTCAGCTTCGTTGAAAGTGTTGTTGAAATCTTCGTCGACGGCGTCGTTGACGGTAACTTTACCATCGATGGAGACGTCGTCGGCGGTATCGTCGACGGGAGAGCCGTCGATGTGGCTGTGACCGTCGACGGGAAGGTCGTCGTCGGAGTCGTCGTCGACCGGATCGTCGTCGGATTCTTCGACGACGATTTCTTTATTTTTATCGTCGACGACATGATCACCTGTGCCGTCGACGAAGATGTTGTAGTCGTCGACGATGATCGCGGTGCAGATGAGACAGACATAGTGGAGACTGTCGTCGTCGATGTGGTAACCCTGGCAGTGACAGGAGCAGTCGTCGTTGAAATCGTCGACGATGCCGTCGTCGACGAGCCTGAGGAGGGTTTTTTGAAAGAATGCTGGACTCTAACTGAAGGAGTCGCAGTGTCTGAAGATGGCACTTTTTTGTCTGTGGAAACCTCTGAAGACTTTTTCTGCGTCTTCTTTGCAGGTTGCTGCGATGAAGTGCTCGGAGAAGCATTTCTCGACCTTTTCTGAGGAGTTTTTGAGGAGGTTCTTGATGAAGTTTCACTCTCCTCAGAGGACAAGGGGTCTTGTTTGTCCTTTAATCTCTGCAGCCAAATCAAAAGACGTCCTTCCCGGTCTTTTAGGGCTTTTGACGAAAAAGTACGACATACCTTGCAGTCTTTAGCTGAGTGGTCTGGGTAAAGACAGTACAGGCAGACCTTGTGAGGATCGTCCACATGCAACCTCTTCTTCCTGCAGGTTGTACATGGCCTAAAAAGGCCTTTCTTCGAGGTGTCTGACATGAAGACGACTATGACTTCACTCAGACAGACGTAAGGATAATGAAATACCTTTATAGAAGTATAAACGCTGTAAGATAGGAAACCTGAGCAGAGCTCAGTTGGAGACTCCCTTAGCACAACGTGCGATAGAAAATCTGAGGGACCAGAGCTCCTGACAGGAAGGTTCCAGAGGGTGGTAGCAGCTGATTGGCTGCTGTTTAGAGTTTGGTCCTTTTCACAAAAGGACCTGGATATGTTACTAATGAGAGGCCTTAGGCCTATGGTTTGGTATGTCTAATAAGACATTACTTTTATAATGTACCGGGACTCCCATCTCGACGACGGGGAATGATTCAGGCATGTGAATCTATGAAAGATACCCTAATACTGGATAACAAATAGCAAATTACACTTTGCCCAATGGTATACATGGTTCATGCTGTAGCATTTTTTCAGGTCTATGTTTTTTTAAATTAGGTGTTCAACCAAAGCCAGGATGCAAGAGGTTACATATGAGCAGTAAAGTAGAATTCAACTGAAGAGGCATCTTGGCTATTAGCAGGGTTGTTTCTCAGTGTAAAGTAATTATTGCACACAATCTGTGAGACAGTGTTTTTCAATCTCACTCTACTGTGATAAACTGGAATTTTATCTTTCTACTGTAGTAACAAAAGTGTTATTACATCTACTATGCACATCTGTTAATGTGCATCTGGTGGAGATTGTTGCTCTAAACATTTTGCTATTGGGCCAAATTTATTTACGCTGCCATGGCGGGCAAACTATGTTTTGCCTTTTGAGAGTCAGTTAGGGTCCTCCCCACACTCAACAACAGCAACAAATAGCAAATTATACTCTCTGTGCACACACACACATACACAGTGTCGAAGAAACGAATACAGACATTTTGAGAAAAAAGATGCTGTAGCAGATTGACAACATCTGACACAAACAGCCTGCAATAAACAAAATAGGTTGGTCAAAGAAAACCGTGCAGATTAAAAATGAGGTGGATCCAAACTTTGCCAAGACTCCAACAGAAACAAAAAAATAAGGTGAATTTGAATAGGCCAGTAACCAAAAGAGAACATTTTACATCGTGGTCTGGCAACAATGACTGAATGTAAAATTGTGTGAAAGCACTAGTTGAGGCCAATGCAGAGGAAAGGAGAGTATGTAGGGTTTGCTGCGATATATATGTAGTTTTTGCTAGGATTTCTCACGTAAATTATGGGGTTGTGAAGTGTGTGAGAGAGTCCAGAAACTTGCCACTGACTCTTTTGCAGCACCTGCCTGTTTTCCTTGGTTGACTGCTTGTGGGCCCCTTTGATGAATTAAATGTTTCATGCCATAGCTAGCAGGCGACAGGCCTGGCCACTGAATAAGCATGCCTGGCCGGACTAATTTTCTTGGGGCGTAAGTCAACGTAGGGGCAATGGGTCACTGCTTGGTTTGGTACAGAGGCCATGATTAGTACCATAATAAAAGTGTCAGGAATGAGAATGGCTTCTGTTACTAAAATGCCAATAGCCCGCCCTGTAAATTCTCTTACTCTGAGAGAAAGCAGAGTGCATAATCCTGCCTGTGATCGCCTACCTCATTGACCCACCTCATCATATCCCTGAACGGTAGATTTAAAGCTCTAAAGTAAGGTTATCAAACAATACACTGGTACCAAAGGGCTTTCCGGCATGGTCTTACTTCTGGTTCAGAGTAACCTGTAACTAGGCTTTTTTAAGTGGCGCCAATGCAATTGTTGTGCAAATTGAACAGGGAGCAACAGGCACATTTTTCAAGGAAATTATGTATGCTCAGTGCCTATCAGCAGCTGCAAACTCTTGACAATATAGGATCCAAATTATGCAACCAATTGTTAAGGTTAATGACTTTTTATAACACCCTGGAATCTGACCATCTTCCTTGAAAATAGTTTTCCCTGAATAGTAGCTTTAAGGCTAACTACTACCTAGTGTTCTTCAGTCCTCTGATGTAGTGTTTAATTTGTAAAACAAAAAATGCCGGAGCCACAATTTTACTCAGAACCCCGCGACCTGCGATATGAATATCGGGGGTGCTGAATACCAAGGCTGCGTAGTCTGGCTTCTAACTCATGCCTCTTTCCTCCACCACCAGATATTCCCTGCCCCTTTATCTCACTCTTGCAGGTTCTTTTTCATCCCTGCTTTCTACCTTTGTCACTGTTAATCAGTCGTTCTCTTCCTCTTCTTTTCCCCTTTTGTATTTTTCTCTCGCTTGCTCTGGGTGAAAGGCTAATGAAGAACAGTAAGTGCCTGTGCCAGAAAAATGAGTGCCGGCGGGCCCCATCTACAACCATCAGTTCTAATTAAGCACTGTGTTGTAAGAACTCAGTTTGTGGGTAATAACAGTCAAATCTTAAGAAATTCGAGAATCGATCACGATCTTTCGCGTGACAAAATAAAATGAAAATCATGTATGGTACATACCTCCACAAGAAGGTCGACAACGTCTGACGGCATTTTTTCAATTAGTATTTCTATGACCCTTAAAATTTCTCCTTTCGCTCGAGCCAAGGTGCTGGTGTGAATATTCTGTTGAGATTGTGTGTTTGCAGCAAGAGCTGTATGCCTATGTACCTAAAAGAAAGAAAAAAAATGAGCAGTCCAAAATATATGACTAACCTTTGAACACGTGCTAAAGTTTCTCTTTTAACATTCATTTAACCGACTAGACATGAATTATACATACGCATTTATGCAACAGATTCCTTCTAGAAATCCCTATAATACATTCTTTACCTTACGCCTGTGTTAGACCCCAAACGTTTTGCCTATTTACCTCCATTTTTGTGCTGAAATTCGTTTTTGTTGGCCTTAGAACTCTGCGTACTTTACCACTGCTAACTAGTGCTAAAGTGCTAGCGCTTACCCCCTAAACATGCTTTGGTTGGCTTACACCCAATTGACATATTTAATTTACTTACAAGTCCCTTGTAGAGTGGTATACCATATACCCAGAGCCTGTAAATTACAAGCTGCTAGTGGGCCTGCATCACTTATTGACAGCTCCAACAGGGTAGTGAACCAAGGCTGACGGGCCCATGTGAGAGCTACTAGGATCAGTGTAAGGGATGTTTGTCTGAGCTTCTGAACCACTAGTGGAATGAGTGGGAGAGGCAGAAAAGTGTAGGCAAATATCCCTGACCAGTTCATCCATAGTGCATTGCCCTTGGACAATGGGTGTGGATACCAGGAGGCAAAGTTTGGGCATTTTGCGATTTGGTGTGTGGCGAACAGATCTATCTGCGGAAAACCCCACATTTGAAAGAATGGGAGGAGAACTTGAGGGTTCCCACTCGTGAATCTGTTGTCTCTGCCTGCTGAGAAGATCTGCGATCTGATTGTTTACTCCTGGGAGGTGTTCTGCTAGGAGATAAATTTTGTGATGTATGGCCCACCTCCAAATGGCTTGTGCAAGGCTTGACAGCTGGAGAGAGTGTGTCCCCCCCGTTTCTGTATGTAATACATGGCTGTCATGTTGTGAGTACTTATCAGGACAGTTTTGCTTGCAAGGGGAGTCTGGAAGGCTTTGAGCGCTAGAAATACTGCTAGCAGCTCTAGATGATTTATGTGAAGTTGTTTTTGCTTTTGACTCAACAAACCTTGAATCATGTGAGTCTGGAGATGAGCTCCCCAACCAGTGAGCGATGCATCTGCTGTTAAGACCGTCTGTGGAACTGGGTCGTTGAAGGGCCGCCCTTTGGGTAGGTTTTGTGGATTCCACCACTGCAGAGAGCGATGGGTGCGGCCGTCTACCAACACTAGAGCTGACAATTGACCCTGAAATTGATTCCACTGACGTGCTAAGCATTCCTGGAGGGGACTCATTTGAAGTCTTGCATAAGGAACTATTATGATGCAAGATGTCATCATTCCTATTAACTGCATAAATACTCGAGCTGGTAACGACTGGTTGTGCTGAAATAGAGCCTGAATATTGCAGATCCTGGCTGCATTGGGATAGGCTAGAGGTTTTTGAGTATTGAGAGTGGCTCCCAAGTATGTTTGTGTGTTGGAAGGTTGGAGATGGGACTTCAACACGTTTACTGTGAACCCCAGATTGTGCAGTAATTGTACTGTTATCTGAGTGTGCTGGAGACACTGTGGGTAAGAATTGGCTTTGATGAGCCAATTGTCCAAGTATGGGAAGACATAAATATGTTGTCTTCGCAGGTGAGCAGCGACTACTGCCAGGCATTTGGTGAATACTCTGGGAGCAGTGGTGACTCCGAATGTAAGCACTTTGAACTGGTAGTGTTGTCCCGCTACCACAAACCTGAGATATTTGCGATGATCGGGATGTAGTGGAATATGGAAGTATGCGTCCTTAAAGTCTAGGATAGACATAAAGTCACCTTGCTGTATGAGTAGGAGCACTTGTTGAAGTGTCACCATGTGAAAGTGATCTGAGTGAATATATTGATTTAGTTCTCTGAGGTCCAGTATAGGCCTGAGAGAACCGTCCTTTTTGGGTATGAGAAAATATAGGGAGTACACGCTGGATCCTTGATATCGCAATGGTACGGGCTCTATAGCTCCCTTTTGCAGAAGAGAGTGAAGCACAAGTTACTAACTTGTGTAACGATATATCTGTAAGAGACAGTAGTTAGTGACAGACTCCTTACCTTAGAATATCCCCAGGCGTCAGGCTGGATCCGGAAAGTTTTGCGTAGCAGTACCCTTGCGCGTCGGTAGGCGGCGTCGTGCGGCTCCGCGTCCGTCGTCGGCGTCGGGATCGCCGGGATGACGTCGCGGCCAGTACTTAGACGCCGCCCCTGCGCGCTGACGTCAGTTCTGTACACGACTTTCCGCGCCAGGAACGCAGAGCCATGCAAGAAGCTGACATTGGTGTCTGAAAAAATACTAGGGCCCTGAAAGGGATGTCCTTCACCCTAGAAATCAGTTCGCAGAACGGGGAGGATGGGTGGGGCGGTAGGAATCTGTCACTAACTACTGTCTCTTACAGATATATCGTTACACAAGTTAGTAACTTGTGCATCTGAAAGAGACACGTTAGTGACAGATTCCTTACCTTAGAATAGATACCCCAGCAATACCAACCCCGGTGGTGGGTCTGCGAACAGATTCAGACAAGGAAGTCCCGGAGGACAGAGCGGCCAAAGAAGCCGTCCCTCCGGACCTGGCTGTCAAGGCAGTAATGCTTGGTAAACGTGTGCAGCGAGGCCCACGTAGCTGCCTGACATATATCCTGTAGCGGAACACCGCGGCCTAAAGCCGTGGTAGCAGCTGTTGCCCTGGTAGAATGGGCACGTAGCCCGACAGGGGGCTCCTTCTTAGCCAAAGAATAGCAGGCTTTGATACACAAGATTACCCAGCGGGAGATGGTCCTCTTGTGTACCGCCCAACCTTTTTTGGCGCCCACGTAGCCAACAAAGAGCTGGTCATCCACCCGGAAGTGTTGTGTGCGGTTGATATAAAAGGAAAGCGCACGTTTTGGGTCCAGACGGTGGAGCCTCTCTTCCCCTCTGGAAGGATGCTGAGGCGGAAAGAAGGTGGGCAAAGTGATGGTCTGCCCAATGTGGAAGGCAGTAACCACCTTTGGCAAGAAGGACGGACGCGTCCTAAGAACAACCTTGTCTGGATGGACAGACAGAAAGGGGGGTTTGCACGAAAAAGCCTGGAGCTCACTCACCCGCCGAGCGGAGGTGATGGCCACCAGAAAGGCTGTCTTCAGAGTTAGAAGACGAAGAGGACAGTTATGTAGAGGCTCAAAGGGAGCGCACATTAAAAGGTAAGAACCAAGTTCAAGTCCCACTGAGGCATCACAAACGGAACAGGAGGGAAGAGGTGTGTAATGCCTTTAAGAAACCTGTTAACAACAGGGGACTTGAAAAGGGAGGGCTGATCAGGAAGCCTGAGGAAGGCCGAGATTGCACAAAGATAGCCCTTGATGGTACCCAGGGCAGAACCCTGTTGGGCCAGAGAAAGAAGGAACAGAAGAACCTCAGAAAGAGGGGCAGAAAGGGGATTCACAGCCTTTGCTGTGCACCATGCCACAAACTTGTTCCACCTGCAGGCGTATACCACCTTAGTGGAGGGACGCCTGGCTGCCAGAATCACATCACAAACTTTGGGAGGCAAGTCGAAAGGAATCAACTGCCGCCGCTCAATCTCCACGCAAGGAGGTGGAGACTGGACAGGTTCGGGTGGAGGACCGTCCCCTGCTGCTGCGACAGAAGATCTTCCCGAAGAGGCAGACGGATCGGGGGATCGACGCTCATACTGAGTAGCTCGGGATACCAAACTCTTCGAGCCCAGTCCGGAGCCACAAGAATGACTTGGGCCCGGTCGCGCCGAATCTTCTTCAACACTCTGGGTAGAAGTGGTATAGGCGGAAAGGCGTACAACAGACTGCAACTCCACTCGCGACGAAAAGCGTCGCCGAGCGAGTGCCGCCTTGGAAATTCCAACGCGCAGAACTGATGACATTGCGCGTTCTCTTCGGTGGCGAATAGATCTAACCAAGGCTCTCCCCATTGTAGAAAGAGTCCTTGCGCCACATCCGAGTGAAGACGCCATTCGTGATCCATCATGCACCTGCGGCTGAGTTCGTCCGCCCTGGCGTTCAGGGAACCTGCCAGGTGTTGAACCATCAGGAATATGCCCTGATGTTCCAGCCATGTCCAGGGATGCAGAGCCTCCTGACATAGGGTCCACAACCCCACCCCGCCCTGTTTGTTGCAGTACCACATGGCGGTGGTGTTGTCTGTGAACACCTGCACTACCGTCCCTTTGACAGAGGGAAGGAATGCCTTGAGTGCAAGTCGGATCGCCCGGAGCTCCAGAAGGTTGATATGGAGCCGGGACTCCGCCGGAGACCAGAGGCCTCTGATCTCCGCCTCTCCCATGTGACCGCCCCATCCCAGAAGGGACGCGTCCGTCACAACTGTGTGCTCTGGCTGGGGAAGGGAGAGGGATCTGCCCATGACCCATTGCCGGTTCGAGAGCCACCACTGCAACTGCCGTGCAGTCCCCTCCGAGATCTGGACGTAATCGGACAGGTTCCCCTGATGCTGCGCCCACTGGAACTTCAGGTCCCACTGCAGAGCCCGCATATGCCATCTGGCATGATCGACCAGCAGGATGCAGGAGGCCATGAGGCCCAGCAGCCTCAGGGTCATCCGTACCGAAACCCAGGATAAAGGCTGAAAGATCGGAATCATAGCCTGAATATCCCGGACTCGCCGTTCGGGAGGATAGGCCCGAAACTGCATTGTGTCCAGAACTGCTCCAATGAAAAGGAGCTGTGGAGAAGGAATCAGGTGGGACTTCGGCACGTTAATGGAGAACCCCAGCGAGTGCAGGAGTTCGGCCGTAGTCTGGAGGTGGGAGACGACTGCGTGGGACGAGCACGCCTTCAGCAACCAGTCGTCGAGGTAGGGGAAGACTGGAACCCCTGCCCGGCGCAGATGAGCTGCGACCACCGCCATCACTTTCGTGAACACCCGAGGGACGCTGGTAAGGCCAAAGGGGAGCACGGTGAACTGAAAATGCTCGAGGCCTACCGTGAACCGCAGGTAAAGCCGGTGGGCCGGCAGGACGGGGATGTGAAAATATGCGTCCTGCAAGTCCAACGCTACCATCCAGTCTCCAGGGTCGAGGGCAGTCAAGACCTGAGCGAGGGTGAGCATCTTGAACTTCTCCTTCCGGAGGAAGCGATTGACGTTCCGGAGGTCCAAGATAGGACGCATGTCCTCCTTAACCTTTTTGGGCACCAGAAAGTAGTGGGAGTAACAACCACATCCTACTTCTGGGGTCGGAACGCGCTTGATGGCCCCCTTGGCCAAGAGGGCCGCAATTTCCTTTCGAAGAAGCACCAAATGATCCCCCGACATGCGGTGGCATTGAGGTGGCATGGCTGGGGGGGTAGTCTCGAAGGGGAGGGAGTAGCCCCTTCGGACAATGTCCAAGACCCACCTGTCCGATGTAATGGCACGCCAGTGGTGAAGGTGATGGCGGACCCTGCCCCCTACTGGCGTGCTGTGGACCTGAAAGGATGGACTAGGAGGGCTTGGAGGCCGCGGACGGGGCGGAGGTGGTGGCCTGACCCGCACGCTGGTTACCCGACCCGCCTCAGCGGGAGCCACGTCCACACGAAGACACTTGCTGCGCGGGCCGGTGGCTGGGCAGCGGACGTGACTGGGCGCCCCTTCCGTGGCCACGAAAGGGGCGAAAAGCAGACTGTTGCGGAGGGCGCACAGCAGAAAGGCCCAGGGACTTGGCTGTAGCCCGTGAGTCCTTAAAGCGCTCCAGCGCATGGTCTGCCTTGTTGCCGAAAAGGCCGACACCATCAAAGGGCATGTCCATAAGTGTGTTTTGGACATCGCCCGAGAAACCAGTGGTCCTCAGCCAGGCGTGACGGCGCAGCGCCACTGTCGTCGCAAGCGATCTGCCTAGCGAGTCGGCGGTATCTAGGCCTCACCGGATAGTGTACTTCGCCGCATCTCTTCCTTCCGCAATGGCGCGGGAAAGCAGTGCCTGGGCCTCCTCAGGACACTGGGGCAGGACTTGCGCCACCGAATCCCACAAGGAGTGGGTATATCGGCCCAACAGGCAAGCGGTGTTGACGGACCGCAAGCCAGCACTGGTGGAAGAAAAAACCTTCTTCCCAAATTGGTCCAGTTTTTTGGATTCCCTATCCGGGGGAGCGGTAGGGAAGGTGCTTTGGGAGGCGGAGGCTTGGACAACTAAGCTCTCAGGGGTGGGGTGTTGGGAAAGGAACAGGGGGTCGCCCGGAGCAGGGCGATGGCGCCGGGCTACGTTACTATCCACAGGAGCCCCTGTGGTGGGCTTGGACCAGGTGCCCAAAAGAACGTCCGAAAGTGCCTCGTTGAACGGCAGCAGTGGCTCCGCAGAGGTAGCCGCCGGCTGAAGCACGTCCGTCAGGAGGTTAGTCCTGACAGCCACTGTAGGTAACTGGAGGTGCAGGACCTCAGCTGCCCTACGCAGCACCGTAGCAAAGTTTGCTCCCTCCTCCGTTGCAACGGAGGGAGGAGACAGCATGCCAATGTCTGGAGAGGTGTCCAGACCACTGGACTCCCCAAGTTCCTCAGCCCAGTCCTGATCGTACTCACATTGGGCAGTGAGAGGGTCCTCAGACCCCTCCCAGTTCTCTTCGTCCTCCAAATCAGGATCAATATAAGGAGGAGGGACATGTGGGACCCAAGGTCTCAGCGGCGCCGGAGCCGGCGTCGAGTCCGGGTCCGGAGAGAACCTGGGGACGACGTCGCCTGAAGCCCCGGGCGGCGTCGTGAACGGCACCGGTGAGATCGACGCCGGTGGAGGTGTCGTAAGGTCAACCGGCGTCGATCGGGGTTGCGGCAGCACCGAGGCCGGGACCGGGACCGGGGCTGGTGTCGCTGGCGGCACCAGGACCGGAGTCGCCGGCGGCGCCGTAGGAACCCCACTAGGGCCCGCGGGGCCCGAAGGCGCACCGGGGGGACCTTTAGGCCCGAAGAGGCGGGCCGTGGCCGACAGGAACTCCTGTATTTCGGCCGGAGTCGCCCCCGAACCCGGAAAGGGCGGGTAATGCGGCGGCGGCTCCACAGGCACTCCCGGCGCCGCGGGGACGGTGCCGACGGGACCCTCAGCCGAGTCGCGCGACCGGCGAGGGTAAGTCGTCGAGCGATGACGCTTCTTTGACTTCTTATGCTTCGACTTACCGGAGGAGTGCGAAGACTTTGACCCCGAAGAACGATGGGGACTCCGCGACCGGCCCCTCGACCTCTCTCTCGACCGGGGCTTGGCGCGGAGCCGATTGCCGGACCTCGAGGAGCTTTCGAGACCGCTCTCGCAAAGCCTTCGGATGCAAAGCCCGACAGTCAGGGCACGACTTGGAGTCGTGGTCGCGCCCGAGGCAGTAGAGACAATCCTGATGCGCGTCCATGATCGACATCATTCGACCACAGGCGTCGCATGGCTTGAAGCCGGGCATCCCTACCGACACCGTAGGAGTCGTAAAGACTCGGGAAAACAGTGACAAAAAGTCACAAAAAATCAGTCAAAAATTGACTGGGGCACTGTTCTCTCCGGATCTGCGCTTACTGGCGCGGAAAAAGAAAGAACTGACGTCAGCGCGTAGGCGCGGCGCATAAGTACTGGCCGCGACGTCATCCCGGCGATCCCGACGCCGACGACGGACGCGGAGCCGCACGACGCCGCCTACCGAGGCGCAAGGGTACTGCTACGCAAAACTTTCCGGATCCAGCCTGACGCCTGGGGATATTCTAAGGTAAGGAGTCTGTCACTAACTACTGTCTCTTACAGATATATCGTTACACAAGTTAGTAACTTGTGCTTCACTCTCTTCTGCAAAAGGGAGCTATAGAGCCCGTACCATTGCGATATCAAGGATCCAGCGTGTACTCCCTATATTTTCTCATACCCAAAAAGGACGGTTCTCTCAGGCCTATACTGGACCTCCTGTTTAAGGAGGTGTAGATGCTCTGGTGACATTTTGTGTGAACATGGAAATATGTTTGGGGGATTGTTGGTAAGCTCCAGGCAATAACCAGATTGGATAATTCCTAGGACCCATCTGTCTGAAGTTATTGTATGCCAGACGGGGAGGAATTGAGAGAGACGTCCCCCGACAGGTATGGAGTGATCGGGGGAAGATGAGGCAAGTCACTGTTTGTTTGTTGCAGAGGAGGTGCGGGGTGTGGAACCTTTACCTCTTCCCTTGCCATTGTTGCCTCTAAATCCGCCTCGAAAGTAACCTCTTGAAGAGGGTGACTGACTGCTGCCTCTATATGATATTGAGGTGTTATCTGTGGATACGTTCTTGGAGCCCCCCCTGTAGAAGGAGCAACGAAAAGAACCCAGATTGGATGGGGACTGTAGGTCTCCCATAGACTTTGCGACATCTGTCTCCTTTTTCATCTTCTCTAAGGAAGTGTCTACCACAGGTCCAAAGAGATGTTCTTTATCAAAAGGTAGATTTAAAATAGAAGCCTGGACTTCGGGCTCAAAACCTGAAATTCTAAGCCAGGCGTGCTTTCTTAGTAAGACACTAGTGTTGATTACCTGGGTGGCAATGTCGACTGCATCCAAAGCACATCTAATTAAATTGTTTGAAATTAGTTTCCCTTCCTGAACTAGGTCATGTGCCTTAGCTTTATGCTCATCAGGTAGAAATTGTAGCAACTGTTCCAATTCATCATAGTGCGCTCTGTCGTATCTGGCTAAAAGAGCCTGGGTATTAGCAATACGTCAGTGATTGGCTGCCTGCGCAGCAACTCTTTTTCCCGAGGCATCTATTAGTTTAGATTCCTTGTCTGGAGGAGGTGCATCCCCCGAGGTTTGTGAGTTTGCCCATTTACGGGCATCAGAAACAACTAGGGAATCTAATGGTAGTTGACCCTTGATATAAACTGGATCTGTTGGTGCAGATTTATACTTTTTATCTACCCTTGGTGTAAGGATTCGTGCGCGAACGGGATCTTTGAAAATATCGTCCGCATGTTTTAGCATACCCTTCAGCATAGGCAGTGTATGAGTGGATCTCTGGGAAGAGCTTAATGTTTCAAAGAGAAAATCCTCCTCAACTGATTCTTTATGCAGCTGAACTCCATAATACTCAGCAGCCCTATTTATTAATTCTATGCACCTTACATTATCATCTGGTGGAGAGGGTTTTGAAGGGTATAAGTCTGGATCGTTATCTGCATTTGGATCTGTATTATAATCGTTTCATGGATCAGGACTATTATAATCAACCCCATCCCGGTCTCCGTCATCCTGGTTGTCAGGTGATTGTGGTGGTGGTGAATTTGTGGGTGTTATCAACAAATTTGGTTTAGGTGGGGAAAGAGGTGATAGAGGAGGAGGAGACGGGTTAGTACCAACATGTTTCCTCTTAAGAGGAATGTGGAAAGTGTCCTCAGCTTCTGGTTTGCGTTTTAATGCATAATATGTCCAGTTTTGGGATTGATGACAAGTTCTTTTCATTTCGGGTTGGAAGGTGGGATGTCGAAATTATGCTCCTTTGATGGAGTAGGAGCTGTTCTGTCTTTCGGTGCCAATATCTTTGGAGCAGATGTTTTCGGCGCCAAAGTGTTTGGATCCGAAGATGATTTCGGTTTGGAACCGACGGGATTGTCACCACAATGTGTTTCGGTCTCTGTGCCGATTGTTTCGGCTCGGTGCCCGAATGGGGCCAACTTGATCCCGAGGCGGAAGGCTTTGATGTGTGTTTCGGTGCCGGTCTCGTTGTTGACCTTGGCCCAAAGGCAGAGGAGGGACTGGAGCCTTTTTCTTGGGCAGAGGTAAAGTTTGGGGCAGGGGAGTATCAGTACTCCCGGTACGCTGACCCTGCGGAATGTCTTCGTCCATGTCGGAGTCGGCCTCTGACATGGAAATGTGTTCTTCTTCTTCCTCGGCTCCTTGTGCATCAAAGACATCTTGTTCGGAATCTTCTCCGAATAGATCCGGAACAGAGAAGCTGTGTTGTTGCATTTCGTAACATCGAGCCCGACGGTCACGGAGTGTCTTCTTGGATCGGAAAGATTTGCACGCGTCGCATGCAGTTCGTCGTGCTCCGGGGAGAGGCACAAGTTGCACACTTCGTGCGAGTCGGTGTGCACGTACTTGGTGTGGCACCGAGGGCACAATTTAAATGGAGACCGTTCCATCGACTGCGAAAGTGCTCGATGCGGCTAGGCCCGACGGCCTTCCACGAAGTTTCCGATCGAAAGATATTTTCCTTGAAATGATACGATACGCGAAGAAGGGGAAATGCGATCGAATAACAATACCGTCGAGGGTAAGTGGATTGCGCACCAAGGGGAACCTGAGAAACGGTGTCGAACCGGAGAGCAGCAATTCACGTCCGAACCCGATGGCGGGAAAAAAAAAATCTAACAATGGAGTCGATGCCCATGCGCACTATCACCGAAAGGAGGAGTCACCTACCTCGTGACTGGAAAGACTTCTTCGAAAAAAAACAAAGTACAAACATCCGGACCCAACACTAGATGGCAGGAGTATGCAAAGCATGTGATCTACAGCTCACATGCCTCGAACACACTGTTCCTTGATATATAATACATACCCCGGTTCCTTGTGAGAGGGTGGCCCTTGTTTTCCCTGAAAACGGCATAAATACTTTACACATTGCCCCCCCCAAGTTAAGTCTGACTGCTTTCTATGCCAAGCTACTCAGACTTAAGCACAGGTTAATTTAGTGACTTTTTGAGGTTCTCCCTTCAAGGGATTCTGGATGTTGTTTGACCAGGGCTCACACCAGAGTCCACGAACAACCCAGTTTCCCACAGCATGCATGTTTGTTTCATACCGGCAATTGTCAGCAATGCCTAGGCTTACAAGTAACAGTATAAGGTTTTCACTTGGACAAAGCCTGAGAGCGGAATCTAGATTGTTTTTGGTCTTGGTTTTTACACAAGAAAATTACACAATGCTACCTACACAATTAGCTGACAAACATTTCACACACATTTTTGAGGTTCCAGTTTCACATTTATAAAGATCTAAATTTGTGGCTAAAAACGTGGATGTGGTGGCAAGATCTCTCGAGCAAACCTTGAGCATTTCAACGTCATCAAATTTACAAGTGGATACAAGCTGAAATACTGGTACAATCTGCACTCCATGAGAGCATCCTATAAACAGGGGTGTGCCTGTGGGTCCAGGAGGGCCACATCCATATCTAGATGGCATTTTGATGATGTCCTGTGATAATGAACATGAGAAGCATGAAGATTTATTTTATGGATATACCATAAATCTAGCATGTGTCTGGTCCTCTGGAATGCTACAAGGGACACCCCAGTAACTTTGAAAACTTTTATAACAAAGAATAAACATGACACATTTCTTACAATCACGAGAAGTACACTGTATCAAACACATACTTGTTCATATAGATATTTTAGTCCTTCTGCAGTGGTCATAAAATAGCTCTTAGAGGTACACCACATCTGAAAGCTACACAGTCGTAAGAAAGCATCAGAGAGGCTCTAGAGTGACTCAGTGTCTATGGCTTCAGCATAAACCAACATAAAAAGTGGTGTGTTACTGACAGATGCTCCTTCAGTTCAGCTCCTGTGCTCTAATATCTCAGCTACAAACTATTTCTGCAGCACTGCACAGGCCAGAGAAGGTAGGAAACAATTAAGCAGAAACTCTCTAATACAGACCTTAATATCTGCAAGTGCAGAAGAGTGTCTCGATCATGCATAGTTTCAGATGAAGGAAATGTCCATTGTCTAAAGGGAAGTAAGACTGAAGGCCTAATCATGGAAGGCATGGGTGTAGTATCCTAGTTTACTGTCCATGCTTGTGTATGCCATTTTCCACCACATGCCCTGCCAGTAGAATGTTACAGTATGATGATGTATTACGGAATGTTGGGTGTCTGTCAAGAAAAGCCACAGTTGTGATGGGGCTGAGCAGCATGCTGGCTGCTCCTGGTGGGGCTCATCTACATATCTACAATAAATTATCTCAAGAACAAGCTTCAAACTATGATTGGAACAAGCATTCTGGCACCTTGAGGCCCCACCAGTGACCACTACACCGGTCGCCCCCAACCTGTGCGTGCCAGATTCCATTTCACACACGCCTGTTGAGCTATGTTATGCTTGCGCATGGAAGTGACAGAAGTGAAAAACTCGCAGTCCAGATTATGGAAGAGCTGTTTATGGATTTGGGCCAGTGCGCCCTCACCAGTGTGTTCCGGTTTTTGGTTTTCCTACCTACTGCAAGTTTCATCGGTACTTCTGCCAAGAGAAACTCACGCTCTGCAACATGAACAGCATTGCGGGGAAAGAGTTTCCAAACTCTCTTTCACAAACTGCAATTGTGTAAAGGAGTTTACGTGTGCACTGGTTTGTTATCTTACTGCACACTGCCTCTTACGATATTGTTTTTGCCCGCGCTTTACTAATGCACAATGTTCTCCTTACTCATGGTCGTCTTTTATTATTTGTGTCCCTTGAGCCATTTTTCTAACTGTGGCAGTTGATCCGTTTGTGCTTATTCAAAAACGCAAGCGCGAGTCATTGTCAACGAGCGCCCACCTACCTGCATCCTGCTGTTCTTGATGCCTGCCACGGACCCTCTGTGACGCGTGTTTCTCCTCAAGGTTTCCTGCTGTCAAAGGTGTTTGGTAGCACGATTATACCGGGAGCCACCCGGCGTGGCGTCACCTGTGCGTGCCGCCATTTTGCGATTGGAGTTGTCTATGTACCTCCAGTTTCCACTCAGCTCCTTACGTTTTGCCAACCATTTTGTTCGGACAATAAAGTTTATTGTTGATTGTGGTCCTCCAACAACGTAATGGGATGCAAGTCTCTTGAGTGCCGCCTTCTTGAGGGAAGTGGGTTATTACGAGAAAATATCCTTCAGTTTCATTGGATTTTTGTGCCATATTCTCCCTGGTTTTTTTTTCACGGGAGCTACTCAAAGAACATGCCGGTATTTGAACATTCTTTCTATTTGTTTTTACGAAGGTGAATAGGGTGGGTACTGCTGTGTGTCAACATCTGACCTGAGTTTCAATTTTAATTTACTTAATATACATTTCTGAGAACAAGGTGCAGTCTTGTACCTCGACAAGCACTACTTTACTTTTAATTCATCTTGGAGCACTGTTCCATTTGGGTTTTTTTTCCAAGCCATGGTGCCTTTCGATCTTCAGTGGAGGCCTTCTTTGCACCAGTGCACTGTAGTTTCAAAAGGTAACCAGATTCTTCCTTGAACCTCGAAGTGCTGTTTGTTTCTTTGCACGCCTGCCTCGCATGTTCGCGGTGACAGGCACACCATTGATTTTCTTAGGATCCAAAGTGGAGGTGTAAATTGCACTGGTATTTCAAACAGCTTATGTGATATAAGTTACATGCTTTAGTTATGTGCCAGCATTGTGGGAGTCTCATTCAATGCCATATCATGGTGTGTGTGTCACATGTATACTTTTGTTTATTTTACTGATTTTGCCGCCCTATGTTACGTCTGCACCATGGCAGTTCAACTGCTACCAAACATTCAAACATCTCACATTCACACATAGTTGTAACTCTCTTCATATCAAATCTTAATGGAAATGGTAGTTTAAGCCTGTTTTACTATATGCTTCTATGTTTGGGCTTGTTGCACATCTTATGATGTTTCTGTTTCCTCAAGTTTAATCCTTCACAGGATTGTATGTTGTTTTATTTCGATTTAGCTCAACGGGGTACATATATGGACCCTAGGTACACTCTCTGAAGAGTTCGATTATTCGATTATCTCGATTTACATGCATGACTGCAGTCTTCCCTACGTAGGGATAGCAATGGGTTTTAGTCCCAGTTGCTCTATGTACATTTGCCCATTTGTATTACTCACGGTTTCAAATCTATTGTCAAGTATATTTCATGGGTTCTTACCCTTATACGTTACCTGACCATGGCTATCCTCCCTCACTTTTCAGGGGTATATCTTAGGTTCAGGTTCAATTTTCTATTATACCATTACTCCACACAGTGTGTGTAGTATGGGATTTAGTTCCATTACGGTGCTCGTCAAGTTGCCTCTACACGAGGTTGTCCAGGTTGTCCTTTTTAACTCACAGTGTGTGTCATATGGGTCTTAGTCCCATTATTACAGTGCACAACGTGTGACCTCTTTACGAGGTTGTCTCTATACGGGTTCAGTCCCTCTCTCAATTGTTCTTCACCCTGTTTACATTAAGCCTTATTGCTTTACAATGTCGATTTTCCATTTGCTATGTTGTTTACAGGGAAGTAGGAGTGATGTTATTGTATTCATTCATTCTTTCTTCACCATGTTTATATTAAGCCTTATTACTTTACATTGTCGATTTTCCTTTGCTATGTTGTTTACAGGGAAGTATGAGTGATGTTGGTGTATTCATTCATTCTCTGTTTTCTTTATTTCTCATGCTGTGCTTTGCCTCCTGTCATACCTGTCTAGCCAGTGGGTGTGTCTGGAGATAGGGATCGGTGCTTTCTTGTTCTTCTTTTGGTTTCTATCTTATTTGTTGTGTTATGGAAGAAAAGGAGATATGTAGTATCCTAGTTTACTGTCCATGCTTGTGTATGCCATTTTCCACCACATGCCCTGCCAGTAGAATGTTACAGTATGATGATGTATTACGGAATGTTGGGTGTCTGTCAAGAAAAGCCACAGTTGATACTCTGTGGTGTATTTCTCATGAGAGTTTCACTGTCTGCAAACAAACCGGTGCAGAGTAAACTCTCTCCGTAGAGTAAACAGTGTCAACAGTACCCACTTTTCTCCTTATATCCACTTATTTTCTCAATGTAGGTTCAGTGACTGTCAGGGGTTTTATAAAAGTAAAGAGTGTCCGTAGCAGGGCATTAGTTATGTAACCTGGCTTGAGTATCTGGAGGAACTTAGTATTCACTAAAAAATTGTATACAGATTGAACACCGCTTGTAGGATAGGTTACCCTTTCATCTATGATTCATTGTCAACATGAACTTGGTTACCCATGAACTGTATGGTTCAGGGTCACTGTTGCAAATAACACAAGCTTGCTTTACCTATGGCGGTTGTATGTATGATAGCAGTAAAGACGCTTCATATTATTCTGAGCTATTTTGCACTTACTTTCATAGCTCTAATGGTATACCTGTCTAAAGAGCAATGTGTATAAAAGAAGCATGAATGATGTCATCAGTGATGTCATTTGAGATGCCATCAGTGATATCATCAATGACGTCATTTGAAATGTCATCAGTGATATCATCAATGTCATAAATGATGTCATAGAACATGTCATGAGTGATGTCATGAATGTCATAGAGCATGTCATGAGTGATGTCATATGCAAGGTCATAAGTAGTACATGGAGGGGACGCAAGTTATAGTTAGTTATGTTAACTATAACTGTTGAATTTCTGTGAGTTTTTTTTAAATTTCAAAACGTTAATGTTGTCACTGACCTATTCACCTAACTATAACAGTACTTTAATTCTTTTCAGTGAATTAATATTTAATTACAATATGTAAATCGAACCCGTTGCCACGCATGACATGCGGTGGGGGTAGGCCATAAGGCCTGACCTGTGGCATGCCCTGTGGCCAACTCCCCCAAATGCAGCCAACCCCACACTGCACACAGCCTTTGGCCATGTGCGACTGGGGGTTGGCCACATGGGCTGACCCTGGGGACCTCTTCCCCAGGGCTTTTCTTTGTAAAAAGCGAGGGGGTGGCCGAGTGGCCACTCATCCCCGAACCTCATTATGGCTTGGGGACCCCATCCCCGCATCCTTCAGAGCTGTGTATGTTTTTTGAGGGGAGCCACACGGCCCTCCCTTCCGGAGCTGTTATAGGCCCGACAGACGGCATCCCCCAGGACCACTTATTGAAATAAAGGGGATGGGCCCCCTCCCAAACCTTGTTAGGCCCTAGGGACCCCATCGTCTAGGGCCACTCTTTTAAATAAAGGAGAAAGGGGTGCACGGGTCCCCCCCGGCCCCCCCTAAGCCGATTTCTGCCCCGGGGACTCTGTCCCCAGGGACTGGCATGATTTTAGGGGAAGGTGGCACGCAACTCTCTCCCCTCATCGGGACGATTTCGGCCCTGGGGACTCCATCCCCTGGCAGCATTTGCAGGGGGAGGGAGGCATGCGGCTCCCCTCCCCAGGCTGAATATTTTTAGGAGGAGGCATGCTGGCCCTCTTACCGGGCCAAATTCGGCACCTGGGTCCCCATCCCAGGCGGCATTTACAAGGGAAGGGGGTCACGCAGCCTAATCCCCAAGCGAATTGTGAGCCAGGGACACCATCCCCGGGACACTCACACTTAAAGGAGGTTGCCCTGCGGCCCACCCAGGGCACCCACCATACTCTTGTTTGGGGCTGCGTGGAAGCCTCAAGTTCCCGTAGCCCAAGCCGGCTTCCCGCTTACAGAGGGAATTGGCATTGCTCCCGCCCGCAGGGAGCAGCTCCTAATGCTGCTCCCTGCGGACTGGAGTAATATTTTGATCTGTTTTCCTGCCTGCTGGAAGCAGACTTGGTGTTTGCTCCCGCTTGGCGGGAGTTTTGAAAATGCTTCCGCCAAGCGAGAGCAAACACAGGTTACCCTGCCCGAGTCCCTGCCGGTAGGGAAACCACTATGTCCCGGTGGTAGGCTCCTTAGGATATAGCACCTGAGCTGGCCGTAGGGGGGGGATGGAGACCGTAAGGCCTTTAATGGCTTGGAGAGAGGGGCCAAGCTGCCCTCTCCCCTTTTTCTCAAATTTCTGCTTTGGAGGTGGGTTCCCCGGTGCCTTTGAAGACTCGGGGTGGGGGGTGGGGGGAAGTGTGCAGCTGCCCCTCACCATATAAAAACATTTCCGACCCAGGGGTGGCTCCCCTGGGCCTTTAGAGGATCGGGAAGGGGGGCCACGCTGCCCCTATCCCCATATAATCAAATCTCGGTCCTGGGGGTGGACTTCCCGGGGTCTCTGGAGGCTCAGGGAGGGGGGGCTCTTTGGGGCTTGTAATTATTGAAAACAGCTCAGCCGACATTTCTTTTCCAAATCTCGTGAGACTCTCGAGGCATCGCATAATTTTTTGCTGTTTTGTTGTTTTTTTTTAGCCCAAAGGGTCCCTCTGGGTCCCCCCCACCCCAAGAGCCTAGGGGGTCAGGGTACTCTGCCCCCTTATATTATATATATTTGTTTTAATTTCAAGATAGGGGACTAAGTCTCTGAATCCTTTAATGGCTGTCAGCAACACTCTTCTCATGTTGCTGGCTGCCAACAGAGCGCTAGCTCCCATGGGACAGAGATGGCCCAAGGGGAAAAAAAGGTCCCTGGGCCAATCAGAACACTCTATTTTTAAATTACCACTGCCGCCAGAGTCTCCCAGGACTCTTGCAGAGCCAACCATCCAAATATACAATTATTTTCCAACCTTCATTTCTCAAAAACTACTCTACTGAACGGATTTACACCAAATCATAAAAAGAACAATCTGCGGACCAAGATCTAGCTTCCTGCCAAATTTGGTGTAATTCTGTTCAGTAGTTTTTGCGGTAGCCTTGTCTAAAGAAGACTATGGAAAATGCATGTAGATTTTGAGATTTCGAACCACCTTCCCCACCGCCTTTTTTTCAGCTTCCACCTGAGGGATGACCCAGAGACTTTACAGGAAAGAGCTGAGGTGGAAGAACTTCTTTTTGGAAAGTTTTGTTAAGATTCATCAAACTGGGCCAAAGTTATTAGCAAACCATAATTGGCTACTGGTGTAGCCTTGCAAGTCCCTAGTACGTGTGACTAAGGTACCCAGGGCATAGGTACACCAGGGGTCTCCCATGGGCTGCAGCATGTCTTGTGCCACCCATGAGAGACCACTCAAACTGTGACTACATGCCTGCCACTGCAGCCTGGGTGAGTGAGTGCTAGCACCCCTCACAACAGATATAAGTTCTCTTATATCTGAGGTCGCTACACTTAAAAGCTATAAGTCACCCCTCTGGTAGGCCTTTCAGTCCTGAAGGCAGGGCACTTGGTTATAAGTGTGAGGGTGTCCTTGCATGAGCAGGACACCCCTACAAACCCCAGAGTCGATTCTCCAGGCTTTTTTAAGTGCGGTCAGCCATTTTAATACATATAGTGGACATAAATCATTACGAGATGTCTAACTATATAGTGGCTGCACCAAACCTGGTCATGTTTGGTATCAAACATGTTGGACTCATACCCCAGCACCGTTTTCAGTGTTGGAAGTATGATCCAATGTACTCGGGGGCTCCCTAAGGGTACTCCCCTGTACTCCCGGTTACAGCCTTTCAGGGTCTGACAGCAAGCTAGTGCAGCTGCCAACCAGAGATACGATTCTGCCCTCCTGCTGCTGAGCCAAGCTTGAGCAGGGGAAGGCAGAACAGTAGATTTCCTGTCGCAAGGAGGTGTGACCACCTCCCAGACAGGACTTGGTGTATTGGGCTGGGGTGGGGGCGCTTGCCAGCACCACCAGACTGCTTTGAAGGGCACATTTGGTACCCTCCTTGCATATTCCAGTTGGAACCAGTTCTGGGAGCCCTTGGCTCCTGCTCCGGCACAAAACTAGACAAAGGACATGGGAGTATCCTCCCCTCAGTCCAGTCCCTCCTCTGGGAGGGACTCCTGAGTCGTTCCGACCCTTTCCCTAGAGTACTTAAGGGCTTACCTATGGGTGGCTTTTCAGATTCGTCGTGGGACAAGATTCAAGCCTAAAACCACGTCACTATCCGACCGCCTGGACACTTGGAATTTGCTGGAATTTGCCTGGAACCGAGACTGCATCAAGAAAGACTCCTGCTGCTCCTGGTCTCGCTATTCTGCAAGTCGTCTTCGTCGTCTGTGTTTCTTCCAGGATCTTCAACAGACTGGTGTTCATCAAGGACACCGGAAGTAATCACCTTGGATCGAAGGAGTCACTCCTCTGCATCTGCAGGCACCGCAACGAAGCTGAACTGTCTGCTGCTCCTGATGTCCCACTAACTTCTAAAGGCTCAGCAACACAGGTGGTGGTTGTTCAACTCCCTCGAGGGCTGACCTGTCCTCTCTGCAATTTTGAGACCAGTATACCTCGTCGGAACCGCTGGGACCAAACCCCTGTGCACCACGTCGACTTGTCGTTGCCAAGGCTTGTTGGCTCTGCATTCCAGAGTTATTCAGGCTACAAAAAGCTCCAGCCTCCAACATCTCTTCCTGCCAAGTACAGTGTCTTCACTGTATCCTCTGCACCGTGGGCCTTCCTTCTTGGTGAGCTGCTCGAGGTCCTCTTGCGACTCCTATGCCTATGGCCTGTTGGACCTCTTGGGGGTCTTCTTCGGACTCATTGGGCTCCGCTGCTTGCTTGGGGCCTGCTCTGACTTTCCTGCTTGTGGTGAGTCCCTTGGACTTTGCTGGCCCCAACGTTGCTCCTTCTTTGCTTTCACGCCTGTTGCAGCTGCCAAGGCTTGTTGGTGCTCCCGCCAGACACCGACCCCCTGGTTCTCGACTTCCGACGTGAGACAGCTTGTGCATGGCTCCTGGTCTTCCTCAGCATTGCCTGGTCCTCACAGCTGCAGCAACACGGTCAATGTCAACACTTCTGAACCATCCGTCATCGGTGGGCATTGCTCTTCCATGCCTCCTGGCCACCTCCGAGTGGCATAGACACTGTCCCCTCTGCTTACAGGTTTTCCTCTTTAAAAATCCACCCTTGGATTCCACCGGAGTCTTGAACAGTCTTCTCTAGTGGCATCTTTCCCGAAGTCCTCCATTGTGGTCTACGGGGGTTTCTGATGTCACTTCGCACCCATGTGCCCGGCTTCCCTCACTTTTCAGTGAATTTGCCGTTTTTTTTTTAATGTAAAGTAATATTTTATTAATATACATAATGCCAAGCCCACGCTGTGCACTGCCTTAGGCTGAGCATAGAAGGGGGTGGCAGCCTAGCCCTGCGTTCAACCCCTGCAGGCAGGTAATCTCCCCGCATGCAGCCAACGGCCTGCCATGCACTGACTGCGGCCGTGCATGTAGTGGGATTGGCCGCAGGCAGTCAATGCCTGGTCGTGCACAGCTGAACGGAGCACTGCATCCTATTTGCAGGAAGCCACTGCAGGCATCTGGCCCCACCCCCGTTATCTCGGCCCATGCTTGACGGATCACCCCAAAACTTTCCAGGAAGGAGCTGAGGGAAAAAAGAGCACTTTTTGGGAACGTTTTGAGAAGATTCTTCAAATGTTGCCAAAGTTATTAGCAAACCAGAAAAGCCATTTCCTATGAAAAAGTAGTCCTAACTATAAAGTAGCAACCGTCACTATACTCACTTTGACAAAGACTGCTTGCGCGGTCGAAACGCGTTACCTGGTTGTGTGTGGTCAAAAATAAACTCTCCATAGCGAGCCCGAGCATGCTGGAGTCTGTTTCTAATGTTGGAGCAGTCTTTTCAATTTTATTATATATATAAAAACAATACCCTTTGAGGCATGGAGTGACGCATAAATTATTCAAAAAAGAAGCAGAGAACTCTGGATAGTTCTCAAGTTTAGGTACCCGGCTTCCCTGGTGTAGCTATCCTGGTTCCTGGGGTATCCACGGGTGGGATGACTCTCCAACCTGTCTTCCTCTGGGTTTCTTCAGGGTCCACTGGGAAGTGTTTCTTCCAAACTGCAACTTCCCTGTTGACTTCTATTCGACACGCAGCTGTGTTTCCACTATGCATACAGCCTCGGTGGGTTTCCTGAGTACTTACCTTGGGTGATTCCTTGTGTCCCCAGCTCCTCTGAGTCTCCTGGTCCAAGTCCCGACTTCGGTCGGAGTTCGCATTCCACTTTCTTAATATATGGTTTGGTCTCCCCCTGGAGACCACTGTATTTTGTGCTTACTTACCTACTGCAATTGAAGTATTCTTGTGTTTATATTTCCGGGTAGGAGATATACCAATGTGTTAGTGAGTGTTGTGTAATGAATAGAACTATTTTTATATATACACTGTGTGGTTCTTTTTCATTTAACCTACACTACATGATTAGATCTGGTATAAGAAGCTGCTTAACACTCCTTCAAGATAAGCCTGAAGGCTGCTCTCCACAGCTACCAGTTAAAGAGCTTTCTATGGTTGTTTAAGACCACTAAAATCACCCTACGGGTTGTCTGGATTAGTGCAAGGTGCTTCACAAATAACTGTGCACCATATACTAAGCCAGCCTCCTACAATCTGGCCCTGTTACTGGTGAATTTCATTTTCACCTAACTATAATGTCACTTTTCAGTGAATTTGCCATTTTTTTTTTAATGTAAAGTAATATTTTATTACTATACATAATGCCAAGCCCACGCTGTGCACTGCCTTAGGCTGAGCATGGAAGGGGGTGGCAGCCTAGCCCTGCGTTCAACCCCTGCAGGCAGGTAATCTCCCCGCGTGCAGCCAACGGCCTGCCATGCACTGACTGCGGCCGTGCTTGTAGTGGGATTGGCCGCAGGAAGTCAATGCCTGGTCGTGCACAGCCGAACGGAGCACTGCATCCTATTTGCAGGAAGCCACTGCAGGCATCTGGCCCCACCCCCGTTATCTCGGCCCATGCTTGACGGATCACCCCAAAAATTTCCAGGAAGAAGTTGAGGAAAAAAAGAGCACTTTTTGGGAAAGTTTTGAGAAGATTCTTCAAATGTTGCCAAAGTTATTAGCAAACCAGAAAAGCCATTTCCTATCAAAACATAGTCCTAACTATAAAGTAGCAATCGTCACTATACTCACTTTGACAAAAGACCGCTTGCACGGTCGAAACGCGTTACCTGGCTGTGTGTGGTCAAAAATAAACTCTCCATAGCGAGCCCGAGCATGCTGGAGTCTGTTTCCAATGATAGAGCAGTCTTTTCAAATATATATATGTATATATATATATATATATATATATATATATATATATATATATATATTAAAACAATACCCTTTGAAGCATAGAGTGACGCATAAATTATGCAAAAAAGAAGCAGAGAACTCTGGATAGTTCTCAAGTTTAGGTGGAAAGCAGCTCCTGTATAGAGCACTCTCAACACCAGCGACACTCTAGATCTGCTCACCTCAAATGTCTGCTTTTCTATCAAAGTCTTCAAGCATAGGATTAGCACAGTGCCATCCATGCCGAGATAGAAAGGGACAAAGTCTTTTGCCATTTCTACAGCAAAGTCTTTAAGCATAGGACTAGCACAGTGCAGTCCATGCCGAGCTGTAAAATGACAAAAGCCAATTACCACTCCAGGCACAGTATTACAGCTTTGAATTGGTAAAATACCAACCAAGCCAACCTGGAATGAGTAAAAGCAACCCCTGACACAGTGTTTCGCTCCACTTAGAGCTCTTCAGAGAAGTATACCTTTGTCCAGACACAAGGGAGCACCCAGTATAAATCAAAACAATACCCTTTCAGGCATAGAGTGATGCAAAAATTATGCAAAAAAGAAGCAGAGAACTCTGGGTAGTTCTCAAGTTTAGGTGGAAAGCAGCTCCTGTATAGAGCAGTCTCAACACCAGCGACACTCTAGATCTGCTCACCTCAAATGTCTGCTTTTCCATCAAAGTCTTTAAGCATAGGATTAGCACAGTGCCATCCACGCCGAGATAGAAAGGGACAAAGTCTTTTGCCATTTCTACAGAAAAGTCTCGGCGTGGATGGCACTGTGCTAATCCTATGCTTAAAGACTTTGATAGAAAAGCAGACATTTGAGGTGAGCAGTTCTAGAGTGTCGCTGGTGTTGAGAGTGCTCTATCCAGGAGCTGATTTCCACTCAACAAGTTACTTACCTTCGGTAACGATATATCTGTAAGAAACATAGGTTAGTTATAGATCGCTTACCTTAGAATTACCCCCAGGCGTCAGACTGGATCCGGAAAGTTTTTTCGTCAGCAGTACCCCTGCGCGTCGGAAGGTGGCGTCGGTCAACTTCGCGTTCGTCGCCGGCGTCGTGGTCGCCGGGATGACGTTGCGGTAGCTACATAGACGCCGCCCTCGCGCGCTGACATCAGTTCTGTACACGACTTTCCACGCCAGAAGCGCAGAGCCATGCAAGACACTGACCACTGGTGCACAAAACTAGGGCCCTGAAAGGAAGGCCTTAACCCTAGAAGTCAGTTCGCAGAACGGGGAGGATGGGTGGGGCGGTAAGGAATCTATAACTAACCTATGTTTCTTACAGATATATCGTTACCGAAGGTAAGTAACTTGTTCATCTGAAAGAAACAGTTAGTTATAGATTCCTTACCTTAGAATAGATAACCCAGCAATACCAACCCCGGAGGTGGGTCTGCGAACCAAGTTCATACCAGAAAGTCCTGGACAACAGAACGGCCAAAGAAGCCGTCTCTCCGGACTTGGCTGTTTAGGCAGTAGTGTTTGGTGAACGTGTGCAGCGATGCCCACGTAGCTGCCTGACAGATGTCATTTAGGGGGACTCCTCGTCCCAACGCAGTAGTAGCTGCCGTCGCCCTGATGGAATGGGCGCGCAGCCCCACTAGAGGCTCCTTCTTTGCCAAAGAGTAGCAGGCTTTGATGCACAGAACGACCCACCTGGAGATGGTTCGTTTGTGCACGGCCCGACCTTTCTTAGCGCCCACGTAACCAACAAAGGGCTGGTCGTCCACCCGGAATTGTTTGGTGCGATCCAAATAGAAGGAAAGCGCACGTTTTGGATCCAGACGGTGGAGCCTCTCTTCCTCTTTGCGGAGGCGGAAAGAAGGTGGGCAAAGTGATGGTTTGGCCAATGTGGAAAGAAGTAACCACCTTGGGAAGAAAGGAAGGTCTAGTTCTCAGGACGACCTTGTCCGGATGGACAGCCAGAAAGGGAGGCTTAGAAGAAAGAGCTTGCAGCTCACTCACCCTGGGTGCAAAGGTGATGGCCACCAGAAAAGTAGTTTTCAAAGTGAGAAGTCTGAGAGGACAGTTATGTAGCGGCTCAAAGGGAGCGCACATGAGGTAGGTAAGAACCAAGTTCAAGTCCCACTGAGGCATTACTAAGGGAACAGGAGGAAAAAGATGAGTAATGCCATTAAGAAAGCGATTTACAACAGGGGACTTGAAAAGAGAAGGCTGATCAGGAAGCCTAAGGAAGGCTGAAATGGCCGAGAGGTAGCCCTTTAGAGTGCCCAGAGCAGAGCCCTGCTGGGCCAAAGAAAGGAGGAACAAGAGAACCGCAGAAACGGGGGCAGAAAGGGGATCCACAGCCTTTGCTGTGCACCATGCCACAAATTTGTTCCATCTGCAGGCGTATACCATCTTAGTGGAGGGACGCCTGGCTGCCAAGATAACATCGCAGACTTCGGGAGGCAGGTCAAACGACGTCAACTGCTGCCGCTCAATCTCCACGCAAGGAGGTGGAGGCTGGACAGGTTCGGGTGGAGGACCGTCCCCTGCTGCTGCAACAGAAGATCCTCCCGAAGAGGCAGTCTGATCGGAGGATCGATGGCCATGTTGAGCAGCTCGGGATACCAGACTCTTCGTGCCCAATCCGAAGCCACCAGAATGACTTGGGCCCGGTCGCGCTTGATCTTCTTCAGCACTCTGGGCAGAAGTGGTATAGGCGGAAAGGCGTATAGAAGACCGCAACTCCACTCGCGGCGAAAAGCGTCGCCTAGTGAGTACCGCCTTGGAAATTCCAATGCGCAGAATTGCTGACATTGCGTGTTCTCTTTGGTGGCGAATAGATCTAACCAAGGCTCTCCCCACTGCTGAAAGAGACCTTGCACCACCTCCGAGTGAAGATGCCATTCGTGATCCATCATGCACCTGGGGCTGAGTTCGTCCGCCCTGGCGTTCAGTGAACCTGCCAGGTGTTGAACCACCAGGGAAATGCCCTGATGTTCCAGCCATGTCCAGAGGCGGAAGGCCTCTTGACCATATGGTCCACGACTCCACCCGTCCTGTTTGTTGCAGTACTACATAGTGGTGGTGTTGTCCGTGAAAACCTGCACTACTCTTCCTCGGACAGAGGGAAGAAATGCTTTGAGTGCAAGATGGATCGCCCGAAGCTCCAGAAGGTTGATGTGGAGCCCGGACTCCGCCGGAGACTAGAGGCCTCTGATCTCTGCCTCTCCCATGTGGCCGCCCCATCCCAGAGGGGATGCGTCTGTCACCACTGTGTGTTCTGGTTGGGGAAGGGAGAGAGATCTGCCGTTGACCCAATCCTGGTTCGTTAGCCACCACTGCAATTGTCATGCAGTGCCCTCCGAGATCTGGACGCAATCAGACAGATTCCCATGATGCTGCGCCCACTGGAACTTCAGGTCCCACTGCAGAGCCCGCATGTGCCACCTGGCATGATCTACCAGCAGGATGCAGGAGGCCATCAGACCCAGCAGCCTGAGGGTCATCCTGACCGAAACCCGGGATAGAGGCTGAAAGATCGGAATCATAGCCCGAATATCCCAGACTCGCTGTTCGGGAGGATAAACCCGAAAATGCGTTGTGTCCAGAACCGCTCCGATGAAGAGGAGCTTCTGAGACGGAGTCAGGTGTGACTTCGGCATGTTGATGGAGAACCATAGCGAATGCAGGAGGTCGGCCGTAGTCTGGAGGTGGGAGACGACAACCTGGGGCGAGCCCGCCTTCAACAGCCAGTCGTCGAGATAGGGGAAGACTGGAACCCCTGATCTGCGCAGATGAGCTGCGAACACCGCCATCACTTTCGTGAACACCCGAGGGGCGCTGGCAAGGCCAAAGGGGTGCACGGTAAACTGAAAGTGCTCGGGGCCCACCGTGAACCGCAGGTAGCGCCGGTGGGCCGGCAGGACGGGGATGTGAAAATAAGCGTCCTGCAAGTCCAACGCTACCATCCAGTCTCCAGGGTCGAGGGCAGACAAGACCTGAGCGAGCGTCAACATTTTGAACTTCTCCTTCCGGAGGAAGCGGTTGACGTTCCTGAGATCCTAGATAGAACGCAGGCCTTTGTCCTTCTTGGGCACCAGAAAGTAGTGGGAATAGCAACCACGACCTACTTCTGGGACAGGAACGCGCTCGATGGCTCCATTGGCCAAGAGTGCTAAAACTTCCTGTTGGAGAAGGGCCAGGTGATCCTCCGACATGCGATGGTACTGAGGTGGCATGGATGGAGGGGTAGCCTCGAAGAGGAGGGAGTAGCCCCGTTGGACTATTTGCAAAACCCACGTGTCCGACGTGATGGTGCGCAAGTGGGGGAGGTGATGGCGGATCCTGCCGCCCACTGGCATTTGGTGGCCCTGAAAGGTCGGACTAGGAGGGTTTGGAGGCTGCTGCAGAGGGGGCTGTGGTGGACTGGCCCGCCCGCTGGCCCCCAGAACCACGGCGGTGGTTCCCACGTCCCCGGCCGCGCTGGGGCTTTACAGCTTGCGCCGGCCTGTGGCTCTGGGCGGGATGTAGCGGGGCACCCCTTCTGTAGTCACGAAAGGCAGACTGCGCAGGGCAGGTGGTGGAGCGGCCCAAGGACCTGGCCGTAGCCAGAGAGTCCTTGAAGCGCTCTAGCGCGTTGTCTGCCTTGTCGCCGAAAAGGCGATGGCCATCAGAGGGCATGTCCATAAGGGTGGATTGGACATCCCCGGAAAAACCAGTTGAACGCAACCAGGCGTAGCGTCGAAGGGCTACTGACGTGGAAATCGTCCTGCCAAGTGCGTCGGCGGTATCCAGCCCACAGCAGATGGTAAACTTTGCTGCGTCTCTCCCCTCGGCAACTGCACGGGAGAGCACGGCCCGGGCCTCCTTCGGACACTGGGGCAGCACCTGCGCCACTGTATCCCACACAGAGTGGTTGTAACGGCCCAACAGACATGCAGTGTTTACCGACCGCAGTCCCAAGCTGGCGGAAGAAAACATTTTCTTCCCAAGGTGGTCCAGCTTTTTGGATTCCCTATCCGGTGGTGCGGTAGGGAATGCGCCTTTAGAAGTGGAGGCTTGGACCACCAAGCTCTCAGGGGTGGGGTGTTGGGAGAGGAAAGTGGGGTCGCCCGGGGCCGGGCGGTGGCGTCGGGCAATCATCCTGTCCACAGGCGCCCCTGTGTTGGGCCTGTACCACATGCCCAAAAGGATGTCCATGAGGGCTTCATTAAACGGCAGCAGGGGCTCCGAAGAGCTCGCTGCCGGTTGAAGCACCTCTGTCAGGAGGTTAGTCCTGACTGCCACCGTAGGTAGCTTGAGGTGGAGAGCCTCGGCCGCCCTACGCAACACCACTTCGTATGACGCTCCCTCCTCCGTAGCCACGGTAGGAGGAGACAACATGCCAAGGTCTGGTGAGGTATCCAGACCACTGGCTTGCCCCAGTTCCTCTCTCCAGTCCTGTTCATACACCAACTGGTCGGTTAAAGGGTCCCCAGACCCCTCCCAGTTCTCCTCACCCTACTCTGGCTGCCAATCTGGTCTCAAAGAGCCAGGGTAGAACAGGGGCACAAAAGTACCTGTCGGCGTCGGATCCGGCGTCGGTCGCTGCCGGTCCGACTCCGTGTCTACCTCGAGGTGGAGGCCGGGGTCGACGTCGGCTGGGGACACAGCCGATGCCGGTGGCGGACGTGGTGCCGGTGGAATCGGCGCCGGGGGAGGCGTAACAAGATTGACCGGCCCCGATCCGGTTCCAGGCCTGAATCCAAGTGGACCCTGCGGCACCGAGGCCAAAGCCGCCGAAGGCCCAAGGCCCCCAGCCGAGTCCGCGGGGCCCGAAGGTGCGCCCCGTCAGTCGGGCTGCCCAAAGATGGCGTGCATCGCTTCGTAGAACTGACGAAGCTGGGCAGGGGTCGCTCTCGGTCCCGGGAAGGGGGGAAACCCGGAGTTGACCCTACGGGCTCCGCACGCGGGAGGGGCACCACCCGCATCCCTCGTTGCGTCGGCCGACGGACGGGGAGAAGTCGAAGAGCGATGATGCTTCTTCGACTTCTTTTTGTGCTTCGACTTACCTGACCCCGAGTGCGAAGACTTCGAGGAAGAATGGTGTTGGCTCCGCGACCGGTCCCTCGACCTCCTACGTACCAGGACCTCGAGCGACGTGGAGCCGACTGCCGGGCCTCGAGTAGCTTTCGGGGCCACTCCCGCAAAGACTTCGGGGCCATGGTCCGGCAGTCGGAGCACGACCTGGGGTCGTGGTCGTGCTCCAGCCAGTAGAGGCACACGCGGTGCGGATCCATCACCAACATCAGTCGGTTACAGGACCCGCAAGCCTTAAAGCCGGGCATCCCTCGTGCACCAGGAGTCGATGGACTATAAAAACAACGAAGTCGACAAAAGTCGAGAAAAAGTTCAGTCAAAAAATGACTAGGGGTACCGCTCTCTCCGGATCTGCGCTTGCTGTCGCAGAAAAAGAAAGAACTGACGTCAGCGCGCGAGGGCGGCGTCTATGTAGCTACCGCAACGTCATCCCGGCAACCACGATGCCGACGACTAACGCGGAGTCGACCAACGCCACCTTCCGACACGCAGGGGTACTGCTGACGAAAAAACTTTCCGGATCCAGTCCGACGCCTGGGGGTAATTCTAAGGTAAGGAATCTATAACTAACTGTTTCTTTCAGATCTTGAGAACTACCCAGAGTTCTCTGCTTCTTTTTTGCATAATTTATGCGTCACTCTATACCTGAAAGGATATTGTTTTGATTTATACTGAGTGCTCCCTTGTGTCTGGACAAAGCTATACCTCTCTGAAGAGCTCTAAGTAGAGCGAAACACTGTGTCAGGGGTTGCTTTTACTCATTTCAGGTTGGCTTGGTTGGTATTTCACCAATTCAAAGCTGTAAATACTGTACCTGGAGTGGTAATTGGCTTTTGTCATTTTACAGCTCGGCATGGACAGCACTGTGCTAGTCCTATGCTTAAAGACTTTGCTGTAGAAATGGCAAAAGACTTTGTCTCTTTCTATCTTGGCATGGATGGCACTGTGCTAATTCTATGCTGAAAGACTTTGATAGAAAAGCAGACATTTGAGGTGAGCAGATCTAGAGTGTCGCTGGTGTTGAGAGTGCTCTATACAGGAGCTGCTTTCCACCTAAACTTGAGAACTACCCAGAGTTCTCTGCTTCTTTTTTGCATAATTTATGCGTCACTCTATGCCTGAAAGGGTATTGTTTTGATTTATACTGGTTGCTCCCTTGTGTCTGGACGCACAAGTTACTACTTGTGTAACGATATATCTGTAAGAGACATTAGTTAGTGATAGATTCCTTACCTTAGAATATCCCCAGGCGTCAGACTGGATCCGGAAAGTTTTGCTAGCAGTACCCCTGCGCGCCAGTAGGTGCGTCGTGCGGCTCCGCGTCCGTCGCTGGCGTCGTAAGCGCCGAGATGACGTCACGGAGACTACTCAGGCGCCACCCATGCGCGCTGACGTCAGTTCTGTACACGACTTTCCGTGCCAAGAACGCAGAGCCATGCAAGAAACTGACCACTGGTGCCATGAAACTAGGGCCCTGAAAGGGATGGCCTTAACCCTAGAATCAGTTCGCAGAACGGGGAGGATGGGTGGGGCAGTAAGGAATCTATCACTAACTAATGTCTCCTACAGATATATCGTTACACAAGTAGTAACTTGTGCATCTGAAAGAGACACGTTAGTGATAGATTCCTTACCTTAGAATAGATACCCCAGCAATACAAACCCCGGTGGTGGGTCTGCGAATAGATTACACCAGAAAGTCACAGAGAACAGAACGGCCAAAGAAGCCGTCTCTCCGGACTTGACTGTCAAGGCAGTAATGCTTGGTAAATGTGTGCAGCGAGGCCCACGTGGCTGACTGACAAATATCCTGCAAGGAAACGCCGCGTCCCAAGGCAGTAGTGGCTGTTGTTGCCCTGGTAGAATGGGCACGCAGTCCCACAGGAGGCTCCTTTTTGGCCAAGGAGTAACACGCTTTGATGCACAAAACAACCCACCGAGAGATGGTGCGTTTGTGCACGGCCCGACCTTTTTTGGCGCCCACGTAGCCAACAAAGAGCTGGTCATCCACCCGGAACTGTTGTGTGCGCTGGAGATAGAACGAGAGCGCACGTTTTGGGTCCAGAAGATGGAGCCTCTCTTCCTCTTTTGAAGGATGCGGAGGCGGAAAGAAAGTGGGCAAAGTGATGGTCTGCCCGATGTGGAAGGGCGTGACAACCTTTGGCAAGAAAGAAGGACGGGTCCTTAAAACCACCTTGTCCGGATGAACAGAAAGGAAAGGAGGTTTAGAAGAAAGAGCCTGGAGCTCTTTCACTCTTCTGGCAGAGGTGATAGCCACCAGGAAAGCCGTCTTTAGAGTAAGAAGACGTAAAGGACAGTTATGAAGGGGCTCGAAGGGAGCGCACATCAGATAGGTCAAGACAAGGTTTAAGTCCCATTGAGGCATTATGAAAGGCACGGGAGGAAACGTGTGTGTAATGCCTTTGAGGAAACGGTTAACAACCGGGGACTTAAAAAGAGAAGGCTGATCTGGAAGCCGTAGAAAGGCGGAGATGGCCGAAAGATAACCTTTGATAGTGCCCAGAGCAGAGCCCTGCTGGGCCAAGGATAGAAGGAACAGAAGAACCTCAGAAAGAGGGGCAGAGAGGGGATCCACAGCCTTTGCTGTGCATCATGCCACAAATTTGTTCCACCTGCAGGCGTATACCGTCTTAGTGGAGGGACGCCTGGCTGCCAGAATGACATCACAGACTTCGGGAGGAAGATCGAAAGCTGTCAACTGTCGCCGCTCAATCTCCACGCATGGAGGTGGAGGCTGGAGGCAGGTTCGGGTGGAGGACCGTCCCCTGCTGCTGCGACAGAAGATCCTCCCGAAGAGGCAGCCGGATCGGAGGATCGATCGCCATGCTGAGTAGCTCGGGATACCAGTATCTTCGTGCCCAATCCGGAGCCACAAGGATGACTTGGGCCCGGTCGCGCCGAATCTTCTTCAGCACTCTGGGCAGAAGTGGTATAGGCGGAAAGGCGTACAATAGACCGCAACTCCACTCGCGACGAAAAGCGTCGCCGAGCGAGTACCGCCTTGGAAATTCCAACGCGCAGAATTGATGACATTGCGCGTTCTCTTCTGTGGCGAATAGATCTAACCAAGGCTCTCCCCACTGCTGAAAGAGACCTTGCGCCACGTCCGAGTTCAGTCGCCATTCGTGATCCATCAAGCACCGGCAGCTGAGTTCGTCCGCCCTGGCGTTCAGAGAACCCGCCAGGTGTTAAACCACCAAGGTAATGCCTTGATGTTCCAGCCATGTCCAGAGGCGCAGAGCCTCCTGACATAGGGTCCAGGACCCCACCCCGCCCTGTTTGTTGCAATACCACATGGCGGTGGTGTTGTCCGTGAACACCTGCACAACACTTCCCCGGACAGAGGGAAGGAATGCCTTCAGTGCAAGTCGGATCGCCCGAAGCTCCAAAAGGTTGATATGGAGCCGGGACTCCGCCGGAGACCAGAGGCCTCTGATCTCCGCCTCTCCCAAGTGGCCACCCCATCCCAGGAGGGACGCATCCGTCACCACTGTGTGCTTCGGTTGGGGGAGGCGCTGGTAAGGACGAAGGGGAGCACGGCAAACTGAAAATGCTCCTGGCCTACCGTGAACCGCAGGTAACGCCGGTGGGCCGGCAGGACGGGGATGTGAAAATAGGCGTCCTGCAAGTCCAACGCTACCATCCAGTCTCCAGGGTCGAGGGCAGCCAAGACCTGAGCCAGAGTCAACATCTTGAACTTCTCCTTCCGGAGGAAGCGATTGACGTTCCTGAGGTCCAAGATGGGGCGCAAGCCCCCCTTGTCCTTCTTGGGGACCAGAAAGTAGTGGGAATAACAACCACTCCCTACTTCTGGCCCAGGAACACACTCGATGGCCCCCTTGGCCAAGAGGGCCGTGACTTCCTGCAGGAGAAGTGCCAAGTGGTCCCCCGACATGCGGTGGAACTGAGGTGGCATGGCTGGAGGGGTGGACTGGAAGGGAAGGGCGTAACCCTTGCGGATGATCTGCAACACCCACTTGTCCGAACTGATAGCGTGCCAGTGGGAGAGATGAAGGCGGACCCTGCCACCCACTGGCGTGGAATGCCCCACAAGGCTCGGATTAGGAAGGTTTGGAGGCCGAAGCGGCGGGGCGGAGGTGGACTGACCCCCACGCTGATTCCCAGATCCGCCCCTGCGGAAACCGCGGCCGCGCTGAGGCTGGTTCTCCACAGGCTTGTTGAAAGAACGTGCCTGGGCGCCCCTCCCGTTGCCACGAAAGGAACGAAACCCAAGAGTGGCTGGGCTTCGCGTGGAAAGACCTAAGGACTTCGCCGTGGCCCGCGAGTCCTTAAAACGCTCCAGCGCACTGTCGGCCTTATCGCCAAACAGGCAAGTGCCATCAAAGGGCATGTCCATGAGTGAGTTTTGGACATCTGGCGAGAACCCGGTAGATCTGAGCCAGGCGTGGCAAGGATGCGCCACAGTCGTAGAAATCGCTCTACCTATGGAGTCCGCGGTGTCTAAACCACACCGAATGGCGAACTTAGCCGCATCTTTACCTTCTGCAATGGCTTGGGCCAATACAGCTTGGGTCTCCTCAGGACACTGAGGTAACACCTGGGCAACTGTGTCCCACACCACGTGGGAATAGCGGCCCAATAGGCAGGCGGTATTCACCGACCGCAGCCCCAAGCTGGCCGAAGAGAACAAACGTTTACCGAACTGTTCCAGCTTCTTAGAGTCCTTATCCGACGGAGCCGTGCGAAAGGCACTCTGCAACGTCGAAGCTTGGATGACCAGACTCTCTGGCGTAGGATGAGTGGTCAAAAAAGCGGGGTCACCAGGCGCCGGGCGATGACGCCTGGCGACATTTTTATCCACAGGGGACCCAGTGGATGGCCGCGACCAAGTGCCCAGCAAGACGTCGGTAAGGGCGTCGTTAAACGGGAGCAGGAGTTCCGACGAGGTGGTCGCCGTCTGGAGCACCTCAGTAAGGAGGCTAGTTTTGAGGGCCACCATAGGGAGATCAAGATTGAGGACCTCAGCTGCCCGACGGAGCACCATTGTGTAGGAGGCGCCCTCCTCCATAGTAGGCGGGGGAGAGGCAAACCCCGGGTCAGAAGAGACATCGAGGTCGCCGGCGTCCTCCAAGTCGTCCGCCCAGTCCTGCTCGGAGTTACACAGACGTGCGAGAGGGTCCTCGGACCCCTCCGAGTCGTCTTCCACCACCGCCGCCGGTGGCACCGACCGCGACGGCGGGGCAGGAGCCGGAGAGGGAACATACGGTGTCGGAAACGGCGCCGAGAACGGCACCGGTCGGGGCCGAACCGGCGCCGTGTCCCAATGCGGATCCCAGGTAGGAACAAAATGGTCCTGGAACCTGGGTAAGGGCGGGACGAAAGGCACCCACTGCGGCGTCGGCGGCGGAGCCGAGGGCGGCGCTGGGGCCGGAGCCGGCAGCGTTGGACCTTGTGGCGCCGTGGCCGGAGCCAGCGGCGCAGGATCCTGTGGTGCCGAAGCTGGATCCGCCGGCGGCGCTGGCGGTCCAACAGGATCCCGACACGGGACCGCGGGGCCCGAGGCCTAAAGAGGCGGTCCATGGTAGCAAGAAATTCTTGCACCTGTGCGGGAGTCGCCGACGGACCTGGGTAAGGCGGGTAGGCCGCGGGACTCTCGAGCTCCAAAGGAGCCGCAGGGGCAAGGCCCCTATCCCCCTCATCTGCATCCGAGGACCGGCGGGGGGACGTCGGAGAGCGAACACGCTTCTTCGACTTCTTTTTGTGTCGTCTCTTACCCGAAACCGAGGGTGACGAGGAGCGATGGCTGTGGCCCCGCGAGCGTTCCCTGGAACGGCCTCTGGACCGGGAACGGCGCGGGGACGAGTGCCGGACCTCCAGCAGTTTCCGGCACCGCTCCCGCAAGGCCTTCGGGGCCATGGCCCGACAATCCGGACAAGACCGAGACTCGTGGTCGGTCTCCAGGCAATAGAGGAAAACATTGTGGGGGTCCGCCACCGACATGTTGCGACGGCAGGCCCCACAAGACTTAAATCCAGGCATCCCTACGTGCACCAGGAAACCAACTGGAAAAAGAGGGACAAAAGTCCCGAAAGAGATAGTCAAAAAGTGACTAAGGTACGTGCTCTAACCGGATCTGCGCTTTCTGACGTCAGCGCGCATGGGTGGCGCCCTAAGTAGTCTCCGTGACGTAATCTCGGCGCTTACGACGCCAGCGACGGACGCGTAGCCGCACGACGCCACCTACTGGCGCGCAGGGGTACTGCTAGCAAAACTTTCCGGATCCAGTCTGACGCCTGGGGATAGTCTAAGGTAAGGAATCTATCACTAACATGTCTCTTTCAGATAAAGCTATACCTCTCTAAAGAGCTCTAAGTTGAGCGAAACAATGTGTCTGGGGTTGCTTTTACTCATTTCAGGTTGGCTTGGTTGGTATTTCACCAATTCAAAGCTGTAATACTGTGCATGGAGTGGTAATTGGCTTTTGTAATTTTACAGCTCGGCATGGACAGCACTGTGCTAGTCCTATGCCTAAAGACTTAGCTGTAGAAATGGCAAAAGTCTTTGTCCCTTTCTATCTCGGCGTGGATGGCACTGTGCTAATCCTATGCTTAAAGACTTTGATAGAAATGCAGACATTTGAGGTGAGCAGATCTAGAGTGTCGCTGGTGTTGAGAGTGCTCTATACAGGAGCTGCTTTCCATCTAAACGTGAGAACTACCCAGAGTTCTCTGCTTCTTTTTTGCATATATATATACAGCAATTCTCCTCTCGCAGCCTCTTTTCCTACTGCGCAAATATGGAGTACAGACCACAAAATCGGTGTAGCTTAGATTTTATTCAGCTCCACACACAACTCCAACAGCATGACGCGTTTCGATCCCTAAGGATCTTGATCACATGACGCGCTAGCACGGAAGGAGGTACCATTAAATACAATTTTTTTGAGTTTTCTGAAAGTGCCATGTACCCAGTTTCGTTTACGTAGACATAGAAAAAATGCTTAACAGTAGATGGATTTGTAATTCATGGTTACATACATCATTTAGTCAGATAAATATCAGAATAAATATCATAAAACCATAAAATGTTGTTAAAATCAAGCATTTTGAAATCAAACACATATAGTACTGTAAAAACTAGATTTGTAAAAGCAGTTGTAGAAATCTCAATGATAAATAAGATAAAACATTGCTTTTTACAAAATGTTGGACAGCATCCAGGTTTAAATACCTTTACTTTACTGGATTCCACAGAGAAACAAAGTGCTAGTGCTCATACAGTACTAAAGGATGTACTAGTCCGATTTGTAAACAATTCAACTGGGAATATAGTGTTGGTGCAAAATACAAGATAAATAAAGTGCTAAGTGCAATAAAACAAACACTTCTAATGTGTAACCCTAAAACAAGTACCTAAAACTATGTGTGCATTTAAAAAAAGAGACTGGAAGCGGCGATGAAAAAAATAATTTCTAGACACAATGTTCTGTAGTGTTTTTTTCTTCTATAATGACTAATGGTTCAGTGTAATCTTGGTTCTAGTTTCTATTAGCATCCTACTACTGATGGACTGTCTAGTTTTATTCTAAAGACAGGTATATAAATCTTCTGTTTGATTAAGGCCCCCCGGATACTTTGTGTCGAGATTAAGAATGTATTTAGTTTCCAATTGCCTAAGGGCTTTGACTCGGTCACCTCCCCTCTTTCTAATAGGGACGCTGTCAATTATGAAATACTTCAGCAGGGTGGGGTCCGCATCATGGCGGTCTTCGAAATGACGGGCTACCGGATATGCCTGATCACGGTTCTTGATTGCCCTTATGTGCTGGAGTACCCTCTTGTGTCCCTGTAGTATAGTACTACCTACATATCTGAGCCCACAGGGGCACTCCAGCACATAGATAGCATGATCCGTTTTACATGACAAGGCCTTGGTGATAGGGATTTCTATTGGATTAAATGGTGTCTTGAAGGTAGTAGTGTTAATGCCATGTTGGCATGCCTTGCAAGTTTTACATTTATAGAAACCCTTACATTGACTAAGCCAAGTGCCTTTGATTGGACCCTCTAAATCATTTCTCACCAAAGTGTCCCTCATAGAGGGTGCCCTGCTAAATGTTATGGCTGCTTTTTGGGGAGGAGATGACCAATGACCGGATCTCCCAAGACAATGGGCCAATTTCTATTGATCAAGTTTTTGATGGTTCTACCCTGTTTGCTGAACCCAAAGATGAACTGAATGTATCATCTTCTCCTGTATCAGATCGATTGGGTCTAACTTTCTTGTTAAGGAGGGTTTCCCTGCATAGTTCATTGCTTTTTTGGATGGCAGTATCAATGCAGCTTGGTGAATATCCCCGTGCCAGAAATCTATTCCTGCTGGCTGTTTGTGCCTGTCGCAAATCTTCTTTGTTACTACATATGCGCTTCAGCATCTCACCAAAAGGTATACTTTGGATAAGGTGGTTGGGATGCGCGCTGCTGGCGTGAAGTACCGAGTTGCCTGCAGTAGGTTTCCTATGTAGTGTGGTGTGTAACTGCCCTTCCTTAATATAAACCTGTACATCCAAAAAGTTCACTGATATTGGACTGATATCTGCAGTGAAATGAAGGCTCAAATTATTGTCGTTCAGTTTCTGTATAAATGATTCAGCCTCATTTTTAGCCCCTCTCCAGATCACAAATAAGTCATCTATATATCTGACCCATTTTATGACATTGTTGGTCATTTGCATATTGTATTCTTTATGGAGGACCAGCTCCTCCCACCATCCCATATGCATACATGCATAGCTGAGGGAGAAGCTGGCCCCCATAGCGACACCACGTTGTTGTTGGTACAAAACGTTTTCAAACAAAAAGACATTATTGTTTAAGCAGAATTCAACCATATTGACCAGCATGGCACTGTGTTGCTCAAAGTCCAGACCCCTACGTGCTAAATAATGTCTTAAAGCCCTCAGTCCATCTTGGTGTTTGATGGAGGTATACAAGGATGTAACATCCAACGTGATTAACAGGTGGTCGTCTTGCTAGACAATATCTTGAATTTTGGAAAGGAAGTCCCCTGTATCACGAATATATGAGGGCAGTCCTTGTACGAGGCTTTGAAGAAAAAAATCCACATAACGTGAGGTCTTTTCTAGCAGACTATTACAGGCTGATATGATTGGCCGGCCTGGGGGCTTCAGGGTTTTTTTTATGCACTTTGGGTATAAAGTACATTACTGGAGTCACGGGATTCTCATTTCTCATGTATTTGTATTCATCCTGTGTCAAGAGTCCCGCGTTCTTCCAAGCTATAAGCTTCATTCCGTAAATGTTGTACATATTTTTGAGGGTTTGGTGGTCACAACGCAGATAACACTCTCTGTCCTTTAGTTGTGTCAATGCTTCCTCAATATAATCTTTTTTTCTCCATAGTACACGATTACCCCCTTTATCAGAGTTCCGAATGATGATGTCATTATTTTTGTTTAGTTTGCTCATCAATTGGTGATATTGTAGTGTGCTTTGTCAATCTTAGCTTTCGTTTTGTTATTTACAGCGTAGTTCAATTTTTTAATGCTGTTTGTAACCTGCTCGTTAAAGATGTAAATCGAGTCCCTGAGGGTAATTGGATTGAATGTTGAACGAGGTCTGAATGGAGTTATATTCCTCTGCTGTACAGATTCACTGTTCTCCTGTCCTCTATTTTGTGACGGGGTATCACTTTCATTGGCTAGATCACACAATATTTGCAGGGTTGGCACGTCAGTTGATGTTAGATTTGACGATGGGGAACAGGTTGGATGACTGTCCAAGGCTTGTTTTTTGCTATGGTTCTGCTCCATTAGAAGAAAGTATTTTTTGAGTTTTAGCTTTCGGATGCTTTTAAATAAATCCATCCTTGTAACCGCATAATTAAAGGAACTCTCGGGGCAGTATGATAAACCAAGAGCTAAAAGCTGTTTCTCTGCCTCATTAAGGGTGACATCAGTTAGATTAATGATGGTTTGGCTGCTGGATATTTGCGTTTTATTCATCGTCTCCAGTTGCGCCTTGATTGTCTCTTCTGTTGCGGTTTTTGCTGCTGTACGTCACTGCTTGGCTTGCCTTCTCTCCCTTAGTTTGATGGTTGAGTTCCTACTTGTCTGTTCCTGTTTCTTGGGCGCAGGGTGTCCCTGCGCTCAAGGCATAAAAAATCTACCTCATCTGCCAAAGAGATATTGGCTGGTACTTGCTTCATTGCCTGGGATCGGGCCTCCGACTCAGTTTCACTTTCCCGACCTGAGCTTAGGTCTGAATTGGATACTGCCTCTGGTAATCTTTCAGGTTCTGCCTGACCAGTTGAGGGCCCCTGGGATGTACCGCCATACTTGGATATTTTTAGTTTGTCATACTTCTTGGCAAATGTGAATACGCGGCCGCATTCGTAGTCCATGCGGTCACGGTGAAATATATCCAAAAATCGCTTCAGCAATTGAGGCCGCACTCCATTGGAGGTAAGAAACATCTTTATTTGCAAAAACAGGCAGCTTCCCCTCCCGAATTAGTGTCCTTTGGCCTGACGCGTTTCAATGGATTTTCCCATCTTCTTCAGAGGCCGTCGTGAGCAGGTCTGTTTATCGTGCGAGACCTGCCGCCCCTGCATGCTCATTAAAATACCTTTAATTGGCCTCCGGTGTGCCGATTGTTACCATTACTGTTGCATGCTGGGCAGCGTAGTTTTAATTATGCACCACCGTGGGGGCGACGCACCACCCGAAGAAAAGATGCCGGGACCGCTCAAGGAGGAATTCCTCCTTGAATTTGGGCGTTGGAGGTGTTATGAATTAAACAGACAGAGTCTCCTCCAGAGGCTCAATATGGGCTGCACAAATGGTCCTGAATTTAATCGTGAGCAAGTAACCCACTGGAGTGTGTAATTGGTGCATAATTAAAACTACGCTGCCCAGCATGCAACAGTAATGGTAACAATCGGCACACCGGAGGCCAATTAAAGGTATTTTAATGAGCATGCAGGGGCGGCGGGTCTCGCAGGATAAACAGACCTGCTCACGACGGCCTCTGAAGAAGATGGGAGAATCCATTGAAACTCGTCAGGCCAAAGGACACTAATTCGGGAGGGGAAGCTGCCTGTTTTTGCAAATAAAGATGTTTCTTACCTCCAATGGAGTGCGGCCTCAATTGCTGCAGCGATTTTTGGATATATATATACATATGTATGTTTTAACGAGATCAGAAATATTGCCCCTCCCTAAAAAAAAAGAAAAAGACATTTCCCTTGACAACATCCGGGTTCCTTCACTTCCATAGATGTTCTGATTACAACCCAAAACCAAAAAAAAACTATTAAAAATTCATGATTATGGTGATCTACGCTCCAAGACTCAAGCACAGTGCACTACTTACAACGTATCACATGAGATCACAACTTGCATCTAAAATGATATCATCAATTATATCACAGAAGCTTGTTATTAAACCTTATTTGGCACTGCCAGCTCTTTCTTGGTACGACTGTACTAGGAAATAAAAGAACAAGCAACTACAAATGTCTCACATGAAAAGTACTGCTATTTCTTATCACGCAAACTGCGTTTTTACTGCAAGCAATGTTGACGTGAGGCTCTCCTAAACTACAGACTGCAAGGTTTCACAGTCTTGCTACTCCTAATATGTAGCAAGGCAGGAACAGATAGCCTAGGCATTATTGGGAAGTCTGTCAAAACCTCCATTGTATGGGCATCTCCTTTGTGCATCATAAGGATATCCTATTTAAGATAAAGGACTTGAAGCTATGGATTGCTCTCACAAAGAAATCCAACATCTGTGCAGATTTAACATTTCTTAAAGCACAAGTTACTAACTTGTGTAACGATATATCTGTAAGAGACAGTAGTTAGTGATAGATTCCTTACCTTAGAATATCCCCAGGCGTCAGGCTGGATCCGGAAAGTTTTGCGTAGCAGTACCCTTGCGCGTCGGTAGGCGGCGTCGTGCGGCTCCGCGTCCGTCGTCGGCGTCGTGATCGCCGGGATGACGTCGCGGGCAGTACTTAGGCGCCGCCCCTGCGCGCTGACGTCAGTTCTGTACACGACTTTCCGCGCCAGGAACGCAGAGCCATGCAAGAAGCTGACACAGGTGTCTGAAAAATACTAGGGCCCTGAAAGGGATGTCCTTAACCCTAGAAATCAGTTCGCAGAACGGGAGGATGGGTGGGCGGTAAGGAATCTATCACTAACTACTGTCTCTTACAGATATATCGTTACACAAGTTAGTAACTTGTGCATCTGAAAGAGACACGTTAGTGATAGATTCCTTACCTTAGAATAGATACCCCAGCAATACCAACCCCGGTGGTGGGTCTGCGAACAAAGATCAGACAAGGAAGTCCTGGAGGACAGAACGGCCAAAGAAGCCGTCCCTCCGGACCTGACTGTCAAGGCAGTAATGCTTTGTAAACGTGTGCAGCGAGGCCCACGTAGCTGCCTGACAGATAACCGGCAGCGGAACACCGCGGCCCAAGGCCGTGGTAGCAGCCGTTGCCCTGGTGGAATGGGCACGCAGCCCAACAGGAGGCTCCTTCTTAGCCAAAGAATAGCAGGTCTTGATGCACAAGGTAACCCAGCGGGAGATGGTCCTCTTGTGCACCGCCCGACCTTTTTGGCGCCCACGTAGCCAACAAAGAGCTGGTCATCCACCCGGAAGTGTGTTGTGCGGTCAATATAGAAAGAGAGCGCACGTTTTGGGTCCAGACGGTGGAGCCTCTCTTCCTCTCTGGAAGGATGCGGAGGCGGAAAGAAGGTGGGCAAAGTGATGGTCTGCCCAATGTGGAAAGCAGTAACCACCTTTGGCAAGAAGGACGGACGCGTCCGAAGAACAACCTTGTCTGGATGAACAGACAGAAAGGGAGGTTTGCAAGATAGAGCCTGGAGCTCACTCACCCGCCGAGCGGAGGTGATGGCCACCAGAAAGGCTGTCTTCAGAGTCAGAAGACGAAGAGGACAGTTATGCAGAGGCTCAAAGGGAGCGCACATTAAAAAGGTAAGAACCAAGTTCAAGTCCCACTGAGGCATTACAAACGGAACAGGAGGGAAGAGGTGAGTAATGCCTTTTAAGAACCTGTTAACAACAGGGGACTTGAAAAGGGAGGGCTGATCAGGGAGCCTGAGGAAGGCCGAGATAGCACAAAGATAACCCTTGATGGTACCCAGGGCAGAACCCTGTTGGGCCAGAGAGAGAAGGAACAGAAGGACCTCAGAAAGAGGGGCAGAAAGGGGATCCACAGCCTTTGCTGTGCACCATGCCACAAATTTGTTCCACCTGCAGGCGTATACCACGTTAGTGGAGGGACGCCTGGCTGCCAGAATCACATCACAAACTTCGGGAGGCAAGTGGAAAGGAATCAACTGCCGCCGCTCAATCTCCACGCAAGCAGGTGTAGACTGGACAGGTTCGGGTGGAGGACCGTCCCCTGCTGCTGCGACAGAAGATCCTCCCGAAGAGGCAGACTGATCGGGGGATCTATGCTCATATTGAGTAGCTCGGGATACCAAACTCTTCGAGCCCAGTCCGGAGCCACAAGAATGACTTGGGCCCGGTCGTGCCGAATCTTCTTCAACACTCTGGGTAGAAGTGGTATAGGCGGAAAGGCGTACAACAGACCGCAACTCCACTCGCGACGAAAAGCGTCGCCGAGCGAGTGCCGCCTTGGAAATTCCAACGCGCAGAACTGATGACATTGCGCGTTCTCTTCGGTGGCGAATAGATCTAACCAAGGCTCTCCCCACTGTAGAAAGAGTCCTTGCGCCACTTCCGAGTGAAGACGCCATTCGTGATCCATTATGCACCTGCGGCTGAGTTCGTCCGCCCTGGCGTTCAGAGAACCTGCCAGGTGTTGAACCATCAGGAACATGCCCTGATGTTCCAGCCATGTCCAGAGGCGCAGAGCCTCCTGACAAAGGGTCCAAGACCCCACCCCGCCCTGTTTGTTGCAGTACCACATGGCGGTGGTGTTGTCTGTGAACACCTGCACTACCTTCCCTTTGACAGAGGGAAGGAATGCCTTGAGTGCAAGCCGGATCGCCCGGAGCTCCAGAAGGTTGATATGGAGCCGGGACTCCGCCTGGAGACCAGAGGCCTCTGATCTCCGCCTCTCCCATGTGACCGCCCCATCCCAGAAGGGACGCGTCCGTCACAACTGTATGCTCTGGCTGGGGAAGGGAGAGGGATCTGCCCATGACCCATTGCCGGTTCGAGAGCCACCACTGCAACTGTTTTGCAGTCCCCTCCGAGATCTGGACGTGATCGGACAGGTTGCCCTGGTGCTGCGCCCACTGGAACTTCAGGTCCCACTGCAGAGCCCGCATATGCCATCTGGCATGATTGACCAGCAGGATGCAGGAGGCCATGAGGCCCAGCAGCCTCAGGGTCATCCGTACCGAAACCCAGGATAAAGGCCGAAAGATCGGAATCATAGCCTGAATATCCCGGACTCGCCGTTCGGGAGGATAGGCCCGAAACTGCGTCGTGTCCAGAACTGCTCCGATGAAAAGGAGCTGTGGAGAAGGAATTAGATGCGACTTCGGCACATTGATGGAGAACCCCAGCGAGTGCAGGAGTTCGGCCGTAGTCTGGAGGTGGGAGACGACTGCCTGGGACGAGCCCGCCTTCAGCAGCCAGTCGTCGAGGTAGGGGAAGACTGAAACCCCTGCCCGGCGCAGATGAGCTGCGACCACCGCCATCACTTTTGTGAACACCCGAGGGGCACTGGTAAGGCCAAAGGGGAGCACGGTGAACTGAAAATGCTCGGGGCCTACCGTGAACCGAAGGTAACGCCGGTGGGCCGGCAGGACGGGGATGTGGAAATACGCGTCCTGCAAGTCCAACGCTACCAACCAGTCTCCAGGGTCGAGGGCAGTCAAGACCTGAGCTAGGGTGAGCATCTTGAACTTCTCCTTCCGGAGGAAGCGATTGACGTTCCGGAGGTCCAAGATAGGACGCATGTCCTCCTTGTCCTTTTTGGGCACCAGAAAGTAGTGGGAGTAGCAACCACGCCCTACTTCTGGGGTTGGAACATGCTCGATGGCCCTCTTGGTCAAGAGGGCCGTGACTTCCTTCCGTAGAAGCACCAAGTGATCCCCTGACATGCGGTGGAATTGAGGTGGCATGGCTGGGGGTGGTCTCGAAGGGGAGGGAGTAGCCCCTTCGGACAATGTCCAAGACCCACCTGTCCGAGGTGATGGTGCGCCAGTGGGGAAGGTGATGGCGGACCCTGCCCCCTACTGGCGTGCCGTGCACCTGAAAGGAGGGACTAGGAGGGCTTGGAGGCCGCGGACGGGTTGGAGGTGGTGGCCTGACCCGCACGCTGGTTGCCCGATCCGCCACGGCGGAATCCACGTCCTCGGCCACGCGAAGACGCCTGCTGCGCGGGCCGGTGGCTGGGCTGCTGACGTGAAGGGCGCCCCTACCGTGGCCACGATAGGGGCGAAAAGCAGAAGGCAGCGGAGGGCGTGTAGCAGAAAGGCCCAGGGACTTTGCAGTAGCCCGTGAGTCCTTAAAGCGCTCCAGCGCATGGTCTGCTTTGGACCCAAAAAGACCGACTCCATCAAAGGGCATGTCCATGAGAGTATTCTGGACATCCCCTGAAAACCAGTGGTTCTCAGCCAGGCGTGGCGCCGGAGCGCCACCGTCGTTGCAATCGACCTGCCCAGCGAGTCGGCGGTGTCAAGGCCACAACGGATAGTGTATTTGGCCGCATCCCTTCCTTCCGCAATGGCGCGGGAAAGCAGTGCCTGGACCTCCTCAGGGCACTGGGGCAAAACATCCGCCACCGAATCCCACAGGGAGTGGGTATATCGGCCCAAAAGACAAGCGGTGTTAACGGACCGCAAGCCAGCACTGGAGGAAGAAAAACCTTTCTTCCCAAACTGATCCAGGCGTTTGGATTCCCTATCCGGAGGAGCGGTAGGGAAGGCGGTTTGGGAAGCGGAGGCTTGGACAACTAAGCTCTCAGGAGTGGGGTGGACAGAAAGAAACAGGGGGTCGCCCGGAGCGGGGCGATGGCGTCGTGACACGTTCCGATCCACAGGAGCCCCTGTGTTGGGCTTGGACCAGGTACCAAAATTGGCCCCCTCCTCCGTAGCCACGGGAGGAGACAGCATGCCAGTGTCAGGAGAAGTATCCAGACCACTGGCCTCCCCTAGACTCTCTGTCCAGTCCTCATCATACTGACAGTTGCGTGTCAGAGGGTCATCAGACCCCTCCCAGTCCTCCTGGTCCTCCTCTGGTTCAAAATAAGGAGGAGGAGGGACATTTGGGACCCAAGGTCCCATCGGCGCCGGAGCCGGCGTCGAGCGACGTCGCTCCGGGTCCATGTCCGGAGCCGGAAGGAACTGGGGACGACGCCGCCCGGAGCCCAGGGCGGCGTCGAGAACGGCACCGGAGACATCGGCGCCGGCGGAGGTGTCGTGAGGTCGACCGGCGTCGATGGGGGTTGTGGAGCCGGGATCGAGGCCGGGGCCGAAGCCGGAGCCGGGATCGAGGCTGGAGGCTCGGGCGACGCCGGGGCCGGAGCCGCCGGCGACGCCGGAGCAACCCCATCAGGGCCCGCGGGGCCCGAAGGCGCACCGGAGGGGCCTGAAGGCCCGAAGAGGCGGGCCATGGCCGACAGGAACTCCTGTACCTTGGCCGGATCCGCCCCGAACCCGGGAAGGGCGGGTATGACGGGGGCGACTCCACAGGCAAGTCCGGGGCCGCGGGGCGGGGACGGTGCCGGGAGGGGCCTCAGCCGAGTCGCGAGACCGGCGAGGCGAAGTCCGAGAGCGACGATGCTTCTTGGACTTCTTGTGCTTAGACTTACCGGACGAAGAAGTCGACGACCGGTGTGCACTCCGCGAGCGACCCCTGGACCTCTCACGCGACCGGGGCTTCCGCGGAGCCGAATGCCGGGCCTCGAGGAGCTTTCGAGACCGCTCTCGCAAAGCTTTCGGGTTGAGGGCCTGGCATTCGGGACAAGACTCGGTGTCGTGGCCTCGGCCGAGGCAGAAGAGACACTCCCAATGCGGGTCGGTGACGGACATCATCCGCGCACAGGCGCCGCAGTCGCTTGAAGCCGGGCATCCCTACGACACCTTAAAGTTGGAAAAACCAGTGAAAAATCACCAAAAAGTATGGTCAAAAATTGACCAGGGCACTGCTCTTCCCGGATCTGCGCTTGCTGGCGCGGAAAAGAAGAACTGACGTCAGCGCGCAGGGGCGGCGCCTAAGTACTGCCCGCGACGTCATCCCGGCGATCACGACGCCGACGACGGACGCGGAGCCGCACGACGCCGCCTACCGACGCGCAAGGGTACTGCTACGCAAAACTTTCCGGATCCAGCCTGACGCCTGGGGATATTCTAAGGTAAGGAATCTATCACTAACGTGTCTCTTTCAGATATTATATTTATTTTCCGTAAATAAATGATACTTACTCCATAGCTTCTTAGCCTTTAACCACTTACTTCAACATACCATATTTGGCAAATTTCACCTTCAGAGACACAATTATAGTCCTTCCTGAGGAAACTTTAATAAATTTTAGGTTTTGCTTAGAGACCGATTTAGATTTGGATAATCTATGTCAACAAAAATATATTTGCAAGGGGCTTTGTGTGATGAACTCATGTCTTTCTTGTCAATCTCATTTGCTTGCTTCTTATTCAATGGCTTTCCTTCCCCCTATTGTCCCTCACCTAGAGCATAGCTCTATACAATATTCTTTGACTGGCACCTAGAGCATAGCTCCTTTACAATATTCTTTGACTGGCACCTAGAGCATAGCTCCTTTACAATATTCTTTGACTGGATGATTTGTATCCTTCGAGATGTGAACTAGTTCACATCAGGGAACTTGTTTATCTTTTGGTTTCAGTACTCCAACAGAGTGCATGTGTTTTCCTGTTCTCTTCCCCTCTACCATTTGTGCTACCTCCCCTTTCACATCCCCATTCCTCTCCACTGCACTCTCCATGTTGCTTCCCATGCTTGCCTGCCCGCTCGACCTTTTATTTTAATAACCTCCACCCCTCGCCTGTTAGCGTTGTTTACTTCTTTCTCCCCACAATCTCCCTGCTCCTCCATTGCTCCCCACCGTTCCAAGTCTCTTTTTTTTATAGAAATTTTTTTTTAATAGTTTTTTGTTTTTTTTACCTTATGGGAGGTTCAGTAGCTGCATTTTGCTTACAGGTCGTTCCTATCTGCAAATGCACTTTTGTGCATACTTTTTCCTTTTTTGTTTTATTCAGAGCTCCAAGTTCGGAGTCTGCCATCTTCGAACTATAAATTAAAAAACAGAGAAAAGGCTACCACTACATGACGTATGCACGGACATACATCATGTTGAGGCTGCCATGGGGTCTTGGCACGGATGTGTACATACATGGTGACGCATGCATGTGTATACATCATTGTGCGAAGACTGTTTTTTTGGAGATTCAATTCACCCTGTAATAATGATCTTTTTTTGCCGATGCTGAAGAGCACTGTGAAAACGCATTGGCAAAGGAATAAAGGTGATATCTGTAGCTATTACTTGTTTTTTTTTTTACTAGTGCCACTGTCTTCTTATTATGCGATGTCAATTTGTAGAGCACACTAATCACCCGCAAGTGTATCCAGGCACTTGAGCAGGTGTGCAGGCATGTAGTCCCCTCAGAATTATTCGAGGGCAACTAAAGTAGCGAGGAGACAGCTCTGATGGGCTGTGGGAGGTCGTTCCATCTTTTGGGTGATATGTAAGAGAATGAGCAACTACCTGCCCTGCATTTGTGAATTCCGGGTGTGTGTGAGTGAAAGTGAGGCTGAGCGTAAGTTTGGTTGGATTGTTTAAGTGTATGCAGCTATTGAGGTATGTGGGTTCCGAGTTGTGTAGGGCTTTGTAGGTGTGCGTGAGGAGTTTGAATTGGCAGCGTTTGTGAATGGGGAGCCAGTGTAGCTCCCTGAGGTGCAGAGAGATATGGGAGCATGAGTTCTGGCTGGTTTAAAGTCTGTTCAGAATTTTCTTGGAAATTCTGGCATACAGTGCGGTGCCGTAGTTAAGTCAGCTTGTGATGAGTGCTTGTGTGATAGCTTGCCTGGTGTTCTGTAGGAGACACATGAAGAGCATTTGTAGGATGTGGAAGCAAGCAGAGCTCACTGTGTTGACTTGTGCAATCATATTCAACTTGTTGTCCAGGATGATCCCCAGATTTCTGGCGTGTTTGGCGGGTGGGACTTAGTTAGGTCGGCAACCAGGTGGCATCCCACAGGGAGTTCTCATTTCCATAGACTTGTCTTTCGTTTTGTCGGAGTTCAGTTTCAAGCAGTTGGTTCTCATCAATTCTGCTACCAAGAACACGCAGCCGGTGAAGTTGGTTCTGGTGGTGGGCGTCTTGCCATTTAGGGAGACCATGAGTTGAGTGTCGTCTGCATAGAAAACGATGGTGATGCCTTCAGACCTGATGATGTTGGAAAGTGCTATGTAGATGATGAACAGGGTCAGGCTGAGAGATGAGCCCTGGGGGACTCCGCACACAAGTTTCTTGGCCTCAGATGTGAAGAGTGGCTCTGACTCGGAGTGCCGTCTATTGTATATAACAATCATGGAGTCTTCTGATGAGTGTGTTGTGGGAGACTGTGGCACAAGCTGCGGAGAGGTTGAGCAGGATGAGGACAATGGTTTCTCTTCGGTCAGGGATGGTCCTGATATCGTCTGTGGCTGCGACGAGTGCGGTTTCTGTGCTGTGATTCTTTCTGAAGACTGAGTGTTGTCCAGTAGGTGGTGGTGCTTGAGGTGGCTTGTGTGTTGTTTGTCGATGGTCTTTTCCATTACTTTTGCTGGGTAGGGAAGCAGAGAGATAGGTCAGAAGTTAGCCAGTTGGCTGGGGTCAGCTGAAGGTTTCTTGAGGAGGGTGTTGACCACTGTGTGTTTCCAAGCTTCTGCGAAGGTGGCGGAGGTGTTTATGATGTGTGTGAGAGCTGTGCTGATCGGTGATGCCCCGAGGTAATAGATGTGGTGGGGTACGGGGGCCGATGGGGACCCAGAGTGGATGGTCCACTTGATTGCAGCTTTTTCTTAGCTGGTGAAAGACTTCCATCTGATCAGGGGGTGTCATAATTGGTGATGGGCAGGTTGGTGATGAATTCGCTGAGATCTTTTATTGTGGAAGAAGTTGGATAGATTGTTGTAGAGTTCTTGGGAGGGGTGATACTACTGACTGAGGCTGTGGAGAAGTCTTTGATGATCGAGAAGATTTCTTTGCTGCTTTTGGAGCTCCCACTGATGCGTTCAGTGAGCACTCTTTTCTTGGTTTCTTTAAGTTTATGGTGGTATCGTCTAAGTGCAGCTTTGAAAGTGGTTCTGTTGGTGTATCGTGGCTGGTTCTCCACTTTATCTCTAGGTGTTTGCAATGTCTTTTGGAGTCCTAGAGGTCCTGTGCGCACCAGCTGGCGTGCTTGCTTTCTTCAGATTGTGTTCCTTCCTTATTCATATCCACCCATCGTTCAGGATGCACCTATTCATCCAAGCAATCTCCTGTTGCCTTTGTCCCAGACCGTTTTTTATTTTAGTGTAATTAGTTGGGGCAGGGCGTGTGGTAAGTAAATCAAGGCACATCCCTAAGAGAAAGGGCTAAATAAACAATCAAATTTAAGAAGGCCACACACAACTAAGAGAATAACTGAAATGCAAAATCAGTGCCAGAGCTGGTAACTAAAAGCGTGGTTCACAAAGTCTTTCAGTAACCCAAATGTAACGTACAGATACAAAGGCACAAATCATGCGCATGAGACTTAATAGTGATTCACAAAACGTGAAACGTAAAGTATGCATGCGGAGGTATCCTCGATGACTGGAGAACATCTCTAAAGTATGGACAACATGCGCATTTCTCACACCAAGATGTGTTGAAGTAGTGGTTCTCAGAACAGTAAACAGGAAAATGCAAATGAGAAGAACACTGTTCTAACATTTGCAAAGTATGTCCACCACTTACCTGCACTTTTAAACTTGCACTTGAATGAACCAGGCCTAAGTGGTGCAGAAACTGTGTGGGTGCATCACCATACCACATTTTTCAGAGGGGTGAATAAAGAAAAGAAAAAAGAAGTTCAAAAGATATTTATTGAACTTCCTTATATCCCTAACTTAAATAATCTACATTTTCCACAACTCTGACACTGTTCACGATTATGGTTACTGAAAACACAAGAAAGGAAGAAATGTACACAATTAATCATTTTCTTTCGTTTTTACCTGGAGGTTTAGTGCATTAAGTGTACAAGACTTTGTCTTTGCAATACTTAAGTGTAACACTCATATTGGCTGTTATCACAGGATTTACAACTGTTTTTGTGAAGAAAAACAGTACAGTATTGGACCAGTACAGCTGACACAACAGTCGAAGTTTTCGGCCTCGAAGACCTCTGAGGCTGTAAATTTTTATGCATGGACCCTGACTCCATCAATGAATATTATGTTAACAAGTGTAAGCAGCCAATGAAACATCCGTATGGATCTCAATGTTCTTTCTTTTAAATGTGACGTTTGTGTAGAGATTTTTTAATGCACTAAATGCCTCAGTCGTGTCTCCCCAAAGAGCTAAGGCAGAAAGAGATAATGGAGGTTCTTAGGGGAAGAGATGAAATGGTGGTACTGGAACCAAGGGCCAGTGCTGGTTCACAGACTTCTTGTCGAGATCCCAACCCAACCGCATTCTCAAATACACGTTCAAGTTGGTGAAGTCTAAGAGAAAGAGGACTGTAAGATCCAGAAGTGACTGAATTAGAGCAGAGGAAAAGGCAGGCGGTTTTGGGCCTCTAACTGGATTGAGTTAAACACACTAATTTCAAAACTCAATGGTACACTGGCTTAAAATTAAAAATGTAATTTTGAAATTCTTGCTTTTTTCCATCCAAAATAAGTCTACTTTTTTGTGACAAACTTCAATTTCAGTGATGTGGCGGCGGGGTCAATGTGCGCAGCCTGTGAAGTGATGCATGTGGCTATCCATTGTATTCTGAAGTGCTAGAAAGTTCTTACCTCCTTAGCAATGGTTGTTATGAAAGCGGGTGGTCTGGCTGTGGCGATGAGCGAGAGAGCATGGCGGGAGGAGCGGGCGGAGTCAGCTGCTGGATTCAAAGGCAGCCCCATTGTGATGCTAAGCAGGGATCCGAGCCAAAGGGAAAAGAAAAGAAGCATTAGAAATATAGAGTGAAAAGATTAGACACAGCTTATAATGTCAGTTCAAGGTCAATGAGATCACTCAAACAGTTCCAATATAATGGACTTCCAACAATGTGCAGTGATTAGGAGTCAGGGTGTTCCAGCATAAAATACAAAATTGAATAATTAAGCGTGAAGATTGAAAACAGTATGTGCATCTGTCCGAAGTGTAAAAAGGGTCTTGTTAACAAATTATCTAGCTACAGTTCTGAATACATATCACAAAGGCCAGCAAATAGCAAGGGGTTTAAGTCACTTCCAAGTATTGTAGGCATGTCGGCGGAGTGATCAGATGTACATGTATTTATTTATGTTACTGTTATGTGCAGAATAGAACCTATTGCATGCATAAAAAATTAATACATTCCACTAGATAAGGGATTATATATTCAATTCCCCTCGACATGGAATTTACATTGCTAAAAATGCCTAATAACTAAATGGCTTTGATTCACAAAAGCATTTATGAGCAGGGAAAGTAGTACCCCAGGAGTGGTCTTTTAAGTATTTGTACATGTCTTTGTGAATCTTCCACAAAAATAGAACGCCCTGTTAGTAAAAGTGCAAAAAGGTCAAAGTACTTTCTATTTCTACTAATTGTATATGCATATTCCTATTTTAGATTTTTGGGGTCAATTCACAAAGGCATGTAAGAGTATATAAAAGGTGGTTCAGGATTACTACTTGTACATACTCCAAAATGTTTTCGCAAATAGGCTTCAATAACTACAAAGGGATGAGGAACTGTGGACCTGATTTAGAGTTTGGCAGACGGGTTATTCTATCACAAACATGACAGATATCATGTCCACCTTATTACAAGTACATTATATCCTACGGCACTTGTAATAAGGCGGATGGGATATCCGTCACACTATGTGTCGTTCCTGCCTAGTTAATGCGTCAGTATAACCAGGCACAAAAATGAAGTGACAGAGTAGGTTTGTGTAGGATGTAAGCACTAACTGGACTTCCTATCATTGGAACCATAAAATCTCCTTTTTAAGATATTTAGATTTAACATGCTTACACAAAATATTTTACATTATTTACCGATGTGACTTTGGGATTTTGCCAGTTTCTACAGTACCACTAGTACATGGGATTGAATGACTTGTCATAGAAAACAGGAAGCTTAGTCCCATGCTCCGCTCCGACACTGCTTCTCTCAGCCAGACGTGGGCTTCTATTTTCAGTTCATTTTGCCTCCATCTAACTTGGTAGTTAAGCATATATAGACAATAGCCGGGAGAGAGACCATGCTGCATTAAGCATCAGCAAACAGGTTTGAATCCCTGCAGGGCCGATCTGGCTGCCATTCACCAGAGGCTGTTTAAAAAAGAACAACTGAGTTGAAATGTAGTGACATCTATTAATTACAGTATTAAGAAACTAAAAAGCATGTGATATCAAGCATCTAAAACCTTTTATTGTTACTAGAGACGTTAGAGAAACTAGATTCTGTGGCCTTTCTTGTAAAGAGATCTTGGACCCTCCTATTTCCTTGTGATAAGACCCTCATATTTAATAAAGAGTCTATCATAGGAACACATTTTTAATGTGCAATTGAAAACTGGAGAACTATAAACGAAAACTTAAGAAGGGGTCCTTTCCAGCTCTTATGAAAGGCTAGCATAAAAGGTTGGAGGAAAGATCGCTTGATTAGTCTAACAATGATATAGGGCAGTGGCAAGAAAACTCTGGTAGTACCTAAAAACCACCGTTTTGTTATGGGAAACTTAGTAGTTTAGCAGATGTCTGTAACTTGTGGAGGATATGAGTTTGGTGTACTTAAAATCACACGGTTAAAGACTGATATTCACAATCTCACTCAACCGGAACACTGAACTTCTGCATTTATAGGTGTATAAGTCCAATAAAAATGCCTTTTGACTCCTTTGTTCTAAAACGCAAAACAATCACACCCTGAAATCCTGTATATCGCAACTGTTGAGCGGTACAACCTACAGAACTGCATCAGGTATTCAGTATGCTGTACCTTTTTGGCAGGCTGTCGCGAGTACATTAGTGGCCATATGAGAGATATGAACCAGCCTGCTCCGAGTAAGGAAGGCCTTCAATTAAACAGCATTCAGAATCACCCTTATAAACGGAAAACGTAGGCATGGTACCAGGCGCAATTTCTTTGCATTGATGGGAAAAACAAATTTGTGCAAATCCACAGGTTTACTTAAAAGGGTATGTCACAAAAAAAACCTGAGAAGGAGCCCCCAGCAGCCAATCATCTAAGTAGGGATAAAGATAGGCACTACCACCACTGCCATCACCTTGATGAAGACCTAAAAAAAAGGGACAAAAGAGAAAGACCGCATCTTTAGCTGCATGCGCAAATGATCTATTGTAAACCTAAGAACCAAAAATCAGGACTGTAGCGCACCAACAATTTGAAGATTTAAAAGTTGAATTGCCTGTGGCAAAATCATTTCCCTTGAGAACCTAACCTTTTGGACTTCCTATCTGGTAAAATCGTAGAAAAATAAAGTTACTTGACTTTTGCCACAGGCACCTGCACAATCAAACTATAGAGAGTTGGATGAATAAACGACCCAAAGGAGTGGGCCTATATTTTCTTGCCACCGGCCTTGAAAAAACTGGTAGGGACTGTGGTTTCTCCCAAGTTTTCTTAACAAGTTCCAAAGAAGTCCAATTCAAGGAAAAAATAGCATCAACCACTTGCAAATCAGCCAACATCTTCATAAACAAAGACGTCTTTGGTTGTTCTACAATCAAGATGCTATTTAGAACCTTAGCTGCCTTCTTATTCACTGCAGCAAATTGGGACATTTCTGCCGAAGCAGTCACATTGCAGCAGAAAATCAGGCTCCACACACGTTTCCAGAGCACTTGCATTCTGCAAGTTCATCAACAAGGTTGAATCTGAGAAGGGATTAGGTAATAGATTAGCTACCTCACTATCATAATCATCATAGTCATATTTCCTAAAATCACCTTTGAAAGGTCTGTTCAGGAAAGAGAACATATCCCAGTCTGAACCAAATACTTCATCTATCCTCTTAAAATAATCCTAGACATCCTTCTGAATTTGAGGGTATTCCAACTCTCAAATAACATTCTGTCCTTTACTTTGCCTTTGCAATGATAGGCTCCGACAGCTAACTGGCACTGGAATCGGAGTCACTGGTGTTGTGAGTAAAGTCATCACTGGAGCCAAAGGTACAGAATCCTTAGCCAGAGTAGAAGTCAAGGTCATAGCCAAAGCCAAAACCAAATAAGGAGATTCAGATTGACCAACCATTACTGGCATTGTGCCCGAAAACACTGACTTCGTAATGGCCAAGTTTAATGACATTCAGACAGGAGGAACCTTGGAGGCACCCAATGGTGCGCCAAAGGTATAAGGGCCAAAAAGAGCCATCATGGTGTTCTGAAATTCTGCTACTTTTTTGAGTTTTTTGTGGAAAAGGTACTTGCTGTTGGGATCTCCTGAAGAGCAGGAATGGTCTCTGAAGAATTTGCCTGCTTGCTTCTCTTCTGCCGTCTCTTTTTTGACAGAGAACAATCCTTATGTTTTTTGTGCCATTGGGAATAACTTCGCGACAAAGAAGAGCGCCCCTTTTCTGCATCCTGGACAGTGATTTAGATTCCAACTTACTGTAGGAATGTGCAAGCAATTTAATATCTCTCTCCCTCAGCACTTAAAGCTGCACGACGGCACAAAAATAACACGCTGCATTGTCATGAGCCATGCCCAAACACCATATGCACTGGGGATGTTGTTTAGTTATGGACTCGGGCTTCCTACAAGACTAATATGGCTTAAAGCTGAAACATTTTGGGGTGACATCCCCAAAAAAAGAACAAAGTAAAAAAAAAGATCAAGCTCCAGGCCCATGTCATGGCCAGGGCAGAAGGAAAAGAACCAATGTCACCGGTGCCAGAGAGGCTTCTTCAAAGTTTTATTATCTCATAATCAGAGTCCTCACGGACTTGAACCTGGCATTGAGCCTTGCCACACGGTGCTGCTTTATGGCTGTGCAGCTATATTGCAAAGATCCAGTTAAGGTGACTGGTGTGCAGTTTACCATAAGTAATCTGGGAGCATCCATCAGAAAAGAAAAACACTGCACATGAGATAACCGGTCCAACAAATTCAGAGAGCCAGACAGTAAACAAAAAGGGTCTGACTCTTAAAGACAAGGACACACATTAGATAAAATGGTCCAACAGAACCAACAGACCGTCAGAAAACGGAAGCGACCAAACCTCCAGTGAAGGATACAAGAGGTGAGCCAGCCCTATGCATCTAGCACTTGACGCCCATATGTTAAGGAGGCAGATCTGCCATGAAGACCTTCTGCGCTGCTAGTGGAGGAGGCAGGTGTAATCACAGACTGAACTCCAGAGACAGGGAGTGAGAGAGGCGTAAATAGAGGTAATGAGTGGATCAAAGAAGACCACAAAATGGCCGGGGCTAAACTACTCCTGGAAAGCACAAAACAATTGGAGGGGGTCACATTTTAAGTGGCTAACAGAGCCAGAAGCTAGATCAGTGGTTAGGAAGTTCTGCAAAGCGCGTAAAAGGAATAGGAACAAACATGATGCTAATATGATGGAAAGTCATCTCATTTATTAAAAAGGCCATATGAATTATGAAAACCTCCCAACCTAGAAAGAAGCAGAGCGTTTGAACTGAAATTAAAACCAGTCTAACAACACAGTTCAGAAAAACAAAGAAGAACCGTTAAACTCGAGTCTGTTGAGCAAGTGCAATTCTGCTTTTGCATGCGCTCTGCCCAGGGCTGGATTTCTTCTAAGTTTCCACCAATGCAATTTGAAATGTGCAAAGTTCTTATTAGGGAGGCCTGTGTTTACATTGTTCTTGATTACTGGCCGTCACCTAGTTAACAGATTCCTCCTTTCTATTCTCTATGTCCATGAGTAGTTTTTCATCTGCACTTAAAACCATACAAGGATACAAAACATGCCCCAGATAATAGAGTAACTTTCATTTGTCCTCATTTCTTATTTTCCTGCTATGGATATGCGTGCATGGAGGGCAGCAGTAGGTACACGCACGTGCAAACATTGCCTGCTCGATATTTGCAAGACAAAGCAACGCCACTTGTATACAAAATGGGGGAAAGGGGGAGCATGCGGCACGAAAAAAACAGGATGCAAAATCCCCGATATTGAAGGAGAAGTCCAGACTTTGTGCCCTGCATGTACATTTCATAGCGTGTAGCTTCACACGCCTCTACGAATGGATTTGCAAGAAGCATACGAAAGAAATAGATGGAAACTGTTTCTAACCAAGGCAAAAACCAAACTGCGAGAAAGAGAAGTTTTAATGTTTGATATCAAAAGAGGCGCTGATGGAATAATACTTTGTGAGAGAAGATGCGGAAGACTAGAGCGTATCCTGAAGCACGAATATTGACTCTAATGATGGGAGCAAGCAGTGAAACAATGTGCTCAATCCTTCAATGGAGGCGGAACGGCGTCTGATCGGCCAAGCACAGCAAGAGGCCGACGCTCCTCTCCCCTCGCCGTCTGCAAACAGAGGCTCAGCAGAGGCAAGGAAGGGCCCGCTGGAGCCGAAAGAGGAGTCAAATGACATTTATTCACCGAGTAACCTTTAACAGAGCACAACAATATCACATTCTTAAATCGGATGGAAGTGGATCCGCCACAAATCTAAAGCAAGATAAAAATGTTGTGAATAAACCTGCATTGTACACAACGGGGGCGTAATGCAGTCCCTTGGTGCGTTTGGGGAGGAGGGGGCCTCCATTCCTTCAGGGGCCCCATTTCAACCCAAGGCCAATGAATGTCCATGAGATATGGGAGACTAAAGGGCCCCTCGTCCCATTCTAAATGGAGCCCAATAATTTTGAGTTATGCCACTGAGTTTTACAAACAAAACGTACAGAGATGGACAATGCTTATGGACTTTTCTGAAGCACATTTAGTGTGACTAAAGATGCGTAAGTGTCCACCGAGACTTGTGAAAAAAGGCGCTCAACCACATGCCGTAAACTGATGCGCGCAGAAGAGGAAGCTTAGGAACCAATGAAGAGTTACTACTATTATTATTATTACTACTACTAATAACAATAGCATAATAATCATGCCTTATAAAGAAATATGTGACATTTATACATTCAATATAAAAGTACCCACAAGTTCAATACTACCCCAACATTTCAGAAATGAACAGCCTAACCTCTGGCAACAAGAAAGAAAGAAGTGCCACCATGTCCAGGATACTCTAAAAAGGCGACCCCAGGGATGCATAAAGACCAGAAGCAAGTGAAGTATTGTAAGGAAAGTACTACAAGCCAGTAAAAACGTTTCTGCAGCAAAATCCGTAGAAGCTAAAGCGTAACAACACAATAAAAGATCTACGCAGATGAAGAACAGCCTGTAAATAAGCAGTGCATTACAGACTAAGATCGTCACAGGATGGTTAGGGACATACCATTGAGAATAATATTACTGGCAACTATAATGCCGTAGGAAATAACCTATTTAAAACATTAACATTCAACTCACAACAGAAGACAGAACATAATGCGCCCTGAGAAGACTATGGGACATAGGCATAAAGTCTTTTTTAGTACAGGAAGTAGTGCTCCTGTAACTAACCATGAATCTCTGGGCAGAGATCTACTCTGCCTGTTCTATCTCTTATGTGCAGAGATCTCACCAACAGTATGGGATGTCTGCCCATAAAGGGGACCTATTTATTACTAAATTGGTGGGGTTTAGGAAAATTTAAGTAGGGTTTTATGGCGGGATATGTAAATAATAAAACACACCCACGAAAGAGTCAGAAAATTGCTATTCATAAAAGTTAGACATAAATCTATAACTAGTACTGCTTACAAAACAGGCTCAAATCTGCAATGTACAAGCCTTGAAGTGAGTAAAGCATCACACATGGGCAATCACCGACACTGCAACACTTGCTCACAGAAATAATGGAAGCAATGAATAACATTAACACCACCTAAGAAAAAATAGGGAAAAATGGAAAAATATGTTTAAATGCTTAAAAAAATTAAATAAATTTTTTAAATAAAAAAACATGGAACAGTCAGTAAAAAACTTAAAGCAACCTTCATAGATCTGTCTCTAATGTTCAATTGGTCAATTACAATAAAAAGATGCTTCTGTTATTTATGAATGGTTAATATTTCAGTCCTATATTACATTAACATTTTGGTTCAATATGTGTGCTATGTACAACAAAAAGGCAAACTGTTGGACTTGGCCCTTTTTGCAGGGTCATTCAGGAACTTTTTGCCTTCCTCCTGTATGTTTTAGGTCTCGCCTGGCGTTGAGCGCGCATGCGCTCTCGCCTGCGAGAGCTATAGTCATCCAGCAAGTTTCAAGAAGGGGACTCGAAGCCCCGCCCCTCATTTTCATTGGGTAGTATCAGCGTTTATGTTAAACGCTGGCTTCCCATTGAAAAGGAGGGTTTTCGGTTGCCGCCCTTTCGCCTTTATGGACGGCCCCCAAGGACTCGGTCGCCTGCATTACGGCTGTCGTGACGAAGTTTCTTATCAGAAGCTTCGTCACGCTGCCTTGCACGCGCCAGTCCGGCTCTCTCATTGGGCACTCTGAGAACGCTCGTCCTGTCTTAACAGGCTTCTTTTGGTAGGACTCCCGCATGTTTGGGCGTCTTCCCAAGGTGTGCATGGCTTGCGTAGCGGCTGCGGGAAGGAGGTGTATATATTGCATGAAATGTATTCGATTTCGGGACAAAATCATCAGTAAATGGCGCAAATCGTCTGTTTTCATGTGAAACGCACATGGACTTTGAACAGGAGCTCCGGCACCTTCATTTCGGGATACCCTCCCCCACCCCCCAGTTAAAGGGCAGCGATGGAGGGGCCCCCTTTTCTACCGCGGGGGAGTCGGGAGAATGGGCAGTAATTCTTCACACCACCCCAGAACTCGTGGGAGAGTGAGAGCTCCGGCGGAGCCCTCGGGAGAGCAGCGTCGGCCAGTCTGGGCCGGGGTGGCTTGTTGCGGGCTGCCCCCGCCGAGGCTCCCATGCCAGCCGAGCCGGCAAAGGGGAACAAATTGCGAACAAAAGCAGCGCTGCCTTCAATGCGGCCGCGTCATTAGGGCAACCCCCAACTATTCGTGCTACAATGAGCCGCCCATCAAAGAGTCCCCGTCCAGCGGTGACTCTCCTCTCTTCCTTCTGCTGATGCCCCCACACCCTTTCCATGCCCTTCATTTGGGGGAAAATTCATCTGCGATGTGTGCTTTTTTCGCCCTGTTAATTTTTAAACAATCGGGCAGCTCTTGTACCAAGTAAACAACTCCTTCAGACGAGTGGCGCTTCGGTTTCAAGTGGGGGAAAAGGCATCGGGCTTTAATGGGGTTTAGTGAAGTCAGCCCTCCGCCCCTATCAAGCACCCAAAAATGGGACGCAGGCCAAAAAAATGAGCTGGCCTGATTAAGTGAAAATAGACCGAACTAACGTGCCATGAAACGAAAGGTCAGCGCAAACGTGCCTTAATAGAGTGTTGCGAATCGGGTGCACCCTGTGAATGCAGCCGGCCTGTGCAGCTCCCATTGCCATGGCAATGCCAGCAACCCGTGAGGGCGCACCATGCGGGCACAGGCCGACCTGCCAGGGACAGGGCTTTGAAGTCCTTTCAGGTCGCGCAAGGGCGCTGTGAACTTGTCGTGGATGGCCTGTGGGCGGAGTCTGTCGTGTTTGTGTTTATACACAAGGCAATGCTGGCTGTAGCTGTGTGGGAGGACTTAAAAGGTGAGGGAGTCCGTAGGAGTGAGTTGTGAGGTCACCCGTGTGTGCGTTATGTAACGGCTTTTTGTGAAGCGCACTTCTACTACCAATTGTATGGTTTCGTAGCGCTTTCTGAGGCTTCGTGCGCCTTCTGTGTATTGTAAGGGTTCTGCAGGCCTAAATGCAGCCAAGATAAAATGGGACGATTGCTTCCAGGTTGAGTAGCACAAAAAAAAAAACTGCTGTAATGGTAATGCACTGGGCCGCTTACAATGGGACTTGGCGCCACTGCACCTGCCGCACTATTGATAGCCTTACCACTGCATGCATGCAATGCTGAGATTCTCGTTAATCAAAATCAAGGTGGTTTGTGATCATTGTGTTGGGTGCAGTGGCTTCCAAAGGCCTGCTCCTCCTCACACTGGGTATTAAAAGGCAGACACAGCTAGGGTGCAATGTGCCCTTCACATCCCTGAGCCTCGGTGTCACTGCACCTGCTGCACGAATGACACCTGTGCGCTCCACACAAGGTTGCCTCGAGGAAATCCAAGAAAACTGGCCCCTCTGGCCCCTCCCCACATAGTAAAAGACTTCCACAATCTGGGTATAGCTGGCCTTTCACCTCCTGGCGCCGCTGCACCTGCTACACTGACCGTAGCTGCCCCTTTGTTTAGGGATGAGTGCGGCTTCGAAGTAGCTGTGTATTGGGATGTTGACAGGTAGTGCTGGGGAGGCGAGGGTGTGTGATGGGCGCAGCCAGGAACGTCTGAACTGAGGGTCCTGTAGGTGTCTGTTGTGATGGTAAAAAAAAACAGGCAGTGCTGGATGTGGAACTGTAAGTGTGTGTTGTGGTTGTAGATAGAGGTGTGGGTTGTAAATAAAGACGGTGCAGGTTGTGGTTCAGAGAAAGGGGTGCAGTCTGTTGAGCTGTATGCGTGCGGTGGGATTATAGACGTCTCAGTGTAAACATTGCGTTGTATGTTGGGCTGGAGTGCTGCGATTGCAGGCAGCTTAGTGTGGGTTTTGTTTGTGTCGTGTTTTTACACATGGCAGTGTTGGGGGTGTGATCAAGGGTTTGTTGTGCTTGGAAGATAGGGCCGTCCATCTGATCGGCTGCCCGTGTGTGTGTGTGTTTTAGACACTGCAATGCTGTTTGTGGGACTGGATGTTTGTTGTGATCGTACACAGGTCAGTGCTGTGTAGGCGTTGCCTGGAGGTGAAGGTGCACAGGACTTGTGGTGTTTCTCCGGATCTCGAGAATGATTGGCTGCTGCTGTGCAGGTGTGCTCTGAGTGTGCAGCGGCTGCGCTGTGTGTGCAGCCAGGGCAGTGTATGGAAGGAGTGTCGACATCTTGATAGAAGGACAGAGTAACTTGCTGTGGGGGTTCACTTTGAGATGAGGGTACACTGGCTGCATAGTGGTGGCTGCTTCAACATGTGCCAATCAATTGCAGCCTCTTGCTGGGATATTTCCCAAATGGGTTTCGGTTTCCTGCGGATGGATACATAGGTTAAACAAGCATTTGCAATGCAATAGGTCTGCAGTTCGCGAGTTTAAGCTATTGACATTGCAAATAACAATGCCTTTTATTTTTGTTTTCTTTTTAAAAACCTAAATAAAAGGCATTGTTATTTACAATGCCAATAGCTTAAACTCGCGTAACTGCGAGACCTATTGCATTGCAAATGCTTGTTCTGACCTGTTGTTGGTGGTTTTAGGACTCTGGGCACTTTATCACTGCTGATCAGTGCTAAAGTGCATGTGCTCTCTATGGTAAGATTGGTCTACACCTGTTTGGCATATTTAATTTACCTGTCAGTCCCTTGTACAGTGGTATCCCATATACCCAGGGCCAGTAAATTAAATGCTACTGGTGGGCTTGCAGCGCTGCTTGCGCCACCCACCTAAGTAGCCTTTCAAACCTGTCTCAGGCCTCTGTCACTGCAGGGCCTGCACGCGCAGTTTACTGCCACTGTGACGTGGCACATAAAGTGGTTGCCACGTCTGTAACTCCCCTTTTACTACATATCAGTCACCCCTAAGGTAGGACCTAGCTAGCCCTATGGGCAGGGTGCGGTGTAGGTAAAAGGTAGGACATGTGCCTTAACTGCGTGGCATGTCTTGGTAGTGACAAACAGCATATTTGGTTTCTCAGTGCTGCGAGGCTGCCCTCTCATAGGGATGCATTGGGGATTCCCTGATATGTGCTTCAGTGGTAATTCCTGACATGAGAGGGGTAGTGTGATAAAGTGTGATATGTTTGAAATAGTGGTGATAAATGCTGCGTATTGGTGTTAGCGGATTTATTATTACTATTTTAGAAATGCCACTTTTAGAAGTAGGCATTTCTGTGTGCTATGTGTCTTTGGTACTCTGCTAGGATGTGTATTGACTGTCTGGCTTTGGAGTGACAGGGGGGCTGGTGATTTCCAGTGGCTCCAGAGAGTCTGGATGAGTCAGCGCTAGGCTGAATAGGCCTGGTCTGCATTTGGAGTGGTGGGAGGAGTAGCACCTGCACCTGAATAGGGCTGTGCCTGCCTTCCACAATGATGGCTCCGCCCCCCTGTGGTGTGTCTGGAGCCAAGCCTTACACTTTCAATGGGGAGTGTTATGCACTATAATGATATTGTTAAAGTGCCCCCAGAACTGGTTTAAACTGGGCTCAGGGCCCTGTGCCAGGGCTGAACAAAGACTGTAAGTACTATAAGTACTGGGGTTGTGACCCCATGTCTGTTGAGCTTGCTTGGAACAGAAGACACTGTGTGGAGCAGGAGGATCTGCCATGGAACTGGACTGCAGAAAGTGCTGACCACTCTGCCTAAAGAATCCTTGTGCTGGCCTACCTGGGGACACTTTGCTGGTGTGCCCCTGTGAACTCCCATGACTTTGTGGCATGCCCTATCTGATTTGTGACAGCGCGTGGTGAGCGCTGTGTTATTTACCTCTTGGCCTTTTTAAATGAAGCACATGGTGAGAAAACAGTCAACAGGAAATTGACACGATTCATTGAAGAAAACGCCGTCCTCGACCCGTCCCAATCCGGATTTCGAAGCAACCACAGCACAGAGACCGCCCTACTCGCCGCCACAGACGACATCCGCACCCTCCTGGACCAAGGCCACTCCGCAGCCCTCATCCTACTCGACCTATCAGCGGCCTTCGACACAGTCTCCCATCGCACACTAGTCGTCAGACTACATGACGCAGGCACACAAGGACCACAACGGCCCTGGACTGGATCCGATCATTCCTCACCGGAAGAAGCAAAAGGATCAGACTCCCACCCTTCCTCTCCGACCCCACGAAAATCACCTGCGGAGTCCCACAGGGTTCATCACTGAGCCCCATCCTCTTCAACATTTACATGGCCCCCCTCGCAGCCATCGTCCGACAACACGGCCTCAACATCGTATCCTACGCCGAGGACACCCAGCTCATCCTCTCCCTCACCAAAGAACCCACCACTGCCAAACTCAACTTCCAGAAAGGAATGCAAGACGTTGCAGTCTGGATGACCAACAGCTGCCTGAAGCTCAACACCGAGAAGACAGAAGTCCTCATCCTCGGTACCACCCCTTCTGCATGGGACAGCACCTGGTGGCCGACCGCCCTCGGAAGCCCACCTACCCCCTCAGACCACGCCAAGAACCTCGGCATCGTACTCGACTCATCACTCTCCATGAACCGACAGGTCAACGCCGTCACCTCCAGCTGCTTCAACACCCTCCGCATACTCCGCAAGACCTTCAAGTGGATCCCCCCTGAGTCAAGGAAGACAGTCACCCAAGCACTCATCACCAGCAGACTGGACTATGGAAACGCACTCTACGCCGGCATCAACAAGTCCCTACTCCGCAAACTTCAGACAGTACAGAACACCGCCGCCAGACTCGTCCTCGGCATCCCCCGACACGAACACATCAGCCAACACCTACGAAGTCTCCACTGGCTCCCCGTGGAGAAAAGAGTCACTTTCAAAATCCTCACTCACGCCTACAAATGCCTACACAACAACGGACCCAAATACCTCAACGACAGAATCAACTTCCACATACCCAAAAGAAACCTCCGATCTTCCAACCTCGCACTGGCCGAAACCCCGCGCAGCCACAAAGCCAGAGCAGGCGGAAGATCCTTCTCTCACATTGCAGCCAAGACCTGGAACGAGCTACCGGCAGACATCAGACGCGCCCCCTCCCTGAACACCTTCAGGAAGACCCTCAAGACTTGGCTCTTCGGCTAAACAGATCTGCCGCCTCAGCGCCTTGAGACCCTCACAGGTGAGTAGCGCGCTTACAATTCCCTGATTGATTGATTGATTGGTGGGCGCTGTGGAGAAAATCGTGGGAGCACTGCTGATTGCTCCTGTTGGTGAGCGCTGCCGTGCCGGAATTTGAGTGGTGGGCGTTGGTGCCCCAGAGGAGCCGGGCAGCCTGCCTGCCTTCATTGGTGACCGAGTCCCTGTTTCTGGAAAGCGCCAGGAGTGCAGCGTTGCCTACTCTTTCTCCCCCCATGAGTTAGTGATGAGTTTGGAAATCACGGCCGGAACCAGGCTTAAACCGTTGCCACAGCAACAGAGCAGCCACCCATGACGTCAGCGCCACCTGATTGCACTGACGCCTTGCCAGGCAACGAGGAAGCAACCCGGGCAGCTGGAAGCCAGGCAGAGGCTGAGCCTGGTTGTGGGCAGGGCTCTTGAGAGGCAGAGGAGAGCCCCGTGTGTTGCCTAACCAGCGGAGAGTGAGGGCGGAGAAGCCGGGCTGGGTCGCCTATCCCGAAGCGTCCTACCCTGATGCATCAGCCAGTTTCCGCGCTGTTTTTACCACCAGAGAGTAGTGAGTCTGCTCTGGTGGAGAGCAGAACAAGCCCCGCCCACCGGGGGCGTGGTCCAGCAGGAGGAACTCTGTGGGAAGCGGAGAGGACCGCGCCCCTCTCGCTGCAGCGGCCCAGCGAGGCCCGACTGAGGTCCTCTTGTGGCCTGCCCGCCATTCTGCCGCACAAAGGTGAGCCAGGAGCAACAACGGCACCGCGAGTTGGCGGGCCACTCCTAGAGCGAAGCTGCAGGCAGGAGACACCAGGGAGTACTCCCACCGACGTGAGAGTGCACTGCCCCGACTTTGGCAGTGAGGGGGCTCCCGCCGTCTGTGGTCTGTGCGGGTGCCTCCCCCCCTGGGTGTGGACCTACCGGGAGCATTGGGAAGGATCATTGGGGGACGGAGTGGAACCTCGACGGAGGTCTTCGATTCCCCGCATGGACCCACGGTTTGTGGGCAGCTACAGTTCACTATTGGAGGCCTTTGTGAGTAGATGAGGCCCTGAGGTGGTTCACTGTTGGGGTGGGGGACCGGATGTCATGGTGGATGTGAGGGTGGCCTGAGCAGCACAAGGAGGGTGTTGCTGCTCGTGATTTGTGCATTGCATAGGCCCCTCATAGCTGGTCACTGAAGTGCCCTACATGCTTATTTATAGCAAAGGCACCCATATGTGCAGTAACGGTGATCTGCATATGTCTAAGGTGGGCATGATGTGTTCATGATATGTGTACTGTGACAAGTGCTTACTATGGTGCACTGCTAATTACATTTATGCATAATGCGTTATGCTAAGTACAGTTCCTACCAGTAGTTACTGGTTGCCCTAAGTGTAATGAGTCTATGACAGTGGACCAATTGGCCTTTTGATTTATGTAATCCTTGTGAAGTCATGACGAGTGCCAGTGGCACAGTGTAATATATGTGATGGTGTTCTAATGTGTTTTTATGGATAATACAAAGGCTATTTTTATATAACCTTGTGTGGAGTTTCTTTTGTGGTGTGACTAGTGTGTTGCTGCTGTGTGAGTGTGTTGCGCAAACACTTTACACATTGCCTCTGGGATAAGCCCGACTGCTCTGCCAAGCTACCAAGGGGGTTAGTAGGGGTTATCTCCAGCATGCAACTCCCTTGCCCTGACTAGAGTGGTGGGTTCTGCCTGGCTTAGGCATATGCCCTAGCCTACCAGGAACCCCATTTCTAACACCAACATATGTTTCATCCAGTTTCGGCGCTCAGGCCTGGGGCTTTCTCAAGTCTGCAGACTGTCTGCTACTGTCTATTTAGATCGGTTCGGTGGAGTGGGGATAATGTTGATAGTAATGTTTTAAGTAGTGCTTGAGACAATGCACAAGTCAGTGCATGCCACCTGCTGTGGAGCATTGGGTCAGGGTGGAGCAATGCACGGTGGCCATAATCTGAATGTAAAGCTCAAGTGCGGTCCAATTTGAGTAGAGTGAAAGACCTTTGCATGAAAAAAGAGATTTGAAAAGCACTTGCTGTGTTCCAAAGGAGAATCACGTTGTAAAGTCAGAGGGCACGGATAGTTTGGCGTTACCCTGATGCCCTCACCCAGTTCTCCCCAGCCGGAGGCACGCACCAACTTGTGTGTTGTCTCAAGCACTACTTACAAAGATTACTGTTATTTTCCCTGCTCTAGTGAACCTATCAAAACAGAAAGTAGCACACAGTCTGTTGCCTTGAGAAAGCCCCAGGCCTGTGCAGTGATAAGGCCTGGCTGGCCTTTTAGTTGTTCATAGCACTCGTACTGAATCAAAATATTTAAGTAATAAATTACCAAAAAACAAACCACTCATAAATAACAGAACCATCTATGAGAGTTTTACGGACTACCCTATATTTGTTCAAAAATGATTCTGTCAATTTGTGGGATTATGGGTAGGACTCACACTTTAGGGAAGTCGGACACACTCAAAAGTATAGCCTTTTCCAAGAGGCCTATGCTTTAGGGTTGACACTCCTCTCTCATGTCTCTTCAATCTATATTTTTAGGGATTTTTGATAGAATTCTAAAAATAGAAAGATTTTTTTTAGGACAAGTCACATACTCCAACAAGGATGCAAACATCTCCTAACACATCTCCTAATACAAGGGGTGAAGAAGTGAACAGTTAGGACTACACTACTGCCACAAACAGATGAAACTTATTATTACATGCACCTATCACACACAGCCAACCCATTTAAGAAAGCAAGTCACTCAGGAAAATATTTGTTGCACTATGGTGTTGAATTTCTTTACTGTTTTGCCTCTCATTTTGAAGAGCAATTATTTGGGGAGTGAGAATATTAACATGTGTGTTACTAATAGGCTGGTCAGGTGTAGTTTAAGTATTTTTAAGTGTAATGTGTTATTAGTAAGTGTAATGTGTTGTCAAAAAGTCAGATGTGTGTGTGATGTCTACCTGTCTGTGAAGGGTAGCTAGAAAGACAGTATGGCATAAGTGGTCATACAATATCTAACTACGACTGAGTGGTATTGAGTTCTTACCTGTCCTTACTTGGTGTTCTCTGGACCAGGCCAGGCATACAGCATGCCGGGTTGCATAGTGGACAGAACAGGCTTCCCGTGAAGGATAAGACTGAGATGGGATCTAGGTGTGCCTCCGGAAAGAGCATTTGCCACCTATACCCTGGAAAACTTCTCCTGTCACTTTTTGTCGATGTCCCACATGGTGAATGCATCCATTACCAATACATTGATATAGTCTATCAGCTGTTTGGAGGTAGACCATGTAGTTCCTCGCAATGATTAATGAATAATGTAACTGCAAGGCTGGTCTCCCCCTCAGTGAAGTTCCTTTTCCTCCTGAGTCAAGTTGCCCTGGTATCTGTAGGTGTTCTGTGGGGTCCTGACAAGCAAGCGTCCAAAAGGAATAGGGCAGAGCATAGAGGGTGTGCTGTATTTATGTGTTTTATTGTTAAAGAATAATGTTTCTTATTAGAGATGCAGATAGTTCAAGAATACATAATGCAACAATGGCTGTATAAAAGTGTGCTGTTCACAACATAAATAATGAAAGTGTCGTCATTAAGAATATATATCAATTAATATTCTTTATATTTTTTATTGTGCATTGAGTCTCATGTGAAAAAGGAGGAACCAAACGAAACAACGATAATAATAAACAGTACATACAAATAACGGAAAAACAGCATACACATATGCGTTCCTTAGAACAACAACCATATACATATCCACATAAATCAAGATTCACAGTAAATCCTAGCCCTTATATCAATTAAGGGTATCACTAGTTGATTTGTTTGCGTTTTACGTGCCGACGTTTTGACCCAGTTGAGGCTATTGGGTCTCATCAGGACCAACAAATAAAGGGACACCTTAGTTGTCTCCTTCTAGACTGTGATTTGGACATAGACAAAATTCGTAGGTCTTCGCCCCAGCGGCAGACAGTTCCACTGATGGGACGAAGAACTCGCTCAACACGCACATAGTAGAAATCTGCACCTAAATTTTCAATGCTTCGTCAAGGGTAGTAAGTGCTATATAAATGCAATTTCAATACTACGCAGTTGTAATTTCAACTGTAGGAGACTACACCCCCTTGTGTAAGATAGTGAAAACTCATTAATCCTACTACTAGGTGTACATTTCTGCCAGGAATTGGTGAATACCATCTGGGTTAAAATCTCCACCTAGGGGCAGGCGGACATCTATGTCTGCAGAGATCCCAGCACATAGATTTCCCTTTGTGAATTGGCCCATCGTGTATCTGTTTATCTTTATTATAATCAATATAATTTGGTATTACTCCCCTATTTACCGTTGTAGTCCTACATGAACCATGACGGGCTAAAATTCTTGTGTATTATTGACATCAACTAAATATCTTTGCTTTTAGCCAATGTTATTTTATTTTAGATTGATGTGGGCCCAGTCAAAACCATGACAACACAAAACAACAAGCACTGAAAGCCAATGCCAGCCCCTACTGGGTTTGCCAATGCTTATTCAAATATAGGAACCACAGAGTAGTTTAGACAGGTTTAAAGGCAAAAAGAAGACTTGATAGAGATGTAAGAGAATGTAACAGTGTGCTGCATGTAGATAAGAGGAAATGAGCACTGCATGCCTTAACTTTTTGTCTATGTATGTTTTTATAAACGAGGTTAACAATGACCATGCTGGTTTCCTCTTTACCAGTAGCATGGAAGGCAGGAAAGCAGGAAAGATTTTTCATATTACTGTGGGGATAAAGTAACTTTTGCAATCATTGTTCTGCATTGCATTGTAACTAATATGAACTCAAGGCAATTAGCACAACTAAATGCAATTGGTTGTGTAGATCTTAAAAATTGCTTAGATTATCATGTTTTTTGATGGATGTTGTTTTTTTTTTTATTCGGTGCTGTGGCCACCTCTGATAAAATGTTAGCAAATCTTTGGTGTCTGCTAAAAGCAAATTTTAGTTTTCTTTTTTAGGGAAATACATTCTCACTGACACTGTGACATCTGGATGATGAAAACCTGGGGCCAATGTCCACAGCAACAATCCTCAGTCTTCATCTGGCACAGCAGGTTGATCCCTTCTCAGACAGCAGATAGTCTACACACTCCATAAGACTGGGCATAAAGCAAATGACTTCTGTCTTTACAATCTGTAAAGAAGTGCTACTTTCCCTCAGAGAGTCATCTGAGCGGCATCAATGGAAGACGGAAACGGTAACTGTTCTGCGCAATGCCTTAAAGCAAAACTACAGCCTCTACTACCTCTGTTAAAAGATGTCGGTTAACCTGTTTTTATGGTGCAACCAGATTTAAAGGAAAGTCATTTCATACTGCCCCTTTAGTTACACTCCTGATTGCTTCCCAGTAGGATGTGGTGGCACCAGCAGCATTTACTGAGACAGGCTGCTGTGTGATGAATTTAGAAGAGCAGAGTTCTGTGGTGGGAGCAGTTGGCAGGGAAGGAGAAGATCAACAGAGACAATGATTGTGTTTGCAATACACAATGGTTTCTCTTTAATGAAAGATAAATAATATCAATCTTAATATCCAGAGGGGGATCATCATGGTTAAACTCAGCACACATTGTTTCAATGAATGAAATAATGTGCAATACACATTTATCAGCATTGCTATCATTATAAAGCTGCCATCAGACAAGCTTAAGCATCCTGTAGTCCGTTGATTTCAGCCTTTCCATGCACAGAATGTATGAGCTGTGATAGATTTAGCCGAAAAGAAAATGTATTAAGAACAATAAATATTTAACCTATCCTTGGTTTATAAATAAACGGAAAAGGTGCAGACAAATAAATATGGAGCTAACCTAGAATTAAAGGAAGCAAAATGAATCAGACTTTTTAAGGGCCTGGAACTGGCCTCTCGGAGGACTGGGTCAATATGCACAGCTCAATTTCTCCATATTACTTTTCAAGCTCCTCATTCATCTCTGCAGAAGAGGGAACTGTTTTCATAATACTACAGATAGGCACACCTGCTGGATCTTAGCTAATTTATAGGGAGTTAACATGACACAGATTAGAAGAGACGAGTCTTTAAGAATTTCCAAAAGGTGGTTTCTGGAAGATCCATTCTAAGGTTGGTAGGGAGATCATTCCATAACTTGGAGGTCAAGTGTGCAAAGGATCGTCCACCGCATTTCACCTTTCTGACCTTGGGTACTGTCAACAGCTTTAAGATCCCCGATCGTAATAGCATTCTATGGGTACGGGGGCTAAGAAGTTGCTGAATGAAGGAAGCCCCTTCATTGCATTGCACAGCACTTGAATTAGATCCTTTTTTTGCACCGGATGCCAGTGCAAGCCAGCCAAGACTGTGGCAGCTGAGTGATGTTTTGAGAGTCCATGAATGGTTCGTGCAGCTGCGTTCAGGATAACCTGCAGTTGTCTTATTACATACTTGGGACTTCCCAAGAAGAGGGAGTTTGCCATTGTCGAGACGTGAGTTAATCAATCCCTGGATGACCTCTCTCCTCGATGTTGGTGGGAGTCATTGAATGACTTTCCTTAGAGCACCTGTCCTTTAAACACTGGCGGTATTTCAAAGAAGGCAAACGTAACAGCAGAAATATGCAGGATTCAAGTTTCCATAAATTTTTATCTACAGCATAAATATTGAGTAATACAATATTACGAGACAGAAAAACTGTGCTAAGTTACCACAAAAACTGGAGGTAATTTCACACACAAATGTGGTAAAGTGTATACTGACAATTATCACAACTTTGACCACATTTATCATTAAAATCTACTGCACCCATGCAGACTGGGGACTTCAAAGTAATGCTCACACTTAAAAAGATAAAACCTCTATCTCCAAAAACACTTGTGTAGACCACTGTAGTAACATTACTAATGCACCTCATTCTACATTTGTATGTGGGAAACCGTAAAATTAAGGGTAATACTGCACCTCACGTTTGTGGTAAGATTACTGCCATATGGCAGTATTACCACCTACATGTACAGTAGCCCTAAAATGAGTCTTTGTCATGCTTATCCCTACTGAAGGTCTTTAGATTCTTTTTTTTTTTTACAAATATTAAAATAAAGGAACTTTTAAAATATCAATAAATTGTACATTATGTGTTGACCAAAAAGTTCTGGCTGGTGAAAAGCACTTCACTTCAGAGAACTTGTGTAGATGTCAGACCTTGCAGCAACACTTTACAGAATGCAATGAAGTCAAAAGTGCCATTAGCATTTAAATGTATTATATTGTGTTATCACCTTGCCAAGCAACTGTTTCAGAGATCCGCCAACAAGCTGCTCAAAAGGCTGGAGGTATTTCTAGAAACTCTTGCTGCATAAGAATGTGAGAATATTTTGTGCATAAATGTGTTTCAAGTTGCTACCAGCTTGAGCTTAAACTCTGTTGCAAACCTTTGAATTCACATCCGCTCCTTTCAAATATTATCTAAAGAGAAATTTCGAGTTCGCTGACAACTGAGACTCATTTCCTTACCTTTTTTTCTTGACAAACAGACCCATGCTCTGCAGCTGTACCCATGCAATTTGATTATGTTTGCCTCCCCCAAATCTGCTGTATTAGCACACATTTATTTTATACCTTTTAATATGGCGTTTTTTAAATCATAAGAGTTTTGTAGCATTTTACAAAGTTTATCACAGTATCGGGACAAGGTGTGAGTAAGAAAAAGTTAAACAGGAAAATAGAAATCATGAAAAAGAAAGAATTACATAGATGGGAATGGTGATTAAATATACAAAGGGTGCAATTTGGTACAATATTAATCAATCGAGCTTAAGATAGTAAGACAGAGATCTTGGAAGGGGCATCATACAAGGGGGGAAAGATAGACAGGAGGTGAGCACAGACATGCAAATGTGAGCACAAATATAGAAACAGGAATAAAAGGTAGTGAAATAGACATCATGACTGGAGTAACAGAGATAATCAAATGAGAAACCCAGGGCCTTCTATGGTTGATCCTAGTGTAATAAGTGTTTTGTTGGGTATATTTTGAAGATATAAAGGAAGAGGCAGGCTATAGGAAACCCACATTTTCTGGGTGGTCAGCCCATATTTTTTGTCTTTTGCTGGACCCTATATTTTTGCTGGCTTAAGAACTCTGTGCACTTCACCCCTGCTAACTAGTAGTAAAGTGCCTGTGCTCCCCCTTTTCACATGGTCGAATTGGCATACTCCTAATTGGTATATTTAACTTACATATAAGTCCTTAGTATATGGTACAAAGTGTACCCAGGTCCTTTAAGTTAAATGTCACTAGTGGACTGCAGCACCTATTGTGCCACCCATCACAGTGACAGTGTAAAACATGGCTTCAGACCCACCAGTGCAGACTGACTGTAGCAGTGTAAAAACAACAATTTGACCTATTAAATAAAACTTTTTGACAGGTCAAAACCTCCCTTTTAAATATTAGTAAGCCACCAGTATGTACACCTTGGAGCCCACAAGGAAGGGTGCATGGTATTTGAAAGGAGGACACATAGAAATTTAATGTTAACATGCCCTTAAAGTAACTAGCACCCAAAAGCAATTTTTCACTGTGGCAGGCCTAGCTGTCCTATATAGAAACCAGAGTACAGATTAAAAATCCGAATCCCATATCTGAGGAATAAGACTAGCAGGAAAAATAATTAAACAACTACTTTAAATAGTTTGCAAAAATCCAATTCAATTCAATGGTAAAGTCCAATTTTGAAAAAATACTAAGGAAACATCGTTTTTTTTTTAAAGAAAGTTACCTTTTCCCTGCCGGAAGTTCCTGGAGGCTAAATTTGCATATGCTCTCCCATTTCTGCCAGCCAGTAATTAGCATAATAATAGGTGTGAAAAAGGAGGGAAATGCCTCCCAGAAGCAAATAATAGGCTGACGTGAAAGGCAGAGATGACTCCTCTGAACCTCACCAAATATCATGCTTGACAGGTCTGCTGGGTTTACATGCAAAACTCTGGGGCACACTCAAAAGGAAGGAAAACAGAATGTCAAAACAATTCTTGTATATCCACTGTCTGATTGCTGGAAACTCTACTTTTGCTCTACCAGACGTGTGTCACTGGACTTTACATAAAAACTGGGGGCACTACTGAAAGGAAGGAAAATAGGACGCCAAATCAGACCCAAATTTTGGTCTATCATACGTCTGTGTTTATTGTGGGTGCAGTGGCTGCTCCAAATTGAATTCTAGTGTTAGATGTGGGAGAACACTAAGATTAGCACAGTACACTCCCTACACACACACAACCGAGCTCTCAGTGCCCAAGTTTAGTTTAGCTGAAGACTTCCACCATCTTGAAAATACGCAAAGTGGAGAGGGTTGGCTAGGGAACTTTTACCTCATTGGATAGGGCATGTCCAGGAGTCATTTCTACCCACTAGCTCAAGCCAGGCATTAATGTGGCATCTCCAGGCACCCACGCCAGAACACTCCTGGACCTGAGGAATATCAGAAGAGGACTGAACCTGCTGCCTGTGACCCAAGAAGAGCCCTAAAGAACTAGACCTACTTTCTCTTGTACCCAGGATATAGACGTGGACTCTAAGGGTCATAAGGCTGATGATCTCTTAAAGCAACAACGAGCTACAAAAAGCCTTTCCTGCAACTGCCTGGTTGACAAGTAGCAACTGGACCTGGACTAAACCCTGCTGTTTTGCCACTGCCTGACCCCTGTGAGTCTCTAAGTGCCTCCCCTGACATCACGAGCAGCTTTAGAAGTGCAATTCCATGGTGGATTGGAACTTAAAGGACTAACAACAGAAAATAAAATCTTTGACCACGCAGAACCTGGCTGGTGCATCTGACCCGCCCTCCATCATAGTCAGCATCAAGTTGTGCCTATGTCCTGGCCTACTGCGACCACTGACTATCATTGGCACTTTGTGCTTCTTGGCGCTAGTTCTACTCAAAATTTAAAAAAATATATTTCCATTTCCCATCATTATTATCAATTTGTTTATTAAATTATACTCTATTTTTCTAATTCAGTTAGGGATTTGTATTGTTTTGCATTTTGACTTTATTATTGTTTTGGTACTATTTAAATACTTTACACATTGCCCTAAGTTAAGAATATTTTCTCTGTGCCATAGCTACCGGTGGTGAGCTCAGGATAATTTAGTGACTTTGAAGGTTTAACCTGACAAGGGATGTGAATTTTTCTTCAGGTGGGTGGTCAAGCACCCCAAATAATAATCCAATTTCTTACACAAGTTTTATGCTTTATGAAAGAGCATTACAGAGGTTCAATGCAATACCTCAGCAAGAATGTTAACGGAAGGCAGATTCTGCATCTTGTGAATAATCACCGGGTGTCACACTATATCCAGTAACTTTCAGAGCAGCCTGTTTTATGACACTAGGTGGCACTGCGCAGCTCTGCGCAATCGTTCCACTCCAGGAGGGATGCGTGGAGCCGCTAATAAACTCCACCCATGCGCGAACATCAATTGCTCTCTACGCTATCCGTGCCCCCAAAAGCAGCGGCCAACAGCAGATTGATTCTGACCGGTGTCTAAATGTCTATACTTGGGACCTCTTTATTCGGAAAAGAATCCAGTAAACAGAACTGGGAGGCAGGAGGGTCTCTGATGAATCTGCGGTTAGATAGATTGCCCAACAGAAGGTGTGCTATTGAAGGCAGTTAACTTGTTCTTCTGATGGATATTCCTCACCTTTAGAATTAATACCCAAGCAGTACCTCCCTGGCGGTGGGTCTGTGATATGGCTTAGACCAAAAAATCCTGCAAGTCCAAGCGGGCAAAGTGCCCTTCCTTTCAGGCATGCTGTTCAGATATTAGCGCTTCATTAACATATGAAGAGACACCCATGCAGAAGCCTTGAAAATGTTCAGGACAGGCACCCCACATGCCAATGCAGTGGTAGCAGCCTTGACTTTGGTGGAATAGGTCTGAAAACCTTCCTGTGGCTGTCTCTTAGCCAGTGTGTAGTGCATTTTGATGCAGAGAATAATCCAGCGAGAAATTGTCCTCTTCTACACTGCTCTGCTCTTTTTCGCTCCACCAAATTCAACAAAGAGCTGAATGCCCCCACAATGTTCCCTGGTATGATCAATGTAAAAGCAGAGAGCTCTATTGGGATCCAGCCGATGGAATCTCTCCTCCTCTTTAGAGGGGTGAGGGGAAGGAAGAAAGTTGGGAGGGTTATGTTTTGCCCAACATGAAAAGGGGTTACCACTTTCGGCAGAAAGGAGGCTCAGGTCATAAACACCAGCTTGTTTGGAAAGAATGTTGTGTACTGTGTGTTGACAGAGAGGGCTTGTAACTCACTTACACAGCACACCAATGAGGAAAACCATCTTAAGAGTGAACAGCCACAATGAGCAGCTGTGCAGAAGTTCAAAGGAAGTACATATTAGGTATGTGAGAACTAAGTTCTGGTCCCACCGAGGCATGATGAAAGGTCTGGTCAGAAACAGATGCTGCAAACCTTTTAAAAACCGCATCCAACAGGTGATTTCAATAAAGAGGGCTGCTCTGGACACCACAAAAAAAGTCAACAGAGCCAACAAATAACTTTTAACTGTGCCCAAAGCAAGTCATTTCTGGGCTAGGGACAACACAAAGAACAACACTTTAAATAGTTTTGGCTTTAAGTGGGTCAATCTGCCGAGAACCGTACCAAACCACAAACTTGTCCCAATAGCAGGTGTTAGACCTGGCATCGTTTGGCATGGTTTCTCCTGTCATTTTGCTTTTGGCCTCCTGTTTTTGACTGTGTGCTGAACTTCGTTTTGCTGGTGTTAGGACTCTTGGCACTGTATCACTGCTGACCAGTGCTAAAGTTCATGTGCTCTGTGTCTAAATTGTAAAGGCACTAGGTTTCTCCATGTTTGGCGTATTTGATTTAGTAATAAGTCCCTAGTACCGTGCACTGAGTTTGCCCAGAGCCTGTAAATCAAATGCTACTAGTGGGCCTGCAGCACGGATTGTGCCACCCATATGAGTAGTCCTTCAAACCTGTCTCAGGCCTGCCACCGCTTGAGCCTATGTGTGCAGTTTTAAACTGCCATGTCGACCTAGCAAGTACACCCACTTGCCACGCCCAAACATTCCCTTTTATTGCATATAGGGAACCCCTACAGTAAGCCCTTGGTAGCCCCAGGCGCAGGGTGCAGTGTATTTAAATGGTAGGAAATGTGGTCTTATGTTTTACATGCCCCGGTAGTGAAAAGCTGCTAAATTCGTTTTTCACTACAGCAAGGCCTATCCCTCCTATAGGTTAGCACTGGAGCAGCCTTATAACGCTCTACAAGTGTATCACCTAATTGGGAACAGATGGAAAATTAGAGAGTTAGGTGTCTCTGGACTCACAATTTAAAAACACATCTGTTAATGAAGTTGTTTTTTAAGTTGCCGGTCTGAGAATGCCATTTTTAGAAAGTTGGCATTTTCTTATGAAACAATTCTGTGTCTATGCCTATTCCTAGAATATACGTTTGGGTTGGATGACAGCTGGGTTTTGTGAATTCACTCTAGACAGTCACATGCAAAGGGAGCTGTGGTGTGCCATGCATGTCCTTATGACCCATCACCAGACTGATTGGTCTTCCTGAGCTAGAGTGGTGGGAGGAGCTGAAACTTGCACCTGAATAGGGCTTTGCCTGTCCCCTCACAGATAGCTGCCTACCCCCCCTGTAGAGTGTCTGGAGCCAGGGCCAGGAAGGGCAGGGTCTTGTGCACTACAAAGACCTTTCTTTGAAGTCTCCTGACTTCAAAGGCTAAATTGGTATAAGTACTGGACCTCTGACACCATATACTCGGAACACTCTGGACTGAGGACATTCTACCAAGAAGAGCTTTTGTGCTGCCAGGAGGGACTGCCACTTTGCTGCTTGCTTTGCTGTGTAGGCCTACTGCCTGCTGCTTCTGTCTTGGACTGAACTTTGCTCTCTGCATCCTGCTTTCTAAGGTTCTCCAAGGCTAGAGTTGAGCTTGTCTCCTGTTGAAAGTCTCAGGGCCATTAAAGACTTCACCTGTAGCGCCAGGGCTTTTTTGCTGAAAGCCCTACTTTGCAATGTGGTGCCAAATCCAGTTCCTGGGTCTTTGGAAGTGAGTTTGCGGTGTTAAACAAGAAGAAACCAGTCCATCGACTGAGTTTGACATCGGAGCCGGCGCTCTTCCATCGCTGCCTGCACTGAAGCCAGGGTCCCCACTCAACGCAATGACTGCGACTTGCAACACGGGCCCACCACCACCGCACCTACAATGATCCCCCACAGCGTGAGTCTTGAGCACCCCATCACCGAAGTCCATGACACCCGACTTCAACTGCAGTACCTGTGGCCCCGTGGTGCGACATCGACACCATAAAGTTGATGCCTCGTAGCTTGACCCTCGACGCTTCATCGACCCTGCACCACCAGTGGAACAGACGCCTCGCCACCAACGCCGCATCACCTCCACTATGCCTTGCATCGTCCTGGGCGTACCCAATGTGCCAATGATCTGCACCGACAGTAAGGAACTGACGCCTCACCTCCCCGGCGCCTCGTTACATCTTTGTTTTGTCTATGTTTCCAAGGTACTGTAACCGGGGTCTGTACGACTTCGTAGCCGGCCCGCCCTCCATCGCGGTCGGCCCCAAACTTTGAGATTCGACTTCGTCAAGCACGTCCTTATAGCCACCGCTGGAGCTATTGTGTTTCTAAGTGCTAGAACTGCATTTAACCTTGAAGAAATTCGTATTTTGATTTGTGTATTTTGGATTTTTGTCGTTTTTGGTCTTGTTTTAATCAGATAAATATTGGCTATTTTTCTAAACTGGTGTTGAGTACTTTTGTGGTGTTTTCACTGTGTTACTGTGCATGCATGCACAAATACACATTGCCTCTTTAGTTTAGCCTGACTGCTCTGAACCAAGCTACCCGAGGGTGAGCACAGGTAAACTTTTAGTGTGTACTACACTTACCCTAACTAAGATTGTGGGCCCCTACTTTGAAAAGGTGCAACACTCCACCAACAAGAGACCCCGGTTCTAACAGCAGGCATATACTGATTTCGTGGAGGGACACCTGACTGCCATAATGACATCAGTGATTTTGGGATGGAGATCGAATGAAGTCAACAGCTGCCGCTCGATCTCCAAGCATGGAGATGAAGATTGTGCAGACCCAGGTACAGGACCCTGCTCTGTTGCTGCAACAGAAGATTCTCCAGAAGTGGCAGCCTGACTGGAGGACAGATGTCCAGGAGTTCCGGGTACCACACACTCCTTGCCCAAACCGGTGCCAATGGGATGACTTGGGCCCGGTCGTTTCTGATATTCTTCAGAACTCAGGAGAGGCAGTGGTGGAAAGGAATACAGGAGTCCTGAGCTCCACTCATGGTGGAATGTGTCTCCGAGAGAGCTCCATCTTGGGAATTCCTACATGTATAAATGCTGACATTGTGCATTCTCGGTGGTAACAAAAGGATTGAGCAAAGGTTCTCCCTATTACCAGAAGAGACCTTGTGCCACTTCCAGGTGTAGCTACCATTCGAGATCCACTAGGCGGACGTGGATGAGTTTGTCCACCCTGGCATTCAAAGAGCTGGCTAAGTGATGTGTCATCAGGAAAATACCCTGGTGATCCAGCTACTTCCAGAGATGTAGTGCTAATGACAAAACTACTTCACAGACATAGTGCTCCAGACACAGGGTCCACGACCCAAACCCGCTCTGTTTGTTGCATTACCACATGATGGTGGTGTTGTCCGAGAGCACCTACACCAGCTTCTCTTTTATGGGTGGCAGGAAGGCTTTCAACATCAAGCAGATGGCTCGAAGCTCCAGAAGACTGATGTAAAGTCAAGCCTCTGACAGAGACCAGTTGCCTCTGATCGGCCCTTCTTCACCCCAGCAAACCCAATAAAAGCTGATGGTCTACCCAGCGGAGTTTGGTGCGCTCAAAATAAAAGGACAGAGCTCATTTAGGATCTAGCCGATGGAGCCTCTCCTCTTCTTTGGAAGGGTGTATAAAGCAAACATGAATGGCAGTAGCCACTTTCGGTAGTCAGGCCCAGCGCGTCTGGAAAAACGTGATGCATGGAGGGTTCACTGAAAGAGCATGAAGCTCCCTGACCCTTCTGGCCGATGTAAAGGCCACCAGAAAGACAGTCTTGATCGTAAAAAAAAGGCAAGAATGGGGCGGCTCGAAGGGACTACACATTAGGAATGTAAGCACAAGGATCAGATCCAGTTGTGGCATGACAAATGGGGCAAGAGGAAAAAGATGTTCAAGGAACCTAGTCACAATGGGTGACTTAAAAAGGGAAGGTTGCTCTGGCAACCGCAGGAAGGCTGAAATGGCTGACAGTCTTTGACAGTGCCCAGGGAAAGGGGATCCGCTTGGCATGTAGAACACCACGCCACAAACTTCTCCCAACAGTAGGCGTGGATGGATTTGGTAGAAGGACGTTGGGCTGCCAAAATGACATAAACTTGGGGAGAAAGATCAAACACTCTCAACTGTCACCACTCAATCTCCACGCATGAAGCTAAAGGGTGCACAGGTTCTGTGCAGCACCCTACCCTGTTGCTGCGACAGGAGGTCCTCACCAAGTGGAAGCCTAATGGGAGGAGCAATGCTCAAGAGATCTGGATACCACACTCTCCGAGCCCTGTCGGGGGCCACTAGAATGACTTGGGCCCGGTCAGTCTGAATCTTCTTGAGAATTCGGGGCAGATGCTGTATCAGCAGAATGCCATTTAGGAGTTCTGAATTCCACGCATGATGAAATGCGTCTCTGAGTGAGAGCCGCCTTGGAAACTCCAATGCGCACAAGCAATGATATTTCATGCTCTCTGTGGTGGTGAAGAGATCTAGCCACGGCTCATTCCACTCTAGAAAAAGAGAGCATGCCACCTCCGAATGCAGACACCATTCCTGGTCTGCCAGGCACCTCCGGCTTAGCTAGTCCACCCTGGCGTTCAAAGAGGCCGCAAGGTGCTGAACAGCCAGGAAAATGTCCAGGAGCTCCAGCCAGTTCCAGAGGAGTAGAGCCTCCTGAAACAGGGTTCACGACCCCATCCTCCCCTGCCTGTTGCAATACCACATGGCAGTGGTGTTGTCCATGACCACCTGAATGGCTCTGATGAAAGGAAGCATCTGAGAGGGATTCAGGTTTGACTTCCGCACATTGATGGAAAATCCCAGCGAATGCAGGTGATCCGCCGTACTCTGGAAGTAGAATACAACTGCCTGTGGCCAGCCTGCCTTCAACAGCCAGTTGTCGAGGTAAGAGGAGACTAGGACCCATGATCTCTGCAGATATGCTGCAACTATTCCCATTACCTTGATGAACACCGAAGGGCGCTGGTGAGGCCGAAAGGGAACACAGCGAACTGAAAGTGCTTGTGGCCCACTGTGAACTGCAGGTAACGTCTGCGGGCAGGCAGGACGGGGATGTGAAAATAACCGCCCTGCAAGTCCAATGCGACCAGCCAGTCTCGGGATCCAGGGAAGACAAAACCTGTTATGTTAGCAGAGATTTATAACGCGCGCGGCTACTTGGAAGAGTGTCCCGGCGCGAAGCCCAAAAGAAAGCAGAAACAGAGTACAGAAGTAGTGGCAAAAGAAAAACCAGCTTAATTGAATAGGAAAGTTTTGAGTTTTTTTCCTAAACAGAGTAGGGTTTTGAAGACTACGGCGATCCGGGGGAAGAGAGTTCCAAGACTTTACAGCCAAATAGGCCAGGGAACTGCCCCCCTTTTTTTTCAGACGAATTCTGGGTGTGGAAGCCAGGCACATGTTCGAGGAACGCAAGAGTCTGCCAGGGACATAAAACGAAAAAGGGTTCCTCAAATATGCCGGGCCATACTCGTAGAGCGCTGCATGGGCCGTAACCAGAGCCTTGAACATGACCCTAGCTTTTATCAGCAACCAATGCAAGTTGTGCAAATGCTGCCTAACACCAGTATGTTTGGGTAAGACCAACAGCAGCCGCGCAGCGGCATTCTGCACAACCTGCAGCTTATCCATGAGGTAGCCAGGAAGACCCACATACAATGTGAGCATTTTGAACTTCCCTTTCCCGAGAAAGTAATTGAGAGGGTGCGGATCTAAGATGGGATGGAAGCTTCCATCCTTCTATGACACCAGAAAGTAGTAGGAATAACAACCACACCCTCTCTTAGGCATGGGCAGCCTCTCGATGCTCCCCCTGGCCAAGAGGGCCTGCACTTCTTAGTGGAGTAAAGCAAGACAGTCTGTCAGCCATTCCTGGGTTGTTGGCAAGGGTTGGGGGTATCCACAACGGAAAGGTGTACCCCTTTTGCACTACCTGGAGAACCAACAGGTCCAAGGTGACGGTGGACCATAGGTCTGATCCTGCCCCCTACAGGGGGCGTGTGCCTCTTGGAGGGCACACTACAGAGGTTTTGAGGCTGTGTCAGCAGGAAGGGGCGGGGAACCGGGCAGCTCGCTGGGCATAGTTCCTGCGTCCTCTTTGGGCTTCGCATACCCGTCCCTGAAAGGGCTGAGCCGGCCGTTGAACTGGGTAGGGCTTGTACTGTGGACGCCCAAAATTGCCCCTGCTGCAGCCCCGGTAGGGACAAAAGGACTGCTGTTGGGGCCGGGTCAATGAGAGAGGTCCAAAGAGCAGGTGGTGACCCTGCTCTCTCGAAAGCACTCAAGCGCAACATCTGCCTTCTCGACGAACAGGCAGGACTCATTGAAGGGCATGTCAATCAATGACGATTGAACAACCCCCAAGAATCCAGTGGACTGTAACCAAGCGTGGTGGCGAAGTGCCACTGTAGAGGCCATGGCCCTACCAAGAGAGTCTGTGGTGTCTAGTACTAACCGTATGGCGAACTTAGCTGCATCCCTGACGTCCAGTAAAGCCTGGTTGATGATGGCATGGCCGTCCTCAGGCAGTACGGGAAGCAGCTGCGTGACCGTATCCCACAAAGCAAAGGGACAGAGGCCCAAGAGGCATGCGGTATTCACCAACCGCAATACAAGACTGGTGGAAGAAAAGATGCGCTTTCAGAAGGTATCCAGCCTCCTGTATTCCCTATTCGGTGGTGTGGTAGGGAACGCTCTTGGGTTGAGTTTGGCCATGGAAGCCTGGACCATCAGGTCCTCCGGAAAGGGGTGCTGGGAAAGGAAGGCTGGGTCCCCTGGGGTGAGACAATGCCATTGGGTAATCATACGGTGCACTGGAGCCCCTTCGAAAGGGTTTAGCCCCGGCCCCGAGGAGAGTGTCAGTGAGGGCTTTATTAAAGGGCAGCAATGGTTCTGGGGCACCTGCCCCTACCTGAAACACCTCGTTCAAGACGTCGGACTTGACCTTAACTGAGGGAAGTTGAAGGTCAAGGACTTCCGCAGCCCAGCACATCACTGTGGCGAATGACATGCCTTTCTCCGAAGCCTGGCCTGGAGGGGAGAACATGCCAGTATCCGGTGAGGTGCCAAGGCCACTGGCTGATAAGGAAGGCTATTTGAACGTGCAAGTCAGAATTACACAAGAAAATACTTTTGTGAATGAGGCCCACAAAGTGAGCTGTCACTGAGTGGCGAACGGCAAATTAGACTATGATGATGCCCCATTTCAAAACATTTGTCCAGGTATATTGTGAGGCTAAAGAAAATATAAAGCAAGTATCAGCTGGGAGGTCTTGGTGTACTCACTCAGACACTGACAATCTATCCTTTGAACTTAGTTGTTGGAATTATTTCTACTAGAAAAGTACACAGAAAAAGAGCAGTCATAAAAGTTTAAGCTATTAACTATAAATGGGTGAAAGTGAAAGGTGTCTTCGTGTCCTTGCTTGTAGGAAACTCAAAGTGGAATGATTATCCCATTAGGGCCTTATCTAGAATTTAGTGAAAGCAGGAGATCTGCCAAAAAGTGTCAGATGTCCAGTGGTGGCTCCTTCGCTAAGGTGGAGGAGCGTCGCCCCACTGCTTTTCAGCAGAAACAATGAAAAATAAAATTATAATTACAAAAGGCTATTATCATTTTATTTTTCCTCACTCAATTCCTTCAGCTGAGCCAAGGGCGGGGCGGGGCGGGCCGTCCATTCTGGCACAACAAAGCTGCAGGAAGGAGGAGGAGTGGTGGCTCTGCTTCAAGTGCGCCTGACAGTTTTCCCGGCCAGCAAAGGTCGGCCAAACTATCATGCACACTTCATTTCTCTCAACCTGAGCTGTGCTGTACAGCTGGGTGGAGAGCAAGCACAGGGTCGTAGTCCCCTAGTGACAGCCTAACTAGGGCACTTGCACCAATCATGATGCTGCTCTCATGCTGGGTAATACCAGCAAGAGACCAGCGTCAGGATTGGCGTAGGGGAGCCTGTGGTATGCCTGAGTCGAGGAGCAGGGCTAGAAGAACGCTGACGGTAAACATTTTTTTTATTATTTTCCCTGCGCTGCCCCCCCATCCCTGGGCTGCCTCCCCGTGCTGCCCCACCACTTTAATGCCCCAGCAGCCGCCACTACAGATGTCTCATTCACCGTTTTCAGTGCATTGGAGTCCATGCCTGTCCAAATATGGCAGATGTCCCACTCTGCCAGACTCTAAAAAAAACAAGCATTGGCAAAGCCAATAGGTCTCGGCAATGCCCGAGCTAACAGAAATGTCAATGTGAATGTCTTTTAGATCATTTCCCATAGTAGTCTATAGCATTTGTGAGGCGTGCTTCGATGTGGCAGGCAGCTGACAAAAGTGTGCATATCTATTACAGAATATAGCGGTCATTATTAAGCCCAAATGTAGAATACAACTCACTTATTTTATTTCCTGCCTGGACATCTCTGTCCAATAACTTAAATGACTTCTTCAGAGACTTGTCCCAGGTACCGTGCTGAGCAAATAGAAATGTGAATATCACAGAGAGGACCCCACACTTAGAATATGTCTGTTACCTTATTCCAGGTAAACGATAGAGAAAAACAATACAACCCGTTCTACTGCGCATGCTCACAATACAAGATACAACACTAAATGGTTTCGGAGTCAGCACCATAGGGGTAGGTTTATATTACAGTCTCACTGCGCATGTTGTAAACCTCCGATTTTCTACTCGCAGCACGCCTTATAGATAGATCTATAGTTCCCCACAGAGCAGATGTGCTAAGTATTCTCTTTTCAGTATGTTTTCAGTCGCTCCAAAGTGTCAGAGACACTGAGCGTAGTATGCAATGCGAATAAAAACAATAATAATATAGCAACCATGAAGGAATTTAATTCTTTAAAGGGATTAGCCTGCAGTAAGCGCACAAAGAACAAGCAACACCAGTACATTAACATAAAAAGTGCATGCAGGTAGGCTCAACAAGAGAAGAAAATAAACTTTGTGCGTACGAGTTTGAATTAGCCAATCCCTTCTTATTAAGCGGCACTATAATATAATAATCTGCATGTGTTTCCACAAACAAGTGAATCGCATCCAAAAGCATCCGTTTCTGAAGTGTCACACTGTAGTAAACAGATCTTCACATATCACAAAGTGGGATGGCGGAATCTAAATACGAATCCCCTGCGTGGATAGCAGATCATGCGGTGACTATTAGACTGGATCTCCAAGAACAATGGTTTTCACAAGACACCAAGCGAGCTACACAAAGCGAATAAAAACAATAATAACGTGACCGCGGTCAAAGAATTTTATTTTTCAAAGGTATTGACCAGCAGTAAGTGCACAAAGAACAAGCAACACTAGGACATTACATAAAAAATCCTCTCATGACACCGAGCGAGGGTCGCAACACACATACAAATAATAATAATGTGACAGCAGTCAAGGGATTTAATTCTTTAAAGGGATTAGTCAGCACTAAGTGCAAAAGAACAAGCAACATCGGAACATTAACATAACAAGACGCGCGGCCAAGAAACGCGCTCTCTGGTGAGGGAGAGGGAGGAAAGGCAGATGGCGCCTCGCCAGCGTTGCGAGGAATGGAAACGCGCTCTCTGGTGAGGGAGGGGGAGGAGGGGTGAGGGAGGGGGAGGAAAGGCAGATGGCGCCTCGCCAGCGATGCGAGGAATGGATGGCAGCTGTGCGCATGCAAGCCATCGTGAACGCAAGCTGGTCGCCAGCCGAAAGCCAGTGGGTTTGCACTTTCAAAACCCGCTTACTAAAACTCTCGGCCAGACCAGCGCAAGCGCTGGTGCAGGCCGAGACCTAAAAAGGCCATTAATTTACACTTTTTGTGGTGGGAAGCACATCTTGTAGCGCAGTGGTAACAGGACAAAGATTTCATATCTCTGGTTTCTGTTTAACCAAACAGAATGTATTTCACAATGATTGCAATGACAAATAAGGAAAATAATAAATTGTAATTTAAAGCATTCTTCTAATGAATTCAGACGAGAATTGCCAAAGCAGACGGTGTATTAATGATTTGAATTCATTGCTGACCTTGTTTATTCCGGTGCTGTTTTTTCCCCTGGTAAATATTTTGTTTGCATCATAAACCAAATAGTCAGCACACAAACTACGAGAATCCAAAACAAAATAAAATTACAAATGGTTTCTACTGGAATCTCTTGGATTAATGTTAGAGGGATGTTTGGATGTTGTACCGTAAGTGCCGACAAACAAACAAAAAAAAAATAATAATGCAAGGTAAACTAAAAATTTAATTGAACAAACAGATATTATTAGTCAACGATAAGCAGTTCCAAAGTGTAAATGAAATCAACTCGGATTTTCGCTAGAATAGTTCACTAGATGTTCAAAATTAATGTCAGTTACTGGATCCAGGTATAAAACATTTGAAACTGGTCAACTGACTTTTCCACTTTGGCAAACAACTTGTAGTTAAATATTGCTCCTTTGAAATCAAGTTCAAATTTTAAAAAGAGGGAATAAATATGAACTTTGAAAAGACTAATCCAGATTAATTAGACAGCACTTGAATGATTGATGCAGAAAAGTTACTAAGATTATTTGCTTGCTAGATAAGAAATAAGATTGTACCCGAGTTATATATAAATTTCAAATATATGTTTTTAGAACTCCAAAGACATATTTTAGAAACGGGCTTTGACAGAGGAGCTGTTTAGCATCGCTATTGTATCTAATTTGCTTCCAGTGGACTGTGGTTTACCAACTTTCGACAATTGTCAGTTTTAGGTCTCGATTGAAGCCCAGCTGTGTACTGGACCTATTCTTATCAATTCTTTAAACAATACATAGAGTGGGGTACTCCTCTCTCACCGTCGAGGAGTACTACTCTGTCACCACATCATTGGTTGTTCTCATTCCACCGCCTATTAGGGCATGCTTCAACACTACACCAAAATAAGTAATTGTAAAAAACAAAAAAAATACCATTGAAAGTTAAAAACGAGGATGAACGAATAAAGCAAAGGGAAGAACAGAATAAGCAACTGGAAAACTGATAGAAAAAGATATGGGAACAAAAAAGAGAAGTGAAAAGTGGATGTGCAGTACAGTAGTATGCGAGTAGTTTATAGCATGACTGGTCAAGTATAGATAGGCAGGTGAATAAAGTACCATTATGAAGGTTTGGCTAGGTGAGTGAGAATAATAGCACAAAGATGTCTTGCGTGAGGCGAAGGGCACGAGAGTTGAAGGGGAAGATAAGCAGGAGTTAAATAAGCAAATAGGTTAGATGTATAGACAAATAAAAAATATCCAGACAGAACTGACAGTATGTTCATTGTTTAGGAGTAGGTTGAAAAGAAAGGTGTTCAGTCTTTTTAAAAAATGTATTAAGTTCAATAAGAATAATGTAAGAGAGGACTGCCTGACCCGGGCTGGAGGTAAGTTCGAAATTAGTGTCGCTACGCTAGAAAAGGCTCGAGTTGCAGCTCTTTTGCTGCTGAATTTCTTGGACTCAAGTAAAATACGATAGACTTCTCAAGTTCTTTGTACTTCAAGAACTTTGTGAAAAGGTAATCCGGTTTATTGAGTGATCAGGTCTTGCAATAAATACTTGCTTTTTTAAATGTTATGCTGGTCTCAAGCGGGATCCAGTGCAAGCCTCTGAATCGTAGGGTGATGTAGTTGAATTTTTCTTTGCTCCAGAAAGACGTCAGGCAGCTGAGTGAATAACTGCTTAAATGAGGGTTCAATAAGATGTACAAATGCCAGCTAGAACAGTATTGTTGTGTTCAATTTTGGAGAGAAGTAACGATTGGGCATAAAATCTGAAGTCACTGAGCTGAAGATAATGTTTTACTTTTTGTTTGGGAACAGGGCAGCTCGGTCGTTAGAAGCTGTCTGTTCAGCATGGGTAGGCTTTGGAGAGAACGGAGTCAAGAAAAATACCCAAAGATTTCACCTAAGTGGCCATGATAGGAGAAAAAGCCTCTCAAGTGAGTTCAGAAAGCCATCTTCCTTTGTTTTATAACCTTCACAATATCTATTTGCGAGATACTATTCAGGATTGAATTTAATTAGTTTGGTGGACATCCAGGTTTGAATCTTCTGCAGACCAATCTTTATAGTGGCAACATTCTGGACAGAAGAGGTTGTCAAGTAAATCTGGGTATTGTCATCATATGAATGTATGGCCACTCCAGTCTCTTCTTTCAGATTCTCAGTGGCTTCATCTACAGGTGAAAGAGTGTAGGAGCTAGAACCAGTCCCATATGGAACACCACAGGTCATGTAGGAAGTCTTCAATGTGTCTTCCGAGCTTACTTGAAGTTGTAGAGTTACAAAAATGAAGTAAAGCAACTCATGACTACAACCTTGATGTGGATACAATGCTCCTTGATCAACTTAAAGTTTATGATCCTATCTGTGAAAGAGAAAGCTTAACGAGTTGGGCTGACCAGAAGACCGTCACAGATCATTATATACTGCCCTTGAAAAAGAACTTTATTTAAGTCATTGTACACACATTTTACTGAGCTTTGAATTGTGCTTTATATGATGCCTTTGGGCACTTCAGAATCCTTGGTGAGGTGTGAAACTACAGGTGTCACACCTTGTACCACCAGGGGGTTTAGAAGGTACTAGAGAACAGAGGGATACATAATAATTTTCTCTTGCCAAATTATTGGCAAACAGACTTTCTCCTCTTTTTCCAGAACTTGTCTACCCTGCCCAATCAGATTTTATAATAGGCAGGAATATGTCTCTAAATGTCAGTCTTTATCATCTAAAAGATAACCCTCAGCTGAGGGGGTGGCAACGCAGCGGTTGAGGCCATCAATATGGAAAATGCTTTTGACACCTAGAACTGAAGAAAATGGGTTCAGGGTGGAATTTAAAGAACGAGTATTACTGCTGTATGCCAAGTCAACAGCTATGATATGCAGCGGCTGGATTATATACACGGCCTGGCTGGAAAGAAGAGGGATAAGGCAGGATTGCTCCCTGTCTCCTCTACTATTTGCCTTGGCCGTGGAACCCATGGTTGCTACCCAAATGCAAGAGGAGTGGGATAGATGAGTGATGTTATAAGGCCACACACACACACACACACACCCTCTTGCTATATTCAGATGATGTTTTAATTGCTGAGGAACCCAGTTGAGGACCTGCTAGAGATTCTCCATCTACAATAGTTTAAGGCTTATTTTGGTCTTAACCTTAATAAGAATAAATCCTCTTTGTTCCCGATAAGAAGCCTTGATTCGGCTGTAGAAGCTGAACTTCCTGTGCTTCCACTAAGGTGGAGTCCGAGATCATATTGATATTTGGGAATACAGGTTTTGCATACTGAATGGGACACTGTGGATGGGAACTTGGGTAGTACGTTGACAGCTTTGAGGGAATCAATACATTCTTGGGTCAAGCTGTCAGTTTCTGAGATGGGTAGGTTGGCTATTGCTAAAATGATACCCTGTTTGCTGTATATTTTTGCTAACGTACCAGTAGCATTACCCGGCAGATTCTTCAAAGGCCTCAATAGGATGCTGTTGGATCTGATTTGGGAGGGGGTGGGGTCTAAATAGAGTAGCACTTCCGAAATTATAGCTGCTGGTTTCGGAGGAGAGTTAACATCCTCTAACTATGAAAATTACTATATTACTATACGGTATCGTAGTCTATCTGCAATCAACGACAGATTTTTTCATTGCTGAAAAGTTTATGGGAAGACATGCCAATAGGTGATTTACTCATTAGGAATAGTCACAGATACTTGAATACCCTTCGAGGATATCTCAGAATGATCTATTTAAGCTGATTCAATTTAAAATACTTCAGCTTACTTAATGCCCAAGAATTTACACAAGATATTCCCCAGTCGAACTGATCAATGCCTTAGGTGTCACCCTGATGCAGACTTGGTGCAAATGTTAAGGTATTGTAGGGACTTCGAATCATTATGGAAGACAGTCCAGGATTTGGTGTGAGAGGTTGCAGGGAGAGAATACAACCGCATCCTTGAGATCATGCTAGGGTTATATAAAAATAAACAAAACTGCAAAATTAGAAAATAAATTTGCAGATTTAGAATGGCTGTTGGCCACGCACCATATAGCTAAGCCCTGGAAAGAGCATCAGCCTCCAAGGGTCACAAACTGGATGAGAGAATTGCTGAAATGGGTAGAAACTCTGCCCCCCTCGGAAGAATGATGCGAAAAGATCAGCAAATTCTTCTCCGACAAAATTAGTAAGATTTATACTTCATTCAGTAGTCACAACTAACTGGGAACACCTGACCCCCCACCCAGACGCCTTAGCATGTATGGGTAGTCTCTCCCCCTTCACAGAGGAAGAGGTCGCAAAAGCAATGGGGGGGGGGGAGAGTCAAATCAGGGTCCCCAATTCATCCATGCCCTCATTTAATTTTCGCTCGGATCACATCCGCGGTATGTCCATATGTCACTCAGCTACTCAATAAATCTCTCGTCACTGCAGCATTCCCAGAAACTTGGAAACAGGCTATAGTGACTCCCCTGCTGAAGAAAGCAGGAACGGATGTTCATCATCCTGAAAACTATCGGCCTATCTCTCAACTCCCATATCTCTCCAAAGTCATGGAGAAGTTGTTTAATAGACAATTATCCAACTATCTCGAGTCCAACGAACTATTAGACTCCTCTCAAACTGGCTTCAGAGCCACCAATAGCACAGAGGCAACTCTCTTGGCCGTCCTAGACAATATAAGATCTCTGATCGATCAGGGGAAGGCTGCAGCCCTAATCCTGTTGGACCTGTCGGCGGCGTTCGACACGGTCTCACACAACCTCCTGCTGGAAATTCTTCATGAAAAAGGAATTCACGCCAAAGCTCTTCAGTGGTTCAGCTCTTTCTTGAGCAACAGGACACAAATTGTACAAATGGGCCCATGCTCATCTAAACCAAAATCCATCAGCTACGGTGTCCCACAGGGAGCGTCCCTGAGCCCCACGCTTTTTAACGCCTATATATCATCTTTAGCAAAAATCAGTAAGAAATGGGGTTTCAGTATCTGCTCCTATGCAGATGACACTCAGCTGATGATAGCTATTGAAGAAAGGCATGAGTACACCAGGTTAAAACTGAACAACTGCTTCTCGGAGATGGCAACCTGGATGTCAGAACATTGTTTGAAACTAAACGCTGAAAAATCAGAAATCCTGCTCTTTGGAGGAGCTAACTTATTCTGGGATGCTACCTCGTGGCCCCATACCCTGGGAGATGCCCCAGCACCCAAGCAATGCACAAAAAATCTGGGCGTCCTTATCGATAATACCCTATCCATGCAGGACCATGTGCGGGTCCTATGTGGAAGAAGCTTCGCAACGCTGAAGCTCCTAAAAAGGCTTTTCCTCTGGATCCCATTGGAAAGCAGAAGAACAATCACGCAGGCCCTACTCATTAGTAAGTTAGATTATGGAAATGCACTGTTTGTAGGCATGGCGGACTACCTCTTCACACGCCTGCAGGTGGTACAAAACGCAGCGGCCAAACTGGTGTGCAATAAAAGCAGATTTAGTTCAGCGTCTGAGTGCATGAAACAGCTCCATTGGCTACCCATGCGCCAAAGAGCAAGTTTTAAGCTGCTAAGCTACGCTCACAAGGCCCTGCACCAATGCGGTCCCATAATCCTTCAGAACAAAATCGAATTCTACACCCCGACGAGGTGCTTAAGGTCATGCTATCAAGCGCAAGCCAGGTCAAAACGTATAAAGAAAGTAAAGGCAGGAGGTCGTACCTTCTCATATCTGGCAGCTAAACAATGGAATGAACTACCACAAGATCTACGTCTCACTGTTGACTACATAGCATTCAGAAAGAAACTCAAAACCCATCTGTCTCCCAAGGCCTAATATTGGACAGCCCATCTACACCTATTATAACCTCTACCATGAGTCCTCACTACATAGCGCCGTGATATCCTCCTGGATGAATGTTGCGCTCTATAAATAAATAAATAAGGTGAGGGCAATACCTTAACCATACTTCAAAGACGAGACAGCAGGTCGATGTGACCAGCTGGCATGTAATGTACGTAACCCTAAAGGTCAGGGCGGATGACAGACCTTGTAGGGGGATCAACATTGGTGGCCTGGGAGGAAGGCCCTTAAGCTTGGGTGGAGGAAGAGTTTCGTATTTCCTGCCGCTATATGTTTAGCTAGAACAGTGCAGGTCTCTTGTGCGGGTCCTGGTGACGTTGTCCTTGTGCTTTGTTAGCTGTTAGTTCTTGGTGTGTTACTGCTGCTTTCGACACTCTCACTTGACACGTGGTGCAGAATATTCCCACTGCCTTTAACAGTCCCCTGCTGGATGATTTCCCGAGGTGGATTTAATTTCACTATCATGAAGATCTAGGTGCCTAGCATAGCTAGTTAGGTTTAATGCTTGACTGTTGACTATGGAGGCATTATTCATCATGCGGAGGATACTAATATACGACGTGTATAATATTAATGTTGTGCAATAACAAACTGCAAATAAAAAAATATATTTAAAAAAAAAAAGAAAATTGTAAACTTGAAGGTGAACAGCTTCCTCAGTCTTATAGTACTCGAAGCAGCAGCAGCAGCTGCAAGACAGGTTTTGCAGAAGTCGAGGCAGAGAATAAATAACTTTTATTTGATACTAAAACATATTAACTTTATCTCTTCTGATCTAACAAACGCAGACGGAAAAAAAAGGAAAAGAAAAAAAACCCTGCTCCCTTCTAAAGCGTGCTGAACAACATAGCCAGACGCGGGGCAGCTGCACGCTCTTATTGTGCGCGCGGCAAATCAAGCACAAAAGGGCGTCGCCCAGCAGGACGCCGGGAGGGTGTGAGGCACGCTTCAACCCCCGCGCGCCATCCCGTGCCCTCTGCCTCCCTGGGCAGGCGCCGCCGTATCTGTCACGCATGCAAGAGGCCATTTTCAATCTAGATCTTGTTATGGATTAATACGGGAACACTTTCTTGCTTATTATGCAATTCATCATGATGAAAATTGCATTGGGTTTCTCTTGGCTACATGCTGATACATTCATTTATTCGGCTCGCGGGCTCCACGGGGCCATACTAATCTTTATGACAGCCTAGGATGCACTAGCCAGATTAAAATGACCCTTTGACAAGTCTCCTCGCTTTTTTTGTCTTCTAAATAACACATTTGTGTGGCTTCCGTTTTCAAGCGAAAAAAAAACAAACAATTTTTTGGAGTAGTTTTTTTTTTTTTTACACTTGAAACTTTTCCGCTTCTTTTCTGTTCTTCAGAAATGAATGTTCAGAATTTCCTGGGGCATGGTGGCACGCAGCTATTTAACGAAAGCACGTTTGTAAAATAAATAAATCAATAAAAAGACATAAAAGAACATTCCAATATCTGTCAAGTAAATTCGGAATGGTGCATTATTTCAGTTAGTGCTTGCATGTCAGTAAATCTACCGTTTGTAGGATTTGCACCCTAGGAAATACTATTTTTACAGGACAAGAACATTCACGTCTTTCACCCCTTCCAAGCACACACCTTACATGGTGCAGCTTGCTACCCATGTTGGTAAGTGCTCCTGTCCCCACATAGAGGAAATGCTACAATACACTAACTGAGGTAAAGGCCCAAAGGGAAAACATGAGCCGCAAAATAGTCACAAATGTACCAACTGCCAGCCCTGCTACCAAGATATTTCTGGTACTAGTTAAGAGTGTATAAATTTACTACTGGGCATGGCTTAAAGTACTTAAACTTCAAATGCCGATAACGGCAGGACGGTCAACATCTCTACAATGCCGAGGGGTCAGCAGGATGCTGTTATGTGTATCTGTATAACGCACAATTCACGCGGGAGGGCATCATGGCGCTGAAGCAGCTGCCGATTGGGCCGGGCCTAGTCATGGTCAGGGCTAGATGAAAAGCCAGGTCTTCAGTGTCTCTGATGTGCAGGGGTCCAGACTTTAGGAGTGAGGTAGGAGAAGACAAGATCACCGGATCTGAAAAAACATTATTGTCTACGGGTGCTCGTGGAAGACAATTTCTATGGACTGGAATCTAGAGAATGCTAAAGTGATTCTGGTAGTTTACTGACCTCTGCTGGTTGTTTTCTATCAAGACAGTTAATTAGAGGTAGTTGCCAGAAAAATTAAAAAAGAAAGTCCCTCAGCAGAAAGCAATTCTGGTATTTTACTGACCTCTACTGGTCGTTTTCTATCAAGACCGTTAAATAGAGGCAGTTGAACAAACAGAAAGCAATTCTGGTATTTTACTGACCTCTACTGGCGGTTTTCTATCAAGTCAGTTAAATAGAGGCAGTTGAACCGAAAAAAAAGTCCCTAAGCGGAAGCAGAAAAGTCCTAGGGCTGATCTCCAGAGCCCACAAAGTACATACACATATAAGTATGTACTAAAGTATATACAAGAGGTCTCAAATGCTCGACCTAAAAAGTAGACCACATGGCAGAAAATGTGCATGTTGCATAAATAATTTATCGCACACTCTGAGCCCATAATCACTTATAACTGAGGACGCCCATTACCAAAGTATTACCATCTAGCTGGAAGAGCAGCATACTTCATGTCTGGCAATATTCCGAGTGGATAAAGCCTACGTATAGTAATCACTATCCACCAGGCGGATGTAAAAGCAACCCTGTTCTGTTCGTTAGGTCATTTTTGTCTGGTGCTTCACTGGAGGATTTAGGGAAATATTACAGCTCATCTGAGCAGGTAGTGATGATGGTTTTCAGGAAGCCCCACTGCTGACCCCTGTACACAATGACCAGAAACAAACTGGTCAAAAACTTGACCGCACCAGGGAAGGTGAAGTCAAAAATCTATTTTGTTGTTTGGGAGATCCCATTCATCTAAGAACAAGTTATACACTTGTTGCAATCTGGCAGTCTTTTGTGCCCATTTGCGGTAGCACTTTTAGGTAGATAGCTGCAATGGCCTTAATGTGTCCCCGTCTCTGGTTGCACACCCCTAGGCTGCAATAATACTGAATTGGTATTAAAGGTTAGCAATATAAGAGGGAACACCTTTGCCTGGGGCATGGTTGGACTGAAATATATTTTAGTTCTCAAGTGCAGTTGGTGGTGTACAATGCAGCTCAGGTATACTGGACAGGCATGGTACTCAGGAGCCCACATACTGAACTGTTGTATTACTGCATTTCAGGAGGCCTCCCTGCAGGCCTTTGTCCACAAAGCCCAGGAGAAGAACCAGACAAAACTAATTGCCAGTGCAAGGTAGTTAGAATCTTCAGGCAAAATGTTTTTTTTTGCTGTTTGGGTACTCCCTTTTTTAAAGCAACAAGCCATATGAGTACATTTGTTGCAATCTTGCTTTGTCTTGAGGCCATTAACATGAACTTCAAAGTAGCTGCTTACAATGTCCCTGATGTAGCACCATGACTGGTTGCACACCCTCTGACGGCTAGAGCCATAATACTAAATTGGTAATCAAGGTTGGTAGTAGAAGAGGTTGGGAACACATTTGCATGAGCATGTCCTGAATTAAATATATTCCAGTCTACAAGGACAGACGGCAGTGGATAACATTCAGCAACTGGCAGTAACCAAGACCATGTGTTGTCTAGGTATGATCAAGCTCCTAAAGATAAAAAATGTCCAATTCAAAACATTGTGAAACCTCTACTTACCAAAATTTTTTATTTTAACAAGCCTTGGTAAAGCACTACTGCATTCATACGTGAGTTTGTGTTTAGTGTACGGTAGAAGGACAAGTGATAATCCAAGAATGAGTCAATAGATGGATAAATGAGCACAAGGATAAGTAAATAAGTGCACAGATGATGCACAGTTGAGTGTAGAGAAGGAATGAATGAAGCATCCATTCAACCACCCATTCTTACATTGATTCACTCTCCCATCCATAATGTCACAGGCAGTCATCAATCGACAATGGAGAGGCGCTTAAGATATATGCCAGATCTACTGGCTTTGCCAATGTTTGTTACACTTTGATTGCATGTTGCAGGCCACAATCTTTTTTCAGGTGTTTTCCTATCAGGTCACAGCATCACCTGCCGGAAATTGCCTTATGCAGCTGACAGGAATATAAAGAAGACTTCCTTGTTCACTGCAAGAGACTTGGACCTCAATCAGACAAATACACCTGGCTTCATATTTGTATCAGTAGGTAATGGGAAGGGAGATCAGCACAGGGGGACATGCTGGGAATGGGAGATAACCTACTACAACACCTTACAACTTTATGGGCTCCAAACAAACAGGGGATCCTTAAGAAAGGGTACCCCACCTGTCACCTACCTAACCACTATTCACGTTCACACTCTGGCCCAGCCAAAGCAGAGGACATGGATTTACATAGAGATGTTAGGCAGTCTGAGGTAAAAATGACTAACCCATGACTGTAAATGAAGTGCTAAAAACAGTGTTTAGCTGCCTAGGGGCCTCATGTCATGTTTGTCAACTTCAGCTGGTCTTGGTGGTTATAATCTATGGCTTGTGGCATTTTAGTTTTTGTAGATTCACTTTTAACTTTTTAAGTACGAGCTAAAATATATATGCATGCATAGTCCTGCTAGCTTAAAAGCCAGAACTGATTGAAGGTGTGAAACATGACATTGTTCCACTTGGCTGCTAAACATTATTCATATCATAGCCTGGTCATGTGGACTGTAGTCACCCATGATGAAAGGAGTACTACTTTGCGTCTACATCGTTTACCAGAGTCTAGCACTCTGCATGTGAGCATCTTCCAAAAACATGCATGGCATCTATAAGGTGACTCATGACATGTTACCTGCACAGATAAAATGTAGGAGCAGTATGCCAAACTGCTACTGTGTTAGGGACCTTTGATCCTATAGCAGATCTCTATTTTGCCTCTGTGACAAGGGCGTGATTGAATAATCGGCACAGAGCAATGGTTGGCAGTGGTCATACGTTCATTGTTGGTGGAGAGTGTAGTCTACTGGCAGGTGTGGAGCTTGTGCTGTGGGTGAAGTCAGAGTTTAAGCTGTTGGTGCGCACATACTCAGAGGAGATAGAAGGCTAGAAGCAGGGGAAGACGCTAACCCACTTGCTTCGCCTAATTACGAAATTCAGCTATCCATCATAGGGGGTGGATTCACAGGTTGCACCAAAGAACCCTCTTCCTCATTTCCTTCCATCAATCCCAAAGAACCCTGAATTACACAAATCGACGCAGACAAAGCGCCGTATCGACGTCTGGATCAGAAAAAGGAAGGGCATCGTTTGGCGCCGATGGCGTAATTGACAGAATTAGTCGAGGGGATGTCGGTGCCTCAAGACTCATACAGTTGTTCACAGTCGCCTTTTATGATAACTCGAACTAAATTTAATTTCATAAACATACAATTAAACAATATGATATAGGTACAATCAGCTAAACATATGCTCAAGTGAACATGATGTTCTCTATGACTGTTAATGTTAATTAATTCACTATAGACAATAGGTGATAACAATGCATATCATATTATGGAAGGCTTGAAGATGTAAGGAGGAGTAATCAGAGTGGTTTTGAGGCAGCAGGTCCACCTCTCCTTCGAAAGAACCAGTGAAATTGCTATGACGTCTGGACTGACTGGGGAAGCTGCATTTGCCTTGCAGGTTATTCCCTGACAAAGAGCAAAGCCACAGAAATGAGGGCATTGTTGGTGACCATTTGAGTGCATGGAAGTGCAGAAGAAGCAAGCCAAGGAGTCGTGGTCGGGCCCCAGATACCGCATGCAAACATCTTTGGACAGTGTGGTCAGGGTTTAAGCCCTGGAACCTTAGAAGGTGACATCTGACCTAGTCGCTGATGAAATCCCTGAGGAAATTCATTGGTACTGAAGAAGAGCTACAGGCCAACGTCAGTAAGAATAGGAAAAATTGGAATTGATGTCAGCAACAACCATATATAGTTGAATACAAGTTGTATGGTGCTACCTAGCAGCACTGGAGAGCTACTGCTCAGGTGCCCATGGTTTCATGATCCAATCTGACGCTTTTATTCATAAAGTAATGAATATGAAAGAAGTAGTATCCATAGGAACGACTCATCACCCTGGACCAACTTGCTTTTATTTCATCAAAGTAGTTAGAAGTGGCCGAAAGCAGGCACACAAAATAAAATTAGGCCATAAACAAATAAAGAAAAACACGAGAAAGTAAAAACATTGCATTTATCAGGCAGATCAAAAGTCACCCTGCAGGGTGTTGTGCAAATTGCGTTAATTGGATAAAGTGCAGAAAAAGAGCTGCAGATGACACTAGAATGATTTTTGTGAATAATTGCAGGTCAGGTGTGCTAAAACGAGACATTTAAATAATCTGGGCCCTTATATAGCAATGCATTTTCCCACAGGATGGATAAAACCATTTGAACATCACGGTCCTAATCCCGTACTTTCTTTGTGGACTTTCCTTGTGAAGTCCCCTCGTCTGCGCGCAGATAGTGGGTACTTATATGAGGGCTGGAGATGAAGGGATTGACAATCATCTTGCTTTATAATAACCGTGATGCCCCTCTGCCCCGTCCCCTCTCAAAAAACAGATTAATGATGAAATACAGAGAGCCAAAGGTTCTTTGTAGAAATACTGTTCTGTGGAGAGAGGGTAGCTTTGGTGATCTGTGGCCTTTCAGTCTCTTTTCCAATCCATCAGAACGAGTTGTCACATACAGAGTACTCTACAATAAAAACACTTTATCAGGGCTGGAGAGGATAAATATAAAAGAAGGCTGAAGTGACTGCTGGAAATAGGAGATAAGATAAGAAGTGCCAGAGTTCACACATTACTTGGTCTATTTTGAGCTGACAGATACCAGCGGCTGAGACAAAGTGAGGGCCATAGTCCAACAAAAACGGCAAGCTCCAGAACCTTCAAGAGACATACTTTTTGTATCAAGTTGAACCTTTATTATGCCCAATTCTTCGATTTTTCATCCGAAATCCTTAGACCGGGGAGTTGTTGGAGCAGCACATTCAACTTTTTAGAATTGTAAAGGCTTTTGGTTGGCTCAGAGCTCAAATAACAGAGACAGTCCAGTAATTATCCACTCAAGACTATACACATTTAGAAAGTACCAAAGAACCAATAACTTGCTGTGAAGTGGCTTCAGGTCCCGAGCTAGGGCGAACAAAACAACTGAATAAATACACGAATAATGTCTATTGGTTCAATAGACAAAAAATGCAATATGTGAAAGTTAAGATAAAAGTCAGAAGTAAGCCAGTATATGCGCAGACGATCACAGATATAACAAGGTCAGTTGCTTTTTAGGTTGTCCGTTTCCCCAGACACAGAGCACAGCAGCAGACTGGTTTGACCAGTGTGCAGATTTTTAGACTTGGGACCTTTTTAGATGGTAGAGTCCAGTTCACAGAATGAGGAGTTGGGAAGGTCGGTGAGGAATCTGCTTTTAGATAGAATATTCACCAGAAAGAGTGTTAACGAAGGTAAGTAACTTGTTCTTCTAATGTATACTTCTAACTGCATATTGCTGAACTTGTGAATAGATACTAAAGCAGTACCTCCAAGGCGGTGGGTATGTGAACTGGGTCAGATAAAAAAATTCCTGCAGGACAGAGCGGGCACAGACTCGGTTCTCCAGACAGTAGTGATTCCTGAACGTGTGAACGGACGCCCATGTAGCAGTCTAGCAGATGTCCAGAACAGGCACTCCGAGAGACAATGCCACGGTAACAGGCTTGACTCTGATGGAATGAGCCCGCAAGTCCTCTTGGGGCTGCTTTTAGTGCATAGGAGATTTTGAGGTAAAGAACGATCCAGCATGAGATTGTCCTTTTTAGGTCGAGCCTAGCGCAGCGCATGCGCTGCTCTATGGGAGGCTTCTTGTGAGCACTACACACTGTTCCTAAACTTCTTTGTGGGAGTTTGTTAACTCCCACATATTCTATTGGCCTTTGCGTGTGGCTTTGAGTACTGAAAGCACGCAAATGGCCAAAGACGGCTGCATGTCCCGCCTTTTCTTTTAACGTTAACTCCCCTGGCCTAGGGGTCTCGGGAGCGAGCAGCGTCGCGCATTGTGCCAGCTGCATACCTCTCTTATCCTTATCTTGACCTTGGCTCATGTTCCTAAATAAACAAAGCAGGGTCGCTTTCGCGGCCGCGCTTGTTTCAACTTTGTTTTGATCCCTCTTTCAAAACACTGGCGTCCGAATGACATTAAGAGTGTAGTGGTTTGCACATTCGTACACGTCATTTTAGAATACACACCGTGTAACTCCTGATACTCATTTCGTTCTAGATGGAGCTCGTCAGAAGAACGTAGCAACCCAGCAAGGCTGCTCTAAAAGCAGTTCAGCTTTACTACAATATATAGGAAATAACACCAGGAACCCTCTTCTCGTGCCTTCGTTTTCAGCCGCCCCACCTCTTTCTTCGCCTCCTCGTCCCTTGTTCACTGAAGCGCTTTGAAGCCACCTAGAAGATGCATAAACTACAATACAAGCACCCCACGTATGCTGCCCTCACAGGAGCAGCCAAGCAGCCATCCTACGGCGAACGCTCAAAGCCCAGACTATCCGAGCCTGAGAGAGCGCTACTCTCTGAATCCTCCCAATGGTGCCCTGGCTTCTGGGCGCTACGTGCCCACCCCCTGGGAGGGTACGGGGGGGGTAAGGGGGCAGAGGGGAGGGGTTGAACATTGCGTATATCTGCCAGTAAATGAAGGGCGGTGGGTGAAACACCCTCTAAACCCCCACCCACATGCACACATTCCTTTATCCTGCCACCTCATTGCCAGCTTTGACCCTCAAGAAATCGCAATTGTCATCACAGCGAACATGTAACAGGCAGCATAGCTCATTGGGTTAATGCGACTACTGCTGAAATCGCAGTGACGCCTACAGGTCCCTGGCTTGAACCATAGTGGTGCCAACTTCATTCTGTGGTTGCTGAAAGGAGTACCAGTACCATTAATTTGGAAGTCGCCCAAATGTTATTGTGAGCTCTGAAAGGATGAAAACTGGTGACAGTGAGTGTTCCATAAATAGCGCGCGCATGTTATGATTTATAATAACCTTTTCACGTGAAGCATAAAACAGACTGATACCCCAAGGGGCGCTGGGGGAGAGTGGAGACGATCTATCATACTATGATAAAAGTTTGGCTCGAGCCCCTCTGGGGGATGCGGGTGCACAGCGCCTGGCCGTCCCCGTGAGTTTCTGACTCTCTCTCTGACTGACTGACTCTCTCTGACTGACTCTCTCTGACTGGCTTGACTGACTCTCTCTCTCTGACTGACTGACTCTCTCTGACTGACTGACTCTCTCTGACTGACTGACTCTCTCTCTCTGACTGACTGACTCTCTCTGACTGACTGACTCTCTCTCTGACTGACTCCCTCCCTCTGACTGACTGACTGACTCTCTCTGACTGTCTTGACTGACTCTCTCTGACTGTCTTGACTGACTCTCTCACTGACTGACTCTCTCTGACTGACTCTCTCTGACTGTCTTGACTGACTCTCTCACTGACTGACTCTCTCTGACTGACTCTCTCTGACTGACTCTCTCTGACTGACTCTCTCTGACTGACTGACTCTCTCTGACTGACTCTCTCTGACTGACTCTCTCTGACTGACTCTCTCTGACTGACTCTCTCTGACTGACTGACTCTCTCTGACTGACTGACTCTCTCTGACTGACTGACTCTCTCTGACTGACTCTCTCTCTGACTGACTGACTCTCTCTGACTGTCTTGACTGACTCTCTCTGACTGTCTTGACTGACTCTCTCTGACTGTCTTGACTGACTCTCTCACTGACTGACTCTCTCTGACTGACTCTCTCTGACTGACTCTCTCTGACTGACTGACTCTCTCTGACTCTCTCTGACTGACTGACTCTCTCTGACTCTCTCTGACTGACTGACTCTCTCTGACTCTCTCTGACTGACTGACTCTCTCTGACTGTCTTGACTGACTCTCTCTGACTGTCTTGACTGACTCTCTCTGACTGACTGACTCTCTCTGACTGTCTTGACTGACTCTCTCTGACTGACTGACTCTCTCTGACTGACTGACTCTCTCTGACTGACTGACTCTCTCTGACTGACTGACTCTCTCTGACTGACTGACTCTCTCTGACTGTCTTGACTGACTCTCTCTGACTGACTCTCTCTGACTGACTCTCTCTGACTGACTGACTCTCTCTGACTGACTGACTCTCTCTGACTGACTGACTCTCTCTGACTGACTGACTCTCTCTGACTGACTGACTCTCTCTGACTGACTCTCTCTCTGACTGACTGACTCTCTCTCTGACTGACTCTCTCTCTGACTGACTCTCTGACTGACTCTCTGACTGACTCTCTGACTGACTCTCTGACTGACTCTCTGACTGACTCTCTCTCTGACTGACTCTCTCTCTGACTGACTCTCTCTCTGACTGACTCTCTCTCTGACTGACTCTCTCTCTGACTGACTCTCTCTCTGACTGACTCTCTCTCTGACTGACTCTCTCTCTGACTGACTCTCTCTCTGACTGACTCTCTCTCTGACTGACTGACTCTCTCTGACTGACTCTCTCTGACTGACTCTCTCTGACTGACTCTCTCTGACTGACTCTCTCTGACTGACTCTCTCTGACTGACTCTCTCTCTGACTGACTTACTGACTGACTCTCTCTCTCTCTCTGACTGACTGACTCTCTCTCTGACTGACTTACTGACTGACCCTCTCTCTCTGACTGACTCTCTCTCTGACTGACTGACTCTCTCTGACTGACTGACTCTCTCTGACTGACTCTCTCTGACTCTCTCTGACTGACTGACTCTCTCTGACTCTCTCTGACTGACTGACTCTCTCTGACTCTCTCTGACTGACTGACTCTCTCTGACTGACTGACTCTCTCTGACTGACTGACTCTCTCTGACTGTCTTGACTGACTCTCTCTGACTGACTGACTCTCTCTGACTGTCTTGACTGACTCTCTGACTGTCTTGACTGACTCTCTCTGACTGTCTTGACTGACTCTCTGACTGACTCTCTCTGACTGACTCTCTCTGACTGACTCTCTCTGACTGACTCTCTCTGACTGACTCTCTCTGACTGACTCTCTCTCTCTGACTGACTCTCTCTCTCTGACTGACTCTCTCTCTCTGACTGACTCTCTCTCTCTGACTGACTCTCTCTGACTCTCTCGGACTGACTGACTCTCTCTAACTGACTGACTAACTCCCTCTCTCTGACTGACTCTCTCTGACTGACTGACTCTCACTGACTGACTCTCACTGACTGACTCTCACTGACTGACTGACTCTCTCTGACTGACTCTCACTGACTGACTGACTCTCTCTGACTGACTCTCTCTGACTGACTCTCTCTGACTGACTGACTCTCTCTGACTGACTCTCTCTGACTGACTCTCTCTGACTGACTGACTCTCTCTGACTGACTCTCTCTGACTGACTCTCTCTCTGACTGACTTACTGACTGACTCTCTCTCTCTCTCTGACTGACTGACTCTCTCTCTGACTGACTTACTGACTGACCCTCTCTCTCTGACTGACTCTCTCTCTGACTGACTGACTCTCTCTGACTGACTCTCACTGACTGACTCTCACTGACTGACTGACTCTCTCTGACTGACTGACTCTCTCTGACTGACTCTCTCTCTCTGACTGACTCTCTCTCTCTGACTGACTCTCTCTCTCTGACTGACTGACTCTCTCTCTGACTGACTGACTCTCTCTGACTGACTGACTCTCTCTGACTGACTGACTCTCTCTAACTGACTGACTCTCTCTAACTGACTGACTCTCTCTAACTGACTGACTCTCTCTAACTGACTGACTCTCTGACTGACTCTCTCTCTGACTGACTCTCTCTCTGACTGACTGACTAACTGACTGACTCTCTCTCTCTGATTGACTGACTCTCTCTGACTGGCTTGACTAACTCTCTCTGACTGACTCACTCACTCTCACTGACTGACTGACTGACTCTCTCTCTGACTGACTCTCTCTGACTGACTCTCTCTCTGACTGACTCTCTCTCTGACAGACTCTCTCTCTGACAGACTCTCTCTCTGACAGACTCTCTCTCTGACAGACTCTCTCTCTGACAGACTCTCTCTCTGACAGACTCTCTCTCTGACAGACTCTCTCTCTGACAGACTCTCTCTCTGACAGACTCTCTCTCTGACAGACTCTCTCTCTGACAGACTCTCTCTCTGACAGACTCTCTCTCTGACAGACTCTCTCTCTGACAGACTCTCTCTGACAGACTCTCTCTGACTGACTCTCTCTGACTGACTCTCTCTGACTGACTCTCTCTGACTGACTCTCTCTGACTGACTCTCTCTGACTGACTCTCTCTGACTGACTCTCTCTGACTGACTCTCTCTGACTGACTCTCTCTGACTGACTCTCTCTCTCTGACTGACTCTCTCTCTCTGACTGACTCTCTCTCTCTGACTGACTCTCTCTCTCTGACTGACTCTCTCTCTCTGACTGACTCTCTCTCTCTGACTGACTCTCTCTCTCTGACTGACTCTCTCTGACTCTCTCGGACTGACTGACTCTCTCTGACTGACTGACTCTCACTGACTGACTCTCACTGACTGACTAACTCTCTCTGACTGACTAACTCTGACTGACTCTCTCTGACTGACTCTCTCTGACTGACTCTCTCTGACTGACTCTCTCTGACTGACTCTCTCTGACTGACTCTCTCTGACTGACTCTCTCTCTCTGACTGACTCTCTCTCTCTGACTGACTCTCTCTCTGACTGACTCTCTCTCTCTGACTGACTCTCTCTCTCTGACTGACTCTCTCTCTCTGACTGACTCTCTCTCTCTGACTGACTCTCTCTCTCTGACTGACTCTCTCTCTCTGACTGACTCTCTCTAACTCACTGACTCTCTCTAACTCACTGACTCTCTCTAACTCACTGACTCTCTCTAACTGACTGACTCTCTCTAACTGACTGACTCTCTCTCTGACAGACTCTCTCTGACAGACTCTCTCTGACTGACTCTCTCTGACTGACTCTCTCTCTGACAGACTCTCTCTGACAGACTCTCTCTGACAGACTCTCTCTGACAGACTCTCTCTGACAGACTCTCTCTGACAGACTCTCTCTGACAGACTCTCTCTGACAGACTCTCTCTGACAGACTCTCTCTGACAGACTCTCTCTGACAGACTCTCTCTGACTGACTCTCTCTGACTGACTCTCTCTGACTGACTCTCTCTCTCTGACTCTCTCTCTCTGACTGACTCTCTCTCTCTGACTGACTCTCTCTCTCTGACTGACTCTCTCTCTCTGACTGACTCTCTCTCTCTGACTGACTCTCTCTGACTCTCTCGGACTGACTGACTCTCTCTAACTGACTGACTAACTCCCTCTCTCTGACTGACTCTCTCTGACTGACTGACTCTCACTGACTGACTCTCACTGACTGACTGACTCTCTCTGACTGACTCTCTGACTGACTCTCTCTCTCTCTGACTGACTCTCTCTCTCTGACTGACTCTCTCTGACTGACTGACTCTCTCTCTGACATCAGTCAGCACCACCTAGGCATCACTCAGCACCACCTCAGTATCACTCAGCATTGCCTCTGTACCAGGTCTCCACCACCTCTGCACCAGTAAACCACCACCTCAGCATCACTCAACAAGACCTGAGTATCATTCAGCATCACCTCTGCACCTCCGCACTAGTCACCACCACCACCTCAGCATTACTAAGCACCACCTCAGTCTGACCTTGGAATCTGGCATCTGTTGATTCTCCCTTAGCATCCGTCCGCTGCTAGTGTTGTTATACAGGTACTATTTCCCAACCTTCACCCTCCTGTTATTTATGCTTTCCCATAACAAAAAAAAACATAACAAGCAACCATTGGGACAGGCAGATAGAAGTTGCTAGCATTAAAAGGATAAAAAAAACTCAAGATATTATTTATTGTTAATACTTTTTTAATATGGTCGTTCAGTTGTACATAATGCTTTCTTGCTCATATATAAGGTAACAAAAATGCTTCTGACACTTCTTTATTATAACTTATCAGCATACTGCAGACTTCTGTACAGCACAGCTTATAGACATAGGCAAAGTCAATATCTCTGGCTAAACACTTATAAGGTCCCAAAGGCGAGACCTATTGGCTATGCCAATGCTTGTTTGCATTGCCTTTCCTTTCTACACCACAGCGAATCCAGCAAAGAACTGTTCTTCCACACAATGCCCATTAGTACGATCAATCTAGAAACTTAGAGCTCTTCTAGTATCAAGGAGGTGGAGTATGTTCCTTAGAAGGATGAAGTGAAGCAAAGAATGCCGGAAGGATGATCGTTTGCCCGACATGAAACGAGGTGATCACTTTTGGCAGAAAAGAAACTTGCATCCTCAGCACCAACTTGTCTGGAGAGAATGCTGTGTACAGTGGGTTGACAGAGATAGCTTGTAGCTCACTCACACATCGTGCCAATGTGATGGTGATAAGGGAAACCATTTTGAGAGTGAAGACCCACAACGGACAGCTGTGTGGCAGCTCAAAAGGAGTACACCAGGAAAATGAGGACTAAATTCATGTCCCCACAATCGTGACTAAATCTTAACTACATAAATAATAAATTTAATACAGACGAAAACTCATTTTATATTCAAAAATTTAATATGCACTTGATAAGAAAGCTAAAATATCATTAGAAGACTATCCATACAGTTGTTCACAGTCGTCTTTTATGATAATTCGAACTAAATTTAATTTCATAAACATACAATTGAACAATATGATATAGGTACAATCAGCTAAACATATCCTCAAGTGAAGGTGGGAATGAAGCACACCGTTCAAAAGATGCATCACAAAAGGTGATTTAAATATGGAGGTCTGATCCGTCAACCACAAAAAAGCAGAATAACCCTTAACTGTGCCCAAAGCAAGTCCTTCTAGGCTAGGGACAACACAAAGAGCTAGGGTGGCCCCCCCAAAAAAATACTTTGGACAGTTTGGCTTGCAGTGGGACGATCTACCCGATACCACACCAAACCACAAATTTGCCCCAATGCCAGGTGTATACTGATTTCGTGGAGGGAAGCCTGGCTGCTAAGAAGACATCAACGACTTTAAGAGGAAGACCAAATGCAGTCAACTGTGCCAGTTCAATGTCCAAGCATGGAGATCAAGATTGCACAGGCCTGGGTGAAACACCCTGCCCTGCTGCAGCAACAGAAGATCCTCCTGAAGCAGCAGCCAGATCGGAGAACAGATACTCATCCCTAGGAGTTCGGTGTACTACACTTTCCTTGCCCAGTTTGGTGCCACCAGGATAACTTGAGCCAAGTCATTTCTGATCTTCTTCAGAGCTTGAGGAAGAAGTAGCAGCGGGAAGGCATACTGGAGTCCTGCGATCCACTGTAGGCGGAACACGCCTCTGAGAGAGGGCCATCTTGGAAATTCAAGCACTCAAAGTTGCTTATAGTGCACGTTCTCAGCCTCAATGAACAGGAGCATCTGCAAAGGAGTCAGGTGTGACTTCAGCACGTTGATAGTGAACCCCAATGATGTTATGAGGTTCACCATAGCATGGAGAGAGGTGACGACTGCCTGGGGTGAGCCTGCATCCAACAGTTAGTCATTGAGGTAGGAGGAAGACTAGCACTTCTGACCTCTGAAGATGAGCTGCAACCACCCCATTACTTTCATGAACACCTGAGGGGCACAGGTGAGACCAAAGGGGAGCACTGCAAACTGAAAATGAAACACACAACATTGGTGGGCCTGCTGGACGGGGATGTGGAAATAAGCGTAATGCAGGTCTAGCCCTACCATCAAGTCTCCAGGATGAAAGGCAGAGAAGACGTGGGCCAGGGTGAGCATATTGAATCTGTCATTTTGAAGAAAAGCATTGAGAGGGCAAAGGTCTAAAATAGGACAAAGGCCTCTGCCCTTTTACGGCACCAGGAACTATCAGGATTAAAAGCCAGTGCCTGCTTCCAGTGGTAGGACTCTCTCTATGGCCCGAAAGGCCTACACTTCCTGCTGCAACACATACATATAGTTCTCTGTCGGTCGTCTAAAGGGTGGTGGAAGGCGGAGTGGAAATGAATGGAAGGGCAGAGCCCCAATAGACAATTTGCAAGATGCACTTGTCTGAAGTAATTGCTTGCCACCCTCGGAGAAAATGCTGAATCCTGCCTCCGATATAGTGGCTGTGTGTCTGGAAGGACACAATAAAGAGGCAGAGCACAGGGCTCCTTGCTGTCCTTGTGATCTGTGGGATGAGCTGCCTCGGAAGCTTACTAGGCTTGATGTGTAGGCTGGTATCAACTGCATTGAAATCGACGGATGGGGCCAAACTGTTGGTGAAACTGTCTAATTGGGGCAGACAGACCCCAAGAGCGTGCTGTGGCCCTGCTATCTCTAAATCTCTCATGAACCGAGTCCACTTTTTTGCCTAATAGGTGAGAGCTGTTGCAGTGCACACCCTTAAGTGAAGATTGAACATCCTCAGAGAAGCAGGTAGACCGCATCCAGGCGGTCTAAGTGCTACATTGGTGCCTATTGCCCGACCTAGGCAATCAATCAATCAATCAATCAATCACGGCATTTATAGAGCGCGCTACTCACCCGGGAGGGTCTCAAGGCGCTGGGGGAGGGGGTAAGTTACTGCTCGAACAGCCAGGTCTTGAGCTGCTTCCTGAAGGAGAGATGGTCCTGGGTTCGCCGAAGGTGAGTGGGGAGGGAGTTCCAGGTCTTGGCTGCCAGGTAGGAGAAGGATCTTCCTCCGGCGGTGGTTCTGCGGATGCGTGGTACGGTGGCGAGGGCGTGGCTGGTTGATCGTAGCTGGCGTGTGGGCGTGTAGAAGGTCACGCGGTCGTTGAGGTACTTTGGGCCCAGGTCGTGGAGGGCCTTGTGTGCGTGGGTGAGGAGTCTGAACGTGATTCTCTTGCTGACGGGGAGCCAGTGCAGGTCTTTCAGGTGTCCGGTGATGTGGCTGTGTCGGGGGATGTCCAGGATGAGTCGTGCGGAGGCGTTCTGGATGCGCTGGAGTCTTTTTTGAAGTTTGGCTGTGGTTCCGGCGTAGAGGGTGTTCCCATAGTCCAGTCGGCTGGTGACGAGTGCCTGGGTGACGGTCTTCCTGGTTTCAGTGGGGATCCATCTGAAGATCTTGCGGAGCATGCGCAGGGTGTTGAAGCATGAAGATGAGACGGCGTTGACTTGTCTGGTCATCGACAGGGAGGAGTCCAGGATGAAGCCCAGGTTGCGTGCGTGGTCCGTTGGCTTGGGCGCGGTGCCCAGGGCCGGGGGCCACCAGGAGTCGTCCAAGGCGGAGGGTGATGAGCCCAGGATGAGGACTTCCGTCTTGTCTGAGTTCAGTTTAAGGCGGCTGTTCCTCATCCAGTCGGCGACATCTCTCATCCCGTCGTGTAGGTTGGCTCTGGCGGTGGTGGGGTCGTTGGTGAGGGAGAGGATCAGCTGGGTGTCGTCGGCGTAGGAGATGATGTTGAGGTTGTGTTGGCGTGCGATGGCTGCGAGGGGGCTCATGTAGACGTTGAAGAGGGTTGGGCTGAGTGAAGATCCTTGTGGAACGCCGCAGATGACTTCGGTGGCTTCGGATCTGAACGGGGGAGGCGGACTCTCTGGGTTCTACCGGCGAGGAACGAGATGATCCATTCCAGTGCTTTCTCTCGGATTCCGATGTTGCTGAGGCGCTTCACTAGGGTGCGGTGGCAGACGGTGTCGAACGCCGCGGAGAGGTCCAAGAGGATGAGGGCAGCTGTTTCCCCGTTGTCGGTTAGGGTTCTGATGTCGTCGGTGGCTGCGATAAGGGCGGTCTCGGTGCTGTGGTTGGCCCGAAACCCGGACTGCGAGGGGTCGAGGGATCCATTCGTCTCGAGGAAGGCGGCAAGCTGTCTGTTGGCGGTCTTCTCGATGACTTTGGCCGGAAACGGAAGGAGCGAGATGGGACGGTAGTTCTTGAGGTCGGTGGGGTCCGCCGTTGGTTTCTTCAGGAGGGCGGTAAGCTCGGCGTGCTTCCAGCTCTCCGGGAAGGTGGCGGTGTGGAAGGAGGAGTTGATGATGTCCCGGAGATGGGGTGCGATGGTGGCGTCGGCTTTGTTGAAGACGTGGTGTGGGCAGGGGTCGGTTGGTGATCCGGAGTGGATGGAGTTCATCGTGCGGGTGGTGTCTTCGGTGCTGATCGGGGTCCAGTTGCAGAGGGTGGTGGTGGCGGGCGTTGGTTCGGCGGTAGGGTGCGTGGTTTGTGCGTCGAAGCTGTTATGTATGTCGGTGATCTTGCGGTGGAAGAACGCGGAGAGTGAGTTGCAGAGGTCTTGCGAGGGGGTGATGTCGTTGTTTCCGGCGCTGGGGTTGGAGAACTCTTTGACGATGCTGAAAAGTTCCTTGCTGTCATGGGCGTTGTTGTCCAGTCGTTCTTTGAGTGCCGACTTCTTGGTGGCACGGATCAGCTGGTGGTGTTTGCGGGTGGCGTGTTTGAGGGCGGTCCTGTTGTCTGTGGTCTGGTCGAGTCGCCAGGTTTTCTCGAGAGTGCGGCAGTTCTTCTTGGATTCCTTGAGTTCGTTGGTGAACCAAGGGGTTTTCTTGCTTCCGGGTCTGCTGGGAGGGTTTTTTAGTGGTGCGAGGTCGTCGGGCGCAGGCGGTCAGCCACTTGGCGAGGTTGCTGGCTGCTTCGTTTGGGTCCGTTGTGTTGGTGGGTGTGTTCTGGCTGAGGGAGGCGGTGAGCTGCTCGGCGGTGATCTTGCTCCAGCTCCGGCGGGGAGCCTGTTGCGGGTGGTGGTGGGTCGCAGTCTTTCTGAAGCTGAAGTGGACGCAGCTGTGGTCGGTCCAGTGGAGTCCGGTGGCGTGGCTGAAGGAGATGTGCTTGCTGGACGAGAAGACGGGGTCAAGCGTGTGGCCGGCGTAGTGGGTGGGCGTGTTCACCAGTTGCTTGAGTCCGAGGTTGGCGAGGTTGTCCAGCAGGGCGGTGGTGTTTCTGTCGTTGTTGTTCTCCAGGTGGAAGTTGAGGTCCCCTAGGAGGATGTAGTCGGCGGAGGGCATGGCGTGCGGGCTGATGAAGTCTGCGATGTCTTCGCTGAATAGTGTGCGTGGTCCCGGGGGTCTGTAGATGAGGGTGCCTCGGAGGGTGGTCTTGGGGTCAGTGTGTATCTGGAAGTGTAGGTGTTCGGCGGCGGTGAAGGTCTCGTCGGAGTTAGTCGAGATGCGGATGGTGCTCTTGTGTACGATGGCGATGCCTCCTCCCGTCTGGTTGACGCGGTCCCTCCGGGTGATCTTGTATCCGTCCGGGATGGCTATGGCGATGTCGGGCGCTGAGGAGGCGTTCATCCAGGTTTCGGTGAGGAAGGCGATGTCCGGTGCTGTTGTGTCGAGCAGGTCCCAGAGTTCCACGGCGTGCCTGTGGACGGAGCGGGTGTTCAGCAGGATGCATTTCAGGTGGTTGCTGCTGGTGCTCGACTTGGCGGAGGTGGTGCACGTCCGGGGGCAGGTGAATCGGCAGGTTTGGCAGGTGAAGGGTCCGTGGGTGCGTCTCGGTGAGGCTCGGTAGCAGGCAGGGTTCCGGCCGGCATTGAGTGCGGTGAGTGTGGCGGCGTCGTAGGTCCGTCGAGTGGTGTTGCATCGGTGGGATCCAGGGGTTCTGGCGCTGGGCGCGGTCCAGTCGCGGACGGGCGCAGACGGGCTTGCCTTAGGCGCGCCTCGGCGCGCCAGCGCGCGGCGCGCGCAGCGGCCGCCATTTATGGGGAGGTGGGAGGGAGGAGCAGCTGGGAGGCGGGAGGCAGGGGCAGCGAATGGGCAGTCAGGGGGCGGGGCCGCAGGGATGCAGCGGCGGGAATGGCGAGAGGTAGCGGGGGCACAGAAAGGAAAAAGGGGAGACAAAATCACGGGCACAACGACAATGGGGCAGCGAGGGGCACAGAAGGAAAAAGGGGAGACAAAATCACGGGCACAACGACAATGGGGCAGCGAGGGGCACAGAAGGAAAAAGGGAGACAAAATCACGGGCACAACGACAATGGGGCAGCGAGGGCACAGAAGGAAAAAGGGGAGACAAAATCACGGGCACAACGACAATGGGGCAGCGAGGGGCACAGAAGGAAAAAGGGGAGACAAAATCACGGGCACAACGACAATGGGGCAGCGAGGGGCACAGAAGGAAAAAGGGGAGACAAAATCACGGGCACAACGACAATGGGGCAGCGAGGGGCACAGAAGGAAAAAGGGGAGACAAAATCACGGGCACAACGACAATGGGGCAGCGAGGGGCACAGAAGGAAAAAGGGGAGACAAAATCACGGGCACAACGACAATGGGGCAGCGAGGGGCACAGAAGGAAAAGGGGAGACAAAATCACGGGCACAACGACAATGGGGCAGCGAGGGGCACAGAAGGAAAAAGGGGAGACAAAATCACGGGCACAATGACAATGGGGCAGCGAGGGGCACAGAAGGAAAAAGGGGAGACAAAATCACGGGCACAATGACAATGGGGCAGCGAGGGGCACAGAAGGAAAAAGGGGAGACAAGCAGAAAATGCGGGCACCGGGGCCACAAGCGGAGGGCGATCTTACCTGCAGGAGCAGCGGGCAGACAACACAGGCGGAGCTGTGTGGTGGGGGAGCGACCTACCTGGCAAGGTCAAGGGTCGCTCAGTAGTACTCAGTCCACAGCATATCACAACCATCCTGAATAGCCTGCGTGAGAGATACCCAAAGATCCTTGGGCATGGCAGACAAAACCTGGGTCACTGAATCCCAAAGTTCATGGGAGTAGCGGCCTAGGAGACAGCTGGTATTGCACAGCAAGCCTGGTGGACGAAAACATGCGCTTGCCAAAGCTGTTAATGAGCTTTTATTCCATGGTCCGGTGGAATAGTGGGAAAGGCATTTGGATTAATTCTACTGGTAGATGCATAAACCATCAAATTTTCAGGGGTTGGGTCTTGCAGCGGAAAAGTGGGGTCGTCTGGAGCTGGGTGATGAGTCGAACAATTTGCTGATTTACTAGAGGCTCCGAGCAAGGTATACATTAGGGTCTCATTAAATGGTAGTAGAGGCTTTGTGTGATTTTTACCTGGCTAGAGGACCTAAGTCAGGACATTTGACTTTAGCTCCATGGTTGGAAGCTGGAGGTCAAGGATCTCAAGTGCCCTCTGCTTCACCACCATGAAAGAAGCACTTTCTTCAGTAGAAGAGCCAGTCGGAGAGACCAATCCGGAGAAGTGTCCAGACCACTAGCATCTTGTAATTCCTCATACCATTGTATTGAGATATGCACTCATCCCCTTCATCGTTGTCTGAGTCTGTCCCAAAAAGGCTGTTTTATGGATTTCCAGAAGGCTGCACCCCGGCGGGATCAGGGCGCGGGCTCAGTCGAGACCGGCTCCGAGACAGAAAGCAAAACTGGTTGTGTCTCTTCCTCTGGCACCTACAGCGTCCGCATCGGTGTCAATATACTTGAGGGACCAGAGCAGGTCGGAACGCGGGGACCGAAGAAGTAACTGAAGTCAATGAGGAACCCACAGCAGGTTCAGACGGTCCAACTGGGGCTGAGGGCGAACCCATTGTCAGGATTCCAGTTTGAGGTCCTCACGGTTCCTTGGGGCACGGAAGCGTGCTAGAGGGAGATGGTAGGGTGTAAAAAAAAAAAACAGCATGGCTTCACGAAATTCCTCTATCTGCTGTGATGTTGCTTATGGGTCTGTAAATTCAAGATGCTCAGAGCAGGGGTCGGAATTGGCTCTGAAGGATGACAAGTATGGGAGTGAGACCAACAGGCACATTAATGCCCTGGTGCGTCTGTAGAGTTCAAGAGTGATGAGAAGGGGTCCAGCCCCATTCAGACTTCTTGCATTTCTTTTTTAGATTTACCAGATGACTTCGACTGCGACGATGATCTGCCTTGGGAACGACTTCATGAGCAGGAAGAGGACAATTCCTTTCAACCGCAACCAGTCATGGCACGGTGTTTTTCTATGTTTGGCGACTTGAAGCCTTGTCTTGTGATTCCGTATGGCGTTCAGGTTCACCTGGGCATATTTGCTAAAGGCCTTGGAGTTATGGTTCGAATTCAAGCACCAAAAGCATTTCTGATGGAGATATGTCACAGACATCTGTTTGCAACAGACTTTAGAGCATTTGAATCCTGTGGTCTTGGAGGTGACATTTTCCTTTCACACTGGTATATTCGATTTTTCTGAGAGAAATTTGTCTAGTAAGAGACAAGAGGATAGGTTTGGATCCAGGTCTAGTGGCGCGGAAAGAAAAGAACTGACATTGAGCATGGGTGGTGCTTACTGTGGCGTCATTTCTGGAGTAGGACAATGTTGATGTGGAGCTACACAACACCACCTGCCAGCGTATAGGGATACTGCTATAAAGTTGCTGGATTCAGTATAACACCTGGGGAATATTCAGAAGGTGATGAGCCTGCTGTTAGAAGTATCAATCCGAAAGACATATCTCAAAATTGTTCAAAAATCACATATACATTCTGAAATGTTTGATACTTATGAGTTTGATATGGTTGACAAGCTTTCAGAGAATAGGAGCAAGGAAGCCAAAGGCCAAACACTTAAAATATTCTATCTTCAGGCATGTTTACTTTGTTCTGTTACAGCATGAGAAAGAAATTGGAGCTGAACACACATAGAAGCTGTTGAAAACACCCACAGAAGTGGTGAGATTTGATTTTAGAAAGTGCAGTGAAAACTCACTGTACTCGTCCACTGAGCATGAGTGTGGCATACAAGTACTGCAGCTGAAGAAATAGAAAGAGCAATTTAACCTCAAGAGAACTATGTGGACTGCTGTGTTAACAACTTGTGAAAACTTGAGTAATGAAGTTACATAGTAGGCCAAAAAAAGACTGGGAATTATTCAATGTGTAGTCAGTTCTAGGGCTTTAATTTCTTGTGATGTGCCTGATGACTGGAGTAGGTGAGAAAAGAATAATCCAAACTGAAACCGAAGTCACTCGCGCCTGCTTCCTAACAGCCATCTGAAAACTAATAATCAAACAGAGCAAATAAGCAAGGAGTTTAAGGTAGGATAGTGCACACTCTACAAAGTTAGAATGGTTTGGAGTGGAGTGTCAGGCAGCCCTAAAATATTCCATCTAAAGATATCTTTACTTTCCTCTCTTACATCCTGAGAAAGAAATGAAAGCTGAAGGCATGCAGAAACTCTTGGAAACATCCTTCACAAAGAGACGGAAAAGGGGGCTGCTGCTAGGCATACCAAGTAGGTGAGATTCAGCTTTACAAAGTAGAATGGAAACTTAATTTTCACCTTACGTGTTCACTGAATATAAGTGTGATATAGGAGTAGTGCATCTGAAGAAGTAGAAACAGCAGTTTAATACTGGCAAAAGTATGTAGAATACTCATTAGTAACGTGTGAAAATTTGCAAAATGAAGTCTCAAAGAAGGCCCAAAAACGACAGAAAATCATTTCATGTGCAGACGGCTTAAGAGTTTTAACTTCTTTTTGGTGTGTGTGATATTGGAGTAGGTGAGAAAGGAAAATTCACACTGAAACTATACGAACTCACTCCTGCATCATAACACAACCGTATGATAGCTCAAAATCAATCAGACTTGAGTAGCATACGGTTTAAGGTGAGAAAAAGTCTACTCTACAAAATGAGTAACATTTGGAAAAGGGTGTGAGGCAGCTCCAAAACATCCGAATTAAAGACATCTATACTTTACTCTGTTATATCCTGACTCTTGTGTGCCTTCTTCTGTAATAAAGGGGTTGCCCCATGCTAATTAGGTGAATACTTTGCCTCTGCACCCACGCCCTATTATGAACACTGGTGCAGAGGCAAATAGGCCTTCAGGAGAAGCACGAACTGTTGGCTACAAACAGGAGGTGGTGTACAGCCACCCTCGAGGGCAGCCCCTTCAGAAGGAAAAAGGGCCTTGGACACCCAAGAGATCTACCTATAAGTAAGTGAAGGCACTCATTATGCACACCTGCAGGAGCATTTCTGTCTCTCCTTGGAAGTGCAGGTGGTTGCCACCTACACAGAGAAATACAGGTCGGATGCTTTAAGCAACTGGTCTGCTTTTCACTAATGCAGTACCGCCAGGGCAGCGTAAATCTGCAGCTGCCCTGGGGGCAGCGCATTATTTCTAATATGCCACGCTATCACTATTTGGGTCTGGCGCACCTGTATTAATGTTTGCCGTGGTGCAAACAGATAGTGCACCCGTTCCAGAACATGGGCCCAGGAGGCTTTTGTTATTCATTAGGACAATGTTTCCTCATGGAGCGGAATGTTCAAATAGCTCCATAGGCTGCCGTAGCGGACTATACCAACCATTAAAGAGCTCTTATTAGAGGCCCTCACTTCTGGATTGGATCCATAATGTTAAAGTGAGGAATGGGTTCTTTACCTCTCTTCAGCGGATTATAAAGCTTTATTAACATTAACTAAGACCCATGACAAAAAAACACAATGCTTTTTTCAATTTTTGAAAAAGTAAAGGCAGTTCTGAAACTAATATTTTTCGGCGTTTCTAAAGATCATAAAACTTTTTTGGGGTGTTTTTGTTTTTTGGGAAAAACTCCAGAAAAACAAAATTAAAAAAATCAAGATATTTCCAGCTGGATTTAAAACATAAATAATATATATATATATATATATATATATATATATATATATATATATATATATATATATATATATATATATAATTTTTGCAACTCGCCTGGTGAGTGACCTAGAAGTTGATGTTTTTCTGGCTCGATAACTCTGCTTATCAATACTAATAACTTAATAGTAGACTAAACAATGAAGGCAAACAGTGGAAAAACAGGTATCAGACTGTTTCTTCTTTATTAGCAGTTTTGTGACTGCTATAAACTCCAGTGAATGCCAAGCATTAAGATACTAATGCATTCCCTAGGTCCCAAAGTTGTATTTTTTGCCAGTTCCCTGGCCGAAAGTCTTCTTGCAAAGGTTGCAAGTTACTGCTTTCGCAGACACTTTTGTTCTCCCCTTCTCAAACCGAAAAAACTGGCCCTTACAGACTCTAGTGGTCCCCTACTTTCCTCCTGGGACTCTACATGTTCCTGCTGGTCACTCCCTGAAGCCATTGTTTTTACGTTTCGTCCCCACAAAACCAAAAACATATAAAAAAATGCTAGCGCTCTGCAGAAGAGCTGTTAAGCCACAGAGTATAATTATCTGGCAGCATGGCTCAGCGACTCAGGGAGAGCGACTTTACATCTACAAAAAATGAACTCAATAGCTCAGTCGACAATCTACGCTTAAAGCAAACTCCATGAGAAGCTGCAGAGTCTGACAACGGTACGAATAAGATGGGTCATACAATGTAAATTAAGGTCAATAGCGGGATATGCACAGCAGGCATTCCCAGGCAAAATGGACAGCCTGCTTGAAAAATAATGTCAGGCGTACAAACATATATTCAAGTTAACAAAGCATACACGCAACAGCCTGATTCGCCTGGAGTTCGGCCTGGCGCAGCAAAACTATGAATGCCTGGGAACGCAGGCGAAATACTACTACCAAGTTTTAAAAGCACCCATTGGAAGCGTAAAGAACATGTTTAAACCCATCTATGAAGGGACAACTAACCCATGGAAAATAAATATGCAAAACACAGTACGAATACTTGGCCTGGCGACACAAAACTGGGGCCAGGAAGGGCTAAGTCATGTGGCAATTAAAAATGCACTTAACAAACAAATTCAGCCGTTATCAAGGAAAGCAGACTTATTAAATTATGCAGCCAAGGGAGGTCATTCCGGATTGATTTCATCATACAAAGAGCATAGAATACAGGCATGTTTGAAGCAAGCACTGGGGAGGAAGTGCTTAAAAGATATTCAATGGTCCAGGCTTGTGCTCCTTCCAATAAAATAACTAAATCCCAGATGGTACTCCCTGGCTCCTATAACCAGTTGCAGAATCTGCAAGTACAGAAAGGAGTCCCAGCTGCATTTGGTGTGTTGCTGTCCTGGTCTGCTACCGCTAAGTCAGAAGTTGCTAAAACTGATGTGTCTCTTTAAAGGGGTTCGGACATTCAAAGAAGCAGTATCTGCTTTGTTCTCTTGCACTGCACCAACAGAATTGGCCAAATTTGGGAAGTATATGTCGGATGTGGGTGCTCGGTTCTCTGAAGAAGAAGGGCCCGACGATACTATTGTGGTTTGCACGAACAATAAGTAAGCATGCAGTCCCAATATTAACTTTATTATGCGGTACAAGGAACCTGGGCTCGTTAAACTCGAGGCGGTTAAATAACCCGGCGGTTTGTATAGATGCTATCACCTTCTCTGCCTGAAGCTCAACTCGGAGAAGACAGAGGTCCTTGTCCTCGGACCCTCTCCCTATGCATGGGACAAAACCTGGTGGCCCACCGCCTTCGGCAACCCTCCCGCCCCCACGGACTACGCCCGGAACCTCGGCATCGTACTCAACTCCTACCTCTCCATGACTCGACAGGTCAACGTCGTCGCCTCCAGCTGTTTCAACACACTCTGCATCCTCCGAAAGACTTTCAAGTGGATCCCCCCCGAATCAAGGAAGACCGTCACACACGCACTCATAACCAGCAGACTGGACTACGGAAACGCCCTCTACACAGGAATCAACAAGTCTCTGCTCCACAAACACCAGACCATTCAGAACACCGCAGCCAGACTCGTCCTCGGCATCCCTCGACACGAACACATCACCCAACACCTGCGCAACCTCCACTGGCTCCCCGTCGAGAAGAGAATTACCTTCAAGATATTCACCCACGCCTACAAATGCCTCCACAACACCGGCCCCCAATACCTCAATGAGAGAATCTCTTTCCACGCACCCAAGAGAAACCTCTGATCCGCCGACCTCGCCGAAACCCCGCACATCCGCAGAGCCAGAAAGGGCGGAAGAGCCTTCTCCTACATCGCGGCCAAGACCTGGAACAAGCTCCCGATCGACATCAGACGTGCCCCCTCCCTAAACATCTTCAGAAGGACACTCCAGACCTGGCTCTTCGACTGAACGGAGCAGCTTACCCCCCTTCCCTCTCCCCCCCCCCCCCCAACGCCTTGGGACCCTCAAGGGTGAGTAGCGCGCTTACAATTCCCCTGATTGATTGATTGATTCTCTCCATCTTGCCGTATGAGGGCCTCAAAACAGGGAATAGACATTGACTTTTAATCAATACTGCTAAAAAGATACCTTTATAAGATGAATAAGTAATCTACATAATTTTAATGTGCGATCGTTATAGAATTTTAATTATGCTTTTATCGATGTAAGAAATATTGCAAATGATTTTAAGTAATTTCTGCAATAAAAACTTTCATTCACTCATTCACAGAGTTCAAGCAGAGTAATGTTAGAAAAGAAGCAGGAAACAATCAGAAGAGCGTTTACTGTAAGTCATTTGTCCCGCTGTACTTTATAAGTACCAAAGTACTGCCAAAGTAAAAAAAAAAAAAAAAAGAAGGGAAAGAAATGTATTCAGACAGCTTCAAATATAACTAGTATTAGAGTCTGTTACAAAATATCTAAGTTCTAACAAAACAAAACAAAACACAAAAAAACAGGCGTTTTTTTTTTTTTGTGAACTCGAACTTTGTAAAAACCTCCAGATCCTGCGGGGTCTGGAACAGGAAGTAAAAAACCCACGTGGGATTCCAGCGACACTCCTTCTTTGGCTCAATGAGTCCCACCAGGACACCGGGTCACCACATGGGAAGTCGAAAAATATATAAAATTAAAGCAGCCAACTGATTGGCTGCAATATGAACAGTTGTCAAAAAAATATGCCCACGGCTACAGAAACAATTAGAAACACATTTCCTTGAACAGGATTTCACATTGCTAATTCAGACAGGCTGGGTTTGTCACAAGCAATCCAAAGCCATAATGTCATTTGGAGACATTATAAAGGAGCAGGCACAGAGCACTGCAATGAAAATACCTGGTACTCCCTGTAACACCCAGGAAGAAGATATTATCGTAGTTGCAAAACTTCCACTGCACCTCTTACCACTAAGGCCGAAAAATAATCAGTGCATGAGAATGAGAACGCTAGGGATGTGGAACATCTTCAAACTATGCAGTTGAAAAATATTGCCCAGGCTGAGTATCAGAGGGATCATCCAGCTGCAGAAGAAAAGCTGGAAACTTCTACTGCAGACAGGAAAAAGAAGAGGAGGATGATGCTTTGGGGTGTTTTACGACATACTGCAAAAAATGCTACCAAGTCATCAGTTCAGGCAAGACAAACAAACTTGTTTTTGAGAAAGCACGGAAAATACAATTGAAGGAGCATCACAAAGATTTGTAAAAAAAAAATAACGTTTAAACAGAAAAACAGTAGTTCTAAACATTAATAAAAAAAACTAAAGTTCAAACAAAATCAAACTAAAAGAAAATGTGTGAAAAAGTCCCAACCTACAAACCCACCGACCTCTCCCTAAACATCATGCATCAAAACTCTTCTACATATATCCATAGGTTGTATGCAGATGTAGTCAGGTTGGATGATTTTACATAGTTGGGCAAGGATGAGGCGTTGTGCTTAATCCTACATTGCATATGACCATGCCATTTGCAGAAATTATGAAGAATAAATTAAGCATTGTAAATGTAGAATAGGATCTAACATTCCCAGAAATACACTGAAAAAACACAAAGGTTAAAGTGATGTTATAGTTAGTTATTTAGGTAAGCCAAGGTCTTTTTTTTCCATATCTAACTATATTGTCACTTTAATATTTGTTTTCTTCAGTGAGTTTCTCTGTCTTTTGTTTTTTAATGCAAGTTAAGTTTCTAATTTTATACCCAACTATAACGTCAGGCTAACTTTTGTTGTTTTTTGGTGAATTTCAGTTTGTTTTTTAATGTACGTTAAGGTGTTATTTCCATACTCAGCTATAAGTCACTGTAAATATATATATATATATATTTATATATATATATATACACACACAGACATTGCACAAAGGCAGCTACACGTTCCATTGAAAAGGCATTTTTTGATTTGAATATAATTTAGCTCTCCAAAGGCAGAGCAGCTTCAAATTCTATCACGTGCTTAGTGTATGCAACCAAGGTCTGACATGCCAATTTTTGTGCAGTTTCGTGCAGGAGAAAAACGTTAAGGGGGGAGGGATCAAAAAATATATGTTTTCTCAATTTTAGTTCACATAGGAAATTTGCTTGCAGTTACTACAAAAGTAATTGAAAGGGTTACATCAAACAAACAAACTTTACTCCAAAAGTGTGCTTTCATGGTTTGGTTTAAATCTGTTGATTGGTTTTTTGAAATAGTAGCATTTCAAAAAGGTGGCAAGAGGGCTTAAAAGGGCGATTACCAATTTTTAAAAATATTGCCCAGGCTGAGTATCAGAGGGATCATCCAGCTGCAGAAGAAAAGCTGGAAACTTCTACTGCAGACAGGAAAAAGAAGAGGAGGATGATGCTTTGGGGTGTTTTACGACATACTGCAAAAAATGCTACCAAGTCATCAGTTCAGGCAAGACAAACAAACTTGTTTTTGAGAAAGCACGGAAAATACAATTGAAGGAGCATCACAAAGATTTGTAAAAAAAAAATAACGTTTAAACACAAAAATGTTTTAAGAAAAACTGTAGTTCTAAACATTAATAAAAAAAACTAAAGTTCAAACAAAATCAAACTAAAAGAAAATGTGTGAAAAAGTCCCAACCTACAAACCCACCGACCTCCCTAAACATCATGCATCAAAACTCTTCTACATATATCCATAGGTTGTATGCAGATGTAGTCAGGTTGGATGATTTTACATAGTTGGGCAAGGATGAGGCGTTGTGCTTAATCCTACATTGCATATGACCATGCCATTTGCAGAAATTATGAAGAATAAATTAAGCATTGTAAATGTAGAATAGGATCTAACATTCCCAGAAATACACTGAAAAAACAAAGGTTAAAGTGATGTTATAGTTAGTTATTTAGGTAAGCCAAGGTCTTTTTTTTCCATATCTAACTATATTGTCACTTTAATATTTGTTTTCTTCAGTGAGTTTCTCTGTCTTTTGTTTTTTAATGCAAGTTAAGTTTCTAATTTTATACCCAACTATAACGTCAGGCTAACTTTTGTTGTTTTTTGGTGAATTTCAGTTTGTTTTTTAATGTACGTTAAGGTGTTATTTCCATACTCAGCTATAAGTCACTGTAAATATATATATATATATATATTTATATATATATATATATATATACACACAGACATTGCACAAAGGCAGCTACACGTTCCATTGAAAAGGCATTTTTTGATTTGAATATAATTTAGCTCTCCAAAGGCAGAGCAGCTTCAAATTCTATCACGTGCTTAGTGTATGCAACCAAGGTTTGACATGCCAATTTTTGTGCAGTTTCGTGCAGGAGAAAAACGTTAAGGGGGGAGGGATCAAAAAATATATGTTTTCTCAATTTTAGTTCACATAGGAAATTTGCTTGCAGTTACTACAAAAGTAATTGAAAGGGTTACATCAAACAAACTGAAACTTTACTCCAAAAGTGTGCTTTCATGGTTTGGTTTAAATCTGTTGATTGGTTTTTTGAAATAGTAGCATTTCAAAAAGGTGGCAAGAGGGCTTAAAAGGGCGATTACCAATTTTTCAAATATCTTGGCCGTTTAAAATCGTGATTTCCAAAAATGTGAATTTTTGTCAATCACATATGAATTTTGGATAAATATGACTGGCTGAAAAAGGGAATCTCATTCCCCTCTCCCCCCCCCCCCTCTTGAAAATCACTATTTTGTACAAACCTGTGATTTTCCCACTGTGGAAAATTAATTTCCATAGCAAATGGGAACTAGACTCCCAGAGTTACCAGTCATTACATATAGGAAACCAAGGTCTATGAGAAGCCAACTAGTAAAAATGAGTCCAGAATTTAGCATGGCAGGCACGTGGCTCAAGCCAAGACAAGACTTTTATAAATGTTCTTCTTGCCATGCCTGCAAGTTTGGCATCAACACTACTCACTATACTACCCCATTCTCAGACGAAAGGGTGGCTATCAAAGGCACCTACAGCTGCAGAACTGAGTATGCTGTGTATGTCCTGACATGCACCTGCGGCTTGCGTTATGTTGGGAGTACCAAGCTACAGGTGCATGTCAGGATATTGCAGCATCTCAGAGCAATTGTGAACAATGATAATGCATATCCTGTCGCTAGACATTTTAAAGCAGTACATGATAATGAGTTGGGTTGCCTCACATACTACGTGATTAATGCTATTGCACCACTTAGAAGAGGTGGCAATAGGGAAAAGTTACTACGACAACTAGAAACACGGATTATTTTAGATCTAGACAGTAAGGCACCCAATGGATTAAATACCACTGAGGATATGTACAATTTTCTATGAGCAGTTTCAATGAGTATGAATTTCCCTGTAGTAATCGCACATAAGAAAGAACAATATTAGTATGGAATTTTGTTTCGAGTAAGTCAAGAAGTGCTTTACATCTGATGATGTTATGTATATTGATATTTTGTATATATTGTATATATAGATTTTTTGCCTTTTTTATAAATATTTTTATGCACTTTTTTTAATAGTGTCTAATTATACTGCTTTTTAGTCGCTATCACTTTAGATATGGGGTGTCAATCAGATTTTAGACTAGGGTTTTTAAGTCCACGGGTTTTAACATATGACGTTAACACGATTTTTTAGATATTGTAGGAGCACTAAGCACTTTATTTAATATCACATGTTTACACATAACAAACTGCTAGATATGGAAGCATTTTACATCAAGTTTTAGGCACTAGTGGCATTACAATTATTTTTAACTCTGTAGATGATGCCATTCATATTAAAACATGAGTATAATATAAAGGCAATTTTGAAACATGCATTCATGCAGAAAGTATTCATCAAGAGTGGCAATGTAAGGCGCAGATTGTGGCCACTGTCTGAGGCGAAATATATTAACGTTGTTTACATGATTATTTTTATGTTGACATCTACGTTATGAATTTATGCACAAATGGTTTTTAACAATTTTTAAATCCAATTATGTGTTGCATAAACAACAATACGTCCGTTATTGCACATTTGCACAATTGCGATTTTTTGCACAGAGGTCGTCACTGTTTTATCATTGCTGATCAGCATGGTCAAGAACTCATAAGTTACAATGTTCAATTATTGTCATTTAGTAATTTATCACGATGATGATTATGTACAGAGGATTTTGTGGATAAGTTATTCTCCGATGTGAGACCACAATGTAATGCGTACCTGTAAGAACAGTATTTCTTCCATTTCTATGATCATGTGACACAGGGGGGTGGACACCCGGCATTTAAAATTGCAATGGCGGACGCTGTTTTTCTTGTGTGATCAAGGGCACAGTGTGCTCGAAACGCGTCGCAGAGGGAGAAAATAAAGACATCTTACCTGCCAGATTTATCTTGGTCCGTCTCTCTCTGTTCGCCAGGGTGGAAGTGCGGAGAGTGTGCTTGAAGGATATATATATATATACATATATACACACACATACACACACATTGCACAAAGGCAGCTACACGTTCCATTGAAAAGGCATTTTTTGATTTGAATATAATTTTGCTCTCCAAAGGCAAAGCAGCTTCAAATTCTATCACGTGCTTAGTGTATGCAACCAAGGTCTGACATGCCAATTTTTGTGCAGTTTCGCGCAGGAGAAAAACGTTAAGGAGGGAGGGATCAAAAATATATGTTTTCTCAATTTTAGTTCACATAGGAAATTTGCTTGCAGTTACTACAAAAGTAATTGAAAGGGTTACATCAAACAAACAAACTTTACTCCAAAAGTGTGCTTTCATGGTTTGGTTTAAATCTGTTGATTGGTTTTTTGAAATAGTAGCATTTCAAAAAGGTGGCAAGAGGGCTTAAAAGGGCTATTACCAATTTTTCAAATATCTTGGCCGTTAAAAATCGTGATTTCCAAAAATGTGAATTTTTGTCAATTATATGAATTTTGGATAAATATGACTGGCTGAAAAAGGGAATCTCAGTCCCCTCTCCCCCCCTCTTCTTGAAAATCACTATTTTGTACAAACCTGTGATTTTCCCACTGTGGAAAATTAATTTCCATAGCAAATGGGGTGGGGCACTAGTGCCTGATCCCAGTGGAAAAGATATGTTTTCTAAGGCAAAGTTATGATTTTCATGAAAGTTACAATCACCATTTTATCTAGAAATTGCAATTTTAATTATAATTGTGATTTTTACAAAAAACAACTATGGTTGAGAAAAGCGGAGGATGCATAGGCAGGTGCTGCAGGTCTGGCTGGAGGTCAGACCATGTAGTCCAACTCCGCTGCAGCAGATCAAAGGCTGTGCATAATAAACAGATTTCTTTCCTATGGAAACTCTGACCTAATGGTAACTACCGAGTGGCAACTGTGTGTGTGTATATATATGTGCAGTGTGCCTTCTTTGAAACGTTTGCAAAGGAGGGTGTGTTGGATTTTGGTGGGGCGCTCCATGCAAGAAAAGACTTAAGGAGGCAGCGAGTCTTTTTTGAAAGTTTGAGTTTAATGCACCTCGCAAAGCACGCAATACAAAGAGCTATGTGTGCAATGTCCCGTATAAATCAAATTATTATTGGAAAACGAATTGCACACGATAGACAAAAAAGAGAGACTGTCAAGGTGCATTCTGGGGACTGTAGTAATTAAGAGACTACATGTTGATTGAGTACTCCCAATTAGGCGTACAAAGGAAGGAAGTTACGCCCCAGTCACATGATAAACTCAACCAGTGATCAAGGCTGAAGGGAAGCCGAAATGCGTCAGGACTGTTGGTATTTTAAAAGCAAGCTGACCTCGTTGTTATGCAGGAATAAAGCACCTTAATGTTGGAGGTCTGGTGTGCGCTGTGCCTTCTTTGAAACGTTTGCAAAGGAGGGTGTGTTGAATTTTGGTGGGGTGCTCCATCCCCACACGCCGAGGCCGCCCTGTTGAGGTCGTGGCTCTCTACGGAGTACAAACTGTGACGCCACATTGATACGGACCAGCTGCAGGTGGGGAGGCGTGCCAACAACCGGGGACGGCATTCACGAGCACAATAGGAACAGTCACTGGGGCTCCGGTGCCTGCAACATCGTGTCCTGTTCAAATCAAAAGCCGAACCTGGGGGAATATTTCAGCACAGGCTAAAACGAGATTATAAAAGAAAGGGAAGCTGCAGCATTAGAACTTTTCACCAACCTGACAGTTATTACGGAAATCGGACGGAATAGAGGAGAGGTTGCCATCTCACCGGAGGGTGAAGTCAGGACACAGTTAAGGAAATTGAAAAAATTAATGAGGTCCGAAATAACAAAATGGTGGGAACAGAAATTCTTAGAAAAATATGTAGAAGTGGGAAGGATTCCACGAGGGTTGCGGATAATGATAGCTCCAAGTTTTGCAATTCAAATCCTGAGATGCTCAAGGAGTGGGCCAGCAGCAACCTGGAAGCATCTATGCATTTGGTACAAATACTAATCAAATATGCTAGAATAGATGGAGAGTCTATCCTCAAGGAAATTAAGCAAATCAATGGAGAGCTTGCCAAATCTGAATATCAAGATCTGATAAAGAAAAACATTAATGAAATAAAAATACGCCTTAAAAAGCAAGAAGATGTAATAAAATCGAGGAAAGCATATAAGTTTTCAAGGGATAAACTTGATTATGAAATAGGACAAATTTTTACATTTGCCAAGAAATATGATTTTATGAAAAAGAGGCAGCAGCCTCGTGTTAATCCAAGTGAGGAGCAAGGGAGAGCTAATAAAGAGCCCGATCTAGGATCCATGTCTGAGTCAAGTTCAATCCAAAGTGAGATTGATTCAGATGACAGCAGGGGGACAAGACACCAAACAAGGGACGATATGGGTACCCTCACACCAGCAGAGGAACTGCATTTTGTACAGCGGGCGCGGCGCCAAACGCTCAGACCACGGAAGCCCTCTCAAAATCCAGAAAACGACGCAATCAAAGAAGGAAGGCCAGAAGGCAAAGCCGGCAATGTAAGAAGCAAAAAACCACCAAACAAAAAATGGAACAAGAAGTAATAACAAATACCAATACAGTGGTGAATTTGTCTCCTGTCCAACTAGATCAAGCTGAAATCCAACTTCTTTCATTAGGGCTATCCTACTGCCCAGAAAGCAGCTTGAACTACGTGCAAACACGAGTGGACATATACAAGTTTATCCGTAAAATGAAACTGAAGAAATATTTTGGCATCAAAAATTCTAAGAATAATCAGGATCCTGATCCTGTGCCCAGCAATGAAACATCTAGCTCAGATCCTCTTTCCACCCTGCAGGTTTCGGATATTCCTGTGCTACGCACACTGGGATGCCTATCAGGAGAGGAAAATGAGGATACTACATCATCAACTCAAGACCGTCTAAGAGAAATGGGCATTAAATCATTACGAACTGAGGCAACCCCTTTTAAACCCAAATCAACCTTTGTCCCCATTATGCCGCAGGATGCCATTGATATATATCAAGATGTGGTAATTGAGGACGTTAAGAAATTACACCTTTCGATCAAAGGCCGAAAGTGAGGAACTAATTTCAAGTACAAACGTTATCAAGATCGGATTAAAAAGCTTCAAGATCACAGTGAAGTCATAATAAATAAATCAGATAAAGGAGGCAATATTGTCTTATGGCCAAGAAGTGATTATTTAATTGAAGCCGCCAAACATCTAGATGATGACAAATGTTATAGAAAATCTAACTCTCAGCAATTGAAATCAGTAAATGCTTTATGCCTGCAACATCTAAATAAATGGAAAAGAGAAGGCCTACTCACCAGCGATGAACTTTCCTATTTGAAGACTGATTTTCCAGTCATACCTATCATGTATTTTATACCAAAAATACACAAAAAGACAATTCCAGTCCCTGGAAGGTATATAATCAGCGAAAAAGGGGGCTTACTAGAAAAGATGTCAGAATATGTGGATTTTTATCTATAAGATCTAGTAATTTCACTTCCCTCCTATATAAGGGACACAAACGACTTTTTGGAAAAAAACAAAGGATATACAATGGACAGAAGATTGTCTGCTAGTTACCTTAGACATATGTGCATTGTATACTAGTATTAACCATCCAGATGGTATAATTGCAGAACAATTCTTTCTAAACAGTAGATCTATAGAAAAGTACCAACATGGAAAAATGATAGTTGATATGATATCTTTCTGTCTGCATAACAACTTCTTTATGTTTAATAAAGACATATACCAGCAAATTAGAGGAGTCGCGATGGGAGCCTGCTTCTCCCCCAGCTATGCGTGTTTACACGTAGGTTGGTGAGAGGAGCAGGTTCTCAAAGTGAAACACAGGGAGATTTGGGATGAACGCATCCTTTGTTGGATGCGTTTCATCGATGATATCTTTTTTGTCTGGAGGGGATCTAGGGAATCAGCCAATATGTTCATTGAGGCGTTAAACACGAACAGTCTTAATCTACAATTCACAGCCACAGTAGACAGTGAATCTATAGACTTCCTAGATGTACATATTTACATTAAGGACAACAAATTAGAGACAACCCTCCACAGAAAGAGCACGGCAGGGAACTCCACGCTTCATGCGTCGAGTTTCCATCCTGAACATTTAATCAGGAGTATCCCCTACGGGGAATTCCTTAGGTTACGCAGAATATGCAGTACCGATACTATGTTTGAAAGCTGTGTGAAAGATAGTAGTAGCAGATTCGCAGCCAGAGGTTATAGTAAAAAGATCATCCAACAGGCCCTAGCTAAAGTAAGAACACTAACACGCGAGGATCTGCTATGTAACAAAGAGGTATCACCTCAAGTACTTACCAACTCCCGCGACACCACAGATACAGTCAATACAGAAATGAGATTCATAACTACGTTCAGTAGTCAACACAGAAAAATCAGGGCCATAATAAACAAACACTGGCCGATTATACAAACTGATGCTGTCCTAAATAACCTGTTTCCTACTCCACCAGCATTGACATATAGAAAGTCTAAGTCTATGCACAATGCCCTAGTTAGGTCTAGCCCAGAACTAGTTTTTAACAAATCTAAATCTAATACCATGTGGCTAACACCACATAATGGGTTCATCAAATGTAGTTCATGCCGTGCGTGTAAATTCGGGATCAATACTACCCAGTACACCACAATATATGGCCCCAGTACAAGTAAGCTGCAGGGTAGATACAACTGTCGCACTGAATATGCTGTCTATGTTTTGAGTTGCTCATGCGGCTTGCAATATGTGGGCTGCACAAAACTGCAAGTCCATGTGCGTATCCTCCAGCACATAAGAGCCATAGTGAATTCTGACAGGACCTATCCTGTGGCCAGGCCCTTTAGAGCAGTACATCGTAACAATCTTAATGACTAAGTACTTTGTCATCGCTGCCGTGCCCCCTATGAGAAGAGGTGGAAATAGGGAGAAACTTTTAAGACAATTGGAGTCAAAATTTATACTAGAGCTGGACACTAGAACTCCAAATGGACTAAACAATGGGGAAGAACTTTATAATTATTTATAGAGAGAAATAATTTTATCTCTATAATTTCCCCTCTGTAACCCTATATACATACATTTGAGATATGAATGTCTCCAATACTGTAGGATTCGATTCCAATGTGAAATTGCTGATAACCATTCCCGTCTGTTTTTAATTAAACAGATTTGAGTTTTTCAGCACCATATTTTATCAATTGCACCAGCACTTTTAGGTTTTTTAACAGAGTTTCCACGTATATATTAATGACAATGGTAATTCACCCTAAGGTTTTACTACCCAATATTTTAGTGGCTTTGTATTTATTGATTCAAGGGATTACAAATAAGGGAACTGTAATATTCACACTATATGCAGACAATAGATTATGTACCATGTGTTAAAGGTTTACATTATTAGTGCCTTGTTCTTTGCCATTGTTAAGTCATAGGTTTTGAACTTCAAACCCTACTATATGTTTTCTTGAAGCTGGTCTTTGCCAGAATTCTGCCCAGCACCAATGTATTTATACAATGAGAGTTTTTTTAGATGTGTTTTTTTCGCTCATTCATAATCAATTTCAAGCATTATGCCGAAATATGAAATTGTTTGCACTATGCACTTTATTGCCAAATTTGCACATTGCGTTAATCTGCACCGTGCAGTGATAGTTTGGTTAATTCAAGCGAAGCTCGATTGTAAAGTATCATGTTAATCAAGCATATTCTCTCGCACATCAATTCAGATGCAATGTAATGTTGAGGCATGACTCAGTAGGGTTGTTTGGGTATCCGAGCAGGAAAAACTGTTTTACGAACCTTTAACAAATATGACTTTGCGGTATTTGCACATGGCGAACCTTTGCACAAAATATCAATGTTATTATGATCGCACTCTGCACTTTAGATTCATGATTATATTATAGTATTTCTAGTTATTTATTTGTTCCAGGTTGCCATATTATATTTATGCAACAGGCTGGTTTCATTCCATGTATTTATTACTATTTCAAGGCTACTATCATTGATTTTAATTTGGGTATTTGTAAAACTACAATACAAATGGAGTCTGTTTTCTATTATCACTGTGTCACGAGGTAATCACATGGTGTATGGTGTATATAAGCATTGACATGTCATTCTCGTCATGTGAACAAGCCCAGGAAGTGGGCGAAACGCGTCATCAAGCCATGCACAGCACAAGCAAATAAACGAAAAAAGCACTCAACTGGTGTCTGTGTCCCGTTTTGCAGCCAGCAGCTGTGGGAGTTTGGTGAAGATATCTATATATCTATATATATATGTATATATATAGATATATACATATATATATATATATATATATATAAACGCTCCAATGCTCCTTTATCCACAGAACAAAACCGGCACTCACGGGGCAAATTGCAGAGATGACTTTATTTTATCTTAGCAACAACAAACACGTTTCGGCATTGGCGCCTTCGTCGGTGTTACTGACGCGGCAATGGCGCTCATTTTTAAACACATTTCCATAATGCAAATAAACATGAAAGAAGGACCATTACTTGATCATCCTTGAACGCCATCTTTGAATGGCCCGATGTTATCAACATACTAGACAACAGTATAGCAAGCAGTATTGGAACAAATACAATATCCTTAATAGCGCCGATTATCGGCTAAACTATGCTTAATAATGCATTATTTACGTCAATATAACAGTCAATGTAAATATATCAATATATAAATACAAACTGTCAGTCACAATATAATCTCGCCGTATATCGGCCAAGTGCCCTTCACGGGCCTAATTTTTTGCTATTTGTGACCAGTTGCCTATTATACATTTGACTGAATTGGCGAAATTATAGCCGCATAGTATGAGAGACATTAAAAATTATTAAACCTGTCATGCCGTGTATCGGCATTTTGTACCCAATAATACCTGCTATCAGAACCAATAATTATAGGTCATCTTCAATCATGTTATATATGGACATCACAAGCAAACACATCATTTATTAATACCTCGATTAATCTCCTAAATGCACTACCAATTCTTCCCCACTGTTAAGACCCTTCGGGGTTTTGGTCTGCAAATCAATGATAAAACGAGATTCAAGTCTGTAGCAAGACACTTTGCCAGCATTCATCAAAGCAATAGAGACCTGTTAATGTTCTTCGGCCTGGACCATGTCCCAGTTAACATCAGAGGAGGGGACAGAATCCAAAGGCTACGTAGACTTGAATCTCGTTTTATCATTGATTTGCAGACCAAAACCCCGAAAGATACCAACCCCTCCACCTTTCCCAGTCTGCCTAGGTTTATGTATTGCCTTGTAGCCTGGAGGGCAGCTTAGCCCCACCTCCACGTCTGACCCAGGTTGTGTCCAGGTTTCGGTCATAAAAAGGACCTCCAGTTTATAAGTATCTATAAGTAATTGAACCTCTACCCCATGTTTGTGCAGTGATCTAACATTGAGCATACCACACACAAGCCTAACCTTTTCAATCGGTTTTACCTGCCTCCTGGGCAGAGCAACCTCCTTTGCCAACACTCCAGACTCTCAAATTTCTCGCAACTCCCTACTTGTGTAGGAAAAGCCCCTTTGACCTTTGTCTAGAGAATTTATTTGGGCAGAATGGCTGGCGCTGTGCGCAGACGATGCGCGGACGGGAGCAGACGGGCTTGCCTTTGGCGCGCCGCCGGCGCGCCCGCTGCGCGCGTCCGCTGCGCGGTCGCGTCAGCATGAGTTTAAGTACCCGGAAGCAGAAAGAGACTAGAGCGCTGACCCGAATCACCGTGGGCTCGCTCTAACAGGCGGGCACCACCAGGGTCCAAGCGCTAATACAGATACGCAAAAAATAGAGTGACACAGAATAACAGTTTAAAAGTAAGTTTTAAAAATTCCGCATTCAAATTCAAGTGCAAATAAGCAATTTTAGCAGCAATGAGGCCTTCCCCCCCACACTCGCGGTAACTAACCACGTGTCTCACGCTGCGCGGTCGCGTCGGCATAAGTTTAAGTACCCGGAAGCAGAAAGAGACTAGAGCGCTGACCCGAATCACCGTGGGCTCGCTCTAACAGGCGGGCACCACCAGGGTCCAAGCGCTAATACAGATACGCAAAAAATAGAGTGACACAGAATAACAGTTTAAAAGTAAGTTTTAAAAAATTCCGCATTCAAATTCAAGTGCAAATAAGCAATTTTAGCAGCAATGAGGCCTTCCCCATACTCGCGGTAACTAACCACGTGTCTCACGCTGCGCGGTCGCGTCAGCATAAGTTTAAGTACCCGGAAGCAGAAAGAGACTAGAGCGCTGACCCGAATCACCGTGGGCTCGCTCTAACAGGCGGGCACCACCAGGGTCCAAGCGCTAATACAGATACGCAAAAAATAGAGTGACACAGAATAACAGTTTAAAAGTAAGTTTTAAAAATTCCGCATTCAAATTCAAGTGCAAATAAGCAATTTTAACAGCAATGAGGCCTTCCCCCCATACTCGCGGTAACTAACCACGTGTCTCACGCTGCGCGGTCGCGTCAGCATAAGTTTAAGTACCCGGAAGCAGAAAGAGACTAGAGCGCTGACCCGAATCACCGTGGGCTCGCTCTAACAGGCGGGCACCACCAGGGTCCAAGCGCTAATACAGATACGCAAAAAATAGAGTGACACAGAATAACAATTTAAAAGTAAGTTTTAAAAATTCCGCATTCAAATTCAAGTGCAAATAAGCAATTTTAGCAGCAATGAGGCCTTCCCCCCACACTCGCGGTAACTAACCACGTGTCTCAGAGCAACCTCCTTTGCCAACACTCCAGACTCTCCAATTTCTCGCAACTCCCTACTTGTGTAGGAAAAGCCCCTTTGACCTTTGTCTAGAGAATTTATTTGGGCAGAATGGCTGGCGCTGTGCGCAGACGATGCGCGGACGGGAGCAGACGGGCTTGCCTTTGGCGCGCCGCCGGCGCGCCCGCTGCGCGGTCGCGTCAGCATGAGTTTAAGTACCCGGAAGCAGAAAGAGACTAGAGCGCTGACCCGAATCACCGTGGGCTCGCTCTAACAGGCGGGCACCACCAGGGTCCAAGCGCTAATACAGATACGCAGATACGTATTCTGTGGAAATGATAGATAAGGCAATCATGAAAACCAGATCAATTTCCAGATCCACAGCCTTAGGTCCCAATCGCAGATCAGATGAAGTGGCTGTTGTACCTTCTGCCTCTGCAGACCCTCCAAGACTGATAATGACATATAGCCGCCAACATCGTGCTTTGCGAAGGATCTTTAACAAGAATTGGGTAGTAATTCGTAACGACCCTGTGATTGGTGAATCTTTCTCAGAGGCTCCCAAAGTGACCTTTCGCAAAGCACGTTCTATGAGTGATATGCTTGTAAAAAGCAGCCCGGAGGTAGTGACTTCAAATACATGGCTACAAACAACCAAAGGGTTTATCAAATGTTCAGTGTCTAAGGCTTGCAAACTAGGAAGGAGCAAAACAACGTATAAAACTCCCTTTCATGATGCACCCCTTACTATATCTAAGAAATTGACTTGCAAATCCGATTTCGCCGTTTATGTGCTGGAGTGTACGTGTGGCCTGCAATATGTTGGTAGTACCAAATTGCAGGTCCACAAGCGTATACTCCAGCACATGAGAGCGATCAACAACCAAGATGCATCATACCCAGTAGCGAGGCATTTTAAGGAGGTCCATGGCAGGTGCCTGGATTCACCTTAGCTATTTTGTGGTGGACATGGTTCCGCCCCTTAGACGTGGCGGTGACCGTGAAGCCTTGTTGAGGAAACTAGAAACAAGGTACATCCTTGAGTTGGACACCAAGACGCCCAACGGGCTGAACTCGAGTGAAGACTTTTTCACCTGTCTGTAAATCAACCCAATAATAGTTTTGCAAACTTCAGCACATCTCTATCAACATTAATTTGTTTGCCTGACTTCCTCATTGCAACTAAAGGCAAAATTATTTTTTTAATGCATTACATGCACTTTTTTACTTTAGACACAAGCACTTTTTTAAGGCAGAACAGACAAAAAAGCCCATTTGGGCTTAATTGATTGCTATAGACAGTGTGATGATAGGCAGTGATGGGATTTACACAACTATCTAACTAGATATGAATTCAATTTGATTTTAAATATTTATGGTGTAATAAATATTTATTAAGGTTTTAGGATCCTATTTATTTAATAGATTTTAAGATTTATAGGGTAAATACCAACAATCAATTTGTTTTTGAGATATTTATGAATTAATAAATATAGAATTCAGTTAGAGTGTTATATTAATATATCTGTGGTAACTTAGTCCTTAGTGGAATCGGATTTTCCAATTAAATTCACACTTAGGTTGAAGGTATCAGCGGCGTCATTGGCAGGCGCAACTCCCTATGCGTGACAAAACTATGTATTGGAAATGGTTTACACATTAATATTTGAATTGTAATGTCATCACTGTTCTTCCCATTTTCCCTTTTTCCATTCCTCCTTTCAATATATACTTTACGGTACCATAGTTTCGGAAGTACATCCATATCTTATGGTAATATGAGACATTTGAACCCACTGGGGAAGTATTTAGGGCATTAAATGCATATACGCAATACACAACGAGTAGGCCGAGGTGCAATACAATACGATGTTTTGTTCAAATTAATTTTGCCGCATTTTCAATAGCTCACGTATTGACCCACTAGGGTATTATTTGGGTTAGTATATGCATACCAACTAGGCAAGGCGGGATTATATGACATGTGCACCATAGCATATTGGAATTTTGCCTCACATATATACATATATATAAGTTGTTTTCGAATATATTATTGATTCGTTAATACCAGGCATATTTGCACATTTCAATGGAGCACTGATTAGCCTATTTGCACAATATATTTTTATCTGTGAAATTACATATGGTTTTATAGATTTGTGGCAACACATGAGATTTTATCTCAAATGATATGCTGTAACTAGATTTTATGTCATTTGCGTATTTGCACATATAATGCTCTGTCTGCTTGTTCACTTGTGTACATTGTTTACTTGGCACTTTTATCGTTTGGTACTGTATGATCATGATGGAATAGGAAAGAGAGATATGTATATATATTTGTTCTATGTCTATCTGCCTATTTGCACGTGACATTGCACAGTCACTTTAAATTTGTGGTTTCCTGTTACAACGTCATGTGATCAAGGCCTCCTGAAGGCCGAAACGCGTCATGGCCGGCGGTGGTGCGTGGTGTTTGGATAGAATAAAGAACCTTGCACTAAATCCCTGGGTCCGTGTTCGTCTTTCCGCGATCAATTTGGGAGTTGCAGACGGAGTCTTTTTACATATATATATATATAGATATATATATATATAGATAGATACACCGCACAACATGAAATGCTTCTGAAAAGATGAATGTTATTATATTTTAGCTCTCATAGCATTTTCACACATTTTTCTAACATGCAACGAGACAAAAAGGCAAGACAGAAGAATTTTATGTTGTGCAGTACATTACGATCTGTTTCATCGAAACTTCACACTTTTGAATTATATAATGTTACTATATTTGTCTTTTTGTGATCTTCACAAAAGCCCACTTAGCAGTTCAGAATGAGTCTACCATAATGATGTCATCTGCAAAAAGTGCAAATCAAATTATGCAAACACCATGGCAACTACAGAAGTTTGAATAGAGGTCTAAATGCTTGAATACTTAAAAAAAAAATTAAAAAAAATGCAGAAACAAGTACAACTTTGCAAAACAATTTACCATAACTTTCTGTTCATATAATTTCGTGTTGCTTGTATATCTTGTTTAAAACAACAGAGCATATAATTCTGTACAATATGCAGCTAGTAATTTAGGGCTAGATTCTCAAACACATTTGCAACCTTTAATATATGTTTACAGACAAACTTTCCGTCATATAGACCTTTATTTAAGAAAATTATATAAACGTTTCTGACAGGCATAAATGATGTTACTACTGTGATTAAGTTGCAGTGTGTGGAGAAATCCACAATAGTAAATCGTATTCAAGGAGTAAGACTAGAGGAAGGAGGAACAAGATATAGTTTACCTTGTAATTATATTAACGCCAACAAATATGTACCCTTGTGAGCATTCACAAATTGAAACATGACCCCCTCTTAGCATAGAAAAGATCATACATTCACTCCAGCCAAGAGCAATGGGAAAGGATCGCCCCGGAGACACAGTTGGGGTGTGGGGAAAGAGAAATCTGGTTTGCCCATCCGACTGCCCTTGTACAGTATGTGGAATTCCAAACAGGGGGTAATGACAGTCTAAAAAAGTTTCACGACTGGTGCATTATTACGTCTGTAATAGTGCTCCTGGCTTGGCTTCCAAGTGTACTATTACAGTTGTTTTATGAATTACAAAAAAGTTTCAAAGTACGATCAGGTGGAGTCATAAAACTCTCCCCTTACTTTCAAACTGTTCTTTATGAATCGAGCCCTTTGTGTTAAAGTTGTGGTATTAGAACAGTATGAGTCAACCTATTCACATAATTTATGTCCCGATGATGCAACTACCAACCTCCTGAAAAATGTCACAAAGAACCCAGAACAAGCAATAGTTTTACATACTTGGACAGCTGCTTCTCAGCATCCGCACACAGTTCCAGCAGCCCCATCAGCACAGCAGACACATCCATATAAGGTTCCCATACAGTAAATCCTCGTCCAATCAGATCAATAGCAGTCCTGCGGATTGTGCTGTGCGAAGGAAGTTTGGCACTTGGAGGCTGTAGCAGAAGAAATGTCAACGCCTTACCTGTAATAGAAGCACATTCAATTATCGTCCGTACAAAACACCACACTTGGTTTGAGACAGTGTGAGCCAATGTTTGTTTGCTTTTACTGTAGTGTTTTAAAATACAAATGCAATTGTTTTTTTGTATGACACATTTTATTGCTTTTATTGGTTAACACCATAAAGAATGCAAAGCTTGAGCCATGTGGGCCGCAGTAGAAAACAATGGACAAAGCAAGCAGATTACAGAACATTTCGCATAGGTGCTTCAAAGACAGTGTTTCATAGTCGCTGAGGCAGAGACACAATATGCTGTGACATGTGAGCACAACATCAGCAGTCGGCTTCTCAATCCACACACCTCAGATTCGATCAAACTTCTGTGGAACCCCTCTCGCCTTAAACACCAACTTTTCGAGGGCGGCACACGAATCCATGCCCCGGATCCCCTCCGGTATAGCTGGTGCCTGCTCATCCCTTCAGTGCCTGGCCATGTCTTGTTTGGCTACCAAGTATGCTGTTGCCAGTAGCGCCCGGATAGCCCTGGAGTTCCTCACAGAGTCCATTATCCCCAATAACACTATACAAATGCAACTTTAATCAAATATTGAGGATGGCGTGAAAGAAACAGACTACATAACTTGGGGAAGTCCCAGTTCTTACCAGAGTTTTCCTAAGGGATCCAAATGCATGTACTATATGTACTACACCAAAAGCCAAAAACATCAAAACCTCAGGCTAACATCTGCAATTTTTTTGTTTACCTGTACCTCTCTATGGAGAAAATCTCTGTAGTTGAGGGGAAATAAATGCTAAACTACAATTAAAGAAGTGGTAATGGGTGGCTGAACTACTTCAAAGCAAAACACCGTTTTGAATCATCAGGAAGCAACCTACAAAGCGAAACAGGCAAATAAGGGGGAGGGAGGTGATTGGAATGTTGCTAAAATGGATAAAACAGACATTGATGAAAATAAATATTTTAGAAAGTAATGTTTACTTTTCTGTGAAATCGTTGATAGCCAGATTCAGAAAATGAATACTATTTTTGAATAAAACTAGTTTTTTGTCCTTACATGGTTAATGGGGCATTGAGAAACACACATTAAAAATAGGATTCAAGAGGAACAGACGTTGGAGGATCAACAGCGGTGTATGAGTAACTTTCAGTACAACCGTATGTATAAAATCTGTTATGTTAATAACAAAGAACATCAGAAAAGCATTTGTGTAATGGTAATTGCTACTTATATGCCATTTTCTCACTCCAACATGCTATAAACCCCTTTCAAGTGCACCAGCAGCCTCAAGAGTGTGCAGGCCAACTTACAAACACGATTTCGACATTTAAATTAGCTTCTTAGAGCTTGGCGAAGCTGTGCTTGTTGGAAACGTAGGTGATCTAAAGGAAGGCCTAAAAAATTCTTTGTGATGCTTTGGGCCATCAACCTAATTGGTGAGATGTTGTGGAATAAGAACCACCGCCATTATTTGTCAAGCTTCGCAAACATATTTAGCCAGTCCAAACTGTATAATTAGGCTGCTGATCTGCCTTAATAGCTTTAAACCTAATCTCGGTAAAGTTTGATCAAAATCTTCTCTTAGTTTAGGTACCATATTTTCTACGTAGAGTGCCACAATTAAAACAAAAATACATAAAATGAAAAAATAGTTTCCTAAATCACAACATCAGAAAGAAGTAGAATTGATGATGGGATTATTGAACCATCTTTAACACGGTAGGATTTGGAAGAATGTCTAATATAAATACAGCATGCAGATCTTTCAGGGGTGTATTCCCACAATTACAATCAAAATAATTCAGAGTCATTTTACTATCACTTGCTTTGTAAAAGGTCTGTCTCTGTTTACTCGCAAGATAAAGTTTGAATTGATTGAAAATGATTTTAGGTGAATTGGGGAGAGAATGTGGCCTAACGGCTAGCGCGGTCGACCTCGAGCTGGGGAACCGGGTTCTTGTCTCGGCAGGGACGCTCAACATTCTGTGATTCTGGGCAAATCACTTAATCTCCCCCTGCCTAACAAAAATGAATGCGTCTGTATGTAACGTAACTGGTGCTCATGTAAAGCGCTCTGATACCTCCGGGTCTAGTTAGCGCTATATAAAACTACACACACAAAAAAAAAAAAAAATTATGCTCGAATTTTTACAGAAATATATCGCACCCAAGGATTTCAAAGTTTCTTAGACAAGTTTGATTTTTGACTTTCTAGGTCTTGAAATGTCTTGCAAAGTTGATCGGTATATTACTGTTCCTATACTACTCAAGTAGCGCATCAAAAAAGAACAGGCCGTTTTGCAGCCAAAAGATTAACAAAGCAACAGTCTAATTGTGATCAAACGCGGAATTCTGGCACTACCCTACGGATGTTACGTGTGAGGCTGCCCATGGAAATTCTTCAAGATCTGGAGTCCCTGGCTTAGGTATTACGGGCTGAAGCTTAATGACACACAGGGAGGGTCGCAGAATATAATAGTGCCCCGGGAAAAGGACGGCCTCAACGAACAGTCACCCGTGGGGAGGGTAGAGGAAGTGTCCAGTGGAAATCAAATGCCATGTCTATAAGCTGAAATACATCAATGCTGCTGAAAATGCGAATTTTCTGTAACCAAATGAGAAATGTGTATTGCCTGGTGACCATATATGTACCAAATGTGAAACCGATGTATCTTGACAACTATAAAAAAGTATCAATAAAAATATTTATTAAAAAAAAAAAGGAAACACTGGTGTTGAAGCTGACAAAGACTATAATGAACTACATTTTCTGATCAGCATAAATGCAAATAAATAAAAGCAAGGTTGACAATGCTGTACATGGGTTGAGATTGACCGGCTGCTGTGAAAAATATTTTGCCAATTTAACTTATCTGATACAATTGAAGTGGTCAATTCTTGGCTCTAGAGGATTTCAACAGAGTAGAACTAAAGAGTCCCCCGTTGAAGATCTGTACCCTTTCTTGCCTAAGCTACTTCTGTGAAAGATAACCTGTACCACATGCTAAACTCATATAGGTACAAAATAAGATGAGGGCAAAACCCAAGAGGACCCAGAGAGAGTGCTCAAATATTTTCTTGTCGGAGGGACAAATAATTGAGGGACATGTGAAATCGGTCTATAGCTTTGCTCTATTTATAAATAACTGCAAATTCAGAAAATTATTGAAAAACAAGTTTAGCAGGGACGTTATCTAGTTGTCTGCCCTACTAAGGGGGTGAACCCAGAATATCACTACTAAGTTCCAAAAACCAAGCACACTCCAACCACCATCTTTTCATTGTCTTTTTATTTATTAGGTTTGTGTTTCTTTGTTTGGAATGACCAAGATGACTTGTGGCACTACACAACTCCCAAATCAATAGCTGTAAATCATTCACAGAATCAACCAAGAAGAGATGCAAATTGAAACACACTGTACACTTACCACCACTGGCTAACTATGAATTGGCATGGGCAAATTATTCTTTTCAGATCAGGATAAGCAAATGGACACCCCACGCGCACACACAAATGTGCTTCTTTAAGGGAAATTTGCATGAATTTCTCATTAAAAATGACAGCGGAAAACTACACTCATGGTGAAAAATTACTGGCCTGTACGTGAGTAGCAGGCAGTTTGGTCTACAGAAATTGAGATTAGAATCAAAATCATTCAAACATAGATACTTATTCTGATTGGTTGAGGTGGTGGCCAATCAGATTTCTGAAATAACACCATTCAGATGGGCCAGCTTTCCAACCAGTTAAAATCGCGGTGGGTAGCCACATTTAGCAGTCCGTGACAACCTGAGCAGAGGCAGACTTCTGTGTTCTGGACGAAATCCACAAGTTTTTACAGTCTGTCTGTAGAGCAAATTTCTGTGATTATGTCAATCAAATTTTGCTCTTCAGGTTTACTAATGAAAAGTGTAGATTTCCCCTATATAGAGCTACACACCTTTCTGGACTACTCTCAGATCAATAGCCTTAAAAATAAATCCACTTTGACCTCACTTCAAGTTCTTGTAAATGCCATTCTATCCCTCTATGCCACAGTTAAATCTGGTCTTGATAAACTGGACAATAATTTCCTAAAAATGGAAAAATTATATTTCTTCCAACTAAAAATTAAAATAATCAGTCATCATAATGCAGCTCTAAATATTTTATAAGCAAAGAACTAAGGGAAGAAGACAACGGTGGAATTGCAGTAATTCAGGACAGAAATGACTACTTGAAAGATGAATAGAGACAAGTAAATGACAGGAGCTTCTACAAAAAGAGTACATCTGACCCAACACGAGAGGACCTTAGAAGATTCCAAGCAAAACTGACATCCTGGAGATATCTGAGCCTCTTATAGCATATCAATGGTCGACCATCAAACATCCTACGGTGCCAAGACATTAGTGAAGATCCACAAATGGGGCTCATCCCTACCAGAAAGACAGATAGTTTGAAACTTGATAGTTTCAGAAATTAGTTCGCAGACAGGCTATGAGGGCACATTGAACATTCATATTAAGCACAGAGAGAGTCCTGAGCACTCAAATAGTCAATCATCAAATTTCTGAAGTATGAAAGACTCAAGTATTCTTTATTCCATATCCATCCTGTTGTTCATGACGCATTGATACAAGAACAAGCAGCAAACACGTGTTTCATCATATGGCGAATATGCCTTTGACTTCCTCAGGGCTGCAATATGAAATCAAAAGTAACCTATGTGAGAACTACTAATGATTTGTTTTGAGGACACACCATCACCCATCAGAAAGGTGTCAGTGAATCCAGAAAAGTGTGAGGAAATTACCCAAGGACTAGGATACCACCTAATAAAGCAAGCAATGTCATCTATATAATTACACCGAAGCACATAATTATAACATGATGTGCTGACCTGAGAAACTTAGAAAATTAATCATAAACAAATAGTGCCATAGGTGATATGCAAAAAAACATATTTTCCATTAAAACAACTAGTCAGAAACCACCAGTGCACCTTAAAGTTTAACACAACCAGAGTAAGGAAAAAAAAAAAAATATATATATATATTCTTTTTTTTTTCTTTACTCTGGTTGTGTTTTCTTAAACTATATATATCTATATATAGATATATAAATATATAGCTATATATATCTATATATCTATAGATATATATATATATATATATACACACACACACACACACAAACACACGTACTGTGTAGAGTAGATTCTAGCAAGGCCAGTAATGCCAATCGTAATTCCAGTCATCAATTTGTTCTTTTTCAAGAATACATGTAGTCAATAACTATACTCATACCATATTACCTAGGCCAATATAATAAGAGTCTCACAATATTCACACCATTAGTCGTGGTAGTGCCATATATAATCAGTAATAGAACAGTACTGGAGCGGTTCACCAGAATATGTATCCGCTAATTAGGAGTCACAATAAACATATTGTCGCCGTGCAGGACCCAACACATCACTATCCTAGATCCGCCTGTGCAGCCTAAGACTTAAGAAGACACAGAGCATTCTCTGCACAAAAATCAAAAAGGACAAAAAAGTACATTTATATACAAAAACAGTAACCTGCAAATTCCATAAGTGTGCACAGCAGTTTTGCAATAAGGTGGTGACGTTTATACCAGTTACAGTATCTAAATCACATCCTGTTAAAAAATATATGTAACAGATAAGTATAAACATACCCATATTACATGGACCAGCATTAAGCATCTCACTGATTTTAAACCATGGGTACTAGTAGAGCCAAACACACTTACTATATAGAAACAGTACCCTGGCAGTGCTCTCCGGCACAGGATACTAGTGGACCGGTAAGCTCAATGTGATTATTGCTTTGTAGTAATAGGATGACTTTGATATCTCAATTTTTGTGACTTGTTCATGAAACTGTTTGTAGTGTGAAGCCCTGCACAGAGACGTTATTCTCTGGAGAATCGTAATGACGGCAGGATTTTCTGTGATACTTTATTTAGCTATCGGACCACAAACTTACACTTGAGGTCTGACAGCAGAGTGCATGTAATCGTTGCACTGCCCGGGTACTGTTTTTTTGTAGTGAGGGGCTTTGATAGGATTGTGGTAGAAAAGGCGAAGAAAAAGGCCTGTCACTTATCAACCCTTAAACAGAAGGACTCAGGCGGTACATTAGAGAAAATACATCTTATCACCAATTATTACCCTGACTCAGGCAAATTGTACAGTATATTAAGGAAACATTGGCACTTTTTGATTGTCAATAAGGCTTTACATCCGTACTTAGCCTGGTTACCCCTTCTTTTTGAGCATTCATATTAAGCATTATTGGTCAATTAAACATCTAATTACAACTGTCCTAGGACCTCCCATGCGAATGGGACCTTGAATGTTGCGGAGTCAACCAACATCGGGCGCCGAGGAGCTAGAGGGATCGCTCTCTCAGCGACTTTGGGTGCATGGCGCGGCATTCCTCACATACATGCCTTGGTGTGTTTGTGCTTCCTGGAACCAGGACACGACTCCAAGTGAGGGTCTGTCACCAGCATTTGCCTATGACAGGCCCCACATGGTTTGAAACCTCCCGGTTTCTTGGGTGACATCCTCCACCAGGAGATGAAAGGTCGACAAAAATTCGAAAAAGACCAGTCAAAAAGTGAATGAGGGGTAGCTCAATCTGGATCAGCGCTAGCTGGCATGGAAAGGAAAGAACTGACAACAGCGCACCGAGGTGGCCCCTATATAGGTATTGCACAAGTTACTAACTTGTGTAACGCTATATCTGTAAGAGACAGTAGTTAGTGACAGATTCCTTACCTTAGAATATCCCCAGGCGTCAGGCTGGATCCGGAAAGTTTTTGCGTAGCAGTACCCTTGTGCGTCGGTAGGTGGCGTCGTGCGGCTCCGCGTCCGTCGTCGGCATCGCCGGGATGACGTCGCGGGCAGTACTTAGACGCCGCCCCTGCGCGCTGGCGTCAGTTCTGTACACGACTTTCCGCGCCAAGGAACGCAGAGCCATGCAAGAAGCTGACATAGGTGTCTGAAAAATACTAGGGCCCTGAAAGGGATGTCCTTAACCCTAGAAATCAGTTCGCAGAACGGGGAGGATGGGTGGGCGGTAGGAATCTGTCACTAACTACTGTCTCTTACAGATATATCGTTACACAAGTTAGTAACTTGTGCATCTGAAAGAGACACGTTAGTGACAGATTCCTTACCTTAGAATAGATACCCCAGCAATACCAACCCCGGTGGTGGGTCTGCGAACAAAGATCAGACAAGGAAGTCCTGGAGGACAGAACGGCCAAAGAAGCCGTCCCTCCGGACCTGGCTGTCAAGGCAGTAATGTTTGGTAAACGTGTGCAGCGAGGCCCACGTAGCTGCCTGACATATATCCTGCAGCGGAACACCGCGGCCTAAGGCCGTGGTAGCAGCCGTTGCCCTGGTGGAATGGGCACGCAGCCCAACAGGAGGCTCCTTCTTAGCCAAAGAATAGCAGGCTTTGATACACAAGATAACCCAGCGGGAGATGGTCCTCTTGTGTACCGCCCGACCTTTTTTGGCGCCCACGTAGCCAACAAAGAGCTGGTCGTCCACCCGGAACTGTTGTGTGCGGTTGATGTAAAAGGCAAGCGCACGTTTTGGGTCCAGACGGTGGAGCCTCTCTTCCTCTCTGGAAAGATGCGGAGGCGGAAAGAAGGTGGGCAAAGTGATGGTCTGCCCAATGTGGAAGGCAGTAACCACCTTTGGCAAGAAGGACGGACGCGTCCGAAGAACAACCTTGTCTGGATGAACAGACAGAAAGGGAGGTTTGCAGGAAAGAGCCTGGAGCTCACTCACCCGCCGAGCGGAGGTGATGGCCACCAGAAAGGCTGTCTTCAGAGTAAGAAGACGAAGAGGACAGTTATGCAGAGGCTCAAAGGGAGCGCACATTAAAAAAGTAAGAACCAAGTTTAAGTCACATTGAGGCATTATAAACGGAACAGGAGGAAAGAGGTGTGTAATGCCTTTAAGAAATCTGTTAACAACAGGGGACTTAAAAAGAGAGGGCTGATCAGGAAGCCTGAGAAAGGCAGAGATCGCACAAAGATAGCCCTTGATGGTACCCAGGGCAGAACCCTGTTGGGCCAGAGAAAGAAGGAACAGAAGAACCTCAGAAAGAGGGGCAGATAGGGGATTCACAGCCTTTGCTGTGCACTATGCCACAAACTTGTTCCACCTGCAGGCGTATACCACCTTAGTGGAGGGATGCCTGGCTGCCAGAATCACATCACAAACTTCGGGAGGCAAGTCGAAAGGAATCAACTGCCGCCGCTCAATCTCCACGCAAGCAGGTGAAGACTGGACAGGTTCGGGTGGAGGACCGTCCCCTGCTGCTGAGACAGAAGATCCTCCCGAAGAGGCAGACGGATCGGGGGATCGACGCTCATACTGAGTAGCTCGGGATACCAAACTCTTCGAGCCCAGTCCGGAGCCACAAGGATGACTTGGGCCCGGTCGCGCTGAATCTTCTTCAAAACTCTGGGTAGAAGTGGTATAGGCGGAAAGGCGTACAACAGACCGCAACTCCACTCGCGACGAAAAGCGTCGCCGAGCGAGTGCCGCCTTGGAAATTCCAACGCGCAGAACTACTGACATTGCGCGTTCTCTTCGGTGGCGAACAGATCTAACCAAGGCTCTCCCCACTGCTGAAAGAGACCTTGCGCCACCTCCGAGTGAAGACGCCATTCGTGATCCATCATGCACCTGCGGCTGAGTACGTCCGCCCTGGCGTTCAGGGAACCTGCCAGGCGTTGAACCATCAGGAAAATGCCCTGATGTTCCAGCCATGTCCAGAGGCGCAGAGCCTCCTGACATGGGGGTCCACGACCCTACCCCGCCCTGTTTGTTGCAGTACCACATGGCGGTGGTGTTGTCTGTGAACACCTGCACTACCTTCCCCTTGACAGAGGGAAGGAATGCCTTGAGTGCAAGTCGGATCGCCCGTAGCTCCAGAAGGTTGATATGGAGCCGGGACTCCGCCGGAGACCAGAGGCCTCTGATCTCCGCCTCTCCCATGTGACCGCCCCATCCCAGAAGGGACGCGTCCGTCACGACTGTGTGCTCTGGCTGGGGAAGGGAGAGGGATCTGCCCCTGACCCATTGCCGGTTCGAGAGCCACCACTGCAACTGTTTTGCAGTCCCCTCCGAGATCTGGACGTGATCGGACAGGTTGCCCTGGTGCTGCGCCCACTGGAACTTCAGGTCCCACTGCAGAGCCCGCATATGCCATCTGGCATGATCGACCAGCAGGATGCAGGAGGCCATGAGGCCCAGCAGCCTCAGGGTCATCCGTACCGAAACCCAGGATAGAGGCTGAAAGATCGGAATCATAGCCTGAATATCCCGGACTCGCCGTTCGGGAGGATAGGCCCGAAACTGCGTCGTGTCCAGAACTGCTCCGATGAAAAGGAGCTGTGGAGAAGGAATCAGGTGCGACTTCGGCACATTGATGGAGAACCCCAGCGAGTGCAGGAGTTCGGCCGTAGTCTGGAGGTGGGAGACGACTGCCTGGGACGAGCCCGCCTTCAGCAGCCAGTCGTCGAGGTAGGGGAAGACTGGAACCCCTGCCCGGCGCAGATGAGCTGCGACCACCGCCATCACTTTCGTGAACACCCGAGGGGCACTTGAGGCCAAAGGGGAGCACAATGAATTGAAAATGCTCGAGGCCCACCATGAACCGCAGGTAACGCTGGTGGGCCGGCAGGACGGGGATGTGGAAATATGCGTCCTGCAAGTCCAACGCTACCATCCAGTCTCCAGGGTCGAGGGCAGTCAAGACCTGAGCTAAGGTGAGCATCTTGAACTTCTCCTTCCGGAGGAAGCGATTGACGTTCCGGAGGTCCAAGATAGGACACATGTCCTCCTTGTCCTTTTTGGGCACCAGAAAGTAGTGGGAGTAGCAACCACGTCCTACTTCTGGGGACGGAACGCGCTGAATGGCCCTCTTGGCCAAGAGGGCCGCAACTTCCTTCTGAAGAAGCACCAAGTGATCCCCTGACATGCGGTGGAATTGAGGTGGCATGGCTGGGGGGGGGTGGTCTCGAAGGGGAGGGAGTAGCCCCTTCGGACTATGTCCAAGACCCACATGTCCGAGGTGATGGCACGCCAGTGGTGAAGGTGATGGCGGACCCTGCCCCCTACTGGCGTGCTGTGCACCTGAAAGGAAGGACTAGGAGGGCTTGGAGGCCGCGGACGGGGCGGGGTTGGTGGCCTGACCCGCACGCTGGTTGCCTGACCCGCCACGGCGGGAACCACGTCCCTCGGCCACGCGAAGGCGCTGCTGCGCGGGCCGGTGGCTGGGCAGCGGACGTGACTGGGCGCCCTTCCGTGGCCACGAAAGGGGCGAAAAGCAGACGGTAGCGTAGGGCGTACAGCAGAAAGGCCCAGGGACTTGGCCGTAGCCCGCGAGTCCTTAAAGCGCTCCAGCGCATGTTCTGCTTTGTTTCCAAAAAGACCGACCCCATCAAAGGGCATGTCGATAAGGGTGTTTTGGACATCACCCGAGAAACCAGTGGTTCTCAGCCAGGCGTGACGGCGCAGCGCCACTGTCGTCGCAAGCGATCTGCTTAGCGAGTCGGCGGTATAAAGGCCACATCTAATGGTGTATTTAGCCGCATCTCTTCCGTCCGCAAAGGCGCGGGAAAGCAGTGTCTGCACCTCCTCAGGACACTGGGGAAGAACTTGCGCCACCGAGTCCCACAGAGAGTGGGAATATCGGCCCAAAAGGCAAGCGGTGTTGACGGACCGCAAGCCAGCACTGGAGGAAGAAAAGACCTTCTTCCCAAATTGATCCAGGCGTTTGGATTCCCTATCCGGAGGAGCGGTAGGGAAGGCGGTTTGGGAAGCAGAGGCTTGGACAACCAAGCTCTCAGTAGTGGGGTGTTGGGAGAGGAACAGGGGGTCGCCCGGAGCGGGGCGATGGCGTCGGGCCACGTTCCTATCCACAGGAGCCCCTGTGGCGGGCTTGGACCAGGTGCCCAAAAGAACGTCGGAAAGCGCGTCATTAAATGGCAGCAGTGGCTCCGAGGAGGTAGCCGCCGGCTGAAGCACTTCCGTCAGGAGGTTAGTCCTGACAGCCACAGTAGGCAATTGGAGGTGTAAGGCCCCAGCTGCTCTACGCAACACCGTTGCAAAATTTGCTCCCTCCTCTGTTGCCACGGAAGGAGGAGACAGCATGCCAGAGTCAGGGGAGGTGTCCAGACCGCTGGCATCCCCAAGCTCCTCAGCCCAGTCCTGATCGAACTCACACTGCTGTGTGAGAGGGTCATCCGACCCCTCCCAGTTCTCTTCGTCCTCCTCTGGTTCAAAATAAGGAGGATGGACATGCGGGACCCAAGGTCTCATCGGCGTCGGAGCCGGCGTCGAGCGACGCCGGTCCGGCGCCGTGTCCGGAGAGAACCGGGGAACGACGCCGCCCGGAGCCCCGGACGGCGTCGGGAACGGCACCGGAGAGATCAGCGCCGGTGGAGGTGTCGTCAGGTCAACCGGCGTCGTTCGGGGTTGTGGCAGCACCGGGGCCGAGGCCGGAGCCGAGGCTGGTGTGACAGGCGGCGCCGGGACCGGAGTCGCCGGCGGCGCCGGAGAAACCCCATCAGGGCCCGCGGGGCCCGAAGGCGCACCGGGGGGACCTTGAGGCCCGAAGAGGTGGGCCATGGCCGACAAGAACTCCTGTATCTCGGCCGGAGTCGCCGCCGAACCCGGATAAGGGGGGTAATGCGGCGGCGGCCCCACAGGCACTCCCGGAGCCGCGGGGACGGTGCCGACAGGACCCTCAGCTGAGTCGCGAGACCGGCGAGGGGAAGTCGTCAAGCGATGACGCTTCTTCGACTTCTTATGCTTCGACTTACCGGAGGAGTGCGAAGACTTGGACCCCGACGACCGATGAGGACTCTGCGACCGGCCCCTCGACCTCTCACGTGACCGGGGCTTGGCGTGGCGCGGAGCCGACTGCCGGACCTCGAGTAGCTTTCGAGACCGCTCTCGCAAAGCCTTCGGATGCAAGGCCCGGCAGTCGGGGCACGACTTTGTGTCGTGGTCGCGGCCGAGGCAGTAGAGACATTCCTGATGCGGGTCTGTGATCGACATCATCCGACCACAGGCGTCGCATGGCTTGAAGCCGGGCATCCCTACCGACACCTTCGGAGTCGAGAGACTCGTTAAGAAAAACAGTGAAAAATCACCAAAAAACTTAGTCAAGAAATGACTAGGGCACTGCTCTTCCCGGATCTGCGCTTACTGGCGCGGAAAAAAGAAGAACTGACGTCAGCACGCAGGGGCGGCGTCTAAGTACTACCCGCGACGTCATCCCGCCTACCGACGCACAAGGGTACTGCTACGCAAAAACTTTCCGGATCCAGCCTGACGCCTGGGGATATTCTAAGGTAAGGAATCTGTCACTAACGTGTCTCTTTCAGATGCGCATGTCACTTCCGGTGGGGATGATGCGGAGCCAAAAGACACCACCTACCGGCATGCAGGATCCAGTCTGATGTCTGGGATATTCAAAGGTAAGGAACCTGCAGTTAGAAGTCTATCACATGATGAAGGATATCGAGAATTGTAAGCAGTGAAATAATCTCCACATGCCTGGGATACCATAGGGTAACAAGAGGGAATATGCAAGAACATATGCTGCCCACCCATTTAAACAGTTGTTCCATCATCTTGGTGACTGGGACACAGATCATCAGATACAGTGGGCCCACAGATTTCCCATCTGGAAGCTGAGCAAGGACTGAGCAGCACAGAACTCCTATCAAAGCCTGCGGATTAAAGTTATTTGTCAGGTCTGACTTTTGTCATGAGACAATAGAATGTAGATGGTGCCTTCAGTAGACGATCTCTTCTTTTTAGAAACTTGGAGCAACTGTCTCCTTATTGGAGCTTCCTTCTAATCTGAAGATTTGTTACCATGGTCAGATAGTATACTGCCAGAACCTGGCTAAAGTACAATATTTGCTAAAGCAGTGGGGGAAAGTGGGGGGTTAATATTAAATGATTCCTCACTAATTTCATGCTCTCATGTTTTTAGGCTCCTTGCTCCCTTTCGGGTTGTGGACAGTGCCTATAATTGGCAGTTACAGTCTGGAGAAATTGCTGGCTCCATAAAAAAAATCATGCTTGATTATCTGAAATGTTCTCACTAAGTTCCTTTTGGCTCTCTTAATTTTAACCTCATTATTGTTTGGATTTTGTGGAATAAGTCGGACTGGATTATGGATTTGTCCCTGGGGCAGGATTTGTCTGCACTGTTGAAATCTTCACACAAACTGTAGTATGGGTGTAGGGTTTCAGTCAAGGCATCCAAGTTCTAAAAAACAAGAAATTCAATCGAGGTTGCTGGGGTAAAATGGGTAAAAAAGGAAGTTTCAAACAAGTAAACCTTACATGTCATACATAGGAACATTTTGATTTCTAATGGTAAGTATTCCTTACCATGATAACCAGGATGTGCACATATTTAGCTAGAACATCAATGGTATGCGGTCAGCAGCCAAGCTTAAATATATTGGAGAGGAGCTAAGTAATTTGAGCCCTCATCTTTTGTGTGTGCAGGAGACTCATTTAACTATCAGTGAGTCTGATAAATTGTGTAGCCTTGACAAATCTGGGATATGGTTGATTGTCCATATTGGGAATGGCAACTTACAACTGAGAGATTGCATTATTTGCACACCTAACACCGATGACCCAACAATATTGAATTTTCTTCTTTTGAGTTAAGTTTATGGTCGGACCCAATTCTTATGTGTGGTGACCTTGCAGCCTGGTCTGGACTTGACAGCTCTTAATGAATCTAATCAGTAATGCATGTGGAAATCAAGGTCAGCCTTGAAACAAATTCTTTAGACATGCTCGGATTGATGTTTGGTGAGCGTCCCAGGGGTGGGAATACAAGTTCACTTTTTCTCGTATTAATATGTTTCAATCAATCAATCAGAGTTATATAAAGCGCGACTACTCACCCGTGAGGGTCTCAAGGCGCTGGGTGTGTGGGGGGAGCGGGGGTCTTGGTCTGCAGTTCAGTCGAAGAGCCAGGTCTTGAGCTCCTTCCTGAATTGCGGCAGCGATGGTGATTGCCTGAGGTGCAGAGGCAGGGAGTTCCAGGTTTTTGCAGCAAGGTAGGAGAAGGATCTTCCTCCAGCTGTGGTCTTGCAGATCCGCAGGACGGTGACCAGGACCACTTGGGCAGAGCTGAGATGTCTGGTGGGAGTGTAGAAGGAGAGGCGGTGGTTGAGGTACACAGGTCCGGCACTGTGGAGGGCTTTGTAGGCTTTGTTTTCGAAAGTCATAGTATTATACCTGCCTTGGTTATTAAAGCAAATCCAAGGACTGTGCCTGACCAAAACACCCTGTCACTATATGTTAAGGCAAGTAATTTTCATTCAGCCGCAGCTCTACATTGATGGACCATCGATCGCAAACTGTTGATAGACTGATTGGCTTTGTGGGCCCACGCATAAGTGAATTTATTAGTATTAATAGAGGTTCAGCAAAGCCAACAATTGTCTGGGATCCCCTAAAAGCATTTGTTTGCGGTCAGACTTTGAGCTACGCTATACAAAAGGTATGGCAGAGGGTGGCTGAGGTCCAGATGCGGGACAAACTTCTTTCACTCGAAGTTGAATATTCCCAAAGTGGCAGGAAGCATTATCCTCCGGATAGGATATCTGAAATATTCAGACAGTTGACCTTGCTGGGAATGAGACTAAAGAAGAAGATTTGGGACAGGGCTAGCTTAAAGTACTAGATGAAATGGCTGTCTTGTTTCGAAAATAGTGAGAATATGGGTCATCTAATAGCCTTTCAGATAAGGGACAGAAAAAACAATAGCTCAATATCGGGCATTAGACGCAACAGCGAAGACTGTAACAGGGTGCTCCGACATCCTATCTACTTTCCATCATTTCTATTCTACTCTTTATGATGATGATGATGATAGCATGGTTTCTCAAAATATGGATCACAGTTATCTTAGTGCAGTTAGCCCTAACCAATTGATAGCACAGCAGCAGGAATGGTTAGATCCACCAATCACAGAGGACAAGATAGAAAAAGCCATTTCTCAGTTAGCCACTGGAAAAGAGGCAGGTCTTGATTCCATCCCTATTAAATTCCACAGAAGGTTTTTGAAATTAATTACTGCGCTGTTGCTTGAACCTGTCAATTCCCCTACTTTCTTGAGGTCAGTGTCACCCTCCTGGGCGGAAACTTATATTGTGGTATTTCTAAAGAAAGATAAGGACCCTCTCAACTGTGATTCATAATGGATCCTTCCTCTAGTAAATTGTATTTCAAAAATGTATACTCGTATATTATCTAAACAATTAACTACGGTTACTTCGTTCACCGACTCAATGCTGCATGGATTTATCCCCCAAGCAACGCCAATTCTCACTTTAATATAGTTATATCCGCACTTGATGTTGCATGTGAACAGAAAAGGCCCGCAAGGATGATCCTGTGGATACTGAAAAGGCATTTGACAGGATATCCAGGCGGTACTTATGGTCTGTGATGCTAATAATGGGCTTTTGTTCATGTTTTAGAATACGGACCAAGGCACACTATTCTTTTCTCTCTGCTAGTGTTGTTTGTGTAGTAGGCCATTCTGTAGCTATACATATCAGTTGTGGTACAAGGCAGGGTTGCCCCTTTTTGACCCAGTTATTTGCTCTCCATTTAGACCCATTCATTTACATGTTAAACTCATAAGCGTTATTTCTGCCGTTACAGTTGTATAAATGGGAAGTTAAGCTTTTATCTTACGCGGATGACATAGAGATACTAATATCTTCTCCAATTGAAGCACTCCCAGCAATTGAACATGCAGCTCTCCAATTAAAGCACTCCCAGCAATTGAACATGCAGCTCTGAAATTCAAACAAGTTTCAGGATATAAATTAAATATTGAGAAGACTGAGGTCTTAGCAAATGTCTTTCTAGAAAGCTATAGATGTTCGGTATGTTGCATCAGTCAGATACCTAAGGGTTCATATCGCCCTTAATATGGAAACTGTCATTTCTCTCAACTATGATACTCTATACTTGGATTCTCTTTCCACATTTAGAAAGCAAGATAGACTATATTTGGGCCTAATAGGCAGATGTAACGTCATTAAAATGGTCATCTTGCTTTGTTATCTCTACCAATTTAGGTCTATTCCTTTGTTTCTTTGCAAGAGTTTTTTTTTAAAAGGTTGAAGCCGGTTGGCAGAGATTTATCTGGCAATATAAGAAACCTCGCTGTGCCATACGCTACTTATAGCTTCACTGTAGTGAGATAGGCATTGGCCAACTGTAACATTGGTTTTGGTTTTATTGTATTTCCGCATTTATTTTTAGACTCACTGCAGTGGTAGGTCCATGCAAATAGCAATAATTTAGGTTATGTTGTGTAGCACCAAGAATTATAAATATTTATAACATAAGATAAAGTAGCATTCTAGCATGCAGCACCAAGAGGACACATAAGACTATAAGCCCAACAGGCGGAGAAACCATAGAGCCTCGATCGAAATCAGACTCAAAAATTGGAATCATATCCCAAATATGGAAAATCCTCTGAAATGGAGGTTGTATCCAAACACCATGCTGATAAAGGACAACCTTAGAGCAAGGATGAGGTGGGACTTCTGAAATCTGACAGAGAAGCAAAGGTCATGATGAAAAGTGATGGTGTGCTACAGATAGCATGTGACCAGCGTAGAGGACTATGCCTTCACCATACAACCATCAAAATATGGAAATACATGGACTCTCAATCTCCTACTACATCTAGCACCTTCATAAAACATGCAGACCAGTTGTAAAACCAAATGTAGCCCCATGAATTTTTAGTGCTAAGACCCCACCGTGAAGTGGAGGTAAAGGCTGCAGGCAGAAGGCATTAGCAGATGGGAATAGATGTTGTGGAAGTCCAGGGACACCATCTAAGCCTTCGCATTGAGAATTGGAAGGACAGCAAGGCCAGCAATTTGAATGTGTCCTGTTGATAAAAAGTTTCAAAAAGGAGAGGCACAAAATGGTTTTGAGGCTCCCCTCCTGCTTGGGAACCAAGAAGTAAAAAGAAGTAAAATAGCTTGCCCCTCTCTTCAAAGGGCATTGTTACTATGGCCCTTTTAGCAACAAGGTGACATACTCCCTCTACACGATTGAGGCAAGTATCATACAGCAGTTCCTTGCAAAAGAGGGGGGGAGGATGTTGGGTGTACAAGACAGAAAGGAAAGAGCATAGTCCATGCAGATAAGCTGCAGCACCATGAGGTTCGTCATGATTGCCTCACAACTGGTGAAGAAATGAAAGACACCACCAAAAGCTGGTGATGGTGGGAGGAGAAATTAAAGTGGTTTTGAAAAAACAGATCTGGCAGAAGTGGTAGACTGGTGTTGCTGCTTCAGTGGGCTTCATTTAGGTCCGCCTCTTCCACCAATATACTGATAGAACTGCAGTGGGATCTGTACTGGCTGGGAAGGTTGCCATTGCTTGAAGGGATGGTCCATGAAGAACCCCAGAAAACTATGGTATTGCTGGTAGAACTGTTTAAAAGAGGACACAAGGCCCAGTAAATTGTTCTTGAATTGTTCAAGGGAGAAGTAAGCCTTCTCAGCATTAAAGAGCATGCTCATTTGTGCCACCTGGACATCTCCAAGCAACTCTTTGGAAACCATCCAAGAATGCCTGCAGAGAGACTGCCAAAGCCATGGATACGTCCATAACGTCAGAAGAATCCAGGCTGCATTTTATAATTTGTCCCTCACCAACTCAAAGATTGGCATTTTCATGAATGATTACTCTGGCTATCTCTGCTAATCCCCACAATTCATGGGATATACCTATCCAAGAAGCATGTGGCGCTTGCTGAGGCATGACCAGTGCCAGTATGCCTGACATGAATACTGTTGGCTCATAGGGACAGGTTGTTTGGAGTGCCAGTGTGGACGATCAGTGAGGGCGTCTGAAGTTTAGCTCTATAGATGATGTTTGAATCTCCAAGCCTCTGGAGCAGAGTGCATCTATAAGATCTTTGAATAGTAAGGTGTGGGCCTGTGACGCTGTGTTATCTGCCTGTGAACTACTGGGCCAAAAAAGGGTCTCTCTCAAGGTAGTTAATCCAGATTTTAATAACTCTTCGTTCAGTAGCACAAGAGGTTCCAGGACCACAGAAGATGGCTGGTGGGTAATCAGTCAAAACGTTGGATTTAGACTATGCAGTCAGTAGGGTCAACTCATGTGTTTTCCTGGTCTGGCACAGTACAGAAATAAATGAATATACTTCCTCACAGGAAGGACATGAACATTATGAAATCTTTCCATTTGTAGATGTATCAAGACAATTAGCATTTTGGAGGTGTAGGTGAAGTCCAGCATTCCTCTGAAAGAGGGAAGAGGTTGCTTCGTGCATCCATAATCTCGGTTAGGCATGTCTAAGGCACAAGCATCTGAGTGAAATAACTCTTCCATTCAAGTGAGCAGAGGTGCAGGAACATCAAAATACTGTGGGGATGTTTAGGGCCTGGAATAAAGTAAAGATTCTGAAGCTGACGGATGTTCTTGGTACTACTTTGCCTAGTCTGTTGGGATAAGTTAATAAAGATGCTTTAGTAATCTATCAATGGTTACAGGCGGCAGCGGATCAGCTGGTCCCAGTAAAGATTTGCAGTAAACAAAGGCGAGCGACATTGAATCTATGGTTCTCTGCCACACTTGCTGTGGAGAAAAACGTTTGTAAAAAACTGGAAAGGGTACGGTGGAGAAATTAGTCCATAATTGATGAGTTATAAGGAGGCATTAAAGAAATACCATAGCAATTTAAAACAAGCTCAGAGTAGTTATCCCACTATGAAAGGGACTGAGGCCAATAATAAGCTAAGGGTGATATTTAAGATTGTTTCGAACTTTTTGTACAGTAAAGTGACTGCTCCTACTATTAAAGCCAGTGCAGATCTATGCACCAAGCCTGGGGATTTTTTTGGGTGCCTTTAAAGGAACAGACGTTGTCACCGGCTTGGGAACGTCTGCAATTTAAGTTAATTAATCATGAAGGAGTTAAAAACTGTTATATTGAGTTTTAGATGCATCCGATGGATGCGTGCCTGCCTTTCATCTTGGTGCAGGTGATGGATATTATTAATCCTGTAATTGCCAAACCTTTCAATACTTTGTTGCAGATGGGACAAGTTTCAATTATTTGGAAACAGGCAAAAGTTGCTCCTCTTTTGAAAAAAACAACAACTGATTGGTCAGTGCTATTGAATTTTAGACCTATTTCATTGCTGCATGTGGCTCATAAAATCCTGGAAAAACATGTCAACGCACAGCCTTTAGAGTTTTTAAAGACACAAAAGCTTTACATCCCTCACAATCAGGCTTTTGTCCTCGACCCAGCACATATATGGTGCTGTTGGAAGTTACGGATTCCATTAATTTAATCTTGGATCAGGGCCGTAATGCTGCTTTAATTTTATTGGATCTCTCTGTGGCACTCGATACTGTCTCCCAAGCCATCCTCCTACAACGCTCGTCGGATTTTAGGGTGGGTGGTGTGGCTTGGAAATGGATCAGTTCCTTTTTGTACCAAAGAGAGCAGTTAGTTTGGATGCCCCCCTACGCTTCTGATGTGAAGATTCTTAAACAGGGTGTACCTCAAGGATCCTGAATGAGTCCAACACTGTTTAATATATATAGGTCCCCTCTTGCTGCTTTGGGGGAGTATTTTGGCATTAAGATCATTTCCTTTGCCGACGATAATCAGCTTCTTTTCTCATATAATATTGGCTCCCCCACAGCAAAGGAAGCTTTCTCGTAGGATCTGTATGGGAGCAGTGATGAACTAGATGAGAACTAATAATCTGAAATGTAATCCAGAGAAAACAGAAGTTCTGTAATTTGGCCCTGCTGGTTGAGAGGGGAGTTGGCCAAGGGAAATTCCCTCGCCTCCTCCTCCAGCAGTTGTGGCCAGGAACCTGGGCATTCAATTTGATTGCCAACTTTCTTTTAAGACTCGGGTATCTTCGGTGGTTAGAGCTTGCTTTGGGATTATGCAAGCTTTAAAAAAAAAAAATGATATCTACTTTCATAGGAGTCTCTGAGATCCGCAGTTCATGCCTTGGTCAGTTGTCGACTGGATTAAGCCAATGTGCTTTACCTTGGCCTTCCTGATTATGTCCTCAAGAGCTTGCAAGTTGTGCAGAATATGACAGCTCGCCTTCTATTTAAACTGTCACAGTGTGCCTTTATTTGCTCCTATCTAGTGGAGTTGCACTGTTTGCCATGAAGAAAGAGAAATTTGTTTAAGTCTCTCGTTTTAGCCCATCAGGCTTTCTATGGGACGGGCCCACAGTATCTTTCTGAAAGGATGCAGCAATACCGTATCTTTCTGATAGGATGCGGCCACACTGTTCATCAAAAGCTCTTTGTTCTACTGATGCCCGTTTAATGGCTGTTGCTCGCTTTAAGCGGTGTACGAGAGTTGGGTCCTCTTTTACTGTTTTGGCGGCGCAGGCCTAAAATCGCCTACCATTTAAGTTCAGGGACACCCAGAATTAATTGTGTTTTCGGAAAATGTTAAAACTGATCAAGCAATGTGGGATCTCTACTAGTCTGTTTAGCGCCGGGACACACTCTGAGTAGCTGTGTATTTTATAAGCTGGGTCATTTATTCATTCATTTATTTCGACTCTAGGGAGAGGCACTGCGAGGGGCTGGTCCTTGAAGGAAGCTCAAACTATTTTTCTAGCCACTTAAACAATCTCTGTTGACTTCAATGACTGAGTTGGCCCTGAGAATGCTTTAGAAGGCAGCATCGGAGACAACATCGTGAACAACATCGTGGACAAACATGCTACGCCTTAGTGGGCAAATGCTCCCTCAAAATCAGCACTGATGCTGAAGCCTGTGAAGGTGCACAGTCAGGTGATGTTGGGTCGAAATTGCCAAACCAGCAGGCTTAAGCCAACCTTTGAGGATTAGCCCAGATGGATTTGAGGCAGTCCTGAAGATATCCAACATAGCTTGCTAGAAAGCCTTGATCTGGAAGAGGTGTGCAGATGGAGCTAGAAACTGCAGTTTAAGTTTTATTTGTGGTCAGTGATCCAAAGATGATGTGGAAGAGACCCTGTGTTGGGTAACAGCATCAGCGAATCTCTGAAAGTTCCCAGGAGTGGGAAATTTTCATTGAGGACAAAAGGACTTCTCCTTCCTGTAGTAGTTTTTGTATTTTTTTTTCCTCTGTGAAGAACCCTCAGAATATTGCTATCTGTCAGAAGACTTACCTGAAGGAGGAGAGAAGCACAGTTAGGGGTGTTCTTAAGTTCTTGTTACCCATTCAACCTGGTCTCCCACTCCCTGATGGCCGTTGGTGCTTGAAGATGCAGGATTTGCAGACCATGGGGTTGTGGTCTGGCCCAGACATCACATACAGATGTTGTCGGGATGCACAAAATTTCAACATGGTTTAAACTCCGAGACCCTAGAAGGTAACACAATTAGACCTAGTTACTGCAGAAAATCGCAAAGATGGTACCACATATAGTCTGATCTCAGGGGAATGGGGCTCCGATCGGAGTCGTATGGCTTCACCTAGTGGAGCTGGAGAACTATTGCTGCTGGGAAACCTTTTCCAGATCCAGTTTGGCAACAAGAGGACATTCATAAAGTGAGGAATCAAAACAAAAAAGGTCAGCTCTGGAAAATGCTCAGATGTTCAAGGTGGCCGAGGAATTAGTTAGTTCCTGGGTACCTTCCACCCTGGGAGCACCGCAGGGCATGTGAAAAGTCAAGGAATCTATCAAACCAAGCTTTCTTGAGAAGGTCAGGTGAGGAAGGCAGTCTCCAATGACAGTTGCAGTATCTTGCATCAGCAAGGTAGGACACAAAGGGGGAGTTCGAGCAGAGGGAGCAATGTCTTCACTTGACACCGAAATCCAAGGAAAAAGGAAAACAAGTGTCCTATTTCGCAACAATAGATTTGGTTTTCGCCAAGCTTACAACAAAAAAGCATCAGGGTTTTTCTGTCATGCCACCCAAGTCAGGCTGAGAGTCATGTAGGAGTCATTTTGTAGACTGGATGAACAAGTTACTTACCTTCGGTAACACTTTTTCTGGTTGATGCAATATCTGGCTGTGGATTCCTCACCTTTTGAGTTGAATCCCTGCGCCAGCATTCTACTGAAGCTTTTTTCATAGCTCTGCACCGTCGACGAGGACGTCACAATAGTACAGCTCCGCTCGCGACTCCAAATGACGTCATCGGAGCCATAAGAAGACCTCGCCTGCGTGCTGACGTCAGTTCCACCCATTTTTTCCGTGCCTTCGAGGCGAACGGGTGAACCACAACATTTCGCAAGTATACATAGTATATAATATATGCACAAATATAAACAGTATATATTTCCAAAAAGAAAGGAAACTGGAAATACTAGACATTTCCTAGCAACAAGCTACATATCATTTCAAATGACAATAAAACACCTGCAATGTTATACTCAAAATTCTTTTCGGTATAGGAAGGCAGACAACGGGGAGGCGGGAGGGTCAGTGAGGAATCCACAGGCAGATACTGTATCCACCACAAAAAGCATTACCGAAGGTAAGTAATTTGATCTTCTGATGGATACATCTGCCTGTGGATTCCTCACCTTTGAATTGAATCCCAAAGCAGTCCCACTCCCGGTGGAGGGTGTCCGTCTACCTATACCGCAAAAACCTGCAGTACAGAATGTGCAAAATGGCTGTCCCTCCTCACCTTCGAAACCAAGCAGTAATGCTTCGCAAAGGGGTGGAGGGAGGCCCAAGTTGCCGCCTTGCAGATGTCTACAACAGGGACACCTCTAGCCAAAGCCGAAGAAGAAGACTTAGCTCTAGTGGAATGAGCTCTAATACCTCCAGGCAGCTCCTTCTTGGTCAAGGCGTAGCAGATCTTGATGCACAAGATGATCCACCTGCAGAATGTTCGCTTGTGGACAGCTTTGCCCTTCATTCTTCCCACATAACCAATGGTTATGTCCATGTAGAAGCTGACCGCCCTCTTAGGGTCCAGGCGGTGAAGTCTCTCCTCCTCCTTGGAAGGGTGAGGGGGGAGGATAGAAAGTAGGTAGGGTGATTGACTGTCCTAGATAGAAAGATGGCCACACTTGATCTCTTGAAGATTAACAAGGCCCCCACCCACTCAGCGGGGCACACTTTAGATCTTATCTTAACCAATTCCCCTAACATTATCTGTGGGGAAACTCGTCCATTGACTTGGTCAGACCATTCTTTGGTGGATTTCCAAATCATGAGTCCTAGAAATCACTAAACCTCTAAATCCCACGCCACGCGCTGGTACAGGCCATGGCATAAACTTAAACCTGGCCAATTCCAGACTCTTTTCTGCTCCTGGAACACTGACACGAATAGTGTAGAAGAACAACTAGCTCATTTTAATTCCATCTTACAATCCACTGTAGATCACGTAGCGCCGCTGAAACAGCAGACCCACCCTATCAAACATTCTCTTACCAGTTGGTATTCCCCTCTCCTCCGGACTAAAAAGAGCCAATGTAAGAAATTGGAACGGAAATGGCGACACTCACACAATGCACAGGACAAAGAGAGATTCAAAGCCGCACTGTCTTCCTATCATAAATATTTAAAGTCTGCACGTAAATTGCACATTGCAAATCAACTAGAGCAGGCAGGGAACAACTCAAGGACCCTATATCAAATCCTGAAGACCTTCACTAACCCCAAGGCATGCGACACTGCAGAGGATCCCTCTCAATCGCTGTGTGACAATATAGCGTCCTTTTTAACCCAGAAAATTGACGCTATTTACCATAAATTTATCACAGCCAGTGGAATTTCTAATAATGCCCCTACAGAACGCCCAGTAACCTCTGTCAATACCGCGCATTTGCACTTTTTTCCTTTACTTACCCCGGAAGAGGTAGAATCTCTTCTAACTAAAGTTAAATCTGGGTCCCCCTTAGATGTAATCCCAGCAAAGATCACCTCCCGACTAGCTAAACAGCTAGCCACACCTATTTGCACCATCCTCAACAGCTCTTTGAGGGTTGGCAAACTCCCTCCCGAATGGAAAGCAGCACAAGTTGTTCCCATCCGAAAAAACCTTAAGGTTCCCACAACCGAGCTGTCTAATTATCGTCCCATTTCTCTGCTCCCCCTTCAGAGTAAGCTTCTCGAAAAACACATAAACGGGTACTTGTCTGATTTTGTTGAAACCTCGCATTGCCTGGATGTCTTCCAGTCAGGTTTCCGGGCCAAGCACAGTACCGAGTCCGCCCTGATTGAGGAAACTGATAACATCAGAATGGCACTGGACAATGGTCAGGCAGCACTTTTAGTGCTGCTTGACCTATCAGCGGCGTTTGACACCATCTCGCACCAAATCCTACTGGAGAGACTTCAGGACATCGGGGTTAAAGGGGTTGCACTGAAATGGTTGACAGACTTTCTAACAGACAGAACCCAGACAGTCACATTGGGCACTTTTAGATCTAAGACCACCAAAGTTACCAAGGGAGTGCCGCAGGGCTCCTGTCTGAGCCCTACCCTTTTTAACATCTATGTTACTCCCTTGGCTAAACTAATGAGGACCCTAGGGTTCAGTCCCATCTCTTACGCGGACGACACCCAGCTCCTACTCACCTTTGATAAATCCAGTCCTAACATACAACTCATCTTCTCAGAGGGCATGAAGACCATTGCCTCCTGGATGAGGGCCAACTTCCTTCAATTGAATGCCGAGAAATCGGAGATTATGTTGTTTGGAGGTGCAGCAATAAGCTGGATACCCAGTTGGTGGCCGGAGGAACTGGGCACGGCTCCCACCCCGAAAGCAGTGGTCAAGAATCTGGGAATCCGTATTGACCGGAAATTTACGCTCGAAGCACATGCCACCACCACCACAGGTACCAGCTTTCACATACTCAGCCTCCTTAGAAGAGTATTTCCTCTGCTACCACGCTCCACGCGAAAAACACTGATGCAGGCTCTAGTGTTAAGCCGTTTGGACTACTGCAATGCACTGTTGGCTTCGGCCAACGAGGCTTCCTTGAACAAGTTACAAGTAGTCCAGAATACGGCATCCTGACTAGTAGCAAGTGCCCCTCCCAGAACGGCCCCTATACCGTTACTTAACAAACTTCATTGGCTCCCTGTGAGAAAACGGGTGAAGTTCAAGATCTGCTGCACTGTTTTTAAAGCCCTCAATGGCCTGGGGCCTTCCTACCTGTCTGACAAATTGTTAAAGTATACTCCCTCTCGGCCCCTTCGATCAGGATCTAAGCTACTCCTCTGCACCCTGAGAATTAAAAAAGCTCGCATGGGTGGCAAGTCATTTACTTACCTTGCCCCGACTTTCTGGAACGAACTTCCCCGCCAACTACGCGATTGCCAAAGCCCTCCACATTTCAGGAAGCTGCTAAAAACCCATCTTTTCTGAGGCTCACTCGTTTGGCTGTAGCATGCTGCCCCAGCGCGGAGATACCCCTGATGGGGTGATTCGGGCGCTATATAAATCAATAAATATCAAATATCAAAGGAGTAACCACCTTAGGCAGGAAAGCAGCTCTGGTCCTGAGAACCACCTTATCTGCATAAATGGTTCTAAAAGGAGGTTTATAACTAAGAGCCTGAAGCCCACTTACCCTCCTGGCAGAGGTAATAGCAATGAGACAAATTGTTTTGAATGTAAGAAGCCTCAACTGACAACTATGAAGAGGCTCAAAAGTCGACCCCATCAGGAAAGTAAGAACCAAATTTAAATCCCACTGAGATATAATAAAGGGAGAGGGAGGGAATCTATTAGTGAGGCCCTTAATGAACCTCATGACTATGGGAGACTTAAACAACGATGGTTGGTCTAGCAAACAAAGGAAGGCTGATAAAGCCGACAAGTAGCCCTTAAAATTTGCAACAGCAGAACCCTGCTGGGCCAAGGAAAGGGAAAAGCTAACATCATCAGACAAATGAGCCTTCAAGGGATCAATAGAACTCTCTCCACACCACTTAACAAACCTGGCCCATCTACAGGAATAGACAGATTTGGTAGAGTGTCTTCTGGCCAATAACATAACAACCACCACATCTGGCGGGAGAGAGAAGGATCTCAGGTTGCCCTGTTCAAACTCCAGGCATGAAGGTGCAGGTTCTGGAGGTGCGGGTGTAGAACCTGCCCCTGCGACTGCGAGAGGAGGTCTGCCCTGAGAAGGAGACGGAGCGGAGGGTGCCATGAGAGGTGAAGGAGGTCTGTATACCACACCCTTCTTGGCCAATCCGGAGCAACCAATATGACTTGGGCCCGGCTTTGCGAATCTTCCTCAGAACTCGAGGAACCAAGGGTATGGGGGGAAACGTGTAAAGGAGTTGCGAGACCCAATCCAACTGAAACAAGTCCAACGCTCCCCGCATCGGATACTGAAGACTGCAGAACGACGGGCAGTGTGCGTTCTCGTGAGTGGCAAAAAGGTCCAACCGAGGAAATCCCCACATCTTGAAGACGTGATGGACCACCTCCGGATGGAGCCACCACTCGTGATCGGCCAAGAATTGCTGACTGAGGCTGTCTGCACGTACATTCAGCACTCCAGCCAGATGATTTGCAACCACACAAATCTGATGGTCCTGAGCCCAGGACCAGAGTCGCAGAGCCTCTCTGCAGAGACGATACGACCATATTCTTCCCTGTTTATGTACCACATCGCTGTGGTGTTGTCCGTCAGGACCAGAACCGACTGACCGAAAAGGGAGGGAAGAAAGGCCTTGAGAGCCAAACGTATTGCCCGCAATTCCAGAAGATTGATGTGAAGCAATCTCTCCTCCGGAGACCAAAGACCCTTCATATCCAGATCTCCCAGATGAGCACCCCACCCTAGAGTGGAGGCCTCCGTTATCACTGTGGCTACCGGAGTTGGAGGTTGAAAGGGCTTCCCTTGAGACAAGTTGCCTGAAACACTCCACCATAACAGGTCCGCTGCAGTGTCTCTGGAGATTCTGACCACCTCCCCGAGATCTCAGTTGTGTTGAAACCACTGCCTGCAGAGGCACCACTGTAGTGCCATCATGTGCCAGCGTGCATGGTTGACCAACAGTATGCAGGAAGTGAACAGACCAAGCAGGCGTAAGACCTTCAGGACTGGAACAGCCGCTCATTTTAAAAACATTGGGATCATAGTCTGAATGTCTAAAATCCTCTGAGGACGCGGGAAAGCATGACTCACAGTAGTATCCAGAACTGCCCCCATGAACAGGTTGGCTGAGAGGGCACCAGGTGAGATTTGGTTACATTTATCGAAAAATCCAAGTGGAACAACAGCCGAGCTGTTATCTGCAGATGATGCAGCAATATCTCTGGCGACTTTGCTTTGAGCAGCCAGTCGTCCAGATAGGGGAATACAGGAATCCCCGACCTTCTGAGATGAGCTGCTACCACCGCCATCACCTTTGTGAAGAACCGAGGTGCTGAAGTAAGGCCGAATGTGAGGACCGCAAACTGGTAGTGCTGAGACCCTACCGTAAAACGAAGATACTTGCGATGCGACTTCAGGATGGGAATGTGAAAATACGCATCTTGTAAATCGATCAACACCATCCAGTCTTCCTGCTGCAGCGCCAGAAGAACCTGAGCTAGGGTCAACATGTTGAACTTCTCCTGTTTGAGGTAAAAATTCAGGATCCTGAGGTCCAGGATCAGTCTCAATCGCCCGTCCTTTTTGGGGATCAGGAAATACCGTGAGTAGCATCCTTGACCCCTTTCCTGCTCCGGAACCACCTCTATTGCCCTTTCTGTAACAAGGACAGGACCTCTTGCTGCGAACGCAACAGATGGTCCTCCGAACACCAGCCCTGGCGAGGAGGGTAAGGAGGGGAAAACTCCTGGAAAGGAAGGGCATACCCATTTTCTGCAAGATTCATAACAAAGATTTGATGTAACAGATTTCCAATTTTGTAGAAAATGGGACACCCGACCTCGTACGGGTCCAACATGCTCCATGATGGGGGATCTGACCCAGTTGGGGGGGGGACAGGAGAAGAGGTAGAGGAAGAAGAGACCTGTTGGCGAGCGGCCCCCCTGCAGACGACCTCTTCCCTTCCCACTGTATGACTTATACAGTGGGTTATGCAGCTGCTGCTGCTGTTGCTGCTGCTGACGGCCTCGAAATGGAGCAGCTTTCCCAAATCCACAAAATCTCCTGTAACCAAAACCCCTAGCAGTAGCCCAGCTATCCTTAAAACGTTGCTGAGCTGAGTCCGCCTTTGTCCCAAAGAGCCTGGAGCCATCAAAGGGAAGATCCAGCAGCGTAGCTTGAACATCCGGAGAAAACCCAGTTCCTCTTAACCAGACGTGCCTACTGGTTGCCACTGAAGAGCACATCACCCTGGCGACTGAGTCCGCCGTATCAAGACCCAACTGGATCACCTGACGGGCCGCTGCTTGCGTATCAGTCAAAACCCCCATAAAGTGACCTCGAACATCCTCAGGCAGTTTAGAAGCCACCTCCTTGGCTGTGTCCATCAAAGAATGGATATACCGACCTAACAGGCATATGGCATTAGTAGATTTCTAAGCCATGCTTGCCGAAGAGTACACCTTCTTAGCCGACTGTTCCAGCTTTTTGGGATCCCTATCCCCCGGGGTGGAGGGGAAGGAACCTGCTGACTGTTTGGAAGAACATGAAGCTTGAACCACCAAACTTTCAGGTGACGGATGAGAGGTTAAAAATGCTGGATCTCCAGGTGCAGCCTTATGTCTTGTCACTGCTCTGGAAACTGCCGGGGCAGTCATTGGCGTCTGCCACACCTCTAAAATCGGCTCAGTCAGAGCTTCATTGAATGGGAGCAACGGCTCTATCACTGAAGGAGAGTGCAACACCTCAGTCAGAATGTTAGACCTGACTTCCGCAGAGGGCAACTGCAGATCCAGAAGGTCAGCAGCCTTCCTTATAACTGTGTGATATGGAGCCACTTCCTGAGAAGGCATAGCCTTGGGAGACGAGAGGTCCCACTCTGGAGAAGTGTCCAATCCACTGGCCTCCTGAAGACCTTCAAAGTCATCCACAGACTCAAGAATTTCACCTTCCTCAGTCTGCTCCTGCTGCTCCTGGAAATCCTCCTCTTCCAGAAGCCTTTGAGCCTCCGTCCTGGATTGCATCTTTGGAATCGGCGTCAGACGGGGCGTTGGTGACATCGGAGCCGGCGTCGACGAAGGTCCCTCAGTAGCGGTCAGCAGTGCCGCACGAAGTCGAGAAGGCGCCAGCCCAGACCCCCGACGGCGCCGGAGACAAGTCCATCCCTCCTGAGACGGGATCGGTGTCGAGAACCTCGGCGTCGGTAGAGGCCTTGACGGAGTCATCAGCATAAAAGGCATGAACGGTGCCTTGGCATAATGCTGGGGGATGCCAAAATTATATGAAAGCGGTCCCATGGGGCCAGCCAGCGTGCCGGATGGGTTAGCCGCCCTGGCAAACATGGCAAACATCACATTAAGAAAATTCGATGGATCTGCACCTGGAGCCGGAAAAGGTGGGTACGGATCCGGAGGCGCCTGTTCTGGAACCGCTTGAGGCCGTAAGGCAGGTTCTGGCTGTGGCGCCGGAGACTCCGGAGCCGGAATCGGTGAAGCCAGAGGTGCAGGAGAATGCACCGGAGTCACCTGCGGAAAAAGAGAAGGGGAAGGCGAGATGTCATCTTTCCTATGACGCCGCAGGACTGGGGGCCGAACTTGATGACTTGTCCTTCGAAGAACGACGCTTGGACCCATGACGTCGCTTCTTCTTGTGTTTTTGGATGACCTCGAGGTGTGCGGGGTCGGCAACTTCGACCTCGATTTGGTCCTCTTCCGGCCTCTCTTCTGCTTCTTCGCCCGGGCCATAAATAACTTTGCCTCTCTTTCCTTTAGAGCCTTCGTATTCATCCGACGACACGACGAGCATCCCTCAACGTCATGATCCGACGACAGGCACCAAAGGCAATCTTCATGGGGGTCCGTGATGGACACATGACCCCCACATTCTTTACAAGGTATGAACCCTGACTTTTTCTGCATAGCCATCGCACTGCTACAAATACAGATCGTACTGTAACAATGTTAACCTACAAAAAAAAGGAGACTCCTAGAAAAAACGTTACGTGTCGACGGCGCGGAAAAAATGGAACTGACGTCAGCACACCGACGAGATCTTCTCATGGCTCCAATGACGTCATTCGGAGTCGCGAGCAGAGCCGTGCCTTTGTGATGTCCTCGTCGACGTGGGAGAGCTATGAAAAAAGCTTCAGTGGAATGCTGGCACAGGGGTAATTCAATTCAAAAGGTGAGAAATCCACAGGCAGGTGTATCCATCAGAAATGCTTCTTTAAAACACATTTATATCATTATTTAGCATATTACACATAAAAGGCATGACAAAGTGCCGAAGGGATGAGGAAAGTCAGTACGAAAAAAGGCAACCTTGTCACATACTAGACCTTGTGTATGTGGCTTTTATGCAAATCAGTGAAAAGAATTTATTTTTGAATTATTTTGACAGCTATATTGCAGCCTCTGAAGAGTGCTTAACATAATATAAATATCAGACATATGTTGTAGTGTGCACAGTTGCTGCAGTTGGCAGGGTCAGCAAAAGGAGAGCACGGTTAGAGAGATGGGCAATTCTGGCTAAAAGTACATAAATATTAGTTAGTGCAAAGCTAATGGTGAAGCACAGATGGCTCTAACCAGGTTATGGACTTCCTCGCGCCTGAGCGCGGGAGGAAGGACACAGCAGCGGCGGCCATATTGCATTAGAACCTCTGCAGAGGTCAGAGAGCTCTTCGCCGAGTCTCAGAAGAATGCTCGGGCCGCTTCCATGGGCATTTAACGCATGCCTTGAAGGTCACTGGAAAGGAGACGCGTGCATTTCTCTAAAATAAGGTCATATTTTGCAGCCAGATGTCAAAGCATTTCAGCTTAATGCTTATTCGGGAAAAGGCATCAGAAAGAAATCATGTATAATCTTCATTTGGAACTGCGTGACAATTAACAAAATAGATATTGCATACGCGATTTTAGAATCACAAATTACGATCGCCAGCTACAGATTATTAGCTGGGTCACTCTCTAAAGCCACAGACGAAATTAAGCTGCATAGATTATTCTCAAGAGAGACAGTAAAAATGCGGTGCTATTGAACTATTAGAAGGAACCCTCTGGGCAGGAGTTTAGCATAGACCGTCTGCCGGGATATTAATGGGCGCCAAGATACGCATAGGAAACCTCATAACAAAGCAATACAAGCCTCAGCGGAAAGGAGAGGAACTTGAGGAGTGCCTGGCAAGTCTTTCTTCCATAACATGTCCCCGTCTTTCTGGGGCCTCATATGACTCATTTCTGTTACTAATACAAACTGCTAAACACTTTAATATTAAGCTTGTGCAAACGCAGTGTTCACCTAGATAGTTTGCCGAGCTCTGTTCTCCACTTTCAAGTACAGTTTCTTCATATGCCAGGGATTTTAAGATTGGAATTAACAAGACCGAATCAGTTTTATGAAAGCTGCAGGCTTTCTCTGTACTGCAAAAAAACAGCTGGAGTTGTCATTAAACCTATGCAAAGTCATATATTTCCATTACCAAGATATTACCCTGAACTAAAAACAAAAAAAAAAATCAAACCAAGCTAAAAAGCAGTCCTTACACATCCAAAACAAAGCCAAATAACCCGTACAACACGAAAAGCAGACACTTTCATGAATCCCAAAATACATAACCTCTTCACATAACACACAAACATATAACACCCACAATCCCACTCCACCTCCAGCCTCCATAACACCCAAAATCACCATTCACACACCATAGCAACCTATAGGTAGCATCAAAACACACTTGGAAACACCTTTCAGACACCGAAACATCATATTAAACTGATCTCTGCACAAAAATGCAAAACCCAAACTTCCAACCCTGAAAACACAGAAACCACTCCTCACTAAACATTGTTGTGCATCAGTAAGAGGCGGCTTAGTAAAAATGTGCATGAGTATTTTTAGGTTTCTATTTTTTCTGCTGGAGAAGCCCTTACTCTATACCTCCATGACATGGTGGAGTACTTGATAATCTTTTATTAACCTAAACCAATCACATACTGAAAGAAATATAATTATTTGGAATGGGTAATTACCTAACTCAAGGAATAATCACAACCCTTGTCAGGATTGACCCTCAAAGTCACTAAGTAAACTGGTGTAAAATTTAATAAACAAAATAAATGACCAACAAGACAAAAATCAAATAAGGTGAACCGAAGAGATTATTTTTTAAAGTTTTAAGTAGAAATAGTGCCCAAAAGCACAACGCACCACTAATAATTAATGGGCACAGTAGACCTGGACCTAGAAGCCGTTTGAGACTGACCGCAAAGGAGCACTGGTCAGATACAAAAATAAGGTTCGTCCTGGTCTAAAATTTTACCTTCTGACTTAGTCCTTTAAGTCCCAATTTACCGCAGGAGTACACTTCTAAAGCCTCCCAGGACCTCACAGGAGGCACTTGGATAATCACAGGGTGTCAGGCCGAGGCCAACAGCAGGGTCCAGTTCAGGTTCAGTTGACATTGGGCAGCTAGATCCTTCTAGGAAAAGGCCTCTTATAGCTTGTTTTATCCCTGTAGTTTGAACAGGAGGCCGGCCTTGTAACCCTTGTTGTTTACTTTTTTGTCCTGTTTTTTGATGCCCTCCTAGGTTGCTTGTTTTCTGGTTCAGAGATGACCTGGCCTGGAAGTTCGGGCTGACTGTTTCCAATGGATCAGGGTCAAGGCTGATTTGCATATGGCAGGGTCCAAGCTGAGGTGGCATGGTGGGCGAAACATTATGAATTGGGATGCAGCCCAAGCGATCGATTGGCTGAAATGAATTCAAGCATTTCATCCATCACTTTGCTTTTTGATACCCTGGGTATAAGAGGGAGCAGATCCAGTCCTTCATGACTCCTCTCAGGTCACAGACAGCAAGTGCAGCCCTCTTTTGATCATCCGCAGGTTCAGGAAGTATTCTGAAGTGGGTGTCTGGAGATGTTACATTTACACCTGGCACTAGCTACTGGGTGGGAATGACTCCTGGACTCACCTTAACCAATGGGGTAAATATCCCTGGGGCCAATCCTACCCACTTTAAGATGGTGAAGCCTTCAGCCACACTAAAATTGGGTTTAAGGGCTGGGGTTGAGTGTGGGGAGTGTACTATGGTAATACTAGTGTCCTCATACATCTAACACTAAAATCTAGTTTTAGGCAGCGTACTCGCACACAATATAACCAGAGACAGAAATTTGGTAGGACAAAAGCAGAGTCCTTCAGCAACTAGAAAGTGGATCCAACAAGAATTGTCTTTCCATCCTATTCTCTCCCCTTTCAAGAGTTCCCCAAGTGTTATATGAAAACCCAGCAGACCTGCCATGCAGGATTTGACACTGTAGTGTCAAAAAGGAAGCCCACACCCTGCATATTCTGATGGGTTCAGAGGAGTCCTCTCTGCCCATTCAGGTCAGGCTACTATTTGCCCCAGTGTGGCATTTCACAGCTAATTATTGGCTCAGAAAAGGTGAGCCACTGCAAATTAGTCTCCAGGAACTTCAGGCAGGGAAAAGTTAACTTTCAAAAAGTTACTTTTCCTTAATATTCATTAAAAATCCATAATCACCATTAAATTAGATTTTTAATAACTATTCAGAATAGTTGTTTCAATATTTTTCTAGCTGACCCCATTCCTGAGATACAGTACAAGAATCTTAATCTGTACTCTGATTTTCGACAAAGAACAGCTCGGCCTGCCACAGTGGAAAAATAGCGTTTGAGTGCTACTCACTGTAAGGATGTGTTACTATTAATGTTATTAATATTATTATTTTTATAATGAAGGTCTACATGCCCTACTTTTAATTACCATGCAACCTGCCTTGTGGGCTACAAGGGCTACGTAGGGGTGACATAATATTTAAAAGGGAGGTTTTTACCTGTCAAAAGGATTTATTTTGACAGGTTGATTTGCAGTGTTTAAAATTGCCATAATCAGTCTACAATGGCTTGAAGGCATGTTTTCCACTGTCATTATAGTAGATGGCATAATAGGTGCTGCAGTCCACTAGTGACATTTAATGTCTAGCCCCTGGGTACATTTTGCACTATATTCTAGTGACTCTAAGGCAAGTTAAATTTGCCAGTTTGGATTATGCCACATACCTACATCTTGTGACATGCTCGAGGATACAGACGTAGTTGATTGGTTAAATGACAAATTTGCCAGTGACACAATATGTCTGTTGTCCATCAATCTGCTGTTCCCTTCGCACAGTGGCAATACCCACCGCACTCTTACCCAATGACATTAATGAACTATTACTGGAGAAGGATTTTGGCCACCGCTGAATTGCATTCCTATAGGCAAGCGTTAGAAGACATACTCAGTAGAACAGGGTCTAGACACCTCCCCTGGATCGAGTACGTCAGAGATACACTAAGGAAAATGGGTAAGGAAAGCTTGTGGACGGATCCAAGGCGGGGTATCCCCCCTGATTTCTAAAGCAGCTTTTAAGAAAAACTATGCACAGTTCAGACTAAGTATTATCCAAACGGCAACCCGTTAGGTTCTCTAACCGCCTCTTTCCTTCTGCTGAAGGATGAGTATATAGCAGAACAGTTTCTAGATGAGATACAACCTTCCCTGGCAACGAAGCAGTACATCCAGTTTAGGTTTGGAACCCTCTGTTGCACTCCTTTACCGCCAATTGGGCTGGTACCACTAGAACCACAGAGCAGGCTTGCTTGCCCTGCAGAGCGGATTTGGAATCTGTGAAACATACTCTTTTGTAGTGTAGTTCCTATTTCCCTAATAGGCTCTGCACATTGGAATAATATAACCTATAGGCTTGACATAGGACTGAGGTCGGTATGTCCCTATCGAGTATATTAAACTTAATTACTTGTGCCAGCTAGCTCAGAGGCCACTAGAAACTCCTTGAGAACAAGAAGGGAGTAGTTTCTGGCAACCGCATAAACATGACCACTTTGTTTCCCTTTAGAATCGGAACACGTCTCAGAATCGTGGAAACAATAGATAACAGTTTCACTCAGTCAATCGTGCATGCTTAGTTTCTACAGAGTTACACAGAAAGGAAAGACGGGCGTTTCAATAAAAGGGTTTTATTGACCAGTCTTGTTTCTCGTGTAAGAGATATGTGCTGTTATGATCACAAGCCAGTATGCAAGATAAATAATGTACAGCGTAAGCAGTAAAAATAAATAATACTGCGCTAGCATTATCTTTTAGCATATATTCACATACATAAATAACATGAGCTAAAAATGCGAGTACTCATACGATGCGTCTCTAAGCTAGTTCTACCCCAATGTACCTAACCTAGTCTAGGTGTAGGGAAAGGTAAGAAGTAGGTGGAGTATTCTCTAGTATGGTATACTAAGAGTATGTTAAGTCTAGTATGCCAAGAGTCCCTCTAAGTTCTAGTCAGCTCCATACCTTGAGAAGGAGAGAGGTGGGAATCTCTTGCCAGATCTGGAACTCTAACACCCCGCGAAGGGAGTCAGAACACTGGAAGCTGGATTCGTCTGTGAGCAGGAATGACAGCGTCTTCTCAGTGCGTCAGGCCGGGATACGGGCTCCTCTGAGGTCGAGGTCTCCTCTAACTTGCTTGGGCAAGGGAAGGTATATTTATACCTGATAGGTGCCTTGGAATGTTAGCATTGACGTGAAGTCGGACAGAGGAAGACGTCAGGAATGAACCCTTAAGGTATAACGGTTCATACATAATAGATGAGTTCTTGGAGAAATCAATAATCCTGTGCTAGGGGAACTCCCGAGAGCTTAAGGGTCTGGTTTCTAAGAACTCGTTGTGACGTTAGGGTGGACGGATGTCGGTGACCATGCCTGTATTTGGAGTGCACGACTAATGCCTAAATAAGGACTGGGATTCTATGCCTATATAAGGGCAATGCGAATTGTGCCTATATAAGGACATGTCTCAGGAAAACCTATATACGGACACCTAAAGTGGAATACAACACTTTTTTCTGCCCTTCTTATAAGAAGGCCATGCTAAAATGGTTAGTGCCAGTATGCCGCAACTTAGGTGTCAGGCTGCACTTGGACGCCTATATGATTTTGCACTCTGACACAAGTCCACCTATAGTTTTTGCAGTTTCCAGATTCCTATATTGCATGTGGTGAATTAGGTACAACTACAGCCTAGGGTCAACCTATCCAAGCAAGACAGAGGGAGTCTTGGAGGCAGTAAATTTCCAACATGAAAAGCATCTTGTACCGTATTGATATTGTTGTACATCTCTTATTATTATTTTTTCAATCGTGTAAATTGCAATATCAAGCCTGTGGGGACAAATGATGCACTCTTTGTAATTTGGGCAAAATCGACTCTATGGCGGGCGGGGTTACCTTAGCGTTACACCAAAGTCTGTGCAAGCCATAATGTGTCGTTTTTTTAGTCGTATATGCTTTTTATCTTAGTTTACCTCAATTGATTATTCCAAGAATTTTTAACAATGATTTAACGTTTTTAATGCAGTGTTTGTTTTGAATCCTCACTGTTTTATTGTATCCATCTGCTCTTTTAGGGCTGTTTGCCGAAATAAAGAGTTATGACTGACTGAATTAAAAAAACAGAAAGCAACAGAGGTGCTAATATCATATTATTCAAATGGTTGCAACATTCACATTACTTTCATAAAGCAGATGAATACAAGTTTTGAATTTAAACTCAATAGTTAATAAAAAATATTTTTTAAATAGTGCTCCGTAACTCACTTGTGTGGTTTTAAGTGCTGTAAAGAACAGGTGTTAGATGACAATTTATTTAGAACTATTAAAGATTAATATGGATTTTCCAACTAAACACTGTATCCTTCTGCATATGTAAAGGTACAAAATGTAATAACTTCACTTTAATGAAAGAAAGAAAGAAAGACACATATTTTACTTTGCTTTTTTGCCTGCCAATTGCAAATGTACTGAATGCATGATGTGTGGCTTCACTGCTGAAATGTTCTCTTAAAATAATTAGTTATCACCACATGAGCACTTTTATTAAATATTTGAAATTGAAACGGTCGGGAAGTGTGTTTTTCTGGAATTAGCAACAAAAAGTTCTACATTTTTAGAGAGAGCAAATTAAAACTTCATGCCAGGAGGGATTTAAGTAAAAGGTTATTGGTATTGTAAGATGTAATCAATGTCACTATTTTGACAGTCTGTCCGTGTCTGCCCTCGACTGGTTAAGGTGTCAGAGACTACAAAAAACAGATTCAGGTTATATGCCGCTACATAGAACCTCAAGATAAATTAACCACGACTTGAACCTGAAATGTGAGGTGGTTGGAATCACATTATTATCAGGCTTAAAAACAGTAACAAATATATTGGTATTATATAAAATATTTGCTTGTCCATTGGGTCGGATGCTTCTGAAATCTACTTGTCCTATAAAAATTCACTTGGACCTTTTTGTGCCATGCAGTGAGGTCTCAAACTGGCAGTATTCATATTATATGTGAGCTCTGCCAACAGCCTCTCTGATTATGCTACACTTCTTAATATACCAGGGTTTGAACTACAGCAAGGTTCTCATTTAGCCACCTTTCTGTAAATCGACATACAGGGCCAGGAAGTAAATGGGGAGTGGTAATTCCAGGTTTGGAATGTCATGCGAGTTGATTAAGAGTATTTACCAACTATTCTCTAATCTCTTCCCAAACTGGTAAAGGGTTACCATTTACTCCTAAAAAGGGCAGGGGTAAAACTTTTTCCTGGGTAGGAATATAAGGAATGTAGGGAAAGTGAATTTCCTGTCACTAAGTAGATTTTCGCTTGAGCATACACACACAGATATAGTTGCACATGTGAAAATGGAATTCATTCATGTTTGCTAGGAAAATGGTTTCCAAGCCACCTTCTGTAAAGTCTTGTGTATTCCCGAAAGTCGTTAAGCTGCACCAATGAAAAGACAACTGAAGGTGCACTTTTGTGACTTTCTTTAAGAATTGTGCCACCAATCTATTTCCATGTTGCCCATAATGGTGCTACACTCATTCAACATTTTTTTTTTTTTAAATATTGGCATTCAGCAAATACATACTAACTAAAACTTACCAAGACATACTTACTAAAAGATGTCTCAAAGAACGACATCTAAAATAGAACAATAGTTTAGCAAAATGTTTTTCTTTCCAGGTTGAGAGTTGTTTGTGCCACATTTATTTGGAAACAATAGCCAATCTGTTTTCTCAGGCGTCTGTATACATCTACATATAACTAGGAAGCGTTCCTGGTGCATTATAAGTAAGGCTCCCGGTTTTCCGTTTTTACTGATTTTTACAGATAAATACAGACAGAAAACAATGTGTTTTCTGTCTGCATTTACTTTTAAAAGTGGATAAATATAGAAAATGTTGCTGCTTTTAAGTGACTCTCCATACTGTCTTTCATGAATTATAGCCCAACAGCTGAGAAGATGGACAGCATGGGAAATTAAAAAACAGGATGAAATTTTTTTAACCCCTTTACTGCGGCGAACATTCCACCGCGGTGCGGCGGTTTAAAGGAGTGGGCGGGGCCGTGTCGGCCAACGGACGTGCGCAGCACTACCGAGGTAGTGCTCGCGACGGCCGTTGGCCGACGAACGCAGCGAAGGGGTTAAATAACAGCATGTGTCAATATACATTTGTGGTATAATGCTAATATTTACCAGCGGTTGTATTGTTATGTAATATTTGTCAGCTGAAACACGACAGACAAAGAATGAGTGCGCGTCTATCAGTTAAATAAATATGGAAATGTACAGTTTTACAAATTCATTTATACGCAAAACACAAAATAAATATGGATAAATACAGACGGAAATGTTAAAAAAAAAAAATACCATAAAACCGGGAGCCCTAATTATAAGTAGCCACAAAGTGTCACATTTTGCAAATATGTACACATTTTTATACTAGAACCACTGTCAGTTATGCAAAGTGAGCTTACAGCGTACTGTATTTCCTTAGAGCCCACCCTTAATAGTAAAGGTTTGCATTATTGAACCATGTATACAATTTCAAACAATTTATACGTATAGGTTCAAATCTTGTATTAGTTGCAGACAATCCTCTATTACAGATCCATGCTGTAGGACTGGAAACTGTAAAAACAAAGGGTTTATGTTACAAGCGGTTGAACCTACCTGTCCACTGGACAAAATAATCAAGAAAACTTGTTGGCCTCGACTCAAAACAATATGTTATCAGGCATCAGCCCTGAGGTATAACAATTTGTGCCACACCACATCATTGACACTCCAACCCATCAACTTCACCACACATAAAAGGGTGAAAAAAAACGTTTTTTTACACAGTGCTTGCCATTTCACAGTGCTATAACTACAAAGAAATAACTAACAGGAGACACTAATACAATGTAATGGTAGTCAGATATTCAATCTTGGAAGGGGCAATGGCTGAGCTAGTACTAAACTACCAGGACTCAAAGCTGTGACACCACGGGGGCATGGCCAGGCGGTCTAATATGGAATACGCGCCTTAGCGGAGCTCCCTGTAGCCCGACCAAAATCCTGCACTTATCCTGACAATCCCTACACTTTGACCAAGCCCCGTGCTGTGGGAAACTCTGTGGCGCCTAGTTGACATTTGCAGCTGGTTCCAGTGCTATATTCTGAGTCCTTGGCGGGTGACGCGGGAGCTGGAGGTGTGCGGCCTACATGAGCGGGGCCGCGGCACCGCGTGTGATGCGGCCGGTGAGCCGCAGCCTGGGCTGTGCCCGTCGGCGGGAGGAGGCAGCCAAAATTGAGACGGTAGCAGCGGTCAGAAAGGTAGGACCGCTTGGAGAGGCGACTGGGGGCCATGGGGTTGGCGACCCTGATTCCTGCCATTCCGGGAGTCTCGACGGCTGGTACGGGCCGTGGCGGGCCTGTGGACCGCAGATCCCTGGTGCTCCCTGGGACATCGACTACGCGGCTGGCCACACTGGCTGGGGCCCTCCTCCCCCCTCGGCCTATCTTACACTCTGGACCCGTGGCGGCGAGGTGGGGGGAGCTGCGACGTCCTACCCGTGACGGAGGACCTGAGCGCTCGTCGGCCGGCTCCGTATCTCGGCGGCTTAGTCGGGCCGCGGTGGACAGCCTTGTTTGCTGTGTCGCCGGTCAAGATTGGAAGGACGACGTGCGACCTTGGGGCGAGCTGGGGGGGACCCCGGACGCCAACTAAAGCTGCAGACTTGAGCTGCGCAGGGCCGGGGATTCTGCCGCTGTGGGCTGCGGGTGGCCCCACCCATACTCTTGTGGGCTGTTGATGGAGCGCTGAGCTCAGCCCTGTGCAGGGGCCTGGTGGGGTGACGCTGGCGAGAGGGGCTACCTTCCTGGATCAACTGGCCGAGACGCTGAAACCTCCTCCTGCAGGAGATCCCGGATGTGGTGGGGCGGCCGGCCATAACACATTCCTTGCCGGCGCGATTTGGGAGTTCGAGGTTTGGACCTGCTCTGCTATTGTACCTCTGTGCTCGTGAGTGGGGGTGCTGTCCGGGGCAGCTGCTGGGTCACTGCTACCCCAGGGGTGGCGGCGCAGGAGGGCCCCCCGCTTCCCCCCCCGAGCTCTTGTGTGGCTACCTGGCAGATGCGAGCTGGACTAGGGAGGCGAGTTGGCACCCGCTAGGGGAGGTGGGGGCGCCCTGCTCACGGAGGCGGCTGGACTAGGTTCAGTGCGGCTTGTGGACGTGGTGGCCCCCCCTGGCCGTTTCCCCCCCCCCCCCTTGGTGGCTGAGTGGGAGGAGAGCGGAGTGCTTACAGCCCGCGCTGGACTGTACCTTGGAGGATTCGCCTGGCTCAGGTGCAGGGGTGCAGCACCCCACATATCCCCACAGCATGGCCAAAGACAAACCAACTGGAATGGCGTCCAAACAAAGCACGATGGACAAGTTCACCGGGGCGGTATCTCAGGGGCCTGGCCAAGGTAGTAACGGTGCAGCTATGCCTAACAATGCAGCGCTACTAGCGGCGATTATGCAGTCCGGGAGACTCTTGAGGTCAAGATTGGGGCCGTCGGCTCCGACGTCATGCTCCTTCGACAGGATCTTAGGAATGCCGTGCTGCGGATTACAGAGTCGGAGTCCCGAATCTCCACTGTAGAGGACACAGTGACCGGTCTTCAAAAGAAAGTTTCCACCCCTTTACCTCTAACGAAAGGCCTGGCAACGAGGGTGGAGGACGCGGAAGGACGTGCTCGCCGCAACAATCTCCGCTTTGTTGGGTTTCCCGAGGGCTGTGAGGGCAGCAGTGTCGAGGACTTTCTGACTAAATGGCTACTGGACTGGCTCGCGCCTGACACGGCCTCCTTCTGCTTTATAATCGAGCGCGCACATCGGGCACTAATGCAGAAGCCGCCGCCCGGTGCATGTCCCCAACCAATTATCGCGCGGCTTCTTAACTATAAAGACCGAGATACCATACTGTGACAGGCTCGCATAAAGGAGACTCTTGTGTTCGCTTCTCAGCACATCATGATTTTGCTGGATTACACCAGATTGGTGCAGCAGCGCAGGCAGTCGTTCACCGAGGCAAAGGCGCGTCTTCACGGCCTTAAGATCCAGTACTCTCTGCTCTTTCCTGCTCGCCTTAGAGTGATCTACCAGTCGCAAACACATTTCTTTGAAACACCTGAAGAGGTGTTCCGCTGGACCGACAAGACTGTCAAACCCAAGTCGCACACTCCGCCTAGATTTGACTCTGACTCTTCCTCCGGGGGCTGTGGGCGAGATTCTTTGGGGGCGGTTGAAAAGCAGCCCCGCCGTTCACGCTCCAAGAAGCGCTCCAAGACCCGTAGCAAGTCTCGCCGGCGCCTGACAGAAGACCAACCGGAATCTTCGGCATCCTGACTGATGCCTCGGTGTGCTCTGCCTGCGAACTGAGCTCATTTTGGGATGTCACTACCAATTGGGCTACCATATTCACGTTCACCTCTGCCATAAGACACTGATATGTGCAGGGGATTGTTATAGGGGATCCATTGGCTGCATGTCGCTACCATTCCCCGTTGGGAGTCGGCCGCACAGCATGCCGCGACAGATACTTCTATGTTTATGAGGCATTGGGGTGGGGAGAGGATGGGTGGGTGGTTTCTTGGTAAGTTCATGCAGTTATTACTTTTGGTTAGTGCCTTTTTAATCCACATGTACATGGTCCTAGACAGGTCATTAGCGTCCATTGCCCACACCTCTTTGTGGGACTCCTATGCCAGGCGCATCACGTAACCAGGCGATGTCCGCGGGCCGGGAACTCAGAATCGTTAGTTGGAATATTCGTGGTCTCCTAGACAAAATTAAGTGGGGGCGGTGCTGCGACAAGCAAAACGATACAGAGCAGATATCCTATTCCTGCAGGAGACCCACCTATTGGGTACTAAGACACTGTGCTTGGCGCGCTTCGGATTCGTACAGGCATTCCATTCTGGGTTTACCAGGGGCTCCCGAGGGGTAGCGATCCTTGTCCATCGCAGCATTCCCTTTGTTCACAGTAAGTTATGGTCCGACCCCCAAGGCCGATACATAGTGATTTCCGGAACGCTGTATTGGGAATCTCTTGTCCTTGGCAGCAATACGCTCCCCCCCTACCCCCTCTGGCATGGAACCTGATAGAGAGATTGATAGCACTATGGACCGAAATCCCGTCGGGATTAACAGTAGTGGGAGGTGACTGGAACGATGTGTTGTGCCTGGCACGGGACAGATGACGTAGTGGAGGGAGACCGCCGACGGTTTGAGAATCTAAATTGCTGCCCATGATCCAGGGTATGGGCTGGACAAACTCCTGGTGGGCGTTGCACCCCACTGAACATGAATACACATACTTTTCTGGTGTGCACGAGTCATTTTCTCGCATTGAGTATTTATTCATATCAGAAACCCATGCCCATAGATTAAAATCCGCTGAGATATTACCGCGGGGCCTTTAGGATCACTCACCGGTGTCTGTACAGCTGATCTTGGGCCCGAGGCACTCTTCATTTCGTTGGCGGCTCTTCCCTTGGCTCCTACAAGATAAGCAATACCGGCTGCATATCCACACATCTATTACTGACTACCTTTCATTTAACGCCGGGACGGTTTCATCCCCTATAACACTATGGGAGGCTATGAAGCCCACACTTCGAGGGATAGATATCTCCTTTTGCGCAGCGAGACGTCGACAGCGTCGGGAGAAATTACTACAGGCCGAGGCCCGACTGATGGATCTGGAACGTAGCAGAAAGGGGTTGGGGGGACAGCTGCTTAGTGCCCAACAAACATATGCCAGCGAGCTCTAGGACGAGGCTCAACTTTACTGGCTCGCGACGCGCAGCCGATATACCAGTGGGGCGACAAGTCGAGTGCCCTGCTGCATCGCCTGTGTCTACGGTCGATGCATCTCCAGGTCATCCCAACTATACAGGACTCAGAGGGGGTGACTCTTACAGATCCACTGCGCATAGCGGCTAGCTTCGCCTCTTACTTCGCCACCCTATATGCTCCCCGGGAAACGCTGCCTGCTGACACTATTTATAAATTCATTGATGATCTCCCCCCGCAGACTCTCTCCGACACGGCACGGGAAGTCTTAGATGCCCCACTGTCGATCGATGAGCTACAAACAGCCATAATGGACATGAATTCTGGTAAGGCGCCCGGTCCCAATGGCTTTCCTTGCGAATTTCTCAAATATAACCAATCCCAGCTAATGGAGCCATACCTTGCAGCCCTCAACTCAGCGGCTGAAGACGGCTGCCTCCCGCTAGATTGGAGACACGCCGAAATAGTAGTTTTCCTCAAACCAGGTCGACCACCGGAACTTCATTCGTCCTATCGTCCGATCTCGCTCCTCAACGTGGAGGCTAAGCTCTTGGCCAAGGTGATCGCAAATCGCCTTGCCCCATACATTTCAGATCTTATTCATCCTGACCAGGCGGGATTTATGCCCGGCCAGGCTACACGCCATAATATACGTAGAGCACATAATACAATCGCCTTGCTCATTCGCTTAAACATTGGCCCTCGCCTGCTATCCTTCATACGGCTCCTATACACGGACATTTCGGCGTCTGTCAGGATCACATTCTCCATCTCGGGCTGCTTTGCTATCGTGCGGGGCACTCGCCAGGGTTGCCCCCTCTCTCCATACTTGTTCGCCTTGGCCATGGAGCCGTTGGCGGCGTGGGTGAGGATTGACGCCCAGATCCGTGGCTTTGAGTGGTCGCGAGAGGTCTCCGACTGCATCGCGTTGTACGTGGACGATGTCTTGTTCTTTCTTACCCGGCCTGATGGGACCGGCCCGCGCCTTCTCAGGATTATGCAGATATTCGGGGAGAACTCTGACCTATACATGAACAGAAGTAAATCGTATTTGTGGCCCCTGCGTGGGGGAGATCAGTTGGGCACATGGTCTCAAGAGGTAACTGTAGTTCCTGATGGTTTTAAATATCTGGGGGGTGTTTTTATCCACATCTCAATCTATTTCATGGGACAGAAATCTGGCCCCCCTGTGGGCGCAGACGGGGGATCAGGTTCGCGTGTGGTCTTTCCTGCCGCTCTCCTTACTTGGCAGGTCTGCCATATTTAAAACGGTATCCTTGCCCCGCCTACTATATCAGCTTCAAAATCACCCCTATCCTATATGGTCGACATGGTTCCGGCAACTTATCGCGATCCTTGCTCGTTTTCTTTGGGGAGGAGGAGTGGCGCGCGTGGCATTGAGAACTTGTTTTCAATCCACGTATTGTGGAGGCATCGCCACCCCAGATGTTCAGGCCTATCATGCGGCCTCGCACATACTAATCCTTAACGACTGGTGGTACGGAGACCGGAGAGACCCAGCATATACAGTGGAGCGCTGGCTGATGGGGGCCATGTCGCTACACCGGATTTTATATTCTAGCCCGCTGCTTAATGTACTGCCGCCGGCGACCAGGACAGTCTTTGGGGTATGGAAACGAGCGTTGCGCACGATGGGCTGGTGGGGTAAACTGACGAAGGAAACCCCCCTGTGGAACAATGGTCAGCTATCACAAGTGATGCAGTTATCCGGGTTTCGGGGATGGGAGGCTATTGGTATAGACACAGTGGGCGCGGTTATACATGGAGGAAGCTTGAGATCTTTTCAGGAACTTCGGACAGAATTTAATATGCCCCACACAAAATTTTACAGGTACCTACAATTGCGACATGCCCTCTCCCCATATCTGGCGCAACAAGATGCCATACCTGAATTCAACCCTATCGAGGACAAGGTCTTTATGGGAGACCTGGGGGATCACAAAATAACTAAGATCTATCGTACGCTCGTAAATAACACCCCCACTACACTACATAAAACACGGGAGGCCTGGCAGCTGGACCTGGGACCCCTTGACGAGGATGACTGGGTGGAGGCGCTCAAATCCCCACGTAGCACAGCAATCGCTGCCTGCTTGCGGTTGATTCAATTCAAATACCTGCATCGGGTATATTTCACCAGGTATAGGTTGTGGCGGGCGGGGCTGATCGCGTCCCGTAGATGCCTGCGCTGTGGGGCGGCTGAGGGTAACTTCTTTCACACAATATGGCAGTGTGCGTCCCTGTCGCGGTTTTGGAGAGGGGTGGCTGCGTGCCTCTCAGAGGTCCTTGGATGGGGTATTCAACTCTCGCCTCCATTGTTTATGCTTCGTATAGCTGCGGGATTGGACGGCAATAGATATAATCGCCACTTGCTGTTTCTAGGCCTTACGCTGGCGAAGCGCGATGTCGCTAGTGTGTGGAAGAGTGAGTCACCGCCATCGGTTGCAACCTGGAAGAAAGGCCTCAACTTTTGCATGGGCCTAGAGATTCCGGTCTTTACAGTGAGAGGATGCCCACAGAAACACTATAAGATATGGAAGCGGTGGGTGGATTACAGGGGATTAGATTTAGAACCTCCCCCTTCTGTTTCTGCTGTCGAAGAGCTGTTGGGTTGACTGGGCTGTGCTGCAATATGGATGTAGACCTTACATGCATGTGTTCCGAATTGCTTCAACCTGCATGTCCTAGATCGCTGGGTGCTACCAGCGATATTGTTACGGCACTATCGTTTGTTGTCATAAGTTTTCTTTCTTTTTCTCTAATGTGTTTATTACATCAACACAGATATGTTATTATCGAAAATGTTGAAATCAATGCTGCTTGCCATTATATATCGCTGGCGTTCTACGTGACGCCGAACCTGTATCGGCTTTCAACAATAAAATTGAGTTGTCAAAAAAAAAAAAGCTGTGACACACAGCTGCCACACCAGTTGCCACACTGATGTTAGCAGTGAATGTTTAACTCGGGGATCCCTCCTAAAATAATGATCCATGCTGGCCATTTCAGCTCTACAGAGCTTTCTTATCATGCTCACACTCCAACCCATTAATATTTCTTGCACAAAGTCATGCTTTCAGTTCAAAATGTGCTTAATGTGCTGATGAATTAGTCAAAATACACTCTTTATTTCAAAAATGTAAATCTTTTCCCCCAAAGGCCATGCATAGTATAGCAAGCACTGGAAAAGTTAATAGGTTTGGCTTATGAATGAAAGTATCTTCTGTGTCATTGGTGGCTCAATAGGCCATCATATATGGACTCCATTACTCATCTTTGCACTCGTGTCCATTTATCAATCTACTAATTCATTCTTGCATTCAATCTCTGACACACTGCAATAAAACACACATACAACCAAAAACACGTGCATGATAAATTAAAAGAATATATGTAGACAAAAGCGCTTTCAGCTATAGAGCAATTAGGATGACAGTGGCTAGTTACTTGCACCCACTTATCAGATCGTACTCTCCTGCGAGGTTTCTCAGGTCGTCTGGGACCTTGTTGGCTCAAATTCCTAGAGTTAAGAAGGTCCGCATTGGCGGCAGCTCCTTCAGTTTATTGGCACCTAGGTTATGGAACTCTCTTTCTCTCTGTCTTAGGCAATTGAAGACAGAGGCTCTGTTCAGGAAACATTTGAAAACATGGATTTTTAGATAGGTTGTTGGTTCTGTTTAACCTTCTATAAACCTTCCTTGAGAGTTTCTGACTATGCAGCGCTAGGACACTTCTTTCAAAGTAACTATCACGCTTTAGAAGTTCCATTATTATTATCACTATTATAATGGTCTTCTGGTTTAGAGGAAGTGGACACATGGAATGCAGTGAACTGCACATTAAATGAGCAGCAAGCAAACAACCTGTTAGCACTCCCTGGAGAGCTGTAGTATCCTCTTAAGAATCGTTAAAATAAAAAGAGGCGATGCAAAGAAATTAAGGGGAACTGTAAACGGAGAAAATTAAAAATCAAGGGACTGGTCAACCAGTCCGGACAACGAAGTGGACTCATTTGCAGGTGGATGTACACATGTGATTGCAGCGCAAGAAAGCCAATGACATCTAATGTGGACTGAACCATTACCCCATGTAGTACGCTATCATGGACAAAAGCAGAGTATAAATGATATTCAGACAGACCAATGGCAGAACAGAGCCAACCTAAAGACCCTTTATGTATCTATATGGATACATATACATATATATACATATATATATGTATATATGTATATATAGATATATATATATATATTTATATATCTAGCTGCATATACATATATATGTATATATGTATATATATGTATACATATATATATATATATACACATACACTTATGTGTATGCACTATTTAATTTTTTTATTCCACTATTGTGAATGTGTGTGTGTGCATTATTTAATTTTTTTAGTACAAGATACTGCCAAACTTCTAAGAAGATATGCTAACAAGAATTATGGCAGTGCAAATCTTCTCCTCTAGGGTTTGCCAGAGGCTGTTACCAACACCAAAATCTTTCACTGGTAAGGTAATCTGTGACATGTCATGTAACAAAATATCTATTTGTAAGCTTGATTACAGAGAAACCACAATCCACCCCAAATGCCAGACCTACTTCGTTTATTATAACTTTTCATAATAAACAGATTAGACCTATGACATTGGAAATTTTCTTTCCTAGTGAACCAAATAGGTGTCTAGCTGTTATCATTGGCTAATCCCACAGGGAAACCACCTGGAATGCAGTCACAAAAATGGAAATGGATAGATATTTACAGTTGGAAAAGGAAAATACTATCTCTCCTAACAGGTCTTAACAACGATTCTCGTAGCGCACATCTTCTATACTAAAATAATCTGTGAAATTCCATGTAACAATAAAACTATCTCTAGGTTTTAATTCAAAGCAATACAATCCACCCTGTCTATTGCCTTGAACATATGCTTTTTAAAATCAATATGCCAGACCTACTTCCTATATTGTAATGTTTCATAATAACATTGCTGCCAACTGTCTCGTATTTGCCGGGACAGTCCTGGCAAGTTGGAGACTGTCCTGGGTAATTCATTATCCCGGGACAGTCCCGGCAATTGCACTTCCAGCCCTGCCAAGTGTGACACATGCAGCCGTGGGTCACGCCCGACATGCTGGGCTCCACTGCTCTCCCCTCATTGCCTTCCATTGTTCCTTCCCTCTGCGTCGCAGCCATGACCCATATCAGGTTGAGTCATTGCCGCTCTGTCCATGGCAGCTCCTCTCCCAGCTGCAGCCTCAGATTTGTTCCAGCAGCCAGCCCAAGCTATCACTACTCCCTCGTGGCAGTGCCTTCCTTCTCTGCAGCAGTTCTCCACCCCGTCTCGTTTCCAGAGCTCACTTTACCAGCAGCGCCACCATCTTGATTACTGGGCAGCAGTGCTCCCACTGATCCCAATCACACTGCTGTATGGACGCGTCTGCCGCATGCTCAAGGGGAGTCCAGGTAGCTCCTGTGCTTAAGTGGCAAAAGGCAGTAAGTTTGACGGCAGTGGCATGCATATTTGGGTGGATTATGATCCCGGGCGGCAACAGCCTCACACATTTGCGGCCATCCTGCACACCGGCTATCTGGCGCCCCCTAGTTTTGCATTTATTTTAATCTGAGGAGGTGACCGCATTTTAAGTAGGCGGACTTCAATTATGCTAATTATGTGGGTTGGGCGGAGTGGGTCGAGCTTTGGGGCAGTGGGTGTGGTAAATTTTCAAGTAAGTAATTGATAGCTGTGCTAGAAAGTGTACCTGGATTTTTTTTCTTTAAATGTTGGCAACTATGTAATAAACAATTAGCCCTATAGCCTTTATCATTTGCTTGTCACCATAACAAACGTGAGCCTACTGCACTAAGTGTAAGATTTACATAAGACAACCATCCTGTATATAGTTGTAAAATTACATGTGCATACAAAATTACAGTTGGCAAATCAAAAGACTCGCTCTCCTTTGAGAGTCTAGCAAGGATCATTGCTGCGCACATCTTCTATCCCCGCAGTTTGCTCGGGTGGCTTATCAACACCAAAACCCTTGCCTACTAAGGTAATCTGTGAAATTCCATAAAACAAAATACCCGCCTACTAGCTTTAGCACAGTGTAATAACAGTACATCCTTAAAAGCAGATTGTCTTTAAAACATGCGATTCACCATAAGTAGCCCACGCCTACTGGCTTTGTCATATCGTTTCATAATAAACAGATCAAACCCATGAAACGTGGCATGATTTTTCCCAATGAGCCGAAGAAGCTTTTACCCTTTACCATTGGATTTACACCTTTCCCAACACAGGCTACATAAACTGGTGACTATCATGCATACAGTTACAAAATTACAAATGTGTAGAAAAATACAGCTTGCAAAACAATGTACAAGGCCTCTTAACAGGGCCTAACGAGAATCATCACAGTGAAAACCTGCAGGGTTTGTCTGAGTGAGTGGCCAACACCAAAACCCTTAACTACTACTAATATGTGAGATTATATATAAGAAATACCCCTCCATAGCCTGTAACAGAATGTGAAGACAACCAACTGTCTTACTAGCTTCAACAAATGCTTTTCACAATTAGTAAACTAGACCATATACCCTTATCATTATGTTTCATAATAAGCAGACCAGACCTAAGGAATAGGACAAAACGTCTCCCAGTGCACCAATCAGTCCAGTAGCTTCTCACCATAACCTACTCATGCCTACAGTTTTGAGTGTAAACCTTTCCACAAGGCAACCATCAGACACACAGTCGTAAAAATTAGAAAGGTATAGAAAATTACAATTGGCTAAGCAAAATACCGACCCTGCTAAGATGGTCTAACAAGGATTCTCACAGAGAAAACCTTCAGAATCCACGGTTTGTCACACTGGGTAACCAACACCAAAACCATTGCCTACTATGATAATCTGTGTGATTCCAAGTAACAAAATACCTATCTTTAGGTTTTAAAATAGAGTAATAACAAACAACCCTGAAATAACCTTTGACATTTACATATGCTTTTCTCAATAAATAGGTTAGGCAAAGTGACTTTGTCATAATATTTCATAGTAAACAAATCAGGCATATAGCCGTGATCTTTGGCTTCAACTCAGTCCTGTTGTATCAAGTATAAGCTTTGCCACAAGCTAAAAAGAGCAATACAAGCAGTATTTTTAGTGGAAGCACACAAATACGGCCAAATAAATGTATGTACCCAGTGGAACCAACATGTGGGTGGAGCCTAAGCCCGTCTCTCAGTAGTACTCTGAAAGCTCTTTTTTGTTGATCAGATGAGGTAAAGAGACAGTTGCACTGTCAAGCCAGACCTAAATATCCATGTCCATTAGTGTAGCCAGATGGACAAATAAACAAAATAATAATCACAGCTGCATGCAGGGGAAGCACTTTTATTCTGTTGACATGTATAACTTCCGCCGAATCAAAAAATGTACTCCTGGCTACTAACATAGGGGCAGAGCCAAAGTCCCTGTGGTACTCTGTAAATCTCTTTTTAAGGTTGATCACATTATGTCTGGCGATAGCTGGGCTGTCATGTTAGACCTAAAAATGAGAGGTTAAGTAGACAATATAATATAACAGACTCCAGTGTTAGGGAGAGTAGCCGTGGAAATGGCTATTTAACACTGTAAGTTTGATAAACACAATGGTTAAGGATATTAAACTAAATAAAGGTAAAATGCTATAGTTTGTGATTTCCCTTGCCTTATTATGGAATGTTCTACTCAAATAGAGTATAAAACGTGTGTAAATATTTGTTAAGAAGTCCAGGTGTGATCACCTGGCCGAGTTATGAATGCGAGCAAAGACAATTTAAGAAAACAAGGCCAACAAGTAAGTTCATAACACAGAGCATGTAATAAGACACCATTTGCTGTAAAGCAAACTCATCACTAGTGATTTGCATATGGTGGTTTTATGGCAAAGATCAGAGGCCGAATGCAGGACGCTTTGGAGAAACCTCTAGGAGGGCTCAAAAACCATATGATCCCTGGCACTGTGTGGATAAAACAAAGAACAAGATGTCACTACCGCATATCACGATGCCAGAACAAGAACAATACTGGCGAGAAAAAAATGGTCTTGCATTTTAACTACCCTTTTACACACAAAGAGTGTAGCTGGAGATGTGGTTCTCTCATCTTTGGTTTTTGATTACCTAAGAACTGGGATGAAGGAGAACACTAGGTTAAGTGTGCTTAACAACTACCAGATCAGGGGACCATCAGCTGTAGAAGAGGCTAGACAACGCAACCATCTAGGAGGGGAGGCCAGGCCATTCACAGTTCTGCTCAAAACAACCCCAATGAAATTAAATTTCTAAGTGGCCTGTAGGCATGACCTGAGATACTTTACTGAGTACAAAAAGGGCAAAATGGAGGCTATATGTGCTTGTGTTGGGAATGGGGCCATAATCTGCCATTTAGTTAAATATGCATAAACGAGACTCTTCTGGCAGAGTAGATGGGTTACTATGAGGAGAGACGTTTTGTACATAATAGAGTGGCTGTGCTCAGGAAAAAGAGAGCAGGGTTTTTAGTGCCTCTAACATGAAACGGAGGAGTTTCAGGTGCTTTTTCAGTATCAAAGTGTGCTAATTCTGATCTACATCACTTGGCAAGAGCACAAGATATGCAGTAGAATCCCATTCTGAACTTGTCAAGCAGTAAGGCGAGGTGTGCTTTGTGAAGATCTAAGCTACGTTAAACCATTTGTTTCTTCTTTAAACGTCATAGCATGGGCATTAGAAGACACAGTCATACGGGTGCTATTGTAAACATCTTGATGGCTTACAAGTCTATAAATTTCCAAACTTCAACTTCCAGATACGGAGAGTTTGGCTACTGTCTGAGGGTTGCTACGTGGAAAGCAAAAGGAATTCAAAGTTTATAAAAACAATGAAAAAACGTAGATGTAAAGATGGCAATGTAATTAGCTTCTACATACCCTGACTTGCATTGTCTGTTGTGACACGGGAAATGTTTGAGCCATCATGGGGATGTCAATCTACTGATGGACAGTTTCAGACCTCCCAATGAAAGCACATATATGCCTTTATTACCACGATCTCTACAGTGAAATGATAGAAGCAGACTTTGGGTACAGCAAGAACTTGAATGGACAAAGAATCCTCAGATTTGATTAAGACGCCAATGTTTCTTGCAACATCTACAAAAGTAGGACAGGACCCCATGGAAGAGAGCCAAAAAAACAGATTCCTCAAAGGCAAAGAGCACTTGGTGAGGAGAACCTCTGACTTTGTAGGATTAAGTATCAGGCAGTTAGCACTCTTCCACTACTGTTTAATGCTACAGAAAAAGGAATAAAGAAGAAATTGTAAACATAGGAGCTTTATACATTAAAATGCTAATGTTAAGGTAGTGTTGTAGGGATTCTGCACATATACAGAGCTATGCACAGGATAATAGAACCTCGGAGTATAGTGGTGAACCAACCATGCACCTGAGTACCCACAATCCCAATCCGACTAGCTTTAGCGTCTCATTCGCAGCAATGCTACCCATGATTAGACAACACAGAACACGGTCTCTCTCAGGACTCGCAGGAGCAAGAACACCCTTTCATAACTCACTCATACTTGTCCACAACGTGCGTAATAAGAGACACAGTATAGTTTAAAATGTTTATTTCAACTATCGTGCTCTAAGATACAGTACACGTGCCAGTACTATCAGCATAATGCATAATGATAAAATAATAAGCATAGTTACAATTCCATAGAATACAACCGGGGAAAGCATTTCATAAAGCAGTGGATATAGGGCTAAATGGCCTTACCACCCTCCCCGTGCTATTAACTAGTTTATTATAAAAATAGAAGACCACTGGGCGTTGTCAGACGGACCCCCATACCTCAATATCTAGATGCAAGGTTTACATCATCAGACAAGCACAGCTCTTCTCTCTGGAAAGGTTTTTCTCCGAGTGCCACAAACATCGAGATCACAATATTAAAAGCACACGAATTTCTCCAGTGCAGCTGTACTTCGTGTTATGTCTAAGTGCGAGGGGCTGGCCAGATCAGCAAGAACAAGGGACGTTATTTTTCGACCATGTACATGTTGTGCAGACGAAACCCAAAGGGAACAGGAGAAAAGGTGAAAGACAAAAAGGCAGACAGTTCTAATATAGCCGGGCTCAAGCAGAGGCTGGAAAAACAAAGTCACAAAATAACGTGTGCAAAAAGGCATCATGGCAGCCAGGCCTAAGCTAACTTAGCAATGCAGACAATGAGGCCACAAACCACACGACACCCTCCCCTGGTCAGTCCATAGGCGAAGACATAGGACGAAGACAGAGTTCAAATAGATGGCGCAGAATGGAAACGTCTATTTTGGAATAGTCCCCAACGAAGGACAATGAATGAGAGAGGGAAAAAAAATGCAGGATAAAAAAAATCCAGTGAGGCAGGACGCTGAAAGCAGAGGCCCCTTAATCCAATAGAGTGTATGTGCAGAAAAACGCCACACCTTCCAAGAGGACATCGTTGGAATCGTCAGAAAAAAGACGGCATCCAGTTCAACAAATCAAAACTGCATTCATGTTCCTCGCAAGAGGGAGCAGTGATCAGCATTGCGGGACAACTTGCGTGATACTCAATATAACTTTGTCGTAGGAGAGTCTGAGCAGCCGCCCAGACATCCCATTGCGCCAAAATTCCAAGTGCAGCCGCACCCGCAATTAAGCCGTCACCAGAACAGTCCCGTTCATGGGCCTCTAAGGGACCCATCAACTGGCCAAAATCCGGGTCCGACAGAGACGTATTGGAAAGGCAAAAATCCAAGGACCAAGAGAAAGGACATCGGATGCAAGACATCACAGGTTGCACGCAAGTGAAATACGCAAAGCGAAAAGAGAGTCTATAGGACACACTGAGTCGCCAATGGTAGGATGCCGAATCCGATGAGGATGCGTTCACGGAGCATCCGGAGTCGACCTTGGTCGAGGAGGCCCCCAGGAAGTGCAGCCATTGCGTAGCAAACAGACCAAAAGCAATATACCAGCCGCTAAGGCGAGGATCAACGGAAAGCCGCCAAAGACGCTGGAAAAAATGGAATGAATAAAAGCCAGTATTACACCAAAGATAGTTTGAAAGGAGGTAACAAGGCCAGAGCCCATAACTTTAAAAAAGTGCACAAGACCTTCTGTGCGTGATGCATTGAAAACACGGTGAATCAGCTCACCAAAATGTTGTGGGAGGTTTGTGTTCAAAAGGGCCTGTATTTCACTGTGGGTACTAGCCACCTGGAGGATGAATGTCTCCCGTGCGGATTTGAGCATAACCTCCTGGTTCAATAATAGCGCCTTTATTCTGCTCAATTTATTGAAATCTGCCTTCAAAGTCGGAATGGAAGGCCAAATGGAACTATCTATTATGTCGTGCGGGGGAGGAAAAAGCACATTTTTGCAGCACACAACCCGGTGGGAAACAGTTACAATATAGGGGATGCCGGCCAGCATTCCACAGCAGTCCTGATTATTCAGAAGGAGATAGCTACCATTTGCAAGCACAGTGAAAGTAGGCGATATAGCAGGAGCAGGAATGCCCTTTAAAACACAAGCAAGATTAGGAGCCGAAACATTACAAGCCCCGTGCAATTTAATGTTTTTACAAATCAGGGAATGACCCACAGTAGAATCGCATGACTCTCCTGTGAGAAAAACTTCTTTTCCGTCCCTAAGGCATTTGTACATGAAAGGCAGGGACCAAAGTTCATGCAGGAAGGCACTGCCTAAAGGCTGAAAACGGCCAACAGGATAATGTTTCATGCATGAACTGAACTCAAATTTAAAAAAAGGCAAGGCGATAACCCCGTGAACTAGCCACACTGCAGAGTCCAACTCCGCCACAGAGAATGGTAATGGCTCTATCTTCTCGATATGCAAGAGAGTGTATGTTGCATCTTTCATGGACATGAGTTGCTGTTTTTCAGTTAAATTAAATGGCAAGAATAAGGCAGAGGTGTTCAAAAAATGCCAAGGAACTTTACCCATTTTAAGTGTCTGCAATGTCCATGCAAACTGCATCACTGAACGCAATTGATTTTGACCATGATATAACACAGATACATCATCTTGTACAATGTCAACAACAGAGGAAACAATATTCTCTAATGTGTAAATGCGGGAAGACAGGGTATTAATACTATTGTCAACAACAGCAAACACTTTTTCTAGATTTGCTTGATTGATTTCCCGAAGACGGAAAGCAGCTTCAATTTGCGAAAGCTTCCAGAGTTCATTGTAAGTTTCATAAATGAATCTCTTAGGTCGAGGACCACGAGGCCCCAGAACAAAATCGGACAGATCAATGTTGCCTGATAGGAGGGATAAATGTTGTTTTACAGAATCCAATGAAGAGTGCTGCAACCACTGTTTACACAATTTACCAACAGAATATGTCGTAACAGTACGAGAGTCTGAAAATCTCGGATCTGGCCTATCCTGTGTGTAACCAGGAGCTGAGTCATGAAAACGCAGCTGGCAGGCATTTGATGCCGTGGGCCAAGCCAACCAGGGTGACTGAACAAACGTAGAAACATTAAATGAATTGTTCTGAAACAAAGCTTGCAAATTGGCAAGGGAAATATTGAAATGCAAGCTCTCGTTGGGAGTGGAAGACAATACGGGAATGGAAGGTGCATTTAATTGTTTGGAAGTAGCCAAACCCCAACACGTTGTTTGATAGATTGTATGATTTAAAAACAAAATTTGGGCCGGGATGAGGCAAGCACGGTGCAAGGCTTCCGTGCATTGTACCTGCCATGATTTGGAGCCCCAAATAGATTTCAAGTCAATGGTGTCCCGCCAGTGTTCATAACCACCCACAGCTAATGCGTTCAAAAAGGAACCCGAATATAGCAATTTGGTGTGGGTCAACATGATTTTCTGTGTGGACGAAGTGTTCAATTTAAAATAATAGGACCCAGGGTTTGATCTATCAAAGTCTGTAAAGTAAGTGAATTTACTTCTAAGAGTTTGGGAGCTACCTGGCAAAGGGGTCGGACAATGTTCCCATTGGGTGTAATTAAAAGGACCCCGAAGAGTACTTGGTTTATGGAGAAAGTGGTTGCCCCAATGCTGGTAACAATATAGGTCAGTATAACTTGCATAATTTAAATACAGATCTTCAGCATTAAAAGCAGCATAATATTTCAAAACAGAAAATAACGATTCAACGGCATGCACATCCCAATCGTCAGAATGAATATTACTTTTAACGACATCACCCATTGAAACACGGAGGACATTTGGTACATTAATAATCTCGGTTGGTCCATGAATTTGGAAATTTACCGCATCCCATACGATGCCATCAGCAACTGGGAAAGCTGAAATGTTCACAAATGTGTGGTCACGCTTCATGATGTGAGAAGAAGAATGCAGAGCCAAAGTTCCAGCGACACAGTTCACCGCAGAGCGTTCTGGAAGATATTGACCATTGATGAGTAGGAAAAAAACTGTCACAAAGCCAATGGACATGAACAGAAAAATCAGGAATAGCACCAACCAGATGTATGTCCATGGTCGGATAAAAAATTGTCTCTGAACCAGGATATAAAAATACTGAAGCTGGACGGGATAAGTGATGAGGTGGAAGCCGAATCAAAGGAATAACGGGTGGGGCTCAGTGGCGTTGTTGGTTGGTGAGCCACCGACTCGTTGGCTGGGTATGTATACTCGGTCTCCTCGTTGCAGGGGAATCCGGGTAGTCGAGCAGGCGATCAGGCAAATCTACCATCTCAATGGCAACATCAGTGACCGTGTGGGCTGGAGGGCCACAAACAGGAGACCTAGAAATGGCTGGACAGGAGACCGCTGGTGTTACACTATTCAGGATCGGCCAGATGTTGTAGCTTGACATTGTCCACTGAGATGTATATGTTGTCTTTGCGACCAGGAAGCGGTGGTAAGATGACTGTACGAGTACCCTTGATGCCAAGGACTGGAACCGGTGCACGATAAGAGGGGCCAAATTCTTTTTTGTTCTCCACCTTCTCTCGGACCAGATCCCCAACCTTCGGAAGCCAGCCGGCAACCGGAATCTGCAGCGCAGCGTCTGAAGGTAAATGTTCGTTTGCAAGTTTGTCACTGGCTTCTTGTAAGTCCTGCAACATAGTAGAATGATTATCTACGTCAAAGATTGCGGATTGCGCCGCCATGTCTAGACCATCAAGGTCCGGCACAAACATTTGGATGCCAAAGAGCATTTCGTATGGGGTCCGCCCACCCAGAGGTCTTCTTGGGAGATTATTAAGTGCACGTTGTACGCTATACAAGTGGGCCAGCCAGTTCCTGCCAGTACCTAAGACTCTAGCTGTCAAGGATTGCTTTAAGTCACGGTTCATTCGTTCAACAATCGAATTGCCCTCAGGCTGATATGGAGACAAAAATTTCACCCGCACCCCCAGTGACCCCATCGCTTCCTTGTACGCCTTAGAGGCGAACGCCGGACCTTGGTCAGAATGGAAGGTGCCACAGGCAAAAATTCCCACAAAGACACGCAAATCCCTTATGACATTTCGAGCGTCAGCACTCCGTTGTGGCCAAACCCATATGAAACGTGTGCACGAATCCACTGCAACCAAGATGTACTTATATGCAGTGTCAGAAGAAAATAGACCGCAGTGATCCAGGTAAACACACCCAAAAGGTCTGTTAGAAATGCAGAGCGGTGTTTGTGGTGGTCGTGTAACCGTTGAAGCCTTAATTTGCTGACAAACTTCACAAGAAAGCACATAAGTACAGGTCTGTTTATATAAACCACACCACCAGTAACGCTGCTGCAAGATGGAAACCGTCGCAGACACGCCAGCATGGGCCGAAGCCAAGCCTTCGTGTGCGGCCGTTATCAAGGAAGGTCTGCGGTCCGCGTTGGGAATCAGCCGATCACCAACGTCTGGAATGCTTACGTAAGGAACCTGTTCGGGACCTAATTATAAGAGTATTTGGAAGGGAAACCCCGTGGGTAATTAGCACCCTCCTTTGTTGCAGCAATAGCTGCCAAAATATCATTATCTATTTTAGTCATGGATCTTGTAACTGCTGCTACTGAGCACGTGGCTACTGCTGATTTGGCAGCTTCATCTGCCAAACCGTTACCGACAGCGTGTGCGCCCACACGCTGGTGGCCAAGAGTGTGAATCACCTGTGTGAGAGGCAGACGTTGTTTAAGATCTGCCACTCAAACCCAAAGCATCTTATGCTTAATTGTGCTGCCTTTTGCATCTCTATAGTCGTTTTGCGACCAAAAGAATAGATTGTCATTGAAAGATTGAACACAGTAGTAAGAATCGCATACAATAAGGGTCGTCACGTCTGGATTAGCGAACTCAAGTGCGAGCACCAAAGCACGCAGCTCGTCCAATTGTGCAGTACTGTCTCCTAGTGCCTGTGTGTGCACTACAGTCGATTTGAACTCACCGTTCACCATGGTACCTGCAACAATAGCACATGCTGCGGAATAAGCATGCTTGGAACCCGTGGCCGGTTGTGCCGAACCATCGGTATATATAATACATTCGTACTCCTCAAGCGGTAGCAAAGACAGAGGAGGAGGATGAACAAATTCATACTGTAAGAACTCCTCTGTCTGAAGAGAGGAATCAAAGATAAAAGTGACATCCGGGGACGTCAGAGATGTAGCACATTGTATCCAACGGGGGTGCAATGCCTTAGAGTTCGGTACACTTGCCTTCGTCACTGCCTCAAGGGCAGGATATGGTGTTACCACCAAAATGCGTTTTCCCTGTGCCAGTGCGCGTTCTTTCAGAATCGCCATTTGCACTGTAGTCAATACTTTCTCCACAGAGGAAAAGCGCAACTCTGCTGAAGTGTAAAGATGTGACTTGTATGCAATCGGTACGGTGTCACCTTCGCTAAAGGTTAAGTACGTGAAACCCACTGCCCCTGGAACGATTCTAATCACCAGGTTTGTGTGGTTATCTCGAGTCAACAAGAATTTAGATTCAAGTAGATCAGACTGCAAAGACTGCAGTATCGAAGAATGCTCAGGAAGCCAGCATGACTTCGAAAAGTTGGGCTGTATCAAGGCATATAGAGGCTTGATACGCTGGGCATATTCGGGAATGTAAGTACGCCCAAAGTTAAGAAAACCCAGTAAGGACTGAAGCTTCTTCAGGGTTGTTGGAGGGCCCTAAAGTGTGCACTTCTCCAAGAAATGGGGTGCTAAGCCCTTACCTTCATTGTTGAACTCATAGCCCAAAAACAAAACGGTAAATTCAGCAATGTGAGATTTGGCAAAATTAAATTTGTATCCTAAGACCGCAAATTCAAGAATAATGCGGTCCACGCGGGAAAGATGCGGCCATAATTCGTCTGTCAGATAGATATCGTCGACGTACGAACACGCATCTGGGTCTATGCTGTCCAACAGAGAGACAACACGAGCGGCGAAGACACCAGGGCTGTTCTTGTAGCCCATGGGCAAACACCGAAATTTGAATTGTTTACCACCGGAAGTGAAAGCGCTTCATTGGCTGCACTCCGGGGACAAGTTGTGCGTGTAAAATCCATTGGATAGGTCAAGTGTCGTTTTATATTTTTTACGAACAAGACTGTCTACAAGCGCAGAACTGTGGGTATTTTGTACCGCAAAGGTCCGACAATGAGAGTTCAAATGTCGGTAATCCAATACTAGGCGGTACGATCCATCGGGTTTAGAAACCGCAAAAAGGGGATTATTCATTGGTGATACGCATGTTACAATTACTCCTTGATATTCTAACTGTGTCAGAATGTCGGAAACGGGACCTTTGGCTTCCCGCCCGGATGGGATATTGGGGTTGTGGCTGTGGCAGCGACCGCAAAGGAATATCATGGGGGGGAAGAGTCTTCATCCCAGCCCACGTGGTTACGGTATAGCGCCGGAGCCAGGGCCCCAGCCCATTCAGCTGCGAGAGCCTCCGCTTTGTCCTTGGGGACATGACGAGAAAAGCTCGGAAGGATCACCTCCTCCTCTCTACGCGCAGCAAGTACGAATGGGGGCGGCCAATCCGCCTCCGCTAACAAAATGTCGTAAGAAGAGGTCAGATTCTCCCAAAAAATCCCTTTAATAACACGCTGTATGTCGCCTTCAATTTGAAGGACAATATTAAATAGTCTGTCAGGGGGTGCCACTCTGGTGTCAGCTGTCTCGACAGTAATGAATGTGTCAGTTGCTGTCGCCTCCACATGAGGACGTAGCGCCTCCCGCACTATGGTAACTTCCACAGCGCTGTCTAGGAGCGTCACTGCCCACGTCCAATTCAGGAGTCTCGTTCTCACCGTCTGTGGCATACCTCGCTGTTAAAGCTGCAACTTTCTTCTTCTGAAACTGTGGGCGAGAACGTGGAAATTCTTCTGGTTTCCTTCGGACTTGTTGTCGAGGTTGGTCTCGTCCCTGTGGAGCCTCACGACCCCTGCCTCTATCCTGGCGTTCTCCTCCACCAGTCTGGGAGGTCGATGGTGCCTGTGAAGAACGAGGAGAACGCGGATCAGGGACTTGAAATCTCTCTGGAGATTTAATTCTCGCTCTGTCGTGCAAATCATAAGTGCGTTCAGAAGATACGGAAACCGGGGATGCGCCACGCGACCCTGGTTTTTTCTGTTGCTTACCCTGTTTCTTCAACCTCCAGTTCTTTTTAGTAAAGAACGGTTTCTCATCTTTCTCAGATTGAGTTTTTTGTTGTGTCTGTGATTGAGTTTGCGTTTTAGCAAAAGGCTTAACTCCCAGACTATTGCGGCCAATGGTTTTATAAGCCTGTGCAATAATTTTCGGTAATTTGCGTGGCCTGTCCGGTTCTGGGACTAAAGCCAAAGCATTAGCTACTTGAAAGTTAACTGCATCGCCCTTGACGTTCGCAAGGATTAAATCAGCCACTACATCGAACACTCCCACCAGTCTCATCCCCAATTCCACAGCCGCTTCAGGGCCATGCTCATCCTGCACTCGTTTAATTACAGAGGGGAGAACTGTCATGGAAGGAGTGCCGAAACACTTCGCATATACTGCTGCGAATACCTTGCCCCAGTTGTTGCATTCTGGCAACTCGGGATTTAAGTCTTTCGGCAAACTAATCGTCAAAATCCTGTGTTTTCCACAGGAGAAGTATTTGGAAAAACTGCCTCCAGCTGGTCAAATTTTTCTGCAAGCCAATAAGGTAAATCATCCTTATTTTGTGGGCGCTTGCCCATCACCGAATTAACCATGACGGGACTTATGGTTACACCGCCCGGTCCAGCTGGATGCACCGCAACTCCAGGAGGGGCTCCCTGGACGTTGCCTGTAACATACTGTACTAAAGCTCTGTGAACGCGTATCAAAGACGTATGCAATTCACGCAGTTCAGCAACCGCAAGCGTCAAATAACCCGGATGTGGGGTATACCCGGCCAAAACTGGCCAAGTGGCCCCGTCTATTGATAGGGGGCCTAAACGAACCGGGGTGACCGGATGTGGGAGGGCGCCATTAAACCAACTACAGTGTTGCCATGCCGTAAGTGGTACTTCAAGAGCATGATAAGGCCAATAAGCATTGGGTAGGGCAGTGAGAGTGTACTCATGGAACAAATCGTCCGCTCCATCCACCGCCGGAAAAGTGACCCAAGAGTAAACCACCTCAAAGTGGTGAGCCGGGTCAGCTTGCACCACAGAGATGAGTGAGACACCCACGTCTGGCACTCCATAAGCCAGTAAATGAGCCCGGAGCGCAGCGGGGCTATGTGCCGGTATATTTATATCCGCCATTAAGACCAGAAATGATCGACAACCTAATACGAGGCAGCGCAATATAGGGTTAACCTAAACACCTTTTAATAACTTCAAGCTTGAAAGAACCTATAAAAACATCAATATAGGAGGTATCACCCTCACACACGTTTCCGGAAGCGTATGCGAAGGGTGTTGTGGACAAGCACAAGCACTACTCAAGCGTCTCGCAGATAAGCAGCCCACCACGTTGGTGGCGCCATGTTGTAGGGATTCTGCACATATACAGAGCTATGCACAGGATAATAGGACCTCGGAGTACAGTGGTGAACCAACCATGCACCTGAGTACCCACAATCCCAATCCGACTAGCTTTAGCGTCTCATTCGCAGCAATGCTACCAATGATTAGACAACCCAGAACACGGTCTCTCTCAGGACTCGCGGGAGCAAGAACACCCTTTCATAACTCACTCATACTTGTCCACAACGTGCGTAATAAGAAACACAGTATAGTTTAAAATGTTTATTTCAACTATCGTGCTCGAAGATACAGTACACGTGCCAGTACTATCAGCATAATGCATAATGATAAAATAATAAGCATAGTTACAATTCCATAGACTACAAACGGGGAAAGCATTTCATAAAGCAGTGGATATAGGGCTAAATGGCCTTACCACCCTCCCCGTGCTATTAACTAGTTTATTATAAAAATAGAAGACCTCTGGGCGTTGTCAGACGGACCCCCATACCTCAATATCTAGATGCAAGGTTTACATCATCAGACAAGCACAGCTCTTCTCTCTGGAAAGGTTTTTCTCCGAGTGCCACAAACATCGAGATCACAATATTAAAAGCACACGGATTTCTCCAGTGCAGCTGTACTTCGTGTTATGTCTAAGTGCGAGGGGCTGGCCAGATCAGCAAGAACAAGGGACGTTGTTTTTCGACCTTGTACATGTTGTGCAGACGAAACCCAAAGGGAACAGGAGAAAAGGTGAAAGACAAATAGGCAGACAGTTCTAATATAGCCGGGCTCAAGCAGAGGCTGGAAAAACAAAGTCACAAAATAACGTGTGCAAAAAGGCATCATGGCAGCCAGGCCTAAGCTAACTTAGCAATGCAGACAATGAGGCCACAAACCACACGACAGTAGTTTTGTTGGGCCGTCATGTGAACTAGGCCAGGGGAGCTTAATCCTTTTTGAGGTCTAGGAATAAGCCCGCCTGGTCCCCTCACCTAATAACAGGAATAAGACGCCAGACCAATTACTGTCCCTCACTTATGTTCTGAAATATCAATTAGGTCCAGAGGAAGACCTCAGAAACTTTTCTGTTCTACCAAGAGACTGAAACGCATAGGCACACTTGTGGGGAACTGATGTGCCTCGATTGTTGAACTCTGCAAAGTGACGTTGGGCAATTTGAACATGTCGTCTTAAATGGGAACAAGTTTGATGGCAGCTACTTCTGTTACTTCTAATACAGTTGCATGTGAACTATATGATAAACAGACATACTAGTATTATGCCAGTCATCAACAAATATGGCAAGACATAATTCTGAGCCAGTGAATTAAACCTACAATGCAGAGGATCATTATGAATGGATTCTTGACACCTGTCACCACCAACAGAAGAAAACTCCATTAACAGAAAAACATCAGATGAACACGGATGCTTCTTAAGCTATTTATGCTCTATCTAACTTATGTACTCTGGCACCTGATTACATACAGACAAATGTACTTTCAGCAGGGCTAAGCATTAACTCCCTTCTTACATGATTTCATCCCTCCCCAGCTCACTCTGTCCCTTAAACAGGTATGTGGTGCATGCGTTCAAGAAGATACCACTTAAAACAGGTCTTCAGACAAGCCAACTCTCCTTCCTTTTCCTTTTTCCGAAGGACAGTATGAACTGTGCTTTGGTTTGAAGGTTGACTATAAAAGAAGCACAATGTAGTCTACTTGAACAGATAACAAAACAGTATCAGTTCCAAATAAATATGCATATTTTTAAAAAGCCAAGGTAATAAGGCCAGCCCATGCAGCCTATCGACTATTAAAAAATGTACTGTAAGATGCCTTATTGCTAGAATCTGAAAAAATCAGATGTCTGTGTTTTAACTCAGTTGGGAATATATCTGGATAATGTTTGATGAAGTTAGTTAAAAGTGTTCTGGAATTTGTTTTCACAAATCGTAATACATTTGTCAGGTGCACACTTTGGCACGTTTCTGAGAAATAAAATGTGGGGCCAGATGTACAAAACATGTTAAGGGTCACAAACACTACAATTTGGCATTGCAATTGCTTCCAAATATCAAATCAGTATCTTATGAATAAATGATTTATGACTGACATCCAGTCGCAAAACTTTGATATTTTATTGTTTATCGACATCTCAAATGGGGTGGTAACGCAATCTCAAAAGGAAATGGTCCCCTTTGTGATCCCTTCCCTTTGTGAATATTAAAAAAAAAAAAAAAAGTCGTCCTCGGGAACATAGTGAATCCTTAAACAAACAAAAAAAGCAAACATTTATTTTTGAATGCAGTTCCATCTTCTTTAAGGGAAAAAGCCTGCATTTAAAAAAAAGCTTCTTTTATAAAAAAAAAAAAAAAGCAATCACAGACATGGTGGTCTTCTACCCTCAGCAGGTCATGATCCCTATGATCGTCTCCAATTGTAGTAGGTCGCAGTTTGCAACCTACCTCATAGATATTTATGAGGTAGGTCAGATTCCAACCCACTACAATTCAGAATTTTAAGAACTAATCTACTGATACATAGGTCGGTTTTTAAAAATCTTTACTGAACACAAAAATACTGGTCATAGTTTGCGACTAGATACGGTTACATCCGGCCCATGTTTCTCTTCACTTCCATTCAATAAGATCAGACTAGTCATGTATGAGGTGATGTCTTAATGTAAATACCAGTAGCAAAAAACTGCTACTTCACACCTGATTCCTTGATGTTTGCTGGCTTTCGTTCTGCTTTCCTTCTATCATTCTAAGTGCATTCTCTGTGTTCTTTAAATCCCTTAGGACATGTAGCCCAAACTCGTTAAAGCTGAAGGCCCGCAAGATAGCTCTGCGACTGACTTTTAAATCCCATTTTCACATGTATATGTTAATATGTTCTCACCCATACAAATACTCATACACACTCGGGCAACATGCATGCATGCAGGCAAACAGACACACAAATACATGCAGACCGCAGCTAGCACAGGCCCTTAAACATTCGATCCAGGACACCAAGCCCAACCTACAGGATTTGATGAACCCTGGCAGCTATGAGCAGACAGGTAAGTGCACATTCAGTGTCAAGGAAATAAAACATAGCAAACACAAGATGATGGACGGAGTGCTGAAACCTTTCAACCACTCACACCCAGTCAAGAGATCTGGGTTTAATCCATCTTTCTTTTGCTCACTATGCAGCCCCAGTTAGGACTCATGGGAGCAGTCCAGCCCGAACTGCCAGGCCAGGTCCTCTTTGGACAGAAACAAGCATCTTAGGACCGTTTTCGGGGTATCACCCCAATCAGCCAGACTAGCTTTAATCCAGTGGCACAGTGAGCAAGGGACTCACGTCTGGGCATACCCGTAGCCACTTAGGGCAAACATAGCAAACACAACAAGATGATGGGCAGAGTGCTGAAACCGTTCAACTACTCAACCCCAGTCAAGAGATCTGGGTTTAATCCATCATTCTTTTGCTCACTATGCCACTAGTTTGAACTCAGCCATATGTAAATCAGTCTTGATCCTGCGCCTCATGGAAGCAGTCCAGCCCGAACTGCCAGGCCAGGTCCTCCCAGGAACAGAAGCAAGCATCCTAGGACAGGTTTCGGGGTATCACCCCATATCATCCAGGCGAGCTTGAATCTAGTGGCACAGAGAGCAAGGGACCCACGTTTGCTATGTTTGCCGTAAGTGGCTAAGGGTATGCCCAGACGTGGGTCCCTTGCTCGCTATGCTCCTGGATTCAAGCTAGCCTGGCTGAAGAGGGGTGCTACAACCTCAGGGCTAGGCTGACCAAAGAGAACATCTGTTTCTTAAACATCTCAATGCTTTTCGACTGCATGTACAGTGAGTGGTGGAGAAGGAATTAGGATTCACTTTGCTGGTGGAAGCTTGGACCGCCAAACTCTCAACAGCAGGATACTGCATAAGAAAATCAGGGATGCTGGGCTCCAGTCTGCGGCTCCTGACCACCTGCTGTTTAAGTGTGGGCAAGAGCAAGGGTTAATCAAGTGCCATTAAGAGTGACAGTGAGGGCTTCGTTGAATCGGAGTAAGGGTTCAGAAGAAGCATGCCCCGGTTGCGGAAGTTCTGTAAGGATGTTTGTCTTAACTTTAACAGAAGGCAGCTGTAGGTCCGGCCCCTCTGCAGCACATCTAATTACTAATACAAAGGAAGCACTTTCTTCCGTTGGCAGCCCAAGGGGGGGAATCAACCGTGCATAAGGGGAAGTATCAAACCCACTGATCTCCTGTAAATCCATGGTAAACTGTCTTCATCATAATGTGGGGATAAATCATCCCCCTCATCACCATTCTCATCTCTGACTGGTGGTAACCTTTGGTTAGAAACTAACCAAAAAGATGATAGAGCCTCGGAGTATGGCTCTGTGACACTGTTTGCCAGACTCAGGCTGCATGGGAACCGAGTGCGTCTTATTGGAGTCACAGCATAATATTGGTGAGGTTGAAACAGATTTGACTCAGGATCAGGTGCCGAAGTAGGAAGTGCATCCCCTTAAGACACTGGAGACATCATGACCATTGTGAATGAAAGTGGGACTACCTCAGGTCTTGGAGCCGAAATGAAAGTTGGCACAGGAGTTGGTGTGGAATCCGAAGCAGAATCCAAGGGCTCAGGCAGCAGCGAAGGAGGATTCAACTGTGGTAACTTGACTGGAGGCCCCTGCGGATCCTTGAGGACCAAAGGTATGACCAAAGGGAGCTGGAGTGGCAAAAAGAGGGGCCTCCTTAGAGGCCTTGACCTGCTGCGACACCGCTGATGGTTGATGACCTGGGCATTCAGGATCAACTTGGGATTGGTTCCTCAATCAGAGATCTGAAGCGACAACTTGTAGCACCTTGGTGCTATCACGACTTCTCTTTAGATAAAGAGTGGCGTGATCAGGTCAAGTCCCGTTTCATCTTCTTGTGTTTATTCTCTGATTTGGACTTTGACTTGCCAGATAACTTTGAACGCAAAGAAAACTTGTCGTAGGATTGGCCTCGAGAGAGTGAATGGGTTCATGCCCTTGACTTGGTGCAGGACTTATATGATGTCCATGACTTCTTTCAATTTTTGGCAATGTACAGCTGCGCTTCATGGTCCCGGATTGCCTTCAGGTGCATGACGGCACATTCACAGCACGACTTACAGTCATGCCCAGAGGCCAAACACTAAAGGCACACGTGCTGCGCATCCATCACCAACATGTTTCACAGTAACACCATAGTTTGAACCCTGAAGTTTTAGGTTTGGACATCCTTCCTTGCAGACAGGAATTCAATTTAAAAAACGTTTCCAGCGGACACAAACGTGAGCGGAGCTCAAGATTTACATTCAAAAGCACTGAAAGAAAGGACTGACGTTAGTGCACAGGTGTTGTGCTTATATGCGACTCCACGCCGTGATTTCTGGGGTGAAACAAAGCCAATGCTGAGCCACGGAGCACCACTTGGCAGCATGCAGTAGAAGTGCTGTGAAAAACTTACAGGTCCAGTCTTTCGCCTGAGGTGAGTAATCTGCCGTTAGAAGTATCTACCAGAAAATCTATTCTCTCTCTTTTCATCATTGCCTAACCTTTTTAGCTTTGTTTGCAATTTTCATTCTCTTTTTAGAAGTTTGTTCTTGTCATGTGTCAGCATTTCCTCTTTCACCTTCATTACTTTCACTTCCATTTTTGCTGTTCCTATCATGCCCCCTGACAATAGTGCTATCTTGTGGAAACACACTGTGTGAGGCAACTAGCACAATCTCCAATAGTTAGGAGCATAGCATGCAGGAGTATAGACATAAGTGATCTCAACGACAACGACTTCTGATGTGGTTTTGTTATGACAGTCTACCGCTGACCTCAGAAGTAGACAGTAAACAGAGCACGTGGCACATAGTTTCCGCACTGCAGCTGTGTGATATACTTAATACTAGACAGTTCAACAGGCAGATATGAAACACTACAGTACAAGAAACAACAGCAGACCCACAAATAAAAATGTATAAAGTGGAGAATCAGGAAGAGGCCTTCTACCTCTAGGGGCGCACAAAGATAACTTCAGAGGTGTGACGCTGAAGAATGACCTGCCTCGACAGATTATGGCCTCATCAATCTAAGGCGCCTACTGCCATACCTTCGAGGATTAGGAACCATATATTATTCGCAGCACGGCTGCAGACTCCTTTGCTGCTCTCCTTCGCCACGTACTGTGCTCGAAACCTGCTTCTCACAGGGATAGGGATTTTTAAGAGTCTTCTGAGGGCATCACGCTTAAGAAACAAGGGCTTAAAACACCTACGCCATGCTCCATAGAGCAATGCACTCTAAAATACCCCCTACCGGCTCAATTCATCTTACTTATATTGGGCACGAAAAGAAAAGAGGAATTAAACTGAAAAGTGGCTCTGCGGCCAGTTTCTCAGCCTGGACATCTTTGTTTAAGCTTTGACTCGGCTTAAATGAACGAATTAATATTGACAAAAACATCAACTAAGCTAATGAGTTGTTAGTTAAGGCAATAAACATGTCACATTAGAGTCGGCGCAGTAAAGAGGTAATTAGCTCAGGAGAAGCTCCGCTGATTGGAGCTGTTGCGATCCCCTGCTCTTAACCTTTGAGTCCATTATCTGGAGCAGGACAAGCAGCGGCGATGCTAATGTACATTCGCCAATACACATCAGCCTCGCGCTGCGGCCAGGGACTGCATTATCCTGCATTAGCCGCTCGGTGCTGAAGGTGGCGGTCTGCTATTTAAATCATGTCAATCAACAAGCTCTCGTGCCATGCAGCTGACTAAGGACTGGAGGGCGAGAAGCACAGGGCTGAAAATATCCATCGGAAAAAAAGACAATACACAGGGTTTTCATTAACAGGAAAGGGGGCTCAAATCCTGCCTGTGAAACCAGCGAGTCAGTCAAGAAGCGATCATTAGCCTTAAAATTTATATTTGTATTTCTGCTCAGGTGAACCTCCAGAGGTCTAGCACCCAGTAATAAATCATTGGTTCGAACAGTCCTGGTAAATTCAAAAGAATCTCATAGTGCTTGTGAAAGGGTGCTATACATGCACTGCAGCGCCTTTCATGAACAAGGACAGCTGCTTGGGACACCTCCATGGCCTCGCTTCAGGATGCAAACCGTTTAAGAGCCTGTGCTTAGCACCGTTTTACCCACTGTTCTGATTCCACCCAATATTCTAAGACAGGAGTGAGCATCGTTATTTGTGGAGTATTATGGAACAGTAATACAAATAGCTATATTTTGCCATTCTTCAGGTTGTGGAAAAAAGCGAACAGGAAGCTGAAGCTCACAGAAAGAGCAAACACATTTTACTGGTTAGCTCCATTTTTGGAACCATTTCTCTCCCATCAGCCTAAATAAACAACACAATTATTTTTGAGACCCCCCACCACCCCCCCGCCCCCCAGACGCCCTTAAGATTTTGAATTAATCTCATACTTCTCCTTCTGCAAAAACTTGCAATCAATTTGCCCAGTTCTTCTCTGATAAAATAGAAAAGATCTAGACCTCCTTTCCGAAAGAAGTTAGAGAGGCTTTACCTTGTGTTCAATAGTCTTTCTCATCTGACTTTCTGGAGAATTTTTCTCAAACAAATACTCTCTCCATACCAGAACTCCAGTCTCTTATTCTTAAAATCAAATCAGGTTCCCCTTTGGATCCTGCTCCACCTATTAGATTGGAATTCGGTATGCAAGTTATTCTACCTGTTCTCTGTGAATTGTTTAATCAATCCTTTACAACTGGCCATTTTCCCTCTCAGTGCAGCAGTGGTCCCACTTCTTAAAAAAATCTTCATCAGATCTGGCCAAGCCTGAAAATTTCAGACCTATTTCTTGACTTCCTTTTTTTGTTAAAATAGCTGATAAGCATGTCAATCAGCAAATAATAGAATATATGGAGAAAAGATTCTACACCAGACGAGTCTGGGCTTCAACCTATCACAGCACTGAATCCGCCCTTCTACTTGCCGCTGAGTCTTTAAGACTCATGGTTGATGAGGGTAGCACAGCTGCCCTGGTCTTGTTAGATTTTAGTGTGCGTCTCACAGCCATCTTCTTAAACGTCTCTGGGGTTTCAGTGTTGAGGGGTTAGCCTTAAACTGGATTGCCAATTTTCTCCAGATTTGCATCTTTCAGGTGATCCAACAGCCTTTTGCTTCTGAGATCTTTTCATTACGGCAGGGGGTGCCATAGGGTTCGGCATTCAGTCTGACCCCGTTTAATCTATACATGTGCCCTCTTGCAGATGTGGAGGAGTGTTTCGGTGTCAGAATTGTGTCTTATGCCGATGGCACCCAGTTCATCATCTCCCTATATCAGGATGAGGGCCTCTATGCAGCCAATTTTAGGAATTGGTTGGTAAGTTTAGCTGATTGGATGGATCGCGGCTGCCTTAAACTTAATGTTGAACAAACAGAGGAGCTGATTGTGGGAAAACAGTCCTCTATCTGGTCCACCGCATGTTGGCCAGTTGTGCTGAGACCTATCCCAACCCCAAAACTTAAGATCAAAAACTTAGGAATTTGGTTTGACAATCTTGCATTTGATCATCAGATAGTCAACCTTGTAGAGGTCTCTTCTGGCATCCTAAAGATGCTTCATAAGATCCTGGGATTACTCCCGGACACGGCCAAAAAGACAGTGTTCTAAGTTTTACTGGAGTCCAGGTTGGACTACTGCAAAGTGCTATATCCGGAGGCTACCCAAGGCAGTATGAGAGCCCTTCAACGTGTTCAGAATGCTGAGGCTAGAATGCTGCAAAACGTGCCTAGGTTCTTCCCTACGGGTTCTGCCCTGAGACACTTACATTGGCTCCCGATGAGGGAAAGAATCTCTCTTAAAGCATCTTGCTTCTGCCACAAGATTATGAACTCGAGGAGCCCCTGTTAACTAAATCTTCTGATCAAACCCTACCATCCTAATCGCTGTTTGAGGACGTTGGGTTCTGCACTGACTATAGTTCCTAGGATAACCAGAGTACGCAGGGGAGATCGCTCCTTCAGCTATCGAGCCGCAAAACTGTGGAACTCTCTCCATGTCGAGCTAAGACAGGAACGGTCCGAAACAATCTTCCGGAGGAAACTCAAATCTTTTTTTTTTGTGTAGAAATTGTTTATTAGCATTTATTAAATATAAGACAATAAAAGCAATAAAATACAGAAATGTGCAATATGATGACATAAATTACATTGGAAGTAATGCATAAAGTTAAATATATATGAATTCATAAGGATGAAGACTGTATCTTATTTAAATACAAGTAATACAATAATAAGATGAAAGGAGGATAAAAGAATTCAGTTGTGAATAAAACAATAAGCTATTTGATTGAAAAACTCTAATGACTTACGGTGAGATAAAAAGTAATTTAAAGCAAAAAGATCAAGAACTTGATATAAGGTGAAGCATAAAATTGCAAACGAATAAGTGAGAGAAAGACAGGAAATGTGGGTAGAAAGAAAGTGAAGAATAATAAAGGAGAGGTATCAATGCAGTAAAATATAAAAGAATAGAATGTATAGTATAGAAAATTATATAGGGAAATTAACCAAAGATAAAAAGGGAAGAAATTGGAGGAAATAAGATGAGAGCGGATTTAGAACAGGTTTTCAGTGTTGGTATGTAAATGCATGACAGTAAAGGTGAGAAAAGAAGAAAATTAGAAGCGAGATTAAAATAGAAAGATAGAACAAGTTATGATACAGTGGAATCCACTATAGAGCGACCGGAATAGTCTATCACAGAAGGATTATTCAATTGTAGAAAGGGGGCCCAAATTTGATTAAATGATTGTGTCTGATCTTGCAAATTGTAGATAACTCTTTCATAAGTGGCAGTTTGGACCATAGCCACCAGCCAAGATTCCGAAGAGGGTGGAGTCGAAGATTTCCATTGCCGTTAGTATGCATATTTTAGCTGTGGTTAGGGCGATATATAAAAGACGGCATTGTGGTTTGGAAAGGTGTGGTAAAGTTCGTAAATCATGCAGAAGAATAATGGCTGGTGTTAACGGTAAATCCAAAGGCAAAAAAAAAAAAAAAATGTAAGTAAGTCCGTTTTTATATAGCGCAGCTACTCACCCTTACGGGTCTCAAGGCACTGGGGGCCGTAGTGGAAATTAAGTGAGCTATTGCCCAGAGTCACATGGTGCTGAGCTGAGCTGCCACCGGAGCCGGGGAACCGTGAACCCTGTGCTCTGAAGTCAGCTGCCCTGGCCGCTGCACCACACCTCTCCACTAGGCAGAGTGTGTTGGAAAACCTGACCTATGTAGGACCAATAGGATTGGATGATAGGGCAAGAACAGAGGATGTGGACTATGTCACAACCAGAAATAGCACATCTCCAACAATTAGAATGAGTAAGAAGTCCAGCTTTATGCAGTTTTGAGGGAGACCAATGCCAGTCATGTAAAATCTTGAATAAGCAAAATTTCTGTCGTGCTTCTCTAACTCCTCTGGTTAAAGTTTCCAAAAGAGTAAGCCAATCTTCCTCATTATATGTAAGTGAAAGGCGTGTTTGCCATTTGAGACGAAGAACACACAATAAGGGTTGGGAGAATAAATGAGATGTGAATATTTTATATAAACCAGAAATGACCCCTTTATGAGTCCCCCAAGTATATAGATAGGATAGGTTTGGTGAAGTTTGGAGAGTCCATGGGCATGCCCCCAAGGCTTTGATAAGACAGAGATGGAGTTGAGTATAATTCATGAATTGATGCGACGGAAGACCAAATTCTTCAGCTAATTGGGTAAAGGGTTTAAGCTCACCGGTATGTATAAGTTGATCTAGAGTAGAAATACCCGCCTGTTTCCATTGGGGCCAGGAAATGGTTTTGCCCTTGACATGTATGGCAGTATTGTTCCATATTGGAGCTTTAATATGAATACATGGGTTAGAACCTACGAGGTGATGAGCTCTCTGCCACGTTTTACGCATTGAAGCCAATAGTGGATTGCGAGGGTCTTGGCGACTAGTACCTGTGGTATAAAGAACTGAAAGACCAGGTTCAGCGGATAGTAAATGACGCTCTACATGCACCCATTGAGGTGTATGAGAATTATCTTGCAGCATGTATATGATTTGGGATAATTGTAAAGCCAAATGGTAGTGTTCTATGGATGGGAGACTTAGACCTCCATGAGAATGATGTGCTTTCAGTTTTTGTATAGCTAGACGGGGTTTAAAAGAGCCCCAGATAAAGGATTTAATTTTAGAATCTATAAGGCGTTGGGAAGATAAAGGTATGTGAAGCGGAAGCATACCAAGAGTATAGAGGAAACGCGGAAGTGTGACCATCTTTACAGCTTGAACCCGTCCCCACATAGATAATCCTAATATTTTCAATTTGTCAAAATCCTGCTGCATCTGCGTGATCAGAGGACCGAGATTATCTGCAACCATTCCAATCGTTCCCTTGTTTACCAGGATACCAAGGTATTTTAGTCGTGAGGGTTTCCAGTGGAAGGGAAAGTCCTGAATGGCTGATTTAGTAGTACCATCGGATATTGGAAGTGCTTCACACTTATCCCAGTTAATTTTATAACCAGAGAAATAGGAGAATTTTTCTATGATTTTAAGCAGTGAGGGCAGAGAATGCGATAAATCAGTAATAGTGAGTAATATGTCATCAGCATACAGGTACATTTTTGAGTTCCCCACCGGAAGAGAGATGCCTACAATATCAATTGATTGACGAATTGCTGCTGCTAAAGGTTCTAAAGCAAGAAGGAATAAAAGAGGGGATAGGGGACAACCTTGACGTGTTCCTCTAGAAATTGGAAAGGGGTCTGAAAGGAAACCTCCACAATTCACTTGAGCGGTAGGGTGTTGGTATAATAACTGTACTTTTTGTATAAATTGGGACCCTAAACCAAATTTTTCCAATATATGAAAAAGATAAGGCCATTCCACTCGATCAAATGCCTTTTCGGCATCAAGAGACTGAGCCAATGCATCATTCTGAAGAGATTTGGCGGAGTGGAGCGTATGTGCCAAGGTACGCAGATGGTTTCTAGAGGAACGTCCAGGTACAAATCCCACTTGGGTATAATGAATTAAAGAAGGCAAGACTTTACGCAAGCGAGATGCGAGGATAATAGCTAGTATTTTGATATCGCAATTAAGAAGAGATATGGGTCTATAGCTACTACATATTAATGGATCTTTGCCCGGTTTAGGGAGGACTGCAATGATCGCTTTATTAGATATACAGCCTAGGGAGGTTGTGTTGTTTGCTTCCTGAAAAGCAGTATAGAGACTGTCAATTATTTGTTCACCTGACCAGCGATAGAATTCTGCAGGGAAACCATCTTCCCCTGGGGCTTTGTGATATGGGAGCTTAGTTATTGCTTGTGAAATTTCTTCTTTAGTAATGTCCCCTTCAAGAAGTGCTCTGTCTTCGTCAGAAAGAGAAGGGAGATTTACTTGGGAAAGAAAAGAAAACATTTTGTTGTGGTCTATTTGTGCATCCGGGGTATATAATGATTGATAGTAAGAAGCAAATTCATTGACAATATCCTCTGGACGAGTTAATATATTTCCCCTAGATGTTTTAATGGCTGGAATAGCCATTGCAACCTCTCGTTGTCGCAATTGGGCCGCTAGGAGTCGCCCTGCCTTTTCCCCTTGTTCATAATGACGTCCTTTCATCTTTTGTAAAGCATACTCAGCTTTGGATGTAAAAAGGCTGTTCAATGCCATACGTGCCTGCTCTAGGGACTTGCGATGTTGTATGAGAGGTATTTTAATATATAATTGAGTGAACGTTTCAATATCCTGTTCTAACTCTTTCTGTCGAGTAGCATTTTGTCTATTGGCCTGTGCCGCGTCTTTCATAAGTTGACCCCTGATGGTAGCTTTGGCTGCAGCCCATAGGGTTCTGCTTGAATGCACAGATCCGTGATTAAGGGAAAGATATGTTTGAAGATGGGTCTGAAGCTGTGTTTTACCGAGAGGAGTTTTATAGCGCTGAATATTCATTCTCCATGGTTTGCGTCCCGGTGTTGTCAGGCCCGTCTGAAGGGATAACAAAACTGGAGAATGATCAGAGATTGATGCTTCTAAGATTTGAGATTCATGGACTAACTGAACAACCCTTTGTGAGATTAAGAAATAATCCAGTCTGGAGAAGGTACCATGAGTGGGAGAAAGAAAGGAATATTCAGTAGCAGTTGGATGTGAAAGGCGCCAATTATCAATCAGACCATGATCTTCAATAATATCGCCCATAAGAGCTCTGTCCGCTGCATTATTCTTGTCAAGAGGACCTGTTTTGTCGAGCACTGGATCTCTGACTAGGTTCCAGTCCCCGCCTATCAGGTATTGGGAAGCACCAATCTCGGACAAAATGCGATTTAATTGAAGAAGAAATGATTTTTTTGTACCCGTTGGGGCATAAACGTAACCTATGCAAAGATGTGTATCGCCGATGCGCAATTTGACAACCACATATCTGCCATCTGGATCTTCCCAAGTTTTTGAGATTGTAACTGGTAAAGATTTACGGATCAAAATTGTCACTCCACATTTACGAACGGGGGTAGTGTCTGAGGATCTGTCTGTATGAATGCTGCTGTGATAAATTTTACCCACCCATTCTCTGCGTAATTTTTCAGATTCTGATGCTTCAAGATGAGTTTTCTGAAGTAGAGCCACATCTACTCCTTTTGAATTCAGATAGGAAAGAACTTTTTTCCTTTTTATATAGTGTGTTAAACCATTTACATTCCATGTTATAACCCGCAGAGAATGAGTAGTATTCATACTTCAAGTGGAAACCAGAACGCTTGAAAAAGTTAAGAAAGTAATGAACTAAGATAAAGGTAGAAATGAAGTAGAGAGCAAGCGCAAGATTTATTAAGTGAGTAATCCAAGGTGTAGTGTAAAAGAAGAAAGAGAGAAAAAAAAAAGGGGGGGGAGGAAAGGAAAAGGGAAAGAGAGAGAGTATTAATAGGATAACGTGTAGTATAAGGAAATCTAGTAGGAGAAAAGAATCTAAAGAAAAAAGATGTCAGAAAAAAGAAAAGAAAAAAAAAAAGTAAAAGATAAAAGTATGAAGAAAAACAAAAAGGAAGGAAAAGGAAGAACTTTAGCCGCGGGTCTGGGCTCACTAGAGCACCGCCGCGGGTAGGGCCCCCGCCAGGAGGGTTGAAACATGGTGAGGACTATGTAAGAGAAACAAAAGAATCTGAGCAGCCAAGTGTGTGTAAAGAAGAGGGAAAGAGCCAAGTATTTAGAAGAGTGAGCGCTGAAAGGGAAGAGACAGATTGCTAGAGTACAGAAAAATATATAAAAATATATAAAAATATATACATGAATTCAATATCGCCTAAATACAAACCAAAATACAGAATAAGCTATTGATTATTAATAACTACGTAATATTTATTAATGAATAAATATGCGCATATGAAATAGAGTAAAGTAAAACTGATATAAATATATATACAAAAAGACGTATCATAATAGAAAAAATCAGTAGCATAAACTTGTATATGAATAGAAGTATAGATATTATAAAAGTGGAATATCTATGATTTAAGAATATAGAAAAGATTGAGGAAGAACTAATAAAATGCAAATATATATATTAAAATATGTATTAATCCATGAATGTAGAAGTATATAAAAAGATGCAGTAATCCATGGATGTATAAGTAAAGGCATATAATGTGCAACCATTAATTGATAAGTAACAATATATGTGTAAATAGATATGTATATCATTAAATAGGTAACATTTAAGAACAAAATGTAGTTATAAACATAGATGTTCTCTAATATATAATAATAACATAGGTAGTAATAAATAGTAAAAGGAAAAAGTGAAGCTAAGAAGATGTGAAGGGACATAGTAAAATACCTATATTTCTAACTTATAGAGAAAAGTACGTAAACTACTTATTGAAAGTGAAATAGTAAACCTTAAATACTTAGTATCAAATATAATAGATGCAAGTAAAATCTAGTAATGCATTGCAATAAGAAATATGTAATAAATAATTCTGTAACTGTTCTAGGTTGAGAAACAATTGTGCAGAGAAGGCAGATAGCCCCCGTTATAGAAGGTAGAATCTCTTTATTGTGTAAAGAAGATATGAGTTATCAATCACATCATTATAAGCCAAAGTATGCAATATCAGAGAAAATAAATGTTATACAAGGTAAAATCTGAACTATAGATTACATAGACCGTAAATATAAATATTAGCAAGGTAAATAACAGATCATAAAATAGCGCATCGTGTAGAATAGATATTACGCAAGGCAAAGTTTAACATTACATTGAATAAATGACAGATAATTAGCAGTCCTATAATGATACTAGGTTAGGAAGCAATTACGTGAATAAGGCAGAAGACCCCCATTATAGGACGCAGTCTCTAATGTGAGGAGCTAGAAGAGAGCCGCAAATGGGGTATGGGCCATCAATCATTTTTGGAGTGAGATATGAAGATTATGAAGGTCATTCTTCATCCGAAGTAGATTTTAAGGGAGATCGAGATTCGTCTCTATTCGGATCTTGCATAAAGGAAGATACTGACTGAAGGGCAGAAATTTTATCCTCATGGCTGCGAATTGATCGTTCAAAATCTCTGCCTCGATGACGAACTTCACTAGGATTATGGCGTCGAGTGTCTGACAGCTGAGGAGGATGTTGAGAACAAAGAGAAGTCTGATCGATGGGAGTACACTGTACATCCATATCCTGAATAAGTTGTACCTCTATAAAGTGTTGTAGATCTTCAGGGTTATAAAAGTCTTTGGATTCCCCATTTTTGGTAATGCGAAAACGGGCAGGGTCAAACAAACCATATTTGATGTCCATTTTCCGCAACTGTGGTCTCAGAGAGGAAAGCCTTCCTCCTTTCATTAGTTTCTCGTGAAAAGTCAGCTGCAATGCGGATCTCATGACCATTATAGATGTATGAACCTTGTGTGCGTGCAGCTGATAGTGTTTGCCGTACCTGCTCATGTCTCAAGAAGCAAGCAATGATGGGTCGTGGTCAAGGATCGGAGGTATTGCGCAGAGCACCAATTCGATGAGCACGTTGAATTTCTAGTGGCGGACTGAAGGAAATGCCCAAAAGCTTAGGAAGGACATTGCATAAGAAGAGTCTAACATTTTGATCTTCAATCTTTTCGGGAAATCCAAAAATACGGATGTTGTCTCTCCGGCTGCGGTCTTCAAGATCAACTATCTTACTACGAAGAAACAAGAGGTCCTGCTCTTTGTTTTGTGTGGAGGCAAGTTTGGTTTCTACCACTAATAGACGTTGGTCAAGTTCATCTGTCTTAGTATTGAATTGTGTAATCTCTGTTCGAATAGATTTGGTCTCTGCTGCAAGAGAAGAGATATTAATGTCCATATCTGTCAAACGGCAACTGATAGTTGATATTTCCTGCAAAATACGATCCATAGTGGCTGCTGACACTGCAGAGGCAGTGGTTAGAGGCGAGTTAGACATTGATGAGGCTGAGCCTTTCGGTGCAACACTTTGTGGTTGTTTAAGAACGTCAGTGAAGAGAGGTTTCTTGGGAGCTTTGTTTTCACTCTTAGGGTTAGGCATTTGAAAAACGTTGGTTATATTTTAGTAGAATGTTAGTAATAGCAGCCCAAGACCACTTGTCCTGCTTGTAGCAGTGAATAAGACTGACAAATTAAGGTTGAGCAATTAAAAGAAGTCAGAGATATATCCGCTCGGAAGTCACTCTTCTTCAGAAAATACCAGCCAAATTTTTCTGAAACAACTATAACGGGAATGACAGCATTGACTCTCCGCTGTTTACCATATTTCATTCAGAGGAGACCCTTACATGAAGAAACAATAGCCTGTGGATACTTTGCACGTTCAGGGCTCAAGATTGATATTTCAAAATTAATTTTTCATATCCTGCGCCATTTTGTTACAAAATAAATTTACCACAAGCCATGAGTCTAAATGCACACTAGCAGATGAACATCCCTATGAGGTGATATTAATAACGCCATTAATCCATAGTGTAACAGGCTCAGGTTACCAGAAGCAAATGTAAAGGTAATCTGCTCATTAGCTTTCCAGTAGTAAGGTGACTTGCATTGAAAGGACACACTGCTACCAGTTATCAATGGCTCCGCAATGTGCTAAAGTGTACCCTATGTGGAGAGAATATTCCAGTTTTCCTATGTCTGAGTTATTGACTCTGGACACACTTCGTAGCCTTCCTATAGCCTTTCAGTTATTTCCCACACTCTAACTTGAAGTGAGTTGTTTGATATTT